>JARQOD010000003.1:71004600-71042618 GCA_033576555.1 Oophaga sylvatica | reverse complement strand
CTATTGCCCAAAAAGGTATGTCAAATTAGCAGAGGCTGTAGCAGAGAAAAATTGATCAGTGTAATGTTAATGGTTAATCACCTGTTTGGATATGAGAATCCTCATGGAGAAAATATATATTAACTACATAGTGCACATGGTGATATGAATATAGAAAAGGTAGTATATCAGCCAATAATTATTACCTGGTGGTGGTCTAGTGGTGGTCGCGGGTTCAAGGTGCGGCGCACACCCTGACACGCGTTTTGTAACTGAGTCCTTCGTCAGGGGGTGACGCGCTTCTAAACTGGAGCGGTATAAATAGGAGCAGCGGCCGGTGAGCAAAGACCGGGCAGAAGATGGCGCATGCGCAGCCAGGGGAATTTAGAAGTCACCGCCAAACCGCGTCATGTGACTAACCATGTGAAAGTCAGAAGACTCATCGCGTTAGGCACATAGAGATGCAGACGGCGGATGGCTCCCGTAACACAAGCCGCGCATGTGCACATAATCGGTCCAAGTGCATGGGACGTGAATGATGGAAATAAGCCGGACCACGCGAGTTATGGGAATGGCAATCTGGGGAAAGATATATAATGCGTAGATAAAAATGACAAATAAAGTAAAAAAAAAAAGGGAGTGAGAAGTTTGCCAAAAAGACAAAATATAAAAAATAAACAAGAATATAACACATAAGTAATGTGGAAGTGGAACCACTATAATATCAAAGGAAATAAAAGTAAATAATGATGTGATCTAAAAGTGGAAATATTTGAGAGAATAAGAATAAAAAGGTCAGGCATGGATATGGAAAAGAATTACACAATGAGGATACATATAATGAAAGTGAAAAGTGATGAGTGATAATAATTAATAAATATACATAAGAAGTGAAAACAAGTGAGTGCGCATAAACTAGACAAACACAAAGTGAATGAATTGTAATGTGAAATTATTATTCCAAGATCTATTGATTAATATTAACTTTTGTTCGTGGGACCAGCCCTTTAAGTCTACAGTCATTCTATGTGACTGCAGACTTGTGAATCTTCAGCATACACACTGCACGCTATCACGTTTCTCTGGTGCCGGAAGGAGGCAGTCACGTGACCACAAGTAAACGATTTGTATATGCCCGGCCACATTCCGACTAGACGTGTGTGGCTTCACTCAATTCACTTGTACTGAGCGATGTAGCACACATCTAGTTGGCATGTGACCGCATGTATTCATATCGTCCACCCTCTCCTGGCACTAGAGAATCCTGACATAGAGTGACTGCAGACTTGAACGCAAAGTCTGAACAACCCCACCCTAGACTTGCAGGGATATTAGAAATCGTTCTATAACCCCTGTACACTATCATATATGATAAACTGTATATAGACCACTACTGAAGCGAAGACTTACTAACCTGTATCTCACCATGTGTATATATACTGTATTTATATGTCATATCATTTACGCAGACATTCACCACTGTGGACATGTTGCTGGCACTTTGTTGTACACTACAAACTTAGAAACCTCCCTTTAAAGGGGTTTTCAAGTGTTACATTATTACTAGAATGTGTCATCAACTGCTGATTGATTGGGAAACCAGGTGATTAATGTATTGGTCATTAAAAGGGCTTGTTCATACTTAGATATTATTGACTCATAATTAGAATAGATAATGAATGGTTTTGTCCAGTGAAAACAAGTTATCTATTAACTGGATAGGTGATAACTTGCTGATTGATGTATGTCTCACAGATCGAGGAACTTTTATCCCCAACAGGAATCTTTTATCCCCATTACGAAATGAAGCAGCAGGCCGGACGCCTGATCGACGCTCCATTCATTTTCTATAGGGTCGCTGGAAAAAGCAGAACGCACCACTCGCCAGTCGCACCGCTCGCCAGGTAGCACAAACTCACTTTTGCTTTATTTTAAGGGGGATAAAAGTTTCCGATTCTGCCTATTGGTGCTGGTCTGAGCACTCAGACTCCCACCGATTAATAAGTTAACACCTGTGGATAGGAGATAACTTACTTTCACCGGACAACCAACCTCTTTAATATCAGATTAGTGGGGGTCTGACACCCGGTACTAAGTCTGACCTGCTGTAGGTCCTATGGATGCTGGAAGTACACAATGTACGGCGTCTCGGAGCTCGTAAACTGTACAGTGGTCATTCTCAGCAACTGCAGCTAAGTGCCGATTAATTACAGAATCTTGGAGGATTTTCTACATGCTCTGATGTTTTTGCAGAAGCAATTTGGTGTCTTGCAATTTTTTTGTGATTTACCTCCCCACACATCAAGGTGATTTTTGACTGTGACCCCATTTGGCTCTTAGATTCCAACGATTGATGGTGATTCAGTGTCTAATAATTTTCGTCGGACTCTGAATATGACCCCATCCATTGCCCCCTAAAAGCTAATTTCCTGGTCTTTTATCTGCCCTGGTCCTGACAATGACGTTATGACTAATTCATGGACTGATTAGCACACAGCTGAGCCCGGGTACGTCTGTGATCTATGAGAGGATGAAATAGCGCCATATAAATTACACAGATGGCCAAGACGTAACATGAAGGAAATGTTCACAACAGATTGCCACTTTGAGTTTCTGGAGAAAGCTCCAAGGGCCATGAGTCTAAATCGTGACTTACAAATTATTCATACCCCGCCTGCCAGTCGCCACTCAAAATATTGCTTTTGTTTTTATAAGGCGGTATATACATATACTGATACCTGACTAACTTTTTCCTAATTATTGTTTAGATCAAGGTCTGTAGGCTGCATTACAAAATTATAAAATGATGAACATCTAAAAAACAAAAAATATATAGATTAAGGTCAAAAGCCCCATAAACATTGGACAAACACCGATATCGATAGGTCTCCTCCCTATAGGTGATTGTCAGAGGAGATAAATATCTGGCATGTATGATTTTGGGCTGCTGACTATTTTGCTCTCCAAAAGATAAGTAGACACCTAAAATGTCCAGTGGTGGCTCTCTTATAGAGAACACTGGAGTACTCAGACAAGTGAGCGCTCCTGTGTATTGGAAAGACGGCTAAGATAGCCGCTAGCGGAACAGATTGGCCGAAGCATCATTTGACCGATAGCCATCTTGTTGGCATATGCAACAGATTAGGACTTATTATAAGTAGAAGGAGGACTTTATGCTGACCTGACAGTAGATGGCGATGTTGTGTAACGTTTCCTTCTGTTTAATGTATTGTATAAGAAATAGTCTCACTTGTAGTTTCACTTTTGTTTCGTTCCTGTTTTCCTGATGCGATGCTGAAATAACTGCATTCTTCCTTTACCTCATGTTGTTACAAGTAAAAGCTTGTTATCCCATGCAACCTGCTCTGTGAAGTTTTCTACTGCAAAGGTGTGGATTCAGAAGCTGTGCAACAGGTTATGGGCCCAGACACCCAGACACAGGCACCCAGAGCCAGTCACCCCAAATACAGCTTACCCAGAACACTACAGAGAATCCAGACACCAGAGAATCCAGACACCACAGATCCCAAGCACCAAGAATACCAGACACCCAGGACACTGGAACTCTCAGCAAGACCCTGGTGAATGCAGAAGAATTCTTCAGTGCAAGTCTCTCCAAACAAGTGAGATAAGTTAAAAATGACAAGTAGCACAGAGCTAAAACTCACAGTAGCTAAACTGAATGATGAGAACTATCAGCTATGGAAGTTCAAAGTAGAGATGTTATTGTCTAAAGATGATTTATGGGAAGTAATTGTTACCGATAGACCTGATCAGGATAATCAGACATGGGATAAGAAAAATAGACAAGCGAGAGCCAACATTAGCTTATTAGTGGATGATGCTCAATTAATACATATAAAAAATGAAGAAACAGCGAAAGGAATGTGGGAAGCATTAAGAAAGCTATATGAGAGACCCAGCTTAAATCACAAGTTATTTTTATTAATAAAGCTTTACAGTATGAGACTAAGTGCAGACAGTGAGAAATATAACGTGGCACTACTGCAGAAGGTGCACAAGTAGGAACCCAACCAAGTGAAGATATAGAAAGATAACTTGGCACTCAACTTTTATGAAGAAAGATAATTTTATTGCAGTCCAAACAAAACTAACGTTTCGGTCCAAGTCGGACCTTCATCAAAGTACTGCAAAACAACATCATTATATGCATAAAATGAATAAATACAATATGATTTACTGTATGACATGATTACATAAGAGCAAGTAAACATTTATTGTATATGTAGAGGAAATATGAAATAAAAGAAAGGACAAAGAAAAAAAGGAAAAGGAAAAATGCCTACCCGACTGCTTTATTGAAAGAGGTCCAATTTGTGGACTAGTGGTGATTCATAAATGTGATCAACTGAAGGCTGAATAAGATATATATAAAGGTGAGTCAACCATAAACATGTATGAAAAGAACCAAACAGGTGTTTGTGATACTATAGCTAAGTAACAAAATATGGTGTCAGAAAGTTCTATTTTAAAAGTTAGTGCACATGATTATAAAGGAGTTGTGCTATGACCAGTGTTATACTGAGTAAGGCACGAAATAGGTGTGATACCTGAGTAATTTATCAAAATGGAATTCTCAGTGTGGATTTCCAATGGTTAATTCACCTAAAGGTACATGGGTAAATGGGAATGAACGCCTAAATATATTATTAAATATATGAGGTATAGATACATAATAGGTAAGGTGGAACTCTTACTATAAGGCGTATTGTTATCCCTTTAATGTCCTTATGGAATGTAGAAGGCATAAATTCACCTAGAATAGATATGGTGCCTGTGAATCGTGATATTATGTTATCAGCTGTGGTAACAAAACAATGGAGGGATCTTACTCATATGTGGCAGATAACGTCCCCTTGTTAAATAGACAACGGCAGTGTCTCCAGAGTGGCCTATAAAGATTATATAAGGGTTCATTAGGAGAGTTTTGGAATACACACAAGTGTTAGGAATATCAAAAGGTTATCTTACCGGTGGTGATATAGTGTGGCAGCTCAGGGCCTCTCACAACGCGGTGTCCGCCGCTTGTTGGAGCGAGGAACTGAGCAAAACGCCGCCTTTTTATGTGTATAGGGCGGGACTAGCGTTGTGGCGTGAACCGGAAGTGCGTCACAGGAAGTGACGCGTTAGTGCGTTCCAAGTGCCGAGCTCTTGCGTTTCAAGCTTATCCTGGTAACTGGGAGCCATGTAAGAGAGTGTGGAGTGAAAGTAACCTAGCGTGACAACTCTAGGTGAATAGGGGAACACTGGCAATAACGTATTTATTGCACAATCTATAAACACCTCCTCTCGTTATTGCCAGTGTTCCCCTATTCACCTAGAGTTGTCACGCTAGGTTACTTTCACTCCACACTCTCTTACATGGCTCCCAGTTACCAGGATAAGCTTGAAACGCAAGCGCTCGGCACTTGGAACGCACTAACGCGTCACTTCCTGTGACGCACTTCCGGTTCACACCACAACGCTAGTCCCGCCCTATACACATAAAAAGGCGGCGTTTTGCTCAGTTCCTCGCTCCAACAAGCGGCGGACACCGCGTTGTGAGAGGCCCTGAGCTGCCACACTATATCACCACCGGTAAGATAACCTTTTGATATTCCTAACACTTGTGTGTATTCCAAAACTCTCCTAATGAACCCTTATATAATCTTTATAGGCCACTCTGGAGACACTGCCGTTGTCTATTTAACAAGGGGACGTTATCTGCCACATATGAGTAAGATCCCTCCATTGTTTTGTTACCACAGCTGATAACATAATATCACGATTCACAGGCACCATATCTATTCTAGGTGAATTTATGCCTTCTACATTCCATAAGGACATTAAAGGGATAACAATACGCCTTATAGTAAGAGTTCCACCTTACCTATTATGTATCTATACCTCATATATTTAATAATATATTTAGGCGTTCATTCCCATTTACCCATGTACCTTTAGGTGAATTAACCATTGGAAATCCACACTGAGAATTCCATTTTGATAAATTACTCAGGTATCACACCTATTTCGTGCCTTACTCAGTATAACACTGGTCATAGCACAACTCCTTTATAATCATGTGCACTAACTTTTAAAATAGAACTTTCTGACACCATATTTTGTTACTTAGCTATAGTATCACAAACACCTGTTTGGTTCTTTTCATACATGTTTATGGTTGACTCACCTTTATATATATCTTATTCAGCCTTCAGTTGATCACATTTATGAATCACCACTAGTCCACAAATTGGACCTCTTTCAATAAAGCAGTCGGGTAGGCAATTTTCCTTTTTCTTTGTCCTTTCTTTTATTTCATATTTCCTCTACATATACAATAAATGTTTACTTGCTCTTATGTAATCATGTCATACAGTAAATCATATTGTATTTATTTATTTTATGCATATAATGATGTTGTTTTGCAGTACTTTGATGAAGGTCCGACTTGGACCGAAATGTTAGTTTTGTTTGGACTGCAATAAAATTATCTTTCTTCATAAAAGTTGAGTGCCAAGTTATCTTTCTATAAGTGCAGACAGTGACATGCAGAAGCATATATTCTCTATTATGGAAGTGATATCACAGCTAAGATCTATTGGTGAAGATATTAAAGAAAGTCATATAGCAGCTATATTGTTGTGCAGTTTACCAGATTTGTATACAGCTTTAATAAATGCACTAGAGACAAGACCTGAAACAGACATTACATTAGAGTTTGTGAGGACCGGACTCATAGATGAATATCAGAGGAGAAAAGAACAAGGCAATGATTGTTCTACTGATAAAGACAGTGAAAACGCTCATAAAGCTATAGAATTTAAAAAACCCTATAATAAAGAGACAAGAGAATGCTTCAGATGTAAGAAAAAAGGTCATTTAAAGAAAGACTGTACCATATGGAAAGCAGAACAAAAATTACAACATAAAAAGCATACACAGAAAGTAAAAAACACAATTTCTGATTCGTGTGAGAATAATTGGAATGGCACATTCAAAATAACAGACAAGAAATCATCACTTGGTTGGTTTATTGATTCAGGAACAACGAGTCATATGACAAGTGAAAAGAATTTCTGTACTGATCTTGATTTAGATAAGAAAGAAGCCATTTATCTTGCAGATGGAAGCAAAATAACCGCAGAAGGTATCAGACAAGGTATGCCAAATTGTTCAAACAAGTTCGGACAAGATTCAAAGATACTTGTACAGGATGTGTTGTATGTTCCAAAATTGGAAGGTGGATTAATATCTGTGAAACATTTTCTCCAGTTGTCAAACACACTACAATAAGAACTTTACTTACAGTTGCAGCAATGGAACAGATGGAACTAAGACATCTGGATGTAAAGACAGCTTTTTTGAATGGAGATTTAACAGAAGACATTTACATGGAACAACCTCCAGGATTCAAAGATGAGAGAAATCCAAACAAAGTTTGCAAACTACAGAAAAGCATATATGGTTTAAAGCAAGCAGCTAAAGCGTGGAATGACAAAATCACGGAAGTACTAACAAATGAAAAATTTCAAAGTAAAGCTGATCCATGCTTGTACACAAAAAGGCTGAGTAATAGATGGATTTATGTACTCATATATGTAGATGACATTTTGATTTGTTTTAAACAAGAAAGGGATAAAGAAAACATTCTAAAAATCCTGAAACAACATTTTGAAATCAAAGACTTGGGAAATGTAAAACAGTACCTAGGAATACAGATAGAAAGACAAGAAGTACTGTGGTTAAGACAATTGTTAACAGACCTAGGACAACCACAGTTGGAACCAACAAAACTAAAAGAGGACAATCAAGGATGTCTTGTTCTTGCTCAGATGGAAAGAGTCAATCCAAGAACCAAGCATATTGATGTGAAATATCATTTCTTGAGAGATATCAGGACCAAGGAGTCTTGAAATTGGAGTATTGCCCTACAGAAGAAATGACAGCAGACATTTTCACGAAGGCATTGAATGCTGATAAACATCAGAGACTAATAAAAAAGTTGGGTTTGATTGAATAAGTCCTTACTGTTGAGAAAGGGTGTTGGCATATGCAACAGATTAGGACTTATTATAAGTAAAAGGAGGACTTTATGCTGACCTGACAGTAGATGGCGATGTTGTGTAACGTTTCCTTCTGTTTAATGTATTGTATAAGAAATAGTCTCACTTGTAGTTTCACTTTCGTTTTGTTCCTGTTTTCCTGATGCAATGATGAAATGACTGTGCATTCTTCCTTTACCTCATGTTGTTACAAGTAAAAGCTTGTTATCCCATGCAGCCTGCTCTGTTAAGTTTTCTACTGCAAAGGTGTGGATTCAGAAGCTGTGCAACACATCTAAGGTGCATGGTGGGCTTAAGTGATATTGTTTCTCCTTGTGGAGGTTACCGAATTGGTGTAAGCAGACTTATAGGCCAGGTAATGCGCCCTGAAAAAACGATAAACAATTTAGATCGACCCCTTAATAAACCTTTCCACATGGCATAGAATGAATATCCAGGCAAATCTCATTAATGGTTGACATGATATAGGGTGGCTACTTCCATTTGCTGCTCCTAGGAAGTCACTTTTCTCTCCCTTGGAGAAGTGCAAATTTTTGGGGAAATAATTAAAAAATCCTTAAGGACTATCAAAAACATGGACACCAAAGCAGACCTAGCTCTTGGCCAAGTGATCTTAGGGGAAATATAATGAGTTATTACGGAATTTTGATAGCCAAATGAAAGATGCATAGCTGTCTGGGTTGCTGTCCCTCTTCTGCAGTGTTCTCTATGGATATCTGAGAGCATATGTTTGAAGGAAGATCTTGTAAAAATGTCCTAATCTTAGGAACATCTTACCAATATCAAAATACCAACAAGTCAACAGTAAGGAGATAAAAGAGGTTGCTAAATATACAGAATTCATGGATGGAAGCTAGTACAAGAACAGAACAGAAGAGTGCTAAACCAAAAAAATTCCAATGAACAAGTCTCCCATCATTTGACTCACCATTGACCCATTCATATTAGGTGATCCTAAATCCAAAGTCATTGCAACAATCACAAACTGAGATTTGTAAGACTGTTCATGTCACAACATCACTCATGGGCATATGAAGTTATGCTATGTAAATGAAGATTGCCTGGTAATGGTAAGGACCCATACACATTACACTATCGTCAGGTGAGCCCAGCAATATTGACAGGGGTTGGCGATCAGTCTGGAGGACCCCAATAAATGATGTTAGGGAATATAACGATCAGGCATTTCTAATTTCAGACTGCATTTGTTCTCAGCAAGATAAACCACCGCCAGAAGAGTCTTGGAATGGCCTTTCACAGGAAATACAGGAGTTTTCAGCAGATTTCTCCTCTGTATGGTAGAATCGTGAGACATAGCCACTCTCCGAATGATCAACCAAACCATTGCGCATGGGACCCCTTAGTCTTCAGTAAAACGCTACTTGATTCCTTCTTTTGCTGTTTCCAACATATCTTTGCTGCTTGATTACAATTTTTCATCCCTGACCTGTCTTACTTTCCACTCTGAATGCATTATGATCGTGAATGTTCTTCTGTTGGTTACAATATTTGTAATTATTATTTTTTAGAAGGTTTTCATTTTTATGGAATGCTACTAAATAACACTTTTTGAGGACACCACAAAACATTTACACAGGAATCAGCAACAAAACAGCTAGTTTCAATGAATTGTCCCTTTAAAGGGAATCTGTCACCCCAATTTTGCCATATCAACTAAAGATATGGCTGAATAGTGCGTCCCATAACAAAGCTATCGGTATTTACCTTATATCATGATACCCCCGTTTTCATATCAAAATACCTTAGTAAAGTTCGTATTTGGCGCTGTCCATCTGGGCAGTCAGGTCCGGAGGGCGGCGTTTTCTATGTCCACCCCCCCGCTTCTCTGCATCACTTGCGTAGGGCCGTCTGTGAATCCCACAGACGGCGTTCGGCTTCCCGCAATTGCGCATTTCAAATTCGGCCCCGCGCATGCACAGTGTGCTTTGCCCAACAATGGGCAAAGCATAAAATCATTACAGCGCATGCGCTACTCTTTCCTTGCCCCAGAAGTCGTCCAAGGCAAGCAGTAATTTCCGGGGCAAGGAAAGAGTAGCTCATGCGCTGTAATGATTTTATGCTTTGCCCACTGTTGGGCAAAGCACACTGCGCATGTGCTGGGCCGAATTTGAAATGCGCAATTGCGCGAAGCCGAACGCCGTCTGTGGGATTCACAGACGGCCCTACGCAAGTGATGCTGAGGAGCGGGGGGGAGGACATAGAAAACGTCGCCCTCCTGACCTGACTGCCCTGATTGACAGCGCCAAATACGAACTTTACTAAGGTATTTTGATATGAAAATGGGGGTATCATGATATAAGGTAAATACCGATAGCTTTGTTATGGGACGCACTATTCAGCCATATCTTTAGTTGATATGGCAAAATTGGGGTGACAGATTCCCTTTAAGGAGAATCTGTCAGCAGATCAAAAGTGGTTGGTTTTACACTTATTTTGTTCCCACTGCTCTCCTTCGTATTCAGTTTTTTGTTTTTAGTTAACCCGCTATATGGTTGCAGAGAAACGGGCCTTTTTATTGAGTGCTAATTTTTAAGGTCTTTATAACAGGGGAGTGGCTTACAGAATTATTTTGGGGTGTGTCTATGTAATTCTTATGTGAGCCACGCCTCCTTGGAAAAGACCATAAAAATTATACTGAATAAAATGCTCACATCTCTGGAACCGTGTGGAGGTTTTAGAAAAAATAAAAAACATAAAATTCAGGAGAAAAATGGGAATAAAATAAGTGGAAAAACTGGCCACTTTGCAGCTGGTGACAGATCCTTTTTAAAGTGACAATTCATTAGAGCTTGCTACATTTTGCTGTTGCTTCCTGAGCAAATTTGATGTGATTTCATTGAACAGTGCCATGTAGTAGACTTCTATAAAAATTAAAACCTAAAAAATACAGCAATTTCCTCCACTTGAAAATGACCCTGGATACAAATCGCTTTCCAAGGCCTGAATTATCCTGACCTGTGGACACAACCTGCTGCTCCACTCCATTCCTACAAGAACACGTATCACAGGCTAAGTGTGTAATCCTCCAGCACAATGGAAAATTGAAACAGTCAGAGATCAGTGAAGAGCAGTTCGCCTGCTAAAAATCCCAAGTGCCAGATATGATTTAACATCTGCGCTTCAGGGGGATTATCTCTTCAAGCGAACACAGTGCAGAGAGGACTGAGCCATTTCTCTGCCAAACATCACTTTCCTAATGTTACTGATATAGACTAATACAAATATGGCAACAAATTTAAGTAAAGTTATCCTAGTTGTACTTAAAGGATAACTATTAACGATAATGATACTATTGAGCATCATTTTGCATCTCAGGTGCTGGCTTCTCTGGATGTCTCTAGTGAAAGGCTCTTGTAATCCTGGGTGCATGGACTTTGCCCTCTAGCTCCCAAGAATTATCTTCTGGTCTGTAACCCACCCATTGCACCAAATATTGAAATCTTCTAAAGTCCAGAAATTTATTCACAATGTACTCTTCTTTACCATGGACTTTTTCTGGTGGAGGAGGTGACTGAGTTCTTCCTGGACACGTGTTTTCACTGAATGGTTTGAGCAAGGCTACATGGAATACAGGATGTATTTTCAGGCTGTTAGGAAGTTTTAAATGGAAAGCAAATGCATTAATTTGTGCAAAAATTTGAAAAGGTCCTGTAAATTTTTGACCCAAATTTAGAAGACGATACGTTCATTTTCAGATTTTTTTTTAAAAAAAACAAACAAACCTTCTCACCAGAGGCATATCTAGGGAATGGGCAGTCGGGGCATGTGCCTGTAAGTCGGCCGTTCTTTGTGTCTGCTGTCAAGCTGACAGCCGGCACAGAGAAGCTGCAGCGCGCAGGCTCCCAGGGATAAATTGTACTCGCGTCTGAAGTGGGGATGGGGGCATTTAATGCTTATGGGGAGATTTGGAGTGGGGAGTAGAGATGAGGCATTTAATGTGTGTGGGGAGATTTGGAGTGGGAATGGGGCATTTAATATGTGTGGGGAGATTTCAAGTGGGGATGAGGCATTTAATGCTTGTGGGGAGATTTGAAGTGGGGATGGGGGCATTTAATGTGTGTGGGGAGATTTGGAGTGGGGGTGGGGTATTTGATGTGTGTGGGGAGATTTAGAGTGGGGAATGGGGCATTTAATGCGTGTTTGGAGATTTGGAGTAGGGATCGAGGCATTTAATGCGTGTGGGAGATTTTGATTGGGGAATGGTGATGGGGCTTTTAATGCGTGTGAGGAGATTTGAACTGGGGATGGGGCATTTAATGTGTGTGGGGAGATTTGGAGTGGGGATGGGGGCGCTTAATGTGTGTGGGGAGATTTGGAGTGGGGATGGGGCATTTAATGTGTGTGGGGAGATTTGGAGTGAGGATGAGGGATTTTGTTATGATATGGTAACCGAGGAGGACAACAAAGAAATGGCTAGGCAGCACAACACCAGAGAGATTGGTAACTTAGCGGATTGCAGACCCCTAAACTGACAACACAACTAGAATTAGCCGTGGGACGTACCTACGATGACCTAGACTCCTCGACACAGCCAAAGAGTTAACTAAGCCTAAAGAGAGAAAGGGGGAAGTTAACTGCCCTGGAGTAGAGCCCCAAAGGAATAGATAGCCCCCAAACATATAATGTCGGTGAGTCAGATGAAGCACAAACACAGACAGAAAATAGTGTAAGCAAATGCTGGGGCCCAAACTGTCTAGATAGAACAGGACAGAAAAGATACTGTCTGCAATCCTGCAAAAACCCTAAGAAAAATTCCAACACGTCTGATATGCAAAAATACTAAGGCCACACGACCTCTCCCCCGCTAAATCAGAACTCTGGTGTGAACTGGACGCAAAACAACAGATACTGAAATAACAGGGAACTAGAAATGCATAAGCTGTGGCAAATGAGAAAGAGTCCTGCACAGGCCCCCGCAAGGGACCTGGCTAAACTAACTCCAGCAAGGCAGAAAACTGAGGAAAGCAAAAGCTAAACAAAAGCCACAGAAATAAACAGCAAAATAACTTATCTGAAAGATGCAGGACACAGCAGGGAGCAAGCAGACTTCCAAATGGCTCAGGAAGAAAATAAATCACTGGCAAGAATATGGGAAGGCTGCTCACTTAAATCTCCCCAGCCAGTAACATCTGTTTCCAATCATCCCCATCATGTGGGAGACTTCTGTTAGCCAGGGCAGCTTCATTGCCAGCAACAACCACCAGAGGGAGCCCAAACTCAGAAGTCAGATTAAAGGTGTTCACAACAGTACCCCCCTTTGAGGAGGGGTCACCGAACCCTCACCTGAGCCACCAGGCTGATCACGATGGGCCCTGTGAAAGGCGCGAACCAATCTCTTGGCATGAATGTCAGAAGGAAACACCCAAGAATTATCCTCCTGACCATAACCTTTCCACTTGACCAAGTACTGGAATCTCCGTCTAGCCAGATGAGAATCCAATACCTTCTCTACTTCATACTCCAGATTGCCCTCAACCAATACAGGATCAGGGGGAGCAACCATAGGAACCACTGGCTCAACAAACCTTTTCAGCAAAGATTTTGTCAGGAGCACCGCACTGCACTTCCTCACTGAGCCAGTGTGCGTGTCCTGAGTAAAACAAACTGTGCTCAAAGATACCTGTGGAGCGAGGCAGCAGCAGTGAATGATGTGTACTTCAGACCAACAGGACCTGAATCATGTTACTGTTGGGGGTGTAGCCTAAGCTCCAGAGATCTAGGAGCTGAAGGAAAACTCCTAGCAGGGTAAGGACGGGATAAAGTTACAGAGGGGCATAGACAGGGACGAAAGCCAGGTCAGGCCGAGATCAGAGCCTGAGATAGCACGACAGTACCAAAGGATTAGACAGAACGGATAGTCAGGACATAGCAATAGATCAGTAAACCAGAACGGGCAATAGACGGTACAATAGGGACAAAACTCTAGCGGAGTATCAATAGCCAAGTCAGGAGGTCAGAACCGGAAAAGACAATACTGTAGTACCAAAACGTGAGGCAGAGAGCAGAGTGAGCAGACAGACCAGGTCATACACGGGAATCAAACAAGCAGAGAAGTATAAACGCAAACCAGGGGGGTCAGACACACAGTCAAAACAACAGTATAGCTGACAGAGAATCTTCCTCTGGACTGGGTATAAATACCCTCCCAGATCCAAAGGGAGGCCAGCAAAGTTAACCCTGAGAGAGAAGGACATTAACCATGTCCTATACCATGACAGGAGGCCAGCAAAAGTTAACCCTGAGTGGACAGGACATTAACCATGTCCTATACCATGACAGTACCCCCCCTTAACAGGGAGCCACTGGACCCCCAGGCCTCTCAGGGCATCTGGCATGAAAAGCCTGTACCAGTCGATCGGCGTGTACCGAACTGGCCGGAACCCATGACCGATCCTCAATGGAGTATCCCTTCCAATGAATAAGGTATTGAAGTCTCCGGTGCACCCACCGCGAATCAATGATGTGCCCTACCTCGTACTCCAGTTGACCCTCTACCAACACTGGTGGAACCACGGATGAGGGATCTTCTCTAACTGTCCCCACTGGTTTTATAGGGACCTGTGGAAGACGTTAGATATTTTGAAGGAGGTGGGGAACTGAAGCCTGTAGGCCACGTGGCTTATCACCTCTACAATCTTGTATGGGCCAATAAATTTGGGGCCCAACTTCATAGAGGGTATCTTAAGTTTGATGTTACGGGTGGACAACCAGACCTTTTCCCCCAGTGTCAACGCAGGACCCAACCCCCTCCTCTTGTCCGCAAAATGCTTGTACTTCTTCTGGGCTTTGGAGATGTTCCCCTGCACCTCCCTCCAAAGGGTTTTTAACTGTTGAACATTCCCTCGACACCAGGGCAACCAGAATCCATAAGGGAAAATTCCCCAAACTGCGGAACAAACCCATAATTGACCTGAAAAGGAGACTTTCCGGTAGACTGATTAATACGACAGTTGAACGCAAATTCTGCCATGGGTAAAACCTCACACCAGTCTTCCTGTCTAGAGGAGGCCAGGCATCTCAGAATCTGCTCCAACGACTGGTTGGTGCGTTCAGGCTGTTCATTGGATTCCAGGTGATAGGCAGAGGAGAATGATAACATGACCCCCAACTTCTTACAGAATGCTTTCCAAAACCTGGCCACAAATTGCATACCCCTGTCTGACACCACATTCACAGGCACTCCATGCAATCGAACTATGTGCTGTATAAACAAGCGGGCCAAGGTTTCAGCAGATGGTAACGGGTAACGGCACAAAGTGAGCTTGCTTAGAAAATCTATCAACCACTACCCACACCACTAAGTTGCCCTTGGAAGGGGAAGATTAGTGATAAAGTCCATGGACAGGTGTTTCCATGGTTTATCCGGAAT
The DNA here is from genome assembly GCA_033576555.1 of Oophaga sylvatica. Lineage (NCBI taxonomy): Eukaryota > Metazoa > Chordata > Amphibia > Anura > Dendrobatidae > Oophaga > Oophaga sylvatica. The sequence goes on along the minus strand of JARQOD010000003.1, from coordinate 71,027,180 downwards.
TGGCAAAGGCGGACCTGAGAGCTTTTAGAGCGAGCACACACCCCACAAGTATTAACAAACCTTTTGATATTAGTACCCATAGAGGGCCACCAAAAACCCCTAGCCACTGCCCCCTAGGTAGCTGCAATACCAGGGTGTGCACTTAACACAGAATCATGAAATTCTTGCAGGAGTGTGAGACAGAGATGTTCGGGTACAAACAATTTACCTGGGGGTTTATTCCTGGGAGCTTGTGTTTGTGCTTCCAGAATCTCTCTCTGTAACTCAGAGGAGACTTCGGCTACAACCACTCCCGGTTGAAGAATGGAGGAAAGAGGTTTGGAGGGGACATAGAATCAAAACTTCGAGATAAGGCATCCGCCTTTACATTTTCAGACCCTGGTCGGAATGTGATGGTAAAATGAAAGCGAGAATAAAAAAGTGCCCACCGAGCCTGTCTGGGGGTCCGTCTCTTAGCGGACTCGATATAGGCCAGGTTTTTATGATCAGTGATGACCGTAATGGGATGAGCGGCCCCCTCCAAATAATGCCTCCATTCTTCGAAGGCCAATTAACGGCTAACAATTCCCTGTTGCCAACATCATAGTTTCTCTCTGCCGAAGAGAACTTTTTAGAGAAAAAGGCACAGGGTTTAAGGTTAGTCAGGGTAGAGGGGCCCTGGGACAACACTGCCCCCACCCCCACTTCCAAAACGTCGACCTCCACGATAAAAGGTCTTGACGAATCGGGTTGTACCAACACAGGGGCTGAAGTAAAGCATTTCTTTAATGTAAGGAAGGAATTTTTTGCGGCCACAGACCAATTTTTTACATCTGCCCCTTTAAGAGTGAGGTCCGTCACAGGTTTCACCACCTGTGAGAACCCTTTAATGAACTTCCTAAAATAGTTAGCGAAGCCCAGAAATCGCTGCAATCCCTTCAGATCATGAGGCTGCACCCAAAATTGTAATGGCCTGAACCTTCCCTGGATCCATGCGGAATCCCTCTCGGGATAAAATTACACCCAGAAAAGACAGTTCTTGCATAAAAAATGAGCACTTCTCCAGCTTAGCATACAAATGGTTCTCCCGGAGTCTCATAAGAACCACACGTAGATGGTGTAAGTGTGACTGACTGTTCTCTGAGTATAACAGAATGTCATCCAGGTAAATGACTACATAACGCCCAATTAAATCAGAAAAAACAACATTGATGAAGTTCTGAAAAACGGCAGGGGCATTAATGAGGACGAAGGGCATAACCAGGTTTTCAAATAGCCCCTCAGTTGTCAGGAATGCTGTTTTCCATTCGTCCCCCTCCCGGATCCTTATAAGGTTATAAGCCCCTTGTAGATCGAGCTTAGAAAACCTTTTGGCCCCCGTGAGTTGGTTGCATAGATCGGGAATCAAGGGAGAGGGTACGTATTCTTAACGGTAATTTTCTTCAGTTCCCGAAAATCGAGACACGGTCGCAACCCACCATCTTTTTTCTTTACAAAGAAAAACCCCACTGCCTCGGGTGAGACCGAGGGCCGAATATGCCCTTTGCGAAGGCTCTCTTTAATGTACTCTTTCATGGCTTGGCGCTCAGGCCCGGACAAATTAAACAAACGAGCCTTGGGTAATTTGGCTTCAGGTAATAAATCAATGGCACAATCATACGGTCTATATGGTGGGAGCACCTCAGTCTCACTTTCAGAAAATCAGAAAATACGTCTTCAAAGTCTTTCAGGTACTCCGGAATACCCTCCAGACTGACAGACGACACCGATACAGATTTTATCGGCTTGACAAAAGGAACTGAGTTACAACAAAGACCTTTATTATTACATCTCCATAGGGTGATCTCCCTTTTCGCCCAATCAATGAGAGGATTGTGGCGTTGCAGCCAGGGCATCCCCAATACCAGTCCTGCAGGCAGATTATTCAGAATAAAACAACTTAATTTTTGCATGTGAGTGGAAACCACTTTTATAGAAAAAACTTCAGACATAAAACAAATTCCATCCCTGGTAAGAGGGGATGAATCCACAGCCACAATTTTAATAGGATCTTTCAACCTGACTGTCTCTATCTTATTAAGAGTCACAAATTGTGCATCAATCAGATTAATGGAGGAACCACAGTCAACAAAGGCGGTGGTCATAACAGAACCGCCAGCAAGTTCCAATTCAACCTGGAGCACCATTTTAGCAAGCGAAAAAAAAAGTACCTGGGAGTCTGGGCAACCTCCACGATTGTTGCCCTGACTCAGTCGTTTTCCCGACGATTTTACAGAAGAAGGGCAGGAAGGACAGTCCCTTTTCCAATGTCCAAAAGCTCCACAGTAAAAGCATAAATGGTTGTCTTTACGGTGTCTTCTCTCTCGTTCCTTTCCTGAGACAGCCTCCATCTCCATGGGCTCTGATACGGGTGCGGTGTAACACAATTTGGAGTACAAGGGAGTCTCTTGTTGCATCATTCCCCTAGCACGGAGTCTCCGGTCCATACGAACAGCCTGCATCATGGCGTCCTCCAGGGTATTGTTAGGAGGATGTAATGCCAAAGCGTCCTGCAGACGGTCAGAAAGGCCCCTGCGGAACAACCCCTCAGGGCAGCGTCATTCCAGGATACTTCAGCGGTCCAACGTCTGAACTCTGAGCAGAACCATTCAGCAGAGTTCCTCCCCTGTGTCACTCTCATCACGATATCCTCTGCCTGACGCACTCTATCAGGCTCGTCATAGATGTGCCCCAGAGCCTCAAAGAACAGGTTCACAGACATACGTTCAGGAGCAGAGGAAGAGAGAGAGAAAGCCCATGCTTGCGGAGCCCCCCCTTAATAAGGACATTACGATCCCCACCCCCTGCCTTTCATTTCCAGAGGTCCGGGAACGCAATTCAAAGAACAACTTGCATCCCTCCTTAAAAACCCTAAACAGTTTTTATCTCCGGAAAAATTGTCGGGTAACTTTACCAGTGGGTCGAGGTCCGCAAGAGATACATCAGTGGGGCCCCCCCTCCTGGAACCCCGATGGAACAGACCCCCGTAGAGCGTCTGCCACATCTCTCTGCACCTGTTGGTGCGAATGAACCATGTTTTGCTGCGCCATAGCTCCATAGACAGCTTCTGCATAAGCTGGGAGAGCTCATTAACCTACTCAGTGAGAGCCCGTACCGGATCCATAATGTGCTAACACCCCACCACCAGTGAAAGACTGTAATGGTAAGCTATAATGTCAGGAACACCGCACTGCACTTGCTCACTGAGCCAGTGCACGTGTCCTGAGTCAAACAAACTGTGCTCAAAGATACCTGTGGAGCGAGGCAGCAGCGGTGAATGATGTATACTTCAGACCAACAGGACCTGAAGCATGTGACTGCTGGGGGCATGGCCTAAGCTCCAGAGATCTAGGAGCTGAAGAAAAACTCCTAGCAGGGTAAGGACGGGATAAAGTTACCGAGGGGCATAGACAGAGACGAAAACCAGGACAGGCCGAGATCAGAGCACGAGATAGCACGACAGTACCAAAGGATTAGACAGAACGGATATAGTCAGGACGCAGAAATAGATCAGTAAACCAGAACGGGCAATAGACGGTACAATAGGTACAAAACTGTAACGGAGTATCAATAGCCAAGCCAGAAGGTCAGAACCGGAAAAGACAATACTGTAGTACCTAAACGTGAGGCAGAGAGCAGAGTGAGCGGACAGACCATGTCATATACGGGAATCAAACAAACAGAGCAGTAGACAAGCAAACCAGGGGGGTCAGACACACAGTCAAAACAACAGTATAGCTGACAGAGAATCTTCCTCTGGACTGGGTATAAATACCCTCCCAGATCCAAAGGGAGGCCAGCAAAAGTTAACCCTGAGAGAGCAGGACATTAACCATGTCCTATACCATGACAGCAGGCCAGAAAAAGTTAACCCTGAGTGGACAGGACATTAACCATGTCCTATACCATGACAGATTTATGAAAAACGTTGTGAATCTTAAACGTTCCAGAAGCCAAACGGAAAGAAACGGGATTAAGGATTTCCAAAATCTTATAAGGTCTAATGAACCTTGGCTTAAATTTTGGAGACGGAATGGTTTTAATTTCCGGTGACTACCTCTTGAAGCTCATCAAGAGAATGCCAAGAGTGTGCAAAGCAGTCATCAAAGCAAAAGGTGGCTACTTTGAAGAACCTAGAATATAAGAAATATTTTCCGTTGGTTCACACTTTTTTTGTTAAGTATATAATTCCACATGTGTTAATTCATAGTTTTGATGCCTTCAGTGTGAATTTACAATTTTCATAGTCATGAAAATAAAGAACAATCTTTAACCCCTTTCTGCCATTGGACATACTATCCCATCCATGGTACCTGGGCCCATATGACCATGGACGGGATAGTACGTCTCAGTGATCCCAGTGATTATCACAGCTGACACCCGGCACTATGTGCCAGGAGTGCTCCCGTCATATTAACCCCTGGCACACTGCGATCAAAGATGATCGCAGTGTACCGGGGGCACAGGGGAGAATCGCGCAGGGAGGGGGCTCCCTGCTTGCTTTCCTGAGACCCTCAGGACAGCGCAATGTGACCGCGCTGTTATGAAGGCTTCCTCCCTGCACATTAACCCCTGGCACACTGCGATCAAAGATGATCGCAGTGTTCCGGCGGTATAGGGAAGCATCACGCAGGGAAAGGGGCTCCCTGCGTGCTTCCCTGAGACCCTCAGAAAAGCGCAATGCATCGCGCTGTTCCGAGAGAGCCTCCTCCCTGCAGGACCCCGGATCCAAGATGGCCACGGGGTTCTTCCGGGTCCTGCAGGGAGGCGCCTTCCTCAGTGCCTTCCTCTAAGCCTGCAGCACTGCCAGTCAGATCGCTGGTCTGACAGAGTGCTGTGCAAACTGTCAGACCAGCGATCTGATATTATACACTGATGTCTCACCCTGGGACAAAGTAAAAAAGTGAAAAAAATAAATATAACGTGAAAAAAAAATTCCTAACTAAAAAAAAAATATTCCCCAATAAATTCATTTCTTCATGTAGATGAAAAAAACAATATAAGTATACATATTTAGTATTGCCGCGTCCGTAACGACCTGCCCTATAAAACTGTCCCACTAGTTAACCCCTTTAGTGCACCCTTAAAAAAAAAACAAAGCAAAAAATAATGCTGTATCATCATACCACCGAACAGAAAGTGGAATAACACGAGATCAAAAAGACGGATATAAATAAACATGGTACCGCTGAAAATGTCATCTTATGTAGCAAAAAACGAGCCATGATACAGCATCATCAGCGAAAAAATAAAGTTTTAGCTCGCAGAATAAAGCGATGCAAAAATAATTATTTTTTATATAAAATTGTTTTTATTGTATAAACGCGCCAAACCATAAAAAAATGATATAAATGAGGTATCGCTGTAATCGTACTGACCCGATGAATAAAACTGCTTTATCAATTTTACCACACGCGGAATGGTATAAACGCCGCCCCCAAAAGAAATTCATGAATTGCTGATTTTTGTTCATTCTAACCTCCCAAAAATCGTAATAAAAAGCGATCAAAAAATGTCATGTACCCGAAAATGGTACCAATAGAAACATCAACTCGTTCCGCAAAATATAAGACATAACATGACTCTGTGGGCCAAAATGTGCAAAAATTATAGCTCTCAAAATGTGGTGATGCAAAAACTATTTTTTGCAATAAAAAGCGTCTTTTAGCGTGTGACAGCTGCCAATCATAAAAACTCGCTATAAATAGTAAATCAAACCCCCCTTTATCACCCCCTTAGTTAGGTAAAAATAATAAAATTAAAAAAATGTATTTATTTCCATTTTCCCATTAGGGTTAGGGTTAAGGTTGGGGCTAAAGTTAGGGTTAGGGTTGGGGCTAAAGCTGGAATTAGGGTTAGGGTTGGGATTAGGGTTAGGGGTGTGTTACGGTTAGGTTTGTGGTTAGGGTTATGGTTAGGGTTGGGACTAGGGTTAGGGTTGTGTTGGGGTTAGGGTTGGAGTTAGAATTGGGGGGTTTCCACTGTTTAGGTACATCAGGGGCTCTCCAAATGTGACATGGCGTCTGATCTCAATTCCAGCCAATTCTGCGTTGAAAAAGTCAAACGGTGCTCCTTCCCTTCTGAGCTCTGCCATGCGCCCAAACAGTTTACCCCCACATATGGGGTATGAGCGTACTCAGGACAAATTGCACAATAACTCTTGGGGTCTAATTTCTTCTGTTACAAATGGGAAAACAAAAAATTGGGGGCAAAAATATTATTTTTGTGGAAAAAAATTATGATTTTTTATTTTTATGGCTCTACGTTATAAACTTCTGTGAAGCACTTCGGGGTTCAAAGTTCTCCCCATACATCTAGATAAGTTCCTTGGGTAGTCTAGTTTCCAAAATGGGGTCATTTGTGGGGGGTTTTCAATGTTTAGGCACATCAGGGGCTCTCCAAACGCGACATGACGCCCGCAGACTGTTCCACAAAGTCTGCAATCCAAAACGTCACTACTTCACTTCCGAGCCCTGACGTGTGCCCATACAGTAGTTTTCTCTCACATATAGGGTATCAGCGTACTCAGGACAAATTTGACAACAACTTTTGGGGTCCAATTTCTCCTGTTACCCTTGGGAAAATAAAAAATTGGGGGTGAAAATATAATTTTTGTGGAAAAAAATTATGATTTTTTTTTTTTATGGCTCTACATTACAAACTTCTGTGAAGCACTTGGGGGTTCAAAGTGCTCACCACACAGCTAGATAAGTTTCTTGCGGGGTCTATTTTTAAAAATGGGGTCACTTGTGGGGGGTTTCCACTGCTTAGGCACATCAGGGGCTCTCCAAACGCGACATGACTCCCACAGACCATTGCATCAAAGTCTGCAATCCAAAATGTCACTATTTCCCTTCCGAGACCCGACGTGTGCCCATACAGTAGTTTTCTCCCACATATAGGGTATCAGCGTACTCAGGACAAATTGGACAACAACTTTTGGGGTCCAATTTCTCCTGTTACCTGTTATGTTTCGGTAGCTGAGGAGTGCAGGTAAAAAAGGAAATACACCAGAGCAGTTGGAATCTATGAGATTGCAGTACCCTGACTAACCACCGCAACTAGAGGCAGCCGTGGAGCGTTCCTACGATGGTCCTAGACGCCTCGTCACAGCCTGAGAAACTAACTACACCTAAAGATAGAAATAGGAAAGCTATCTGCCCCGGAGCAGAACCCCAAAGATAATAGAAAGCCCCCAAACATGTAATGGCGGTTAGACAAGAGGAAATACTGACACAGAAAGAAAATAGTATGAGCAAACGCTGGAGCCCAAACTAACTAAATAGAAAAGGATAGGAAGGGCACTTACTGCAATCCCAGAAAACCCTGAAAGGCACCAACTCTACTAATTTCAAAATCACCTGAGATCACACGACCTCTACCACCTAAATTAGTTCTCTGGTGTAACAAAAACAGCAGCCACTGAAAAAACTGGAAAAAGCAAAAGTACAAAACACAGTGGCTGGACTAAACTGAGAGGGCAAAAGCCCCCGGAGGGGACCCAGAAGGCCCCCACAGAAGTGCAGGACAAAATGCAAAAATATAGCAAAAACACAAAATAAGAAATTGTCTTATCTGATAGCAGGAGATGCAGACACGACACAGCAGGCTAAAAGGGAAACTGGAAAGAAGGATTCAGACCAGAACAATTGATCACCGGCAACCCTGATGGGAAAATGATTCCCTTAAATAAGACCAATCAGTAACACCTGATTCCCAATCCTCACTAGTACCGCTTGTAACCACCAGAGGGAGCCTCTGCTCAGAACTCATCTCAAACCCATTCACAACAGTACCACCCCCTTGAGGAGGGGTCACCGAACCCTCATTTGAGCAACCAGGTCGGTCAGGATGAGTTCTATGATACGCACGGATAAGTCTCCTAGCATGGATGTCCGAAGCAAACACCCAAGAATTATCTTCCTGACCATAACCTCTCCATTTAACCAAATACTGGAGTCTTCGTCTAGAAAAACGAGAATCCAATATTTTCTCAACCACATACTCCAGATTGCCCTCAACCAAAACAGGGTCAGGAGGCACAGCAGCAGGAACCACTGGCTCAACAAACCTCTTCAACAAGGACTTGTGGAACACGTTATGGATCTTAAATGTCCCTGGAAGAAGCAAACGAAAAGAAACAGGATTAATAATCTCCATGATCTTATAAGGTCCAATGAACCTAGGCTTAAATTTAGGAGATGCTACTCTCATAGGAATATTCTTTGAGGACAACCAGACCAAGTCCCCCACTTTAAACCGAGGACCATCAGTCCTATGCCGGTTAGCAAACCGCTGGGCCTTCTCCTGAGAGAGGGACAACCTCTCCACTACCTGGTCCCAAATCTGCTGCATACGCTCAACAACAGAGTCAACACCTGGACAGACAGAAGCCTCCGTCTGTCCTGAAGAAAATCGAGGGTGAAACCCAGAATTACAGAAAAACGGAGACATCAAAGTGGCAGAGCTAGCCCTATTATTAAGAGCAAACTCAGCCAAAGGCAAAAAAGAGACCCAGTCATCCTGATCAGCAGACACAAAGCATCTTAGATAAGTCTCCAATGTCTGGTTTGTTCTCTCAGTTTGACCATTGGTCTGAGGATGAAATGCCGAGGAGAAAGACAATTGAACACCCAGTTTAGAACAAAAAGTCCTCCAAAATCTGGAAACAAACTGGACTCCTCTGTCAGACACAATGTTCTCAGGAATGCCGTGTAAACGAACCACGTGCTGAAGGAACAACGGCACCAATTCAGAGGAGGAAGGCAACTTAGGTAATGGCACAAGATGTATCATTTTGGAAAACCTATCACAAATTACCCAGATGGTGGTCATTCTCTGAGAAACAGGAAGATCGGAAATGAAATCCATAGAGATATGGGTCCATGGTCTCTTGGGCACAGGCAATGGCATCAACAAACCACTAGAGCGAGAGCAAGGCTTGGAGCGAGAGCAAGTCCCGCAGGACTGCACAAATTCCCTGACATCGCGAGACAAGGTAGGCCACCAAAAGGACCGACTAACCAAGTCTCTGGTACCAAAAATTCCGGGATGCCCAGCCAATGCGGAACAATGAATCTCAGACATCACACTCTTTTTCCATCGGTCCGGGACAAACAACTTTCCAACAGGGCAGCGCTCGGGCCTATCCTCCTGACACCCCTCCAGAGCAAGTCTCAAATTAGGCGAGATGGCGGAAAGAACTACACCCTCCTTCAAAATAACAGAGGGATCAGATAGCTCAGGAGAGTCCGCAAGGAAACTCCTCGAGAGGGCATCCGCCTTAACATTCTTAGTGCCAGGAAGAAAGGAAACCACAAAATTAAAACGTGTGAAAAACAAGGCCCACCTGGCCTGTCTAGGATTGAGTCGCTTGGCAGATTCCAGATAGACCAGATTCTTATGGTCCGTAAGGACCACCACCTGATGTTTGGCTCCCTCCAGCCAATGTCTCCACTCTTCAAAAGCCCACTTCATGGCCAATAACTCCCGATTACCCACGTCATAATTACGTTCAGTAGGAGAAAATTTTCGAGAGAAAAAGGCACAAGGGTTACTTTTAGAGGTCTCTGGATCTTTTTGGGACAAAACGGCACCTGCCCCAATTTCAGAGGCATCAACCTCCACCTGAAATGGCAGAGAAACATCAGGCTGCCGTAGAACAGGAGCAGAAGTGAATCTCTGCTTAAGTTCCTGAAACGCAGAGACTGCCTCAGGAGGCCAATTCACCACATCAGAACCCTTTCTGGTCAAATCAGTTAATGGTTTAACAATAACAGAGAAATTACCAATAAATTTACGATAAAAATTGGCAAAACCCAAAAATCTCTGAAGAGCCTTTAATGAAGTAGGTTGGACCCAATCACAGATGGCCTGAACCTTGACCGGGTCCATTTCAATAACAGATGGGGACAAAATGAATCCAGAAATGAGATCTTCTGTACGCCAAAAGACACTTTGATCCCTTCACATACAGAGCATTCTCTCTCAAAATCTGGAATACAGTTCGAACATGTTTCACATGAGAGTCCCAGTCATTAGAAAAAATCAAGATATCATCCAAATAAACAATCAGAAACTTGTCCACAAAATCCCTGAAATGTCATTCATGAAGGACTGGAAGACGGAAGGAGCATTAGTGAGCCCAAAGGGCATCACAAGGTACTCAAAATGCCCTTCAGGGGTGTTAAATGCCGTCTTCCATTCATCCCCGTGCTTAATGCGAATAAGGTTATACGCCCCCTGAGGTCAAGCTTGGTAAACCAAGTAGCGTTTTTCACCCTGGAAAACAGGTCAGAAATCAAGGGTAACGGGTATTGATATTTCACAGTAATATTGTTCAAGAGACGATAATCAATACACGGCCTTAATGAACCATTTTTTTGGCCACAAAGAAAAAACCGGCACCTAAGGGTGAAGAGGATGGTCTGATATGACCCTTCTCCAATGATTCCTTGATATAAGACCGCATAGCGTCATGTTCAGGTACAGACAAGTTAAAAAGGCGACCCTTAGGGAATTTACTACCTGGCACTAATTCAATAGCGCAGTCATAGCTCCTATGGGGAGGTAAGGATGCAGATTTACTTTCGCTAAACACATCAGAAAAATCAATCAAAAAGTCAGGAACATCCTCAGCCTGGGGGGAGGCAGAAAAAACAGGAGTGTTGGTATTAACACATTGGCAGCCCAACTGGTTACAGACACAGATTTCCAATCCAAAACAGGATTATGAGACTGTAACCAAGGGAAACCCAGCATGATAATGTCATGCAGATTATATAGAACCAAAAATTTGCAGCACTCCTGGTGATCAGGTTCAACCCTCATTATCACCTGAGTAGAAAACTGGGGTTTATTCTCAGCCAAAGGGGTAGAATCGATCCCAGTAGGGGAATAGACTTCTGTAGGGGTATCAAGGGAAATCCACAACGTTTAGCAAAATCATAATCCATCAGGTTAATAGCTGCTCCAGAATCAACGAAAGCCTGAGCAGAAAATGAGGACAGAGAGCATATCAGAGTGACAGTTAATAAAAACTTAGTCTGAACACCACCCAAGACAACTGAGCGTGCAAAACGTCTTCCCCGCTTAGGGCAGACTGAAATAGCATGAGAGGCATCACCACAGTAGAAACATAACCCATTGCGCTTTCGAAACTCATGACGCTGTGCCCCAGACACCACTCCATCACACTGCATGGGCTCAGCAGCTGGCTCACAAGGCAACACCACTCCACGCATACTTCTCCGCTCACGCAAACGTCTGTCAATTTGAATCGCTAATGACATAGAATCATTGAGACCAGAGGGGACAGGGAATCCCACCATAACATCCTTTACATTATCCGACAGACCCTTCCGGAAAAGGGCCGCCAAAGCGTCGTCATTCCATTTGGTCAGGACTGCCCACCTACGGAATCTCTGACAGTATAACTCAGCGTCATCAAGCCCCTGATTTAATGCCAACAAGGCTTTTTCAGCTTGATCAGTGACATTAGGCTCATCGTACAATAACCCCAAAGCCTGAAAAAATGCATCAACATCACTCAAAACAGGATCCCCAGGTGTGAGGGAAAAAGCCCAATCCTGAGGATCGCCGCGCAGGAGAGAGATGACAATTTGAACCTGCTGCGCTGCGTTTCCTGAGGACTTAGATTTTAAGGCAAGAAACAATTTACAATTATTTTTGAAATTCTGAAACTTAGCTCGATCCCCTGAAAACAAATCTGGCATGGGGATCCCAGGCTCCACAACAGGCAACCTAGCAAGACATGCAGCAACACTCCGAACCTCAGTGGCAAGCTGATCCACACGGCCAGACAACTGTGCAAACTCCATTGGGAGAAAAGATCCTCCCCAGCACCCAGAGATACAGAGGGAAAAAAAAAAAAAAAAAAAATGCAACAAACAGAAAAATATCTCTGACAACTTTTCTTCCTTCAAAATATTTTTTCCCTTCTGTGAGTACCATACAATTTTTATGGCCGGTGATACTGTTATGTTACGGTAGCTGAGGAGTGCAGGTAAAAAAGGAAATACACCAGAGCAGTTGGAATCTATGAGATTGCAGTACCCTGACTAACCACCGCAACTAGAGGCAGCCGTGGAGCGTTCCTACGATGGTCCTAGACGCCTCGTCACAGCCTGAGAAACTAACTACACCTAAAGATAGAAATAGGAAAGCTATCTGCCCCGGAGCAGAACCCCAAAGATAATAGAAAGCCCCCAAACATGTAATGGCGGTTAGACAAGAGGAAATACTGACACAGAAAGAAAATAGTATGAGCAAACGCTGGAGCCCAAACTAACTAAATAGAAAAGGATAGGAAGGGCACTTACTGCAATCCCAGAAAACCCTGAAAGGCACCAACTCTACTAATTTCAAAATCACCTGAGATCACACGACCTCTACCACCTAAATTAGTTCTCTGGTGTAACAAAAACAGCAGCCACTGAAAAAACTGGAAAAAGCAAAAGTACAAAACACAGTGGCTGGACTAAACTGAGAGGGCAAAAGCCCCCGGAGGGGACCCAGAAGGCCCCCACAGAAGTGCAGGACAAAATGCAAAAATATAGCAAAAACACAAAATAAGAAATTGTCTTATCTGATAGCAGGAGATGCAGACACGACACAGCAGGCTAAAAGGGAAACTGGAAAGAAGGATTCAGACCAGAACAATTGATCACCGGCAACCCTGATGGGAAAATGATTCCCTTAAATAAGACCAATCAGTAACACCTGATTCCCAATCCTCACTAGTACCGCTTGTAACCACCAGAGGGAGCCTCTGCTCAGAACTCATCTCAAACCCATTCACAACAGCGGCCTCTGACTCCGCCCGGTCCATCCCGACTCCCACTAACGGTCCGCGCTCCACCCTCCTTAAAAGGGGGTCGATCGCGAACACGTATAACAGTGGGCTCAGACTACAGCCCTGGCGGACACCAGACCTCACCTCAAAAGGGTGTCCGACCCAACCATTCACTAGCGGAAAAGTCTCTGCCCCATTGTATAAAACTCTCAACCAATCAACAAACCTCCCAGGCAGACCGTACCTCAGAAGGACGGACCAGAGGTACTCATGGTTAACCCGGTCAAAGGCCTTTGCCTGGTCTAAGGACAGCAAGTACCCCTTCCAGTGAACTGCCCTGCCCTGCTCCACTGCCTCTCGGACACCGAGCACAGCACTAAATGTACTGCGGCCTGGAACAGAGCAGTGCTGGGCCCCCGAAAGGAGCCGAGGTGCAAACTTCACCAACCGATTAAAAAGCACTTTTGCCAGAACCTTTCGGTCCGTATTGAGAAGCGCTATGGGACGCCAATTCTCAATACGGGACGAGTCTTTACCCTTTGACAGGATAATCAGGGCTGACTTCCTCATTGAACTGGGCAGAGTGTCCGAGGAGAGGCACTCATTAAACACCTCAGTCAAGAGGGGGACCAAAGAGTCCCGAAAAGTCTTGTAGAACTCGGATGTTAAGCCATCCGGACCAGGCGACTTTTTGGGCCGTAGCCCATCAATCGCCCGTCTCACTTCCTCTTCCCTGATTGCTTCTGCCAAAACATGAAGAGAGGGGTCATCCCCCGGCTCAGGGATGGTTTCAGCCAGGAAAGCCGACATCTCATCCCGATCAGGATCCCTCCTCCCAAGAGATGCGAGTAGAAGGATCTGACCACCTCCAGGATCCCTGATTTGGATCTGTTCAGGGACCCCGTACTGTCGATCAGTCCTGTCACCATCTTACAATTCACTGACAACCTGCAGTTTCTGTAAGGGTCGGGCGAGCGGTACCTCCTGAAATCCCTCTCAAAAACCAAGGATGTGTGCCTATCGTACTGGCACCCCTTGAGCAAGGTCTTCACCCTGGAGATTTCCTCTCGGTCCCCTCCAGTCGAGACGAGCTGCTCGAGTTTCCTCCCCAGCTGCCGATACAGGTGGTACCTGTTCAGGCCCCTGAGGCTCGAGAACTGACGGAAGAACCTTGTGACCCTTCTTTTGAAGATCTCCCACCACTCAGACTTACTGCTACAAAGACCCAAGAGAGGTACCTGGCTCTGAAGAAATTCCTCAAAGGACTGTCTTACTTCCGCTTCTTCCAGAAGGGACGAATTCAGCTTCCATAGGCCTCTCCCCATCCGGGGAGTCTCTGTAACATTCAAAGTAAAGAAAATTAAACAGTGATCGGAGAACTCCACCTCAACAGCGGACACTGCAGAAGAGACGGCTTCCCTTAAAAAAACCTATCTATCCTAGACCTACTGCTTCCCCTATAAAAGGTGAAACCCTCGTGACCTGGGGTGTGCCGGATGTGGACATCCACCAGGCGAGCTTCGCTTACTATGCTATTCAAGGCTACGCTATCATAAGTCAGCCGGTCTCCGGGGCCTCCCCTATCACGGAGTCTGGTTATAGTATTAAAATCCCCACCAAAGACCACCTGCCGGCTCGTAAAAAGATAGGGGCTTGATCCTCAGGAAGAGACATTTACTGTCCCACTTAGATTGCGGGCCATAGATATTGATGAGCCGAAGCTCCTGTCCCCTCATGAAGACGTCAAGGACCAAACATCTCCCCATTTCTACCTCGATCACCCGTCTGCATTCCACCTCCGCGGTCTTAAAAAGGACCGCTACCCCGCTATACGGCTCGGTCGCAAGAGACCAGTATGAGGGCCCACTCCTCCATTCCCTCTTTGCTTTGTGGATGGACCCCAGGTCCGTTAGTCTGGTCTCCTGCAAAAATAAAATATCAGCCTCAACCCGGGTGAAAAAATCAAAGGCCATAAATCTAGCCGTATCCGACTTTATGCTGGCGACATTAATCGACGCCAGAGTCAACGGGGTAGGTTCCGCCATCATGGGTGATTGAGTTAGACGGCCTGTTTTTTAACCGTACCCCCAGATTTCCTCTCCCCCTCTGAGGAGGAGCCCGACTCACCCCTCCTCTTTAAAGACACCGAGGTGTCCATATCCTCTTTAGCAGCAGTGGACACCTCCTTCCCAACACTAGATTCCTCGCCCCTGGACCCCGAGGTAGTCCCCCCACCAGAGGAGTGTGAATCCCCCGTAGGACGGACCTCGCCACTCCCTGAAGGCACCCCAGATGTTGCATCCGGCCCTTCACCCCCGACACAGCAGAGTCATCGAGGGCTTGGAACCGATTGGAGAGGGGGATCAGAGGTGAGCCGGTGAGCCCTTCCGTAGGCACCCTTGCGGTCAGGGGGGGGGGCATTAGATTTTTTAGCCTTGTTCTTCTTCTTCTGCCTCTTACCAGTACGATTGTCACCCGTTTTTTTAGGCTGCTCCACCACCTCTTCATCCACACTTTCATACTGGGAAGAGTTATCAGAAGCAGCCACCTCCCTCTCCAACCTCCGGATCTCCTCGCTCACCGCCTTCTCCCCCAGGGCATCAGAGGCTTCGGCTGCCGCCTCCAGGGTGGGGGCAGTCATCACCCCAGTTGCCTGAGGCTTATCCTGCCCCCTGCCCTTACGGTGCCTCACCTGTTGCCACTGGTGGGCAGATGTACCAGCCTCGCCTTTCCTCACTGACCCCTCAGCTCCCCTCACGCCTCCACCCCCAGCCCCAGCAGAAGTTGTACCACCGGGGACCCCCCCATGGCTCCCTCCCGCTGGGCCAGAGATGGTGCTGGAAAAGGAGCGGGGGCAGCGGCTATACGGGTGACCTAGGTCACCACACAGGTGACACCTAATGTCACCACAGGCTGCGGCAAGATGACCTACCCCGCCACACAAGGCACACTTCTGCACCTTGCAGCCTGCGCTGAAGTGGCGGGGATCACCGCACCTGTGGCAGACCTTCGGTTGCCCCTGGTAGAAGATCTGGATTCTGTCCCTCCCCAGAAATGCTGAGGAGGGGATGTGGGTGACCGTACCTCCTGAAACCTTCAACTTTACCATGAAGGTCCAGCCCCCTGACCAAATGCCAAACTCGTCCCTATTTTTCTTAGGGACGTCCGTGACTTCCCCATAACGGGAAAAACACGTCATGATGTCGACCCCAGAGAGTGACTCGTTACTTGTCAGAACGGTCACCCTCTTTACACTATTTTGGCGAGACACCGTCTGTACGGCAAAGTCTCGCCAGCCAGGCTCCCCCTTTGCCAGTTCGAAATTCGACCAGAAAAGCTCTAGGCCCTCTGGCCGAACAAAACTGACATCGAAGAAGGAGGTGCCAAACGGATGAATCAGGGCAAAGATGTCCGTCGCCCTGAAGTCCATCTTCAGAAGGAGCTCCACAACCCTCGCTCTTGGCGGGCACGCTTCACTGCCCCTCCACCGAAGATGGACCACATTCCGCCTGGCCACCCCCTGCCCGGCTGTCGGGAGGGACCAAACCGTTTCCCCCTCCCTTTTATCTTGGAAGGCAGCCAGGCCGTATCTATCCAGCCAAAAGGCCAAGTCCACCTCTCTGCCCTCTACATTGATCGTCCGTTCTCTCTTTTTGAGGGCCTCCAGGAAATGGCGCCGCAAGACGCCATCCCTGAGGTCCAGAGGAAACACCCTGACCAGACCCTGAGGCTCCAGCCACCACCCCCGAATAACTCAGAGGACCGGTGGCTGGGGGGGCAGATGGACCGGCCCCCTCCCCCCTCCTTCCAGAACCATCAGACACCCCATTCACACTTACCACCCCATTCACACTTGCCACTTTAGACGCACTGCAACCCGCATCCTCAACTGCAGCCACTTCCATACCCACACCCTCCTCATCCACTCCATCAGTCACCCCACTCTCACTCACATGCACACTGGGGTCAATATTATTTTGCCTCACTTTTTGGGTATTTATAGATATTACCACACTGCTACTGCCACCTACTGGTGGCATCTTCCCTGCCGGGGGTTTCGGCACACACAGTGCTGCTGGCCCTTTAAGACCTGTGCTGCCATTGGGCTTCAGCAGCACTTCCTCCACAGCATTCACAGAGCTGCCTTCTCTCCCACTGGCAGAGATTAAGCCAGGAGCAGTCCTGCCTCTGTGTCGACCCGCCACCACAATTGTGGGTTACCAGGGCAATGGGGTACTCAGAGCCGAGCCCATGGAAGTCTATGGGGTTTGTCACAGGTAGCTGTGGCTCGGTCTGTGGCCCTGGCGGTCTGGCGTATGTTAGGGGAATATTTACAGGGGATATTTATATACAGTTCGTGACGCCACCTGTAGTCTTCTGGTAATTTATACCAGCGCTGCTGTAGATCTCTGAGGGGATGGTGATGCAGCTAGATGTCGGGTCCCCTACAGGTGGGACTGGTCCCTCAGATCGGGAGTTAGGTAGGGATTGTGCAGGCATGCAATAATAACTCAGTCTCACACCGTCAGTGTCTTTCCATACCTTTACTTGTAAGATGTTCAAGCAGGTCCCAGGGAGGCTGATGGGGTTAATGGAGGATGAGCTTTGAGGCAACAGCTAAGCAAGTTAGGGGCCTCCTTTACTGTCCAATGAAGATGAGTACGACCAGCCTGAAGCGTAGTCCCCTCTATGATTCCAGCTTATCCAAAGCTGTGCTTCCCAGTCAATTTAGTGTTAGGAGCCTTTCTATGAGGGAGCTGAATCCTTATTTTGTCCTGCAGAGACTCAAAGTCTTCACTTCCCCTGACCCCAGTTACGTACTGACTATAAGGGCTTGTTTGCCGCGACCTAGGGTCCGGTAAATCTCTGGTTTTCTCTTCACTATGCTTGTAGCTAATAGTGATCCTTCGGTCCCCAGTAACCGGTAGCAATGTGCAGGACTTTTCCAAGCCAAACGCACTTTTCCAATAATCTTCCTTCCACTTTGCCCTTCGATTTGCTCGACTCTTAAGAGATAGTTCAGTCTTTCTTCCAGTGGGGCACAGCTCTGACTAGACTAAGGTGAATTAGACCACCTGTACCAGCCTCCACGTTCTGAACTGATGACAGGCTCAAACTGGACACGTCTACTCTGTCCAAGGACAGGAAACTGACTGACTAGAAATTCACTCCCTTCCACACCCCTGCTGGGTGTGTCAGAAGTGTACATGATGTCATGAAGAGACCTTAACTGTTACCTCTCCACTCATCCTCCTGGTATTGTGTACCAGGGCTACACATTCCCCCATGGTAAACGACAGCACTCCCGGGCTGTAAAATATAAAGAGACATTTTTGTTTATGCATGAAAACATTAACAATAACATTAATTCGTCCCATCCGGGAGGTGAGGATATCTTGAACGTTGCAAACATTATAGAAAAATACAAGTATTAAATAGCATTCAATAAATATATAATATACTTGTGAAGGACCCGCACCAAACCTTCAACGTAGGTCCTGGGTGGGCTGCAGGACATCCAAATGCAGACCTCACTCAGTGCCACACCACACGGGTTTTTGGTTCAGAGGTAAGTCAAGGTTTCATGTGAAACCATTAAAAAGGCACTTTAGTGCAACTATCTACAGGATACAGTTTTTGGGCTGGCTCAGTCCTCAGCCTCTGAGTCCATGTGTTAAACGAAGACATAATAGGGAAAAACACATATATATATAGACTTTTACAATGTTCACATAAATTCGTTATAACTACTGCTGATATCTAATGGGTAATTTCCCTTTTGTGATTCTCTCTGATCTACGTGGTGTAGTTTCAGGTATATCAAGTTGCGATCTGTCTGCACTGCGTAACGGCAAACTATAGAACTGCCTTAATCTTTCTATGGATCTGGCAAGCGTACTGATGGCTGGGCGGTGTGAGTCAGCTTCACCAGGGGATCCCATAGTATGGGGCGCTGCTTCAGATGATCCATCTTGAGGTTCCACAGGTTGAGGTGTTGCTGGAATGGGTAACTCCTGAGCGGGCTCAACTGGCACCACAGGCACAACTGGAGGTAAAACTTCCTCTTGTGGCTGATAAAACTGCAACACTGGAATTATCACAGCATCTCCCAGTCTAGGCCAATCCGCAGGAAAATCTCCCAGATCGGTGTGGATGACCTCTTCCTTTCTTTCTCCTTGATTGAGGACAGGGTTCTTTTCACAACTCTTTAAGTGTTCTGGACACAATTTCAAATGATCTCTGGACACAGTGATTGTTGTTCTTCCTCCGTCCTTACTGACGACACAAACTTTTCTGTTGTCATATTTAGAATCTTGTATGACGTAGGGTTCTTGCTCCCACTGATTATCCAGTTTGTGCATCTTCCTCTTTCTTTTTAATACTACCTCTCCAGGCATCAAAGGCTTGGCAGGAGCATTTCGGTTGTAAACATCTTCCTGTTTCTCCCGTGCCTTATTGAGACTTTCCTCCACACAGATTTGTACTCTTCTGTATTGCTCTTGCCGATTGACGTCCCAGTTTTCCACAGCATCGTCTGCCTCCGGTTCTACCACTCCAAGTTCTAGATCCATTGGTAGTTTTCCGGGCCTTGCTCTCATAAGATAGGCTGGAGTGCAGTTAGTTGAGCTTACAGGTATATGATTATACAAATCAACCAAATCAGGTAGTAAATCCGGCCATCGATTCCTGTCTTCCAACGGTATGGATCTCAACAAGTCAAGGACAATATGGTTCATCTTTTCACAAAGACCGTTGGTTTGAGGGTGATATGGTGTTGTTCTTATTTTCTTGCACCCGTACATATGACAGAATTCCTTGAATAAATCGGCTTCAAAAGCAGGTCCCTGATCGGTTAAGACTTGCTCCGGATACCCATGCGGTCTACAAAAGCTTGCTTGAAAGGTCTTCGCGGCCGTCACTGCGGTCTGGTCTTTCACTGGAACAACCACCAGAAATCTGGAGTAATGGTCCACCATGGTCAAGGCGTATGAGTATCCAGATCTACTCGGCGACAATTTGACGTGGTCCAGGGCCACAATCTCCAGAGGACGAGTCGTCCGGATAGGTTGCAGGGGTGCCTTCTGACTACCGTAGTCCTTTCTTCTGAGACCACAGGGTCCACAGTTCCGACACCACCTCTCGATGGAGCTGCGCATCCCTACCCAATAGAACCGGCATCTCAACAGGGTCTCCAGCTTTCTCCAGCCAAAGTGTCCTGCTTGATCGTGGTATGCTTCCAACACCATTGGGACGTCTGCCTTGGGGACCACGATTTGCCAGACCATCTCATGGGTTCTGGGGTTGACGTATCTCCTGCACAACTTCTCACGGTATAGGAACAACCTGCTTTTCTCGTTCCACAGGAGCTTGGCTGACATAGGTGCATCCTTTTCCAGAGAGGAGCCTTCCTGTTTTAACAACTCCTTGATGCGGCTGACCACTGGATCACTGTCCTGAGTCTCTTTCCAGCTGTGATGGGGTAAAGGATTTAATGTTGCACCATACTGCTTTCTGTGGACTCGATGCTCGTGGACTACCCCATTTCGATGGAACGCGGGTAGCTCAATTTCTTCCAGGTCGTCCGATTCTTCTTCCGTGTCAGAGTCATGCGGCATTCGGGACAACGCATCAGCATTAGCATTCTTTCGACCTGCCCGATACTTGATAGTAAACTGGTAATTGGACAACCGAGCCATCCATCGCTGCTCCATGGCACCCAGCTTGGCGGTTTCCAGGTGCGTTAACGGGTTGTTGTCTGTGTACGCCGTGAACTTATTGGAGGCCAGATAGTGCTTAAATCTTTCAGTAATGGCCCAGACCAGCGCCAGAAACTCCAGCTTGAAGCTGCTATAATTTTCCGGGTTCCTCTCCGTTGGCCTGAGTTTTCTGCTAGCATAAGCGATGACTTTTTCTTGGCCATTCTGCTTCTGACTGAGAACTGCTCCCAGCCCTTCATTACTGGCGTCGGTGTACAACAGGAACGGTTGGCTGTAATCAGGATAGGTTAAGATCTCATCACCTGTCAGGATCTCTTTCATCTTTTGGAATGCTTCAGCCTGTTCTTTACCCCAATTAAAGGGAGGGTTTCTGCTCTTTAAGGATTGTCCTACCAGGAGGTCCTGTAAAGGAGCTGCCTTCTTCGTGTAATCTTTCACGAATCTCCTGTAGTAACCCGTTAGTCCCAGGAACTGTCGCACTTCCTTAAGGTTCTTCGGCTCCGGCCACTTCTGGATGGCAGTGACTTTCTCTGGGTCCGGCGCTACTCCTTCCGAACTGACGATGTGCCCCAAGTATTGTACCTTCTGTTTGAGTAGATGGCATTTTGAGGGTTTTAATTTCATCCCGTACCTGGACAGGGACTCGAATACTTCTGCCAGGTGCTTCAGATGGTCCTCATAAGTCTTGGAATACACGATAACGTCGTCTAGGTATAGCAGCACGGTTTCAAAATTGAGATGTCCCAGACAGTTTTCCATCACTCTCTGAAATGTTCCTGGGGCACTACTGAGCCCAAACGGCATTCTGTCGAACTCACAGAGCCCCATTGGGGTGGTGAAAGCCGTTTTCTCACGATCCTCCTCAGCCACAGCCACTTGCCAGTAACCACTAGTCAGATCAAGGGTAGAAAAGTAGTTAGCCGTTTTCAGAGCAGCTAATGATTCCTCTATACGTGGTAACGGGTATGCATCCTTGTGTGTTATGCGGTTCACCTGCCTGTAATCCACACACATTCTCATACTACCATCTTTCTTTTTAACCAGAACTAGAGGGGCTGCCCAGGGGCTACAACTATCCCTTATCACCCCAGCTTTCTTCATATCATTCAACATTTCTTTAGCTTTCTGATAATGAGCTGGAGGTATGGGCCTATACCGCTCTTTGATGGGAGGATGACTGCCAGTAGGGATATGATGTTGTACTCCCTTAATTGTCCCAAAATCAAGTGGATTTTTGCTAAACACTTGGGCGTACTCTTGCACCACCCGTAATACCCCTTGCTTCTGGTGAGCGGGAGTGGTGTCCGTCCCAACATGGAGTTGCTGACACCATTCCGCCACCTGGGTTGCTGGGTCATTGTCCTCCTCTATTTGACAGGAGTCTAAGGACTCAGCCGGGAGAATAGAATTATTATCAACAGCATGAAGTTTAGCAATGGTTGCATAACGGGGTAAATTTACCTCATCATCTCCCCAATTGAGAAGCCGTACCGGTACTCTTCCATTCACCACCTCTACTACTCCTCTAGCAGTCATAAGTGTAGGTCTATGTTCTGAATGGTGGGGTTCTACTACAGCTTGGTAATTCTGTCCTCTCAGACCTATGGCTGCCCTGCACCAAATGATCATTTCACTCATTGGGGGTATCACAATAGGATCTGAGTCAGTGACCCGTACATTACCAATTTCGCCGTCGGTAAGCTTCGCTTGCTGCTGACACACCAGGGCCCGGATCTCTCTTTGGATTACTCCTCTCTGCCTTGGTCGGGCAATCTCAGCGAGCTGTTGGAGTAAGAACACAACTTCTCCCAAACAATTACCGATAATGTTAGTACCCAAAATGATATTTAAACCGTTCTCCTCATTTACAGTCTTTACTACCAGAAGTCCTTGGTCTTTCAACTCCTCTCTGCCCACCTTTACATCTACACATTTTGTTCCGAGTACTTCTACAGGAAGACCATTAGAAGCATATACAGTAAAGTCAAGGCTCGGAGGTTTAAGACTGTCCATTGACCAGTACTTGGTAT
>JARQOD010000003.1:70884791-71004500 GCA_033576555.1 Oophaga sylvatica | reverse complement strand
GAAGCAGGTTCACAAGGCAACATTATTCCACGCATACCTTTCCGCTCACGCAAACGTCTGTCAATTTGAATCGCTAATGACATAGAATCATTGAGACCAGAGGGAACAGGGAATCCCACCATAACATCCTTTACATTATCTGACAGTCCCTTCCGAAAAAAGAGCTGCCAAAGCGTCGTCATTCCATTTGGTCAGGACTGCCCACCTACGGAATCTCTGACAGTATAACTCAGCGTCATCAAGCCCCTGACTTAATGCCAACAAGTTTTTTCAGCTTGATCAGTGACATTAGGCTCATCGTACAATAACCCCAAAGCCTGAAAAAACGCATCAACATCACTCAAAACAGGATCCCAGGTGTCAGGGAAAAAAGCCCAATCCTGAGGGTCGCCGCGCAGGAGAGAGATGACAATTTGAACTGCTGCGCTGCGTTCCCTGAGGACTTAGATTTTAAGGCAAAAAACAATTTACAGTTATTTTTGAAATTCAGAAACTTAGCTCGATCCCTAAAAACAAATCTGGCATGGGAATCCTAGGTTCCACAACAGGCAACCTAGCAAGATAGGTAATACTCCGAACTTCAGTGGCAAGCTGATCCACACGGCCAGACAACTGTGCAAACTCCATTGAGAGAGAAAAAAAAAAAAATCCTCCTCAGCACCCAGAGATACAGAGGGAAAAAAAAAAGCAACAAACAGAAAAAAAAAAAAAAATCTCTGACAACTCTGACAACTTTTTTTTTCTTTCCACAATATTTTTCCCTTCTGTGAGTACCATATAATTTTCAGTTTTGGCCGGTGATACTGTTATGATTTGGTAGCTGAGGAGAGCAGGCAAAAAAAGGAAATACACCAGAGCAGTTGGAAACTATGAGATTGCAGTACCCTGACTAACCACCACAACTAGAGGCAGCCGTGGAGCGTTCCTACGTTGGTCCTAGACGCCTCGTCACAGCCTGAGAAACTAACTACACCTAAAGATAGAAAGAGGAAAGCTATCTGCCCCGGAGCAGATCCCCAAAGAACATAGAAAGCCCCCAAACATGTAATGGCGGTTAGACAAGAAGAAATACTGACACAGACAGAAAATAGTATGAGCAAACGTTGGAGCCCAAACTTACTAAATAGAAAAGGATAGGAAGGGCACTTACTGCAATCCCAAAAAACCCTGAAAAGCACCAACTCTACTAATTTCAAAAACACCTGAGATCACATGACCTCTACCACCTAAATTAGCTCTCTGGTGTAACCAAAAACAAAACAGCAGCCACTGAAAAAACGGGAAAAAGCAAAAGTACAAACATAAGTGGCTGAACTGAACTGAGAGGCAAAAGCCCCAGAGGGGACCCTGAAGGCCCCCCAGAAGTGCAGGACAAAATGCAAAAATCAAGCACAAAAACAAAAGAAGAAATGTCTTATCTGTTAGCAGGAGATTCAGACACGACACAGCAGGCTACCAAGGAAACAGGAATCAAGGATTGAGACAGAACAATTGCTCACCGGCAACCCTGATGGGAAGGCGACTCCCTTATATAAGACCAGTCAGTAACACCTGATTCCCAATCCTCACAATCTTCACTGGACAGTCCAGTACCGTTTGTAACCACCAGAGGGAGCTTCTGCTCAGAACTCATTTCCAGCCTATTCACAACAGGTAAGTGACTTGTTGTTTTTTTTTTTTTTTTTTTTTATACTATTTTTCCCTTCTGTTGAGTACCATATAATTTTCAGTGTGGCCGGTAATACTGTTATGTTTCGGTAGCTGAGGAGAAATAGCAAAAATAGCCAAAATAGCAATACACCAGAGAGGCTGGAAACTACTGGGTTGCAGAACCCTAAACTAACCGCAACACTAGAAGTAGCCGTGGAGCGTACCTACGGTGATCCTAGACGCCTCGTCACAGTAGGAGAGATAGCTGCACCTAAAGACAGAAAGATGAAAGCTAACTGCCCCGTAGCAGAACCCCAAAGAAATAGGAAGCCCACAAACATGTAATGGCGGTTAGACAATAAGAAAATACAAACACAGACAAAAAATAGAATAAGCAAACGCTGGGGCCCAATTCTGTCTAGATAGAAAAGTATAGGAAAGAATTCTGACTGCAACCCAAAAAACCCTGATAAAAATACCAACACTTCTGATTAACAAAAAAACCTGAGATCACACGATCTCTACCACCTAAATCAGATCTCTGGTGTAACACACAGCAATTCAGCAAATAAAAAGTGAACCAGAAACAGAGCAAAAGTGCAAATACAAACTGAGCACAATTGCAGTGCCAGGCCCCAAAAGGGGACCAGGCTGAAGTCCACAGCAAGGCAGCAAACCAGCAAGGAAAATCCAACCAGAGGAAAAAAAAAACAAGTCACTTATTTGAATGAGAGCAGGAATGCAAGCTGAGCTCCAAGCAATACCTGGAAGAACAATTGATTACCGGCAAGGCTGATGGGAGTTAAGGTCACTTATATCAGACCATTCGGACCCAGCTGAAAGCCATTCAGCATTTGGTTCATTGCCCTCAGCAACCACCAGAGGGAACCCCAGCTCCGAAGTCGCCCCAAACGTGCTCACAACAGGCAGTATTATAGTAGATATATTCTTGTACATAGGAGCAGCATTATAGTAGTTATATTCTTGGTCATAGGGGACAGTAGAATCATAGAATGGTAGAGTTGGAAGGGACCTCCTGGGCCTTCTGGTCCAACCCCCTGCTCAAAGAAGGATTCTCTAAATCATCCCAGACAGATGTCTATCCAGCTCTGTTTGAAGACTTCCATTGAAGGAGAACTCACCACCTCTTGTGGCAGCCTGTTCCACTCCTTGATCACCCTAACTGTCAAAAAGTTTTTTCTAATATCTAATCTGTGTCTCCTCCCATTCAGTTTCATCCCATTGCTTCTAGTCTTTCCTTGTGCAAATGAGAATAAAGATTATCCTTCTACAATGTGACAGCCCTTGAGATATTTGTAGACAGCTATTAAGTCTCCTCTCAGTCTTCTTTTTTGCAAGCTAAACATTCCCAAATCCTGCAACCGTTCCTTATAGGACATGGTTTGCAGACCGGTCACCATTCTGGTGGCTCTTCTCTGAACTTGCTCCAGTTTGTTGATGTTTTTTTTAAAATGTGGTGCCCAAAACTGGACACAGTATTCCAGATGAGGTCTGACCAAAGAGGAGTAGAGGGCAATAATGACCTCACGTGATCTAGACTGTATGCTTCTGTTGATACATCCTAGAATTGAATTTGCCTTTTTTGCTGCTGCATCACACTGTTGACTCATGTTAAGTCTGTGATCAATTAGTATACCCAGTCTTTTTCACATGTGCTGTTACTTAGCCCTATTCCTCCCATTTTGTATATGCTTTTTTCATTTTTATTGCCCAGATGTAGTACTTTGCATTTTTCCCTGTTAAAATCCATTCTGTTAGTTGCTGCCCACTGCTCCAGTTTATGTATATCTTTTTGAATCCTCTCTCTCTCTTCTCTAGTATTAGCTACCCTCCTAGCTTTGTGTCATCAGCAAATTTGATCAGTTTACTCTCAATTCCTTCATCTAAATCATTGATAAAGATGTTGAACAATACAGGGCCCAAAACAGAACCTTGTGGTACCCCACTTGAGACATTCTTCCAACTGGATGTGCAGCCATTTACAACCACTCTTTGGGTCCGATCACTAAGCCAGTTATGAATCCACCTAACAGTTGCCTTGTCCATTCTGTTGTGAATGGGTTTGAGATGAGTTCTGAGCAGAGGCTCCCTCTGGTGGTTACAAGCGGTGCTAG
The DNA here is from genome assembly GCA_033576555.1 of Oophaga sylvatica. Taxonomy (NCBI): domain Eukaryota; kingdom Metazoa; phylum Chordata; class Amphibia; order Anura; family Dendrobatidae; genus Oophaga; species Oophaga sylvatica. Next base: position 71,000,715 of record JARQOD010000003.1, on the reverse strand, counting down.
TGAAGATTGTGAGGACTGGGAATCAGGTGTTACTGACTGGTCTTATATAAGGGAGTCATTTTCCCATCAGGGTTGCCGGTGATCAATTGTTCTGGTCTGAATCCTTCATTCCAGTTTCCCTTGTAGCCTGCTGTGTCGTGTCTGCATCTCCTGCTTACAGATAAGACTTTTGCTTCTTTTGTGTTTTTGCTATATTTTTGCATTTTGTACTGCACTTCTTTGGGGGCCTTCTGGGTCCCCTCCGGGGGCTTCTGCCCTCTCAGTTTAGTTCAGCCACTGAGTTTTGTTCTTTTGCTTTTTCCAGTTTTTTCAGTGGCTGCTGTTTTGATTTTGTTACACCAGAGAACTAATTTAGGTGGTAGAGGTCGTGTGATCTCAGGTGATTTTGAAATTAGTAGAGTTGGTGCTTTTCAGGGTTTTCTGGGATTGCAGTAAGTACCCTTCCTATCCTTTTCTATTTAGATAGTTTGGGCCCCAGCGTTTGCTCATACTATTTTCTTTCTGTGTCAGTATTTCCTCTTGTCTAACCGCCATTACATGTTTGGGGGCTTTCTATTATCTTTGGGGTTCTGCTCCGGGGCAGATAGCTTTCCTGTTTCTGTCTTTAGGTGTAGTTAGTTTCTCAGGCTGTGACGAGGCGTCTAGGACCAACGTAGGAACGCTCCACGGCTGCCTCTAGTTGTGGTGGTTAGTCAGGGTACTGCAATCTCATAGATTCCAACTGCTCTGGTGTATTGCCTTTTTGCCTGCTCTCCTCAGCTACCGAAACATAACACCATTCCATACTTAGTCATTTTTTCAATAAGGATTGTGTGAGATACTTTGTCAAATGCTTTGCTGAAGTCAAGATATACTATATCTACAGCATTTCCCTGATCCACCCAGTCAGTGATTCTGTCATAGAAGGAAATTAAGTTAGTCTGACATGACTTATTAGTTACAAACCCATGCTGACTCTGTTTAATCACTTCATTCTTATCCAGGTACTTGCATACATGTTCTTTAATAATTTGTTCAAAGATCTTTCCTGGTATAGAAGTCAGACTCACCGGCCTGTAGTTCCCTGGGTCCACCTTCTTCCCCTTTTTGAAGATAGGAACAACATTTGCTCTTCTCCAGTCTTCTGGGACTTCTCCTGTTCTCCAAGAATTTTCAAAGATTATGGACAGTGGTTCAAGAATTTCTTCTGCTATCTCCTTCAGTACCCTGGGGTGTAATTCATCTGGACCTGGAGACTTGAATTCATTTATGTTAGCTAAGTGTTTCCTCACTGTCTTTCTGTTTATAGATATCCTGGATTCTTCTATTCCTTTAATAGGACAGTGAAGATCAGTTGATGTTACATTTCCTTTCTGAGAGAAAACAGATGCAAAATAGGAATTTAAAAGTTCAGCCTTCTCAACATCCTGACTTACCATTTCATCATTTTCATCCTGTAAAAATCCTATAGCATCTTTGACTTTTCTTTTACTTTTGACGTATCCCCAAAATCCTTTTTTGTTGCTTTTGACGTCACTTGCAAGCCTTAATTCATTGTCAGCTTTAGATAATCTGATTTGTGCCCTGCAGGTTCTGCAGACGGCATTATATTCTTCTTTAGATATGCCTCCCTCTTTCCATTTGATAAACATTTCTTTCTTCCTTTTTAGCATGTGTTTAAGTTCTATGTTCATCCATCCTGGTTTCCTTAAATGCTTCCCATTCTTCCCTCTTTTCGGAATTGTTAACGATTGTGCTTTGAGAATCTCATTTTTCAAGATTTTCAATCCTTCCTGGACATTTTTATCCTTAAGGATATCCAGCCATTGGATCCCTCCAATTCTCTTTCTGAGTTCCTTAAAATCTGCCTTTCTGAAATCTAACCTTGACGTCTGAGTCTTCACAGGTCTTCCTCCTCTTGTTATCCAAAATTCTAAAATAGCATGGTCACTACCTCCTAGAGTCCCAGCCACTCTTACCTCCTCCACCATTTCCTCCTGTTTATGAGGATTAGATCCAAGGTAGCAGATCCCCTTGTTTTCTCCATTACCTTTTGGAAGATAAAGTTGTCAGCAAGAGAGGATAAGAATTTCCTGGACCTGTTAGTTTTGCCTGAGAGAGATTCCCAACAAATGTCTGGATAGTTGAAATCTCCCATGACCACTATGTCATATTTTTTGGAGAACTTGGCCATTTGATGCATAAAGAGTTCATCCATATCTTCAGCTTGCACAGGCGGCCTGTAGTAAATGCCTACAATGGTGTCCTTCCCATTGTTCTGTTCTTGTATTCTTACCCAAACAGTTTCCACAGAACTCCCAGTCTCTGAAGCGTCAATCTCTGTGCAGATATACGCTTTTCTAACATAGAATGCAACACCTCCTCCTCGTTTATCAAGTCTGTTTCTTGCAAATAAGTTGTATCCTTCTAGCCTTGTATTCCAATCATGTGTATCGTCCCACCAAGTCTCAGTGATTCCAATGACATCATATTTCTTCTCCTGCGTTAGTAGCTCCAGTTCTCCTTGTTTGTTGCCCATGCTTTGTGCATTCGTATAGAAACACTTTAGTTTGTGATTGGTTTCTCTTCCTTCAATATTTTTATTATGTAAATTTTTTTGTCTTTGTTCTTCCCCTTCACTTCTAATAGCAGAAATCTCAATAGTATTTGTCAAGTGTATGGCTTTTTCTGGCGTTTTGCTTCCCTTCCCACATTGTTCTAGTTTAAAGCTCTCCTGATGAGTGTAGCAAGGCAACTTCCAAATACATGTTTTCCAGTCTTCGTAAGGTGCACCCCATCTCTAGCAAGTAGTCCATCGTATAGGTAATTCACTCCGTGATCCAGAAATCCAAATCCTTGCTGACGGCACCATCGACGTAGCCAGTTGTTCAGTATTATAGTAGTTATACTCTTGTACATAGGGAGCAGCATTATAGTAGTTATACTCTTGTACATAGGGGCAGTATTACAGTAGATATATTCTCATACATAGAAGCAGTATTATAGTAGTCATATTCTTGGTCATAGGGGATAGTATTATAGTAGTTATACTCTTGTACATAGGGAGCAGTATTATAGTAGTTATACTCTTGTACATAGGGGCAGTATTATAGTAAGTTATACTCTTGTACATAGAGGGCAGTATTATAGCAGTTATATTCTTGTACATCGGGGCAGTATTATAGTAATTATATTTTTGTACACAGGAGCAGTATTACAGTAATTCTATTCTTGTACATAGGGGCAGTATTATATTAGTTATATTCTTTTACATAGGCGCAGTAATATAGTAGTTATATTCTTGTGCATAGGGGACAGTATTATAGTAGTTATATTATTGTACATAGGAGGCAGTATTATAGTAGTTATATTCTTGCACATAGAGGCAGTATTACAGTAGTTATATTCTTGTACTTAGAGGCAGTGTTATAGTACAAAAAGAAAAAAAAACAGCATTTAAAATATCTCCAGTTGGGTGCAAAGCTTCATAGGTACATGCCAGTCCTTACAATAGAAAAAATAAGGAAGCAGCACACCATACCTTTAGTGCAAAAATACTTTTTTAATGGCCCATTTGTGCGACGTTTCTGCTCTATATGTGAGCCTTCTTCAAGCAGGAGCAGTATTATACTAGCTATATTTTTGTACATAGGGGCAGTATTATAGTAGTTATATTCTTGTACATAGAGGCAGTATTATAGTTATATTCTTGTACATAGAGGGCAATATTATAGTAGATATATTCTTGTATATAGGAGCAGTATTGCAGTAGTTATATTCTTGTACATAGAGGTTGTATTATAGTTGTTATATTCTTGTATATAGGGGCAGTATTATAATAGTTATAATCTAGTACATAGAGGGCAGTATTATAGTAGTTATATTTTTGTACATAGGGGCAGTATTATAGTAGTTATATTCTTGTACATAGAGGCAGTATTATAGTTATATTCTTGTACATAGAGGGCAATATTATAGTAGATATATTCTTGTATATAGGAGCAGTATTGCAGTAGTTATATTCTTGTATATAGAGGTTGTATTATAGTAGTTATATTCTTGTATATAGGAGCAGTATTATAGTAGTTATAATCTAGTACATAGAGGGCAGTATTATAGTAGTTATATTCTTGTACATAGGAGCAGTATTATAGTAGTTATAATCTAGTACATAGAGGGCAGTATTATAGTAGTTATATTCTTGTACATTGGGGCAGTATTATATTAGTTATATTCCTGTATGTAGAGGCAGTATTATAGTTACTGTATATTCTTGTACATATTCTTTTACATGAGGGCATTAATTTAGTACATTCTTTTACATAAGAACAGCATTGGCTTGTTCTGGAGTAATTCATTTTCTCAGAGCCTAACATGTACACTGAGTGTAGCTGTCACTTCTTCAAATTCCAATCCTACTAGCTTGGCCCGTGCAAATTTTTGCACATTGGTCATCGGGGGCGCAGGCAATTTCAGAAAAAGCAAGCTGGTCAAATGTAGATGTATTTAATGAGATGATGAACACAGACAGGTATTTATATATGTAGATTGGTAATACAATAAATTGGTTTGATAAGCAGAGGCCAAAAAATGTCTTCCGGTTGAGGTGCCACCTGCAGGTCATTGTTTCTTTCTGCAGGATTATGAAAATGAATGTTTAAACTGTATTTAGTGATAAAATCGTGAATGTATGGTTTGTGTCTTTTCTTGCTGAAGGGAACAAGTTTATTTTTCAAATGGTGTATCATTTGTGTGTGTGTGGTGAGAAGTAATCACCGAAAAAGCAGTGCATGTATACAAATGTGTTTGCATATGTGACTCACCTGCAGTGAAGTGTGCAATCCTCCAATTTGGCTAAAAATGCTGGGCAAGCAGTTCGGCAAGCTGGAAAGCCCCCAAGGCAAATGTTTGGATTTGTTTGTGATGTCTGTAAGCAGCTTTGTGGTAGTGTGCTTTTAGGTACTGTGGTGCCACCTGCAGGTCATTTTTCCTTACTGCAAGTTTATGAAAATTAATGTTTAAACTGTATTTTGTGATAAAATCTTGAATGTGTGGTTTGTTTGGCTATTTTCTTGCTGAAGGGGCAAGTTTACCTTTCAAATGGAGTATCATTTGTGTGTGTGGGTGCAGTATGAACGGAGATACAAAGTAATCGCCGAAAAACAGTGTTTAGAAATAATTGAATAGATTATACTAATGAGAGTTATATAGTATGATTAGCTTTTTTGGTAGACTAGAGAAAGAATGAGCTTGAAAACCGACAACCATATTTCTGAATTGGAAATGCGCTTCAAGCAGTTGTCACTTTCATTCTCCTAGATCAGGATAAAGACACTGAAATATGTGCTCTACTATAAGGATTGTTATTGGTGACATTCTTTTTTATAAAAACAGACATTTTGCAAACCTTTTATAATTGTTGACCCCTCTTTTAACTATTACATTTTTTATAAAATAGAGGCACATGCAATTTTGTGCATTTGTAATGATTAATAGATAATACGTGAGCCTTTTACAGCGGCTGCCTGATACTAGTTGCTACAATTCACTTTACTTTCTACTAATATCTTTTGAGTCAATTACTGTATCAGTTTCACCCACTTAAAATGTAATTAGGACATTTGTTATCACATTCTAAGTACAAAACCACGCTGAATTTCATTTGCCATTTCTTGTACTATCCTTCCAATTTCTCTAAATCACTCTGTAGAAAAATAATATCCTCCGGGTAATTAAACTACATTGTTTAGCCTCTTAATCTGTAGATATGGAAATGTGAGTTCAAAAAGTATCTATCAGGACATTAATAAATACATAAAAAGAACGTGGAAGCAATAGGGATTAAGAGGGTACCTAGAAGCCAGGAACAGCTAATTAAATGTCCTTAATTAACTGTTCATCAGAAAGTCTGACCACCTCTATAAAAGCAGAAGTCCATCATTTTAAAGTAAAAATTACTCTAAAGTGGAAAACATTTAAGAAAGATGACAAACTTCCCAGGAATGGACATCCTAGCAAATTCACTCCAAGGTCAGACCGAACAATACTCAGAAAAATTGCAGAAAACACCCAAGAACTACTGCTCAGACCCTAAAGGCTTCAGTTAGTATTTTAAAGGGTTGTCCGTTTTCAGGAAAGTCGATCGCAAATTGTGTAAACTACAAGTTCAACAGGTAAATCAATCAGCACCATCTCTTTGCGCTGCTTCGGTCCCAGTGTTTTGGTCACAGTGGTAGTGTCGCATGAACAGCTCTGACACCGCTCTAGCCAATAACTGAGCACATTGTTCATGTGATGAGGTTGACATCACGCAATGCTGAGCTCAGTGCACGAGTTGCTGAGCTCAGTGACTGATAGATATGTGATAGCCAGATAGATAGATAGGAGATAGACAGAGAGATAGATAGTAGATAGATAGATAGATAGATAGATAGATAGATAGATAGATAGATAGATAGGAGATATATAGAGAGATAGATAGTAGGTAGATAGATAGATATGAAATAGATATTACTTCATAAGATGAACTTACAAAAATCAAGATTCTTAGCGCATAAATTGGACAATTCGTGTGTGCCCATCAACCAAGGCAAGGTGATCCCCCTCTGATTTGTCCCATTATACTGTACATACCTCTCTTGAGCTATCAGCCGACAGTTAAATGGACAAAACATGTCTCTCCTGGGCTATCACCCTCCAATTCAAATTGTTAAGTAGAACTGATTAAAATCACCTGCTGGTTAATGGGAGGAGTGCACCTTCAATAGTAAAATATAAAGGAAAAAACCTGACCAGCATCTCCTAAGTGTGAACAGGTGCAAGCTTCAATAGCTGCATTATAAAGAAAAAGAAAACACTTGCCTTGGTTGATGGGCATACATGAATTGGCCAATTTATCGGTAAGAACCTTCATTTGTGTAAGTACGGTACATCTTACTGAGTAATAACACAGTTTAGATTCAATGTCTTCAGTGTTTGCATATATCTTGGATCCTATAGAGTGCTGCTATGTTTTTTTTTTCTATATAATGCAGCCATCACAGCTTGCACCTGTTCACACTTAGGAGGCGCTGGTCAGGTTTTTTCTCGATAGATAGATATGGGATAGATAGATAAAGATTGCCCAAACTTAAAATGCTATCTATGTTTCCTTTGTAGCAAAGTACAGTTTTCTGTTCTCTGTGATCTGTCAGTTCTGAATGGGATGAGGCTGATTGCAGGGTTTATATGTGATTGTTGGGGGTTAAAGCGGGAGGACACCCTGTGATCCATGTATTTGTGGCATTGACCACCATTCTAGCTTTCTTTCATGCTCCGGTCTCCTTACTCTATCACTTCCTATAAAATAATGGATTATGGATCTGCCCATTAGATCTGTACAGTTTATAACACACGTCTGGAGAAATGAAACGTCCACTTGTTGCCGATATTTCCTTATCAGATCAAAGAATAGGGATGTCAGGATCATAAAGTGGGGAATGTGCGTCGTTCATTCAGCTCCTTCCGCTCGGTGCACTGATCCTTCAGACTTCAGAATGCTGTGGGGGTGAGACCTGTGCCAGCCAGAGACCCTGCACCTTCCCCTATAATTAATTGCCATTGTTACATTGATCTCATTATATACTCCATTATTGAAATATCTGCTTGCTGACAGTGAATTAAAAAAAAAAAACATTAAACTTCTAACTTACTACTTTAAAATGAGAGGTTGTTATAACTATAACTCTAGGGGTTAAGTAATCTGAGCACAGCATGATGTAGGGGCTGAAAGCTTGATTCCAGTGATGTGTTACTTACTAGGCTGTGTGCTGCTGTTTCAATACAATCAGGCAGTGACATTGTTGACTTACTAGGGTTAGGTTTAAGGTAAGGACTAGGGTAATAAAGTTTAATAATACAAACAAGTAAATATATATATATATATATTATAACACATTATCATTGTTACCATTTACGGTATGTCAGATTTCAACAAAAATTGGAAAAATACTATTAATTTCTTAAAATATAATACATGTGCTTGGGGGATAAGAAGTTCAATACTAGACTAGCGGAAGAGACTCATGAGGAGATAATGGTCCCTGAGTTAGGGGGTAGCAAAATACTTGCCTTGTTCTGGGAGCTGGCGACTCACGCTCTGCCACTGCTGTAAGTCATCCCTACTGTATCTGAAAAAGAACTTTTAATGTTCAGAATATCCCTTGAAGAAAAATAGATAAAAATTGGCACCGGAGAAATAATAAGCTTCCATAAATTGCAAGAACATGTATAGATGTAGCAGAGCTGAATTTGTTTTTTCACAGTTTTGAATGCAGGTAGACTGATGTGTCCTTTTATGATCATGATCACGCTGTGATGTTAGAACATATAGCATAAAATGGTCAGCACAATGGCTCAGTGGTTAGCCCTGTATGATGGCTCAGTGGTTAGCACTGTATGGTGGCTCAGTGGTTAGAACTGTATGATGACTCAGGGGTTAGCACTGTACGGTGGCTAAGTGGTTAGCACTTTATGGTGGCTCAGTGGTTAGCACTGTATGATGGCTCAGTGGTTAGCACTATATGGTGGCTCAGTGGTTAGCACTGTATGGTGGCTCAGTGGATAGCACTCTGTGGTGGCTCAGTGGTTAGCACTGTATGATGGCTCAGTGGTTAGCACTATATGGTGGCTCAGTGGTTAGCACTGTATGGTGGCTCAGTGGTTAGCAGTGGCACTGCAGCTTTGCATCACTGGGGTCCTGGCTTCAAATCCCACCAAAGACAACATCTGCAATGAGTTTGTATGTTCTCCCTGTGTTTGTGTGGGTTTCCTCCGGGTTCTCCGGTTTCCTCCCAAACACCAAAAACATGCTATGAGCCCTAATGGGGACAGTGATGATGTCTGTAAAGCGCTGTGGAATTAATGGCACTATATAAGTGAGTAAAATAGATAATTGTACAAATAACAAACATCTATAGGTTAGACCCAACCTAACACTTAATCGATAGTTATGGTGAGGCCATATGTGGCAGATTTGTCCATGCATGTGAATTGGGTCGTTTCTGCAGCATGTGCGCAGATTTCTGCAAGCCCCATGTAGAGGAATGAGACGATGGCATACATTTCTGCTACTAATACGCAATGATTGACTGCTGTCAGTGGTGACGCAGAACTGGGGGGTTCGGTGCTCGCAGAGAGACTGCTGTCTCCATCTTCCTGGCTTGCCATAGACTTGAGTGCTATTGTATGGCTCGAGCACCATCTGTGTGTGAACAGGAGGAATTCTGCGAGTCCTCCTCTAACTCCTGGATACAACCTCAGATGTAGAGGGAGCTTCAGCCCGAGCGCACACACTGGGAGAGCTGTGACCAGCTGGAGGGAAATCACTGTACAATCACAGGCGAGAGCTGTTCTGCCATCAGATCCCATAAATGCATTGGAGGATTCTGTGCAAAATCCCGAAACCTTCCGCAAGGATCTACCGCAGGTGGAAAACTTCAGGATAATGGACTGACACAAAGCCGATTCCCTTGGGCTTCTTAAACCCCTTGATGACCCTATAGAGGTAAGTGACCTACTAGTGACTGCTCACTTTCAGCAAAATAACATTATGTAACATTAGATATATAATTACCGCATTGCTCTGTGTGTACTAAGATGTATGCAAACATTGAATATATATATATTATATTTATATTATTTTAATAGACCATAGTTGTGAAATAGATATGTATATAACATTTATTCAGATTTCTTGCTACAATTGTAGCTCCTAGACGTTCCCACACCCTGGGCATAGATGCAATCTGCTACCCTAGCCCTGTGTCTGAATACCCTGGCTACGGCAGAGTGACTAGTTGGCATCTCCCGTCATCGATGGCACCCAGCACCCAGTAGGTGCTACCACTTTCCTGGATCTATGGGTCTGTGAGGTTTTTTTCCCAATCTGTTTGCTTAAATTGTAACTTCTACTAATCTTATCAGTGGCTAGAATGACGAGGAGCTGTTTTGCCACTTGTATAAATGAGACTGGTTGGCACACTGCAGGGCACAGAATGGATTGGTCATTTCAGCATTTAGCTTTAGGATGCAATGAGTAACATGTCAGCAAGACCCATCATTTACTAACAAATCCCCTCCTCTGTCTGCCCCCCAAGGATGGCACTGTGTAGTCTATCATGATATTTTGTAGCAGAGATTTCGGATACAGAGAGCTGACAAAGTGATTGCAACAAGTGTTTGCAGACCATCATATAAGGGAATTTCATTTGTCCTCTACCAGTCTCATCAGCTGGCTTCTCACCATAAGTCCCAGCATGGCTTGGAGTGTATCGGTCAATTCTAGTATTCCAAAAAATATTAATAAAAGATTGAAGAGAAAGTAGGGGAAAAGCTGGAATGACATCATAGATCCCTTCTCAGGTAACAAGCTAGATAGTTGGGAATTTCCTCGAATTACACCCCAAATATTGGGAACTGGAAGGACAAAAATATAGGAATTTGCTGGACATTAAAATAAGTAGAAACTTGATTTCCTTACATGACTTACAAAATGTGAGCCACCAACAGATCATGATAACAGCAGGATCTGCTGGTGGCTTTTGAGGACTGAAGTTGAGGAACACTGCCTTTGAGAGTCACTACTTTGCCAGGACACAAAAAAAAAAAAAACACCGGTAGCAACGAGTGTAAAGATCCTGGCAAATAACTTCCCATATCTCAGCTTCTTGGACATGTATCATAAATAAAGAGAATAGGTTTTCAACAGAGTTAAGAAGCCCACACTCATTAGGTTGAGGAATAGCCGATGAGCATTTGGCCAACATATCTTGAAGGTGTAAGACAGTAAAGGGTCAATCCCAGGAAAAGGAAAATGCCAAACTGGGTAAAGTGTGAAGGGTTAAGAACTGCCCTCCTCAGATCTACGTATCACCTAAGACTACTAAATACAGGTGTAGAAACAGTGGAAGAGTTCTGTCCTGTGATCTGTCCCATTATAGTATTCAAGGAAAGATGAGCTGATGAGTCTGGTCAGACTGGTGTCCTGCTCTTCATCCAATGACATGATCCAGACCTAAGCAGAGAGCAGCACATGGAGAATTACTGCACTTTCTCATATGATACGGGCCTAAGAGATAAAAGGGTCTGGTAAATAATCCCTCTTGTCCAGGCCAGGTCTTTAGCCATGTACTATAATAGGTTGCTTATTGTTATTACCACCGTCTCGTCTGGTCAGTTCCAAGCCTTGATGGCCATGACTTCTCCAGAATGTCCTATTTATCCCACTACTTCAGTCTTCTTGAAGACGTACTCATGGTAATTCTTGCAAACGTCCCCCTGGGTCTTGCCATAATATGTCCCCAATAAAATCAAAATCAGTCATTGTCCTTTTGAGGAGAAGGTTGAGTTTAACTTGGTCAAGTTTCCAACCATCCCTTCTCCTTTCCTTCCATAGTCTTACTCTAGTATATGACTACACAACCCAAAACGTTAATCCATCTCTGATAAAGAAGTTTGTCACCCCCACCAATCTTATAACTGTTATATAAAATGTCTAAAACCCCTACACAATTTATAAAATTACTTAATATATGGATCTGTTATTTGGTCACTATATTGGGGTATTATTTGACTGCTATATGGTTGCATTTACTTAGCAAGTTTGTGACCACCATCAATCTTTATTATAATGATACAGTCAGATTATTTAGACATTTTACATCACCATTATTATATTAGTTTATATATGTGGGTATTATTTGGTCACTGTATGGTGGTTATACCGTATATGGTGCTATGATTTTGTTAGTGTACGGTGATATTACTTGAGCACTATAAGGCGGTATTTACTTATAAAGCTTGTGAACAAAGATTTAAAAAATAATTGTATAGTGACATTATTTAGACATGTCATATAACAGGTTACTTTATATATGGGCTATTTGGTATCTGTATAGTTTAGGACGATATGACGGTATTAAGCTTGTGAACATCAATCTTGATATTAATTGTATAGAGGCTTTAATTTGACATTTAATATCACTGCTATTACATTAGTATATATATAGGCAAGACAAAGACAAAAAAACACAAAGGGTGGGCAACCTGACAATTGGCGTATAGTACACTGCTAAGTTCTATAATATATCAATAATAATTCTTGATATATGAAAAATGTATGTGTACACAGGAGCATCACAGTGGACACTATTGATCACATTGAATGTCCATATATAATACACAAAAAGGATTAAAGACGTAATTTAGCCAGGACATGCAAGCACAACTAAGCAGACAGTAGTAATAGAGAATGTCATTACCAGTAGTGCACAGGACCAGGAACCCACCACACCTGACACGCGTTTCGCTTTGTCCAGGAGTGAGGGGCAGCTGGTGAGTGGACGATTTAACTAGTCACTGGCCAATGACAGAGAGGCAAACTGCCTCACCTGATTATTTACTGGTGTGAACGGTCCGACACAGAGTACTTCCTGGTTGTGTGGAGAAAAGCTGGCATGTGACCACATCTTTTATTTGGTTACCGTATGGTAGTATTATTTGAGCACTATGTGGCGATATATAGCTACACTCTGTGGGGTGATGTATATTATTTTTGCAGTGTATAATGACGCCGGTTCTGTAGAGAATTATTTAGGAAATGTTATTTGGCCAACATATGGTGCATTACTGCACGGTGCAGATTACTGGGCACTATATGGTAGTTTTTTTGTACACTGTCTAAACATATGTCATATGTAGGGAAGTGGTAATAGAAAGCAAGGTGCATGGTATCATTCAGTGTAGAGCTGACACTGAGAGATGCCAAGGTACCAAATGGGGCAACATGCAGCATGTGCTGCAGTTAATGCGTCTGTATTAACGGCTGTACATAAATAATGGCGCAAACTATCTACAGAAGGCTGGACCATGGGTTTCCACATTAATATTTTCTGATTGATAAATATGTGAGATAAGTGCCAGTACAGTGCAGACTAGTGGCCAAAGATCCATCCATACCACAATCAGGATTTATTGAAGTGTTTGAAATGTTTCCTATTAGAGCGAGAGAGTGAGACAAAATCAATAGACTTTTCAGCTGGCTGGAAACAACTGCTTTCTGCGTCTGCCAGACCTCTGTAGCGAGAGACACGAATCAGGTCTGGGTTATTATAACGTGGCAAAATGGACTAATATCGGTATCCAGTTAATGTACAGACGAGCGTGAGAATTGTGAAACTAATGCATTGCTCCCCTGATGTCATTATTACCGTCATGCAGGTTACATGCAGCTCAGGGACTGGAGGAATTAAAGCGGCGTATTATACGGAGTTATACAAGGACAGTCAGAGAGATATCAGTGAAGATACGCTACTAAAAAGATTGTAAAAAATATCGATATATTATATGGTGGCTGCAGCTTATCATCTAGACACCTCAGTGGGGCATGATGGATGGAAACCAATGCCTATGGTGTGTATCAGCTTAAGTAGGAGGAAGACTTTACTGCATGTCTATATGATTAGATTTATCTTTTGATGACAGCTTTTTATAAGGAAAATTGGTAGCACAATTGTGCCTGGTTGAATACCTTCTTAAAGGAGTTGAAAGTTTTGGATAATCCCTTTTTATTGGATGGGTGCAAGCTAGTCAGCACTTGACTTCAAACAATGCTCCCCACGTGAGGATGAGGCAGAGTTGATACAACAGGGTTAAACTGGAACTGGATTATACTCAACCTGAGACACGTCATCAGAATGATTGCGGTTTCTCAATGAAGGCACAAACTTGTTGGTTACACACTAGATGTTGGCAAGGAGCTTGGTGGTTACACTATAATGGTTATACAATGCTTGGTAGTTACACATTACTACTGAGCCACTGACCTTGGTGGTTACACAAGTTATACAATGCTTGGAGGATACACTGAGGCACCAAGTTCACACGTGGTGGAGGCACCTAGTTTGGTGTAACAGAACATCAATAATACATTGCTTGGTGGTCACACCTTACTACTGAAACACTGAGCTTGATGGTTACACAACAATAATTACACAACGCTTGGTGGTTAGACCTTAATAATGAGGCACTGAGCTTGGTGGTTACACAACAACAATTATACAATGCTTGGAGTTTTTCTTGGAGGCAACTAGCTTGGTGGTTATATAACAATGATTATACAATGCTTGCTGGTTACTGTTATGATTTGGTAGCTGAGGAGAGCAGGCAAAAAGGCAATACACCAGAGAGGTTGGAATCTATTGGATTGCAGTACCCTGACTAACCACCACAACTAAAGGCAGCCGTGGAGCGTACCTACGTTGGTCCTAGACGCCTCGTCAAAGCCTGAGAAGCTAACTACACCTAAAGACAGAAAGAGGAAAACTATCTGCCCCGGAGCAGATCCCCAAAGAACATAGGAAGCCCCCAAACATGTAATGGCGATTAGACAAGAGGAAATACAGACAAAGACAGAAAATAGTATGAGCAAACGTTGGGGCCCAAACTTCCTAGATAGAAAAGGATAGGAAGGACACTTACTGCAATCCCAAAAAAACCCTAAAAAGAACCAACTCTACTAATTACATAAACACCTGAGATCACACGACCTCTACCACCTAAATTAGTTCTCTGGTGTAACAAAACTAAACAGCAGCCACTGAAAAAACTGGAAAAGGCAAATGAACAAATAACAGTGGCTGAACTAAACTGAGAGGAGCACAAGCCCCCGGAGGGGACCCGGCAGACCCCCACAGAAGTGCAGGACAAAATGCAAAAAGCAAGCACAAAAAACTAAAAGAAGAAAATGTCTTATCTGTTAGCAGAAGATGCAGGCACGACACAGCAGGCTTCAAAGTGAACCAGAAATCAAAGATGAGACCAGAACAATTGATCACCGGCAACCCTGATGGGAGGGAACCTCCCTTATATAAGACCAGTCAGTAACACCTGATCGCCAATCTTCACAATCTTCATTGAATGGTTCAGTACTGTTTGTAACCACCAGAGGGAGCTTCTGCTCAGAATACATTTCTAGCACATTCACAACAGTACCCCCCCCCCCTTGAGGAGGGGTCACCGAACCCTCATTTGAGCAACCAGGTCGGTCAGGATGAGCTCTGTGATACGCACGGATGAGTCTCCTAGCATGGATGTCCGAAGCAAACACCCAAGAATTGTCCTCCTGACCATAACCTCTCCACTTAACCAAATACTGGAGTTTCCGTCTAGAAAAACGAGAATCCAATATTTTCTCAACCACATACTCCAGATTGCCCTCAACCAAAACAGGGTCAGGAGGCACAGCCATAGGAACCACTGGCTCGACAAACCTCTTCAATAAGGACTTGTGGAACATGTTATGGATCTTAAATGTCCCTGGAAGAAGTAAACTAAAGGAAACAGGATTAAGAATCTCCATGATCTTATAAGGTCTAATGAACCTAGGCTTAAACTTAGGAGATGCAACTCTCATAGGGATATTTCTAGAGGACAACCAGACCAAGTCCCCCACTTTAAACCGAGGACCATCAGTCCTATGCCGGTTGGCAAACCGCTGGGCCCTCTCCTGAGAGAGGGACAACCTCTCCACTACCTGGTCCCAAATCTGTTGCATACGCTCCACAACAGAGTCAACACCTGGACAGACAGAAGCCTCCGTCTGTCCCGAAGAAAATCGAGGGTGAAACCCAAAATTGCGAAAAAATGGAGACATCAATGTTGCAGAGCTAGCCCTATTATTAAGAGCAAACTCAGCCAAAGGCAAAAAAGAGACCCAGTCATCCTGATCAGCAGACACAAAGCATCTTAGATAAGTCTCCAATGTCTGGTTTGTTCTCTCAGTTTGTCCATTGGTCTGAGGATGAAAAGCTGAGGAGAAAGACAATTGAACACCAAGTTTAGAACAAAAAGTCCTCCAAAATCTGGAAACAAACTGGTCTCCTCTGTCAGACACAATGTTCTCAGGAATACCGTGTAACCGAACCACGTGCTGAAGGAACAAAGGCACCAATTCGGAGGAGGAAGGCAACTTAGGTAATGGCACAAGATGTATCATTTTGGAAAACCTATCATAAATCACCCAGATAACGGTCATTCTCTGAGAAACAGGGAGGTCGGAAATGAAATCCATAGAGATATGGGTCCATGGTCTCTTGGGCACAGGCAATGGCATCAACAAACCACTAGGCTTGGAGTGAGAGCAAGTCCCGCAGGACTGCACAAATTCCCTGACGTCACGAGACAAAGTAGGCCACCAAAAGGACCGACTAACCAAGTCTCTGGTACCAAAAATTCCGGGATGACCGGCCAACGCGTAACAATGAATTTCAGACATCACACTCTTTTTCCACCGGTCTGGGACAAACAATTTCCCAATAGGGCATAGTTCGGGTTTATCCTCCTGACATCCTTCCAGAGCCAGTCTCAAATTGGGCGAGATGGCAGAAAGAACTACACCCTCTTTCAAAATAACAGCAGGATCAGATAACTCAGGAGAGTCAGCAAGGAAACTCCTCGAGTGGGCATCCGCTTTAACATTCTTAGTGCCAGGAAGAAAGGAAACCACAAAATTAAAACGTGTGAAAAACAAGGCCCACCTGGCCTGTCTAGGATTAAGTCGCTTGGCTGATTCCAGATAAACCAGATTCTTATGGTCCGTGAGGACCACCACCTGATGTTTGGCTCCCTCCAGCCAATGTCTCCACTCTTCAAAAGCCCACTTCATGGCCAATAACTCCCGATTACCCACGTCATAATTACGTTCAGTTGGAGAAAATTTTCGAGAGAAAAAGGCACAAGGGTTACTTTTAGAGGTCTCTGGATCTCTTTGGGACAAAACGGCACCTGCCCCAATTTCAGAGGCATCAACCTCCACCTGAAATGGCAGAGAAACATCAGGCTGCCGTAGAACAGGAGCAGAAGTGAATCTCTGCTTAAGTTCCTGAAACACAGAAACTGCCTCAGAGGCCAATTCACCACATCAGAACCCTTCTTGGTCAAATCAGTCAATGGTTTAACAATAACAGAGAAATTACCAATAAATTTACGATAAAAATTGGCAAAACCCAAGAATCTCTGAAGAGCCTTTAATGAAGTAGGTTGGACCCAATCACAGATGGCCTGAACCTTGACCGGGTCCATTTCAATAACAGATGGGGATAAAATGAATCCCAGAAATGAGATCCTCTGTACGCCAAAAAGACACTTTGATCCCTTCACATACAGAGCATTCTCTCTCAAAATCTGGAACACAGTCCGAACATGTTTCACATGGGAGTCCCAGTCATTGGAAAAAAAACCAAGATATCATCCAAATAAACAATCAGAAATTTATCCACAAAATCCCTGAAAATATCATTCATGAAGAACTGGAAGACGGAAGGAGCATTAGTGAGCCCAAAGGGCATCACTAGGTACTCAAAATGCCCCTCTGGGGTATTAAATGCCATTTTCCATTCATCCCCGTGCTTAATGCGAATAAGGTTATATGCCTCCCTGAGGTCAAGCTTGGTAAACCAAGTAGCACTTTTCACCCTGGAAAACAGGTCAGAAATCAAGGGTAACGGATATTGATATTTCACAGTGATATTGTTTAAGAGACGATAATCAATACACGGCCTTAATGAAACATCCTTTTTGGCCACAAAGAAAAAACCGGCACCCAAGGGTGAAGAGGATGGTCTGATATGACCCTTCTCCAATGACTCCTTGATATAAGACCGCATAGCGTCATGTTCAGGTACAGACAAGTTAAAAAGGCGACCTTTAGGGAATTTACTACCAGGCACTAATTCAATAGCGCAGTCATAGCTCCTATGGGGGGCAAGGATGCAGATTTACTTTCGCTAAACACATCAGAAAAATCAGTCAAAAGGTCAGGAACATCCTGAGCCTGGGGGGAGGCAGAAAAAACAGGAGTGTTGGCATTAACACATTGGCAGCCTCAACTGGTTACAGACACAGATTTCCAATCCAAAACAGGATTATGAGACTGTAACCAAGGGAAACCCAGTACAATAATGTCATGCAGATTATACAGCACCAAAAATTTGCAACTCTCCTGATGATCAGGTTCAACCCTCATTATCACCTGAGTAGAGAACTGGGGTTTATTCTCAGCCAAAGGGGTAGAATCGATCCCCAGTAGGGGAATAGACTTCCGTAGGGGTATCAAGGGAAACCCACAACGTTTAGCAAAATCAAAATCCATCAAGTTAATAGCTGCTCCCGAATCAACAAAAGCCTGAGCAGAAAATGTGGACAGGGAGCAAATTAGGGTAACAGTCAACAAAATTTAGTCTGAACACTACCCAAGACAACTGAGCGTGCAAAACGTCTTCCCCGCTTAGGGCAGACTGAAATAGCATGAGAGGCATCACCACAGTAGAAACATAACCCATTGCGTTTTTGAAACTCATGACGCTGTGCCCCAGAAGCCACTCTATCACACTGCATGGGTTCAGAAGCTGGTTCACAAGGCAACACTATTCCACGCATACCTCTACGCTCACGCAAACGTCTGTCAATTTGAATCGCTAATGACATAGAATCATTG
Organism: Oophaga sylvatica; assembly: GCA_033576555.1. Classification (NCBI taxonomy): domain Eukaryota; kingdom Metazoa; phylum Chordata; class Amphibia; order Anura; family Dendrobatidae; genus Oophaga; species Oophaga sylvatica. The sequence goes on along the minus strand of JARQOD010000003.1, from coordinate 70,982,204 downwards.
AGACCAGAGGGGACAGGGAATCCCACCATAACATCCTTTACATTCTCTGACAGACCCTCCCGAAAAAGGGCTGCCAAAGCATCGTCATTCCATTTGGTCAGGACTGCCCACTTTCGGAATCTCTGACAGTATAACTCAGCGTCCTCAAGCCCCTGATTTAATGCCAACAAGGCTTTTTCAGCTTGATCAGTGACATTAGGTTCATCGTACAATAACCCCAGAGCCTGAAAAAATGCATCAACATTACTCAAAACAGAATCCCCAGGTGTCAGGGAAAAAGCCCAATCCTGAGGATCGCCGCGCAGGAGAGAGATGACAATTTGAACCTGCTGTGCTGCGTTCCCTGAGGACTTAGATTTTAAGGCAAAAAACAACTTACAGTTATTTTTGAAATTCAGAAATTTAGCTCGATCCCCTAAAAACAAATCTGGCATGGGAATCCTAGGTTCCACAACAGGCAACCCTGCAAGATAGGTAGCAATACTCCGAACTTCAGTGGCAAGCTGATCCACACGGCCAGACAACTATGCAAACTCCATTGAGAGAAAAAAAAATCCTCCTCAGCACCCAGAGACACAGAGGGAAAAAAAAAAAAAAATTCTCTGACAACTCTGACAATCTTCTTTCTTTAACACTATTTTTCCCTTCTGTGAGTACCATATAAATATCAGTTTTTTGGCCGGTGATACTGTTATGATTTGGTAGCTGAGGAGAGCAGGCAAAAAGGCAATACACCAGAGAGGTTGGAATCTATTGGATTGCAGTACCCTGACTAACCACCACAACTAAAGGCAGCCGTGGAGCGTACCTACGTTGGTCCTAGATGCCTCGTCACAGCCTGAGAAGCTAACTACACCTAAAGACAGTGTGAGACAGTGAGGGTATGTGTGATGAATGGGGTGTACATTTCACCTAGGTACTTTGCTGACTGGTATAAAGGAAATGTATGGCTTTGTAAACCTAGTGGTAGAGAAAGGTCACTACACCTTACATTCATTACACACTTGCAGCTCAGGCCTGAAACTACTCAGGTGTTAATTAGGAGACCAGAAGTAGGTGTCTGCGAACACAGACAGAGAGCTCGCTTAGTCTGGACAAGGAGTCCAGGCACAAGAAGCAGTCTCCAGGAGTATGAGCTGTCTCAGTCTGGGTGCTCGATGTACCCCGGACACAGGAGTAGTCTCTGTGAGAATCCATGCGGATAGCTGCTGAATTGGAGGGGAGCTCTCTCAAGTCTGGACGTTGAAGGTGCCTTCAGACACAAGGAGGAGACTCTGTGAAACTCCATGCTGGTAAATGCTGAACATATGTGTTGTTTTGGCCCAGGCTATTAGAGTCTGGACCCGGATAGAAAGGGAAATCTATCTAAGTGTAATTAGTGGCTGGACAAGCCCAGGTCTTATGTTTATGATTTGGTTTTGATTATGTTCTGTTTGCTGTAGACTTTAAATAAAACTGGTTGCGGCCAGTTTTTACCAGAACTGCTGTCTGTGAATGAACTGTTTCCGTGCCACTCCGTCTACCCGGACGGCGATCCCAGAGCTATATCCCCTGAAAAGCTTACAATTGGCGGAGAATGCTGGGGCAGCACAGTGGCTGATACAATTGGTGCTGGAATGTGCGTGCAGCACAGTGGCTTAGAGACAGCAATAAAGGTGAAGTCTGTTGAAGCAGCAGCAGAGAAAAAAAAAGTGTGTCAGCAAAAGAAACGTCTGTTGGAGCAGTCTTAAAGAGACAGTGGCCCTAATAGAGTTTGCAGAGAAAAAAAAAAAAAAGTGTCTGCACAGCAAAGCTGAATTTTCTGTGGAAAAGACTGTGGAGTGTGTATGTCTTGAGTGAAGACTGCCGTTGTTGAGACAGAGAAGTCTGACAGCATGGATGACAGCATGGAGGCGCTGTTTGAACAAATGGCGCAAGTTAATGTGCAACATAAGACTGCCGTGGTTGAGACAGATAAGTCCGGCAGTATGGAGGAGCTCGTTGAGTACCTGGTCCAGGCCCAGCGAAGCATGCAGCAGAGCATGGAGCAGCAGCGCCTGCAGCACCAGCAGCGCATGCAGCAGGCCCAGCAACAATTCCTGCAGCAGCAGCAGGAGAATGACCGGTTGTTTTTTGAGCAGGTTGCAGCACTGCAGGGGACTTGCGGCGCATCGTCCCAAAGTGGTGTTGCAAAGTCACCTGCATTGTCCGCTGTAAAGAAGGCGGTAAGACGGTCCCTGAAAAAGATGACACCTCGTGATGATGTGGAGGTATATCTCACTAGGTTTGAGGGACTGGCAGAGAAGGAGAATCTGCCACTATCTGAATGGGCCATGATGGTCGCACCCTATCTGATTGGAGAACCCCAAAGGGCCTATGCTGACCTGAGCGAGCAGGACAGCCAAGACTATGCCAAGCTGAAAGCGGAGATTCTTACCCGGCTGGGTGTTACGGTGACAGCCCGTGCCAGGGGAGTTCATGACTGGAAATGCAGTTGGGAGTCTGCAGTCAGCAAACCTGATTATGGAGTTGAAAAGGTGATAGTGGACCGCTACACCCAAGCACGTCCTCCTGAGGTACAGCCAGAGGTCGGACAAGGAGACCACCAGGACGCCAATCGTCTGGTCAGCCTGATGGAGAGGGCCTTCGCCACCAAGGACTGCCTCCGTGACCAGCCGTCTGAGAGGTCGTCACTTCGGAGTTCCTGGACGCCGAACTCTCCCGGTAAGAGCGTTCCAGCTGTTGGGGTCGTGTGGGTGGGAGAGTGTGATGGACAGTGTTGGAGATGTCGTGAAATTGCAGCCAACTGTCCAATAGAGGGGGAGCCTATATGTTGTGATGTTGGCGGATCCCTCTCTCCCTGCGCAGAGCCTGTGTGTGTGTCCACCTCAGCCGAAGAGACTGGACCACAGGGGTCCCCGGTGGTTGTAAATGACTGCCCAGCACAGGCCCTCTTGGACTCAGAGAGTCCAGTGACTTCCGTATGGGACAGCCTGATTGATAGGGACTTTATCCCTGATAAACACCTGAGTGTGGTGTGCGTCCATGGAGACACCAAAGTCTACCCAGAGACTGCCGTGGACTTGATCCCCAAACGCGGGGAGGTTTCATGTGAAGTGGGGGTAGTGAAAAACCTGGTGCACCCCGTCATATTGGGTAATGACTTTCCCCGGTCTAAGGATCTCTGGGGGAAAAATGTTTCTGATGGACAGTGTGATGAAGCTCCTACTGAGGGTGCGCAGTCCCGAGGGGCGGAACACAATGCTAGTGGGCCGTTAAACTTATGTGATAATGATGATGATGATGATGATAATGATGATGATGATCATGATAATGATGATGACCATGATAATGATGCTGATGCTGATAATGATAATGATGATGATCATGATAGCGATGATGATACTGATCATAATCATGATAATGATATTGATAATAATGATGACTGTGATAGAGATGAAATTCCTTTGCAGGTGATGGTGGGAGACGAGGATGGTGGTTCTCGGGAACCGAGTGTCCCTGACTTACCTGTGTCCTGTGACAATTTTGAGAGTGAACAATGGCGAGACCCCACTCTTAAAACGGCACAGGAAAATATAATTGTTCTAAATGAGGTTTCCCAAGAGCCTGGCTCTGAGGAGAGGTTTCCTCATGTTGCCATAAACACTCACCTGTTGTATAGGGACACTGAAGTCCAGGGAGAGGTCGTGAGCCAGCTCCTAGTACCTGAGCTATATAGAAGTATAGTGCTGGGGTTGTCACATAGTCACATACTTGAGGGACCAGATGGTGAAGTTAATGTTGTGGATGACATGTTAACTAAGGTTCCAGATCAGGATGTGAATGAGAATGAATTGTATAACCCTGAAAGTGAGCCGGATGTGGCTGAGAAAAAGGGGTCAGACAGGGATAGTGGTAGTGATAGTGAATCATCTGTTGACAATCAAGCAACCAGTGCAAATGAGGAAGGCATGGTAGCAGAGGAGGTTGAGAGTCCTGAGAGGAAGGCTGATGCTGACCTTGCAGCCGGACAGAAGATGGCATCTGAAGATGTTTTACAGTTGGCCGGTTCCCTGGCGAAGACTAGGGTGAAAGGAGGAGAGCTGAGCTTTAAAGGCAGGACTCTGAAACTGAACACAGCACAAGTGGATGCTGTTGAAGATGAGAAGTTATCAATGTATGGTATGGAGCTGCATCATGCCCAGGACTCTGAAGGTAATGCTGCAGAGGTGGAAAAGCCATGGAAGTGGTGGCCACCAAGCCAGATGCCTCATCAGAAGCTGAGGTCTCAAGTGAAGCTGTGAGGAACAAGACTGAAGATATGGGGGCTGACTCTGCCCAGGAATCTGTTTCGGCCAGAGACAGTGGCGTGGATGGTGTACTGTCCGGATCAGTAGCGGCAACTCGCAAAGTTCGGGCTGGCATTGGTGAGCTCAGGCGCACTTTCATGGAGTCTGCATCTGAGCCACGTCCCAACGAATGGGAGAAGCGATGTGTCGGTCCGTTGCCGCTGCAGATACACGGGAGCCCGGATGGGATGCAGAGCGTGGTGGAAGAGAAGAGCCAGGCGGGTTCTGAGTATACAGATGCAGCTATCAAGGAGAACTTGAAAGTTGAAATAAATGGAGATATTGGATATCATAATGATGTGCCTGAAGAGGTAGAATGTAAGACTGACGGTAGGGCTTCTGAGCATGTTCTACCAGAAGAGCCTGAAGAAGGGGCCGAAGACATAAAGGACGTCCAACAGGTACCAGATGAATTGATTACTTCTCAGAAAAAATTCCAAACTGTGATGGAGTGTGATGAAAGCCATGAGCATCTTCGTGAGAAAGTCAATGAAGTAAAAGGAAGAATACAGGGAATCTCTTCGTTACAAGAGCAAATGCTGCTCAATAAGTCTAAGGCTCTATATAACAATGCTGTTGTCACGGTAGAACATTACAATTCAGCTGGAGACTTAGCGAATGAATTATGTGTACTGCAAAAGAAAAACGTTCTGCTCCTTCTACAGTCCCAATCATTTGAACAGTGTAGCTTAAAATGGTCAGAGACCATAGCAGAGGAGCTTAAGGTCTGTGAAATAGACTTTATGAGTCAACCGATATTTAAGAAGAAGAATCAGCAGAGGTGTTCTGACGTGCCTGGTCGTACTTCTCTGAGGAGGCACTATACCGAAACTGAGTCCGGCACTAAGGTCAAGATGAAACCGTGCAGGAGACCCGAGGCCCGCAGAGAGCATAGGCCTGGGAGGGTACAGGGTAGTACGGATGCTTCAGATGAAGAGAAAGCTCATGTTGGCTATGGCTCAGGTGAAGATACAAATGAAAATACTGAAGATGAAGCTGATGAGGGCCATGACTGGTCCAGAGTTCACTGTCTCTTTTGGATTGTTAACCAGCCCTCCGGTCTGGATGACCAGCCCTCCGGTCTGGAGAAGAGGGGGGGGATATGTGAGACAGTGAGGGTATGTGTGATGAATGGGGTGTACATTTCACCTAGGTACTTTGCTGACTGTTGTAAAGGAAATGTATGGCTTTGTAAACCTAGTGGTAGAGAAAGGTCACTACACCTTACATTCATTACACACTTGCAGCTCAGGCCTGAAACTACTCAGGTGTTAATTAGGAGACCAGAAGTAGGTGTCTGCGAACACAGACAGAGAGCTCGCTTAGTCTGGACAAGGAGTCCAGGCACAAGAAGCAGTCTCCAGGAGTATGAGCTGTCTCAGTCTGGGTGCTCGATGTACCCCGGACACAGGAGTAGTCTCTGTGAGAATCCATGCGGATAGCTGCTGAATTGGAGGGGAGCTCTCTTAAGTCTGGACGTTGAAGGTGCCTTCAGACACGAGGAGACTCTGTGAAACTCCATGCTGGTAAATGCTGAACATATGTGTTGTTTTGGCCCAGGCTATTAGAGTCTGGACCCGGATAGAAAGGGAAATCTATCTAAGTGTAATTAGTGGCTGGACAAGCCCAGGTCTTATGTTTATGATTTGGTTTTGATTATGTTCTGTTTGCTGTAGACTTTAAATAAAACTGGTTGCGGCCAGCTTTTACCAGAACTGCTGTCTGTGAATGAACTGTTTCCGTGCCACTCCGTCTACCCGGACGGCGATCCCAGAGCTATATCCCCTGAAAAGCTTACAACAGAAAGAGGAAAACTATCTGCCCCGGAGCAGATCCCCAAAGAACATAGGAAGCCCCCAAACATGTAATGGCTGTTAGACAAGAGGAAATACAGACAAAGACAGAAAATAGTATGAGCAAACGTTGGGGCCCAAACTTCCTAGATAGAAAAGGATAGGAAGGACACTTACTGCAATCCCAAAAAACCCTAAAAAGAACCAACTCTACTAATTACAAAAACACCTGAGATCACACGACCTCTACCACCTAAATTAGTTCTCTGGTGTAACAAAACTAAACAGCAGCCACTGAAAAAACTGGAAAAGGCAAATGAACAAATAACAGTGGCTGAACTAAACTGAGAGGAGCACAAGCCCCCGGAGGGGACCCGGCAGACCCCCACAGAAGTGCAGGACAAAATGCAAAAAGCAAGCACAAAAAACTAAAGAAGAAAATGTCTTATCTGTTAGCAGAAGATGCAGGCACGACACAGCAGGCTTCAAAGTGAACCAGGAATCAAAGATGAGACCAGAACAATTGATCACCGGCAACCCTGATGGGAGGGAACCTCCCTTATATAAGACCAGTCAGTAACACCGGATCGCCAATCTTCACAATCTTCATTAAATGGTTCAGTACTGTTTGTAACCACCAGAGGGAGCTTCTGCTCAGAATACATTTCTAGCACATTCACAACAGGTTACATCTTAATATTGAGGCACAGAGCTTGGTAGTTATACAATGATTATATATAGTAACTGTCATTACAATTGGTGGAGGCACAAAGCTTGGTGGTTACATAACAATTATACAATGCTTGGTGGTTACACTTCAATACTGAGGCACTGAGGTTGGTGGTTACATAACAACAATTATACAATGTGTGGTGGTTACACCTTAATAATGAGGAACTGAGCTTGGCGATTACACAACAATTATACAATGCTGGAAAGTTACACTTGGCTGAGGCAACTAGCTTGGTGTTAACACTATAATGATTATACAACACTAGGTGGTTACATCCTAATACTGATGCACAGAGCTTGGTAGTTATACAACAATGATTATACTGTATAATGCTTCATCAGTACAATTGGTGGGGGCACAAAGCTTGATGGTTACACCTTAATAATGAGGCACCAAGCTTGATGGTTACATAGCAATTATGCAATAATTGTTGGTTACACTTCAATACTGAGGCACTGAGCTAGGTGGTGTAGATCAGCTCATTCAGTGGTACACGGAGGTAGAAACAGGAACACTGCCTCTAAATCTTCCATTGGTTTATTATACAGGTAGCATAAACCAATGTGAAGTGAAAATAAACACAGCCCTTTGGGCAAAACAGGATCAACAAGACAAAATGGTAAATAATCTCTACCTCTGCGGGGATCTGTCCACTCTGGAGAAGTTAGCATCTACAGGTTCAGTTTTCCCTCTTCAGGACAGGAAACACTGGAGTTCCTCTCTCCAGCCCTACTGAACACTGACTGCCTCTGAAGGCTGACTATTAAGCCCCAGACCACACTGTGGGGTGAAGATAAGGTGGACAACCTCCCACCCGCTGTATAGTTGTCCACAAAAACCCAGCCCTTCAACAAAATAGCTAATTAACCCATCAAAACATTTAATGTGCTGGAGGAATTCATCTGGGTTAAAATAACTGAAGCTATTAGCCTCAGCAAAAAGTATCTTCCCTCCAGCACCTTGCCAGTGACTTTGTCACAGTGGTTATACAACAATGATTATATAATTCTTCGTGGCTGCACTTGGTGGAGGCACCAAGCTTAGTTGTAACACAACACTGATCATACAATGCTAGCTGGTTATACCTTGATATTGAGGCACTGAGCTTCATGGTTCCGCATAACAATTATACAAAGCTTGGAGGTTATACTTCAATAGTGAGGCACCAAGCTTGGTGGTTACACAACACGGTGACGGACTTTGACAGATACATACTAGATATTGGCACTAAGTTTGGCGATTACACAAAACTGTGGCATTGAATTTAGCAGTTCTACTTTTATACTGAGGCACAAAGCTTGACAGATATACAATAATATTTGGCACTGAACTTAATGGTAACACAACAACAATGAAACACTGAGCTTGGTGGTTACACAATACTGTGGCATTATGCTTGGCGATTATGATAAGCATCAAAAACAATCTTCCTGGGAAAGCAGGAGTTTAAGGTAATTAACAAAATACATCTTACAGTTTATAACAATCAGAAGAGTCCACATTTTATTTTTCAAAAGCGAGGCAGTCTGCAATTTCACTCACAGATGCAGGTGACAGCAGCACTTGATGATACAAACCACAACAGGTTAGTGGCCATTAAGGAGTGATTTGTCAGTCTCATTGCAATGTTCTGGTTCTCTGCTTCTCGGCCAGGCCTGACTTCATGGTTAGGATCTCTCAGTTACAACTCCCATTGGGTGGTCTGCTTTGGTCAGTGTGCTGCCTCACATGCTGTAATAACTCCCTACTGCCAAAATCCAGCTGCTATTAGAGTAGAGCCTGTGGGGGTAAATGCGCCTGTGTATCCTTAGATGTGACCTGTGAGCTCAACCAGGTATTTGTACCCTGCGCTCACAAGACATATTAAAAAGCACACTGCTTGCATAATGCATCCATTTCTAACATTTGATATTCCCTGTAAAAAAAGGCTACATAGCACATGCATAATACACAGCTGGTTTGCATAGCTAAAGGTCCAGTTCCAAGAAGGTTTAGTTTTCTCTCAGTTCGCTAACCCAATATGGGAGCTAACCCAATGTCTGAGCTCATCAGCAAGTATCCCAATGCTGATATAGACCACCAGTTATCAGCTGTAACGCTCACGCCCTGACTGGTTGGCACGAGCATGGGGGTTGTGGCCCCACTGTGCCACAGACCAGACTACCCTGGAAGGGGCATGACTAGGACAGCTGCCTTGGTTTTCACTGGAGCCTCTGATGATGAGGTCAGGCTTGGGCGGCAGGTAGCTACCAGGTACCGTGTCTGGCTGTGGCTGCTCATCCCACTGGGGAACAGAACACTATGAGAAGTGCAGATGACTGCAGAGAGGCACGACTGGTACTATTGTGGGCACGGCAGGTACTCTTGTCAGACAGGCGGGCACGGCTGGGACACTGGCAGGCAGGCGGGCACGACTGAGACACTGGCAGACAGGCGGGCACAGTACACACAGAAGGGGCAGGAACTGACTTGGTAGGGACTGGAACACGGACAGACATAAGTGTTATATGGGAACAGGTAAGAGTAATGTGTGGGAACAGGTAGGGACCTGTAGGGACAGATAAAGAACCGCAGGAAGCGGAACGAGAGTGGAGCAGAACCGCAAGGTTGCAGAGCGGAGAGCAGAACAGAGTCGCTAGTTGCAGTGCAATGAGCTGAACCGCAAGGAGTGTGGAGGAAAAGACAGAACCGCAAGGAGTGTGGAGGAAAAGACAGAACCGCAAGGAGTGCGGAGCAAAAGGCAGAACCGCAAGGAGTGAGGAGCAAAAGGCAGAACCGCAAGGAGTGCGGAGCAAAGGCAGGACGGGACCGCAAGGAGAGGAGCCGAGAGCAAAGTGGAGCCACAGCCTCCTGCGAGCAGAGCAGGAGTAACCACAAGGATACACACAGCAGGGTAAGGAAGGCAACGGACAAGGATACAACAGACACAGAAATAGGACTGAATACAGACAGGGTCAGGTACAGGATAGGGTACATGAACTAGGATACAGTCTAGGATATGCAGCCTCCTGGAAGGCAGAACAAGTAAGGCACAAAGCACAGAAACAGATCTGGGTACAAAGCCCCCAGAGAAGGCGGAAAACAGAACAGGGCAAACTCCTACACAGAAAAGAAATACCAATAGTAAAAATATGTTTTGTATAAATGGATATCAACCATAAACACTAAACCCATAAAAAATATCCATAAAAGACAATATGTATAATTATAGCAATGCTTTATTGAAAATAAAAAGAATGACACAAAATCTCCATATACTGTATATGGCTAAAAACACTATTTTATTACATTAAAATTATTAAAATCAAGAAGAACTGTATGTGCGGGGGCAACAAGAGCCACACTAATTGGTAAAAAAGAGGAATCTATATATACGTATATATAATAAAAATTTTTTGATAATATAGAGGTCAGCTAAAAAATATATACAAAAGAAGTCATTAGAGAGTGAAAAAGTGATCATTAATATACATAAAAATTCATACAACAAATAAAAAAATAAGAATTAATATAGTATGCCCAAAAAAATAAAAAATAGCATCAAATAGCATAAAATTTCATTATAAATATTAATAATGCATAAAGATATTAATGATACCGTATCAAAAAAATATATATATTGCACACAATAATTTAATCTCCAATTGCAATAAAGTGTACAAGTGCACAAAATAATAAATACACAGCCTTGCAATGTTAAAGGTAATAGTTTACCCAAGGCAATACATCTTCATAAGTGCAGACCTCTATTAATACCAAACAGTAATATAACTCATGATAAAATAATACCAACCAGAAATGGCGATCAACTGTCCCCCGCACACACTACTCCAACGCTCGTTTCCCTTTCCGCTTCATCAGGGAGTGATGTGGGCAGGATGCAGAGGTGTTTTATAGCCACAATACAGCTGAAATGACAGCTACAGCGCATATCGCCGTAACCCGGAAGTGCGTCACCGAGTGCGGCCCGAAGGACACAGTCAGCGACACAACATCCGAACAATCAACCACAGGATAAAGTGGGCGCATGCGCTGTGCGGCGCACAACATTCCTCGCAGCCATATTGGGTTAGGAAAACAGAAAAGGACCTGGCAGCTCAGCAGCAAGATACTGACTGAGAGGATTTATTGCTCAGGCAGCCTCTAAGGGGTGGGGCTGCCTTAAGTACCAGAGGCTTCTTGGCAATTGGCTGGGGACACCTTAGGAAGGTGCACACTTACTTTATAAGAACCAGGATGTGTCGGCGCCGCCCCCCTATGCACACAGCCAGGAAGCATGCACAGATCAGGCAGTGGACATGCAGCACGCAGCATGTAACCGGCAACAGACAGAACACACAGCATGGCCCGGAGTAGTTAATAAGTTGGTGTGTAAGGCAGGTGGGGGATAGAAGGCCATGCAGTGATGCCGGCAGGGTTGTTACATCAGTTTTAAGCCCAGAGGACATTTTGCAAAGTATTTAGTTCCAAAGCAGCGCCACCACTGGTAAATTTAAGCATTACTTGGTGCTCATTGAAGTCAATTACCTGGTTGAGTAATGCTTTCACTTGCCAGGTTCTGACACATTGTTTGGTGATGCCCTCACATTTACAGAAACTATAAGGCTAAGTGCACACGTTCGGGAATGTGTGCAGAATTTTCCTGAGCAAAACCGGACTTTTTCTGCGGTAAAAACGCGCGGTTTTTTTTCACGTTTTTTTTGCGGATTTTGCACGTTTTTACCGCAATTTTTTTCCTGAACTTTCTAGGTCAATAATATAGCGGGAAAAACGCTAGAATTCCGCAAAATTAATGAACATGTTGGTTCTTTTTCCGAGATGCGTTTTTTTCGCAGAAAAAAACGCACCATGTGCACAAAAATTGCGGAATTCATTCTAAATGATAGGTTGCTTAATTCATGCGTTTTTGACGCGTTTTTTCCCACGAAAAAACGTGAAAAAAACGCAAATAATCCTGAACGTGTGCACTTAGTCTAATTCTGTTCTGTACACTATATCTACACTGAAGCTATCAGACTATTGGATTTCAATGTCTACGTGTATCAGATAAGTACAGAGGCTGTCAAAGATCAAACAAGTCATTGAAAGGGCACCACCACTTTTATTATGCATGTTTATGAACATAGCAGTCAGTGCCTAGTGTCTTCTACATTTGCATCCATAGCTAATATTAAACTTGTTGTCTCTTGATGGCAACTTCTGTGCATGGTCTAATAGTTCTCGAGGGAGCACTGCTTTTCATTGTTCAGACCACCAGCCGGTATAGTGAGTCTTGGTAATGCTTCATCTTGATTTGCAAATTAGCTCTCCTCTAGAAAAAAGAACACTGCCTATCAAGGCTCTGTGATGGGTCAAGCAATAGCTTATGTAAAGGGGTCAGGGCTTAGCCCCTTCAAATGTTTATTCTGCTATGTACATTTACCTGTATATTATTGTAATATTTTGCCTTGTGACGTATTTTCGTATCTGTTGTATTTTTGCTACATTATTCTGTGTGTAAGATAGGGACAGTGCAGTTAGGAAAAGGGCCACTAGATGGGGGCACTAAGTACATTGCATAGTAAGGTTTAGCTGTAGTACATTTAGTGGTTAACAGTAGGAGGGGTAGCTGGGGAATAAGGTAGTGAGACTTCCTGGTTATAGTCAGTCAGGGGGTAGACCCCTGTGTGTGCTCAGATGGCCTATGGCCTGAGCTGCTCAGCTATCACACAATGTTTCCAGGTAGAAGCCCCAGCCATCCATAGAAAGGAAAAAAGTATAAAGAAAGGAAGAGAAGAGCAGAGTGCAAGGTATCTGCAGCAACGTAGTGAAGAAGTCAGTGAAGAAGTTACTGATGAAGTTTGGGTGCTGAAGTAGTAGAGTGGGCCACCAGCGAGTGCGCAGGCAGGATAACCGTAAAGGGGTGGACTACCCAGTAGATCGTGTTTCCGTGTCTGGTCTGAAGTCAGTTCCAGGGAGATACATTGAAGTGGCGCTTTCAACGGAGCTCCTCGTCCCGTTATATCTTTGTGGCCTGTTCTTGGGAAGTAGAACAAGTTAGGGAAAGACGAAGAAAATGCGTTGCTGATACTGTGACAAGTGTGCTGGAAGTGTTATGGATGTGTTGTGTCCTTAAGAGAATAAATCCGTTATGTTGAAAGTTGATTTGGGCTAGATCTCTAGTCTTTTGAGTGGAAAGAAGAACATGGGACACAGCAGGAAAGCAGCAGCGGCCGGCACAGTGAGTACGGATGGTGCTGAAATTATCACCGCCCGGCCAGCGTACTACACTTATATGGTAGCTAGCTATAGGCAGCACTAGAGAGACAATTTTCTTCCTTCTGGATGAGAGCTAAATTGCATATTTTTTTCATAGAGAGCCTGGCAAACAAGACTTCATGTGACAGCTGATGGTTTCCACAAGGAGAAACAACACCCCTCAAAGTTATTGGCCTCTCATTCAGGTCTCATTCTGCCAACTAGCACCCTTTTCTATACTTTGGGGGAGGCTTTGGTTTGATGACTCAAGGTTCCTTAACAGTGGGGAATTCTTGGTTCTCCTTAAAGATATCGGCAGGTTCTGCCAACATTAGTCTTATGCCCCCGCCTTAGTGAGACTTGCAATTTTATCAGGGCTAAAAGCCAAGTCACAAACTCATCTAAAGACAGCCTGTTTGGAGGGGCAAATACTCCGATACAATCTGTCTTTAGCTGAGCTTCTGGCTTAAGCTTTTATCCTTGGTCAAGCTGCAAGACTTGTTAAATGGTCAGACATTGACTTGTAGGTTAGCCATCTCTCCTAAACGGTACTTGCGAGAAACTTTTATTCTATGAGAGAGCTAATTTTCAGGCTTTTTAACAGATCAGATGTAAAGGGACCGCCACAAGGCCGATGCATTATAAACTGCTACGTATTTTACCTCTGTAGTCTCCATTCGCCTGGGATGTTCTCCTCCCGTGAGGGAGCGTACAGAGCAATTAGAGTCAGAGTCCCAAATCACGTCAAACAGTTCTGCTTTATTTTCTTCTGGACACAGCACATGCAAGACACCATTAGCACGTCTTAAACGATACCAACAATACATTCTTCACAATTCTGCCTCTTCTCCTCTGCTACACCAGAATGGACCAATAAGTATTAATGGGACGAGGAGCCCGGTGAAAACAGCACTTCGATCTCTTCCCCTGGAGATACTTCAATGCAGCATAAGAAAGACATATCTACTAGGTCGTCCACCCCTCTCTGGTTATCCTGCCTGGATACTTCTGATGGCCCACTCGCTGCTACGCTTCAGCACGACCTCTTCTGCTGAGCGTTCCCACAGTGGTTCTGCCACTGGACTACTGCTACGTAAACCCACTCTCTTTGGGCGCACGTTTCCCACGGGGAATCCTTCACCGGCTTCTTCAGGGGTTGCAGGTCCCCTCTTCTTCCTACCCTATGCTCAGGGCCCAGGAATGTGGACGTCCTTACACTAGCAAGGTCCACCCCCGACTGACTTCCGCTAAGAGGAAATCTTCCTGACAGACTCCCGCTTGGAGGCAATCTTTCCCTAGCAACAAGTCCGTAACTATTTTCCCTATTGGACTAGATGTGCTCAATGCCCTTCTCTAGTGACCAAACCCAATTACTGCTTTGACATATTTTTATAACATACTAACTGGATCTCAAACGTGCCCCCATTAGTGATCCCTGGCAAGCTACACTTAACCCATCAATATATACACTACCCTTCTAGTGCCCTCCTCTAGTGACCCCTAGGATGCACTATCTACCTATAACACAACCCCACATATATATATACATAACATCATACAAGGCATACATTTACACAAGTAAACACAATTAAAGGGGATGAAACCTTTAAAGGGTTAATACCCTTCACCTCCTTACACAGACATTGATTGACAAGGTAGCTACAGTATTAGTTGCATTAAGACACAGTTTTCTTCCTTCTGGAGAAAGCCTATTTCCATGTTCTTATTGACAGCCACTTATTAAAATCTTCTTCTGCTCTGTCATTTCGAGGCACAGCATGTGATGCTAAAATCTATGGCTGGCTATAGTTTCCCCGAATGATTGCCGGAGGTTAGAGAAACAAGATCAAAGGTGATCTTTGAAGGATTTTGTTGGCTTCTACAAAGCAGTTCATTGAAGAAAATTATATTTATTCTAGAGATTAGTTCATCGCTTCACACAACCCTGGTCCCTGATCCAGGTCATATCCAAGTCATCGCTCTCTGGCCATGGAAAGGAGCTGTGCGAATGTCCTTAGTGTCTAGGTTCTCCAATGCAGTGTTTAATTAGCCGGCCTCATGTAATGTCATCTGTGCGGATGATTTCTTGCCAGCCCAGCTAATCAAACTATAAGCCGAGCCTGGGATTCCGTTGGGTAAGGAAATTCGCACAGGTCCTCTCCACAGTGATAGAGCACTGACCTGGACCATGCACCGGGGTTGCAGAATCTTTAATTTATTCCCTTAGAACTAAGCTATATCATCACAAGTCTGACAGCTGGAGGATCAGAAATTAGTACATTTTATGGATATGAATAGAGCAAAACTCTGGTATACATGTAAGTTCAAGATCAATAATGTACAGTTATAGAAGCATGGACTTTTGCGTAGTTAATAGATTTGTCAATTTGTTGCTACTTGCAGTTGCTAGCTTTTAATGATTTTTTTGCTTTTATGTGTTTTATTTTAGTGCTCATCAGACTACGAAGAACGGAAGAGTCTGCCATGAGTATGGAATAGACAGCCGTCTTTTGCTGTGAAACGACAAAACGAGAAAATGGAGCAGGATTACTCAGATTTACCCAACATCACGGAGTTGTACTTTTCTACTGTTTCACAGGGGTACATTATGGAGACCACAAGCAATGCATCCACAAATGAAACATCACAATACTTTGACATGACAAGCAATGCCATCCTTACCTTCATTTACTTTGTGGTGTGCATTGTAGGACTTTGTGGAAATACACTGGTCATTTATGTCATACTCCGATATGCCAAGATGAAGACCATCACCAATATCTACATCCTAAACTTAGCTATAGCTGATGAACTCTTTATGCTCGGCTTGCCCTTTTTGGCCATGCAGGTGGCTTTGGTTCATTGGCCCTTTGGCAAAGTAATTTGCAGAATTGTCATGACAGTGGATGGCATTAACCAATTCACCAGTATCTTCTGCCTTACAGTTATGAGCATAGACCGGTACCTTGCAGTGGTTCACCCAATCAAGTCAGCAAAATGGAGAAGACCAAGGACAGCTAAGATGGTTAATGCTGCAGTATGGGCCATCTCTCTTTTAGTCATCATGCCCATCATGAATTATGCTGGGGTACAATATCCACCATTTTCCCCTGAAAGAGGCAGCTGCACCATTATTTGGCCAGATAATTCAGGCACCTGGTACACTGGTTTTATAATTTATGCCTTCATCCTAGGATTTCTCATTCCTCTCAGTATTATCTGCCTTTGCTATCTGTTCATCATTATCAAAGTGAAGTCCTCTGGGATAAGAGTTGGCTCCTCCAAAAGAAAACGATCAGAAAAGAAAGTTACCAGGATGGTGTCTATAGTGGTAGCCGTTTTTATCTTTTGCTGGCTTCCATTCTACATCTTTAATGTCTCCTCTGTATCATTTTTAATAGTGCCAACTCCAGGCCTAAAAGCAATGTGGGACTTTGTGGTGGTTCTCAGTTATGCCAACAGTTGTGCCAATCCCATACTTTATGCCTTTCTATCTGACAACTTTAAAAAGAGTTTTCAGAATGTCCTTTGCTTATCCAAGGTAAGTGGCATGGATGAAGGAGACAGAAGTGATAGCAAACAAGACAAGTCCAGGTTAAATGAAACAACTGAAACGCAACGCACATTGCTTAATGGTGATCTTCAAACCAGCATCTAGGGATATGTGAAAGTATAAAATAAAGCTGTATATATGAGCAAATTCACCTAAAAAATCTATAGGTTATGAAAGTGTAGGAACCAACTTATGGATGAAAGTTTGTTGAAGGCTCCATAGTTTACAACTTTGTTTGGAACTTGAAGAATTTGTAGATGTTTGTACTCAGTACAGTTCCAGAGTCATGGCCTTTCTACAAACACTTCACTGCCAGATCTTGTGTGTAGTGTCCAAAGTTACTAATTAATTTACAGTACATAATGAATGTACTGTAGGATACTGAGGAACAATTCCTTCTGTGTGGTGATATAGACTTTAGTTGGTGAACCCCAACTTAAAAATCTTTCACTTGAAATTTTTGGATAAGACCTTGCTCAACAGCAGAACATATCTCCTGGAAGTGAAGACCTAGAAGATCCACATCTGCATCAATAGTGGTGGATTAAGGTTGCATTTCTATTATAAAATACTCAATTGCCAATATTTTACAAGACTACAGGTCACCATACCATCATATGGGAATCATTAACTTTTTTGAAAAATTGAAGATCTTGTACGCAGTGGAAAGTACCTCAAGGAAGTGAAGACCTACATCATTGTCAAAATTGCTGGGTTATGGCAACATTTTCATTTTCAGTATAAATTGCCCATCTGACAACATTTTACAAGACTATGGGTCAACAGATCTCCAAATGGGATTCACTAGCTTGCTTTGAAAAACTGAAGGATCCGCCATGCGCAATAGTGAAATGTCCCTTGAGGAGGTAAAACCTACATTGACGTCAAAATTTCAGGGTTATGATCACACTTACAATAACAACGTTATTAACAATGTTTTGTGAGACTATAGCTCACCACGTCGTCACATGGGATTCACTAAACTTTTTTAGAAATTGTAGATCTTGCTCAACAGCTGAAAGTATCTCAAGGAAGTGAAGACAATATTGCTAAGTTATGGCTGCATTTTCAGTACCAACTGCCCGATTGCCAACATTTTACAAAACTGCAGTTATGCAGAACAACATAAGGAATTTGCTAATTGCTTTGAAAAATTGAAATATCCAGCTAAAGATTTTGATCACCAGAGAAAAATATCTTATCAAAGTCAATGTTGCTGTGTTATGGTCCAATTTTCAACAACAACTGCCCCATTGCCAGCGTTTTGCAAGACTACTGGTCATCATACCATCATATAGTATTCACTAAGCTTTTTGAAAAATCGTATTAAGCACTTTCATGAACCGTACTGCTCAATTCCTGTACAACATTCTACATTGACTCTATTACGTTTTTTATCAAAGAGGTGAGGCACCAGCCTAAAGTGTTGTGTCAGGTTATCTCAGATATGTTTGCCTTGCTCTTAGTATACTGTATATATCTATAGAAAACATATTCATACACTTAAAACACAATTTGTTTAATGGCTTGTTTTCATTTCTAGCAATAACCTGAAGATTAGTGGTTTTATTTATTTTTTTTATTCTCTTAGCTCGGCATAATATTTACTTTCTTGTAGTAAGTGCACTTTATAGTCACGAAGTAACACACTGCACTTTACAATCGGGCACAATGGCTTTGCCCTTCTTCTGGAGTAAAGCACTAAGTGGAGAAAGTTGATTTTTTGGACTAAATCTGGCATAATAAATGGAAAAAATTTCATCAAATAGGAGACAATAATGTAAAAAAATGGATTCTCTTACATTTTCCAAAGTGTCTCTCAAGAACAGGGTGGAACAAATAACCCACCATAGTACAGTACCTGGACATGTCTTCACACACCACGTGGTCTACCCTGACCCTACTAGAAAGTCTTGGGAACCAAATAGGCTGCTATTTGCAACATGATTGGAGCTGCTGATCATTCTACCCACATAAGGATTGACATGTAACCTGGGCAGATCAGTACTGCTGGTCCCTAATTCAAAGACTGGTATCAACCTTTGCAGGGTAAAGTGATATTGTGCCTACATATATAAGTAGTACTAATAGAGTACCTTGTATTTGTACAGTTTTGCCAACTTTGTTACTGATACTGGCACCTTCTGAGGAACCAAATGAAACTGATTTCATTTTATTTATTGACTTCAGCTAACTTACATACAGATCTCTGGGGCAAACATGGAGTTCTAGCTCCCATTTACAAATCCTGGCGTTAAACTTTACGCTATTTGGTAAACATAATCTAATTCTACTTTTTTGATATCTTATACAGATGTGTTCACACTTACCTTTCCAAATTTAAGTAAGGGATCTGTTTCATGCTATAAAAATCCTACAAGTAGCATCACAACCCAGATCACACATAGATATGTATAAACATCTCCCAACAGAGTATCACAAAATCATGTTATTTTTCAAAGCCAGAAATCTTGTGTTGCCGGTCTTGAGATATATCAAGCCAAGAGGAAAGGTAAAGATGGACACATCTATACATTCAACCTATAGGGTGTTGTTGCCCATAAACAAGGTAGACCCAAGGAGCACCCATGTTTCCTATGTGGTCAGTAGAAAGATTGGATCACTAAACTTCAGATAAGGCTCTGTAAACCTTGGCTGGACTCCTAGTCTCCAGTTCATCAAAGTGTTTTTGCCAGAAATCTGCCGTACCTCACTTTGAAAAGCAAGATTTTTTGCGTAACCTTGTGTTGAGCAAAAATGTGCAAAATTTGTCTTTTTCACGACAGTTTTGCCTAACTCTGGCAAAGTGGACAGAGGTGAGGCACGACGGAGGCGGAACTGGGGCATGACCCCATGGCTCATCTAATTCGTGATGAGCTGTAGCTTTCATTACACCAGAAATTTTACTCCAGTGATTGACCGGAGTAACATTTGTGGTGAGGCTCATGCCACTTTTCAGACGTGTGTGATTTATTAAAATGTGTCTTAATGAATCTGGAATCTCAGACTCTAGTACACCCCGTCATCAAGACCGGCGTGAGCAATTGATGAATCAGTGTCTACAGGCACCACAGTGTTCACAATGGATATAGGGCAAACAACTCCTCCTGTCCAGGAAAGGATTTTTAAATTTGCTCTTGGGTTCCCCTCTCCTTTATGTAATTTTTTGGGAGTAAATCACAGCCTACTATAAATATACTTTAACAGAAATGTGTTATACAACTTTCCAAATGTTCTCTATTTGTCATATTTAAATTTTGTTATATATTTTCAGAAAGTGCTTAAATTATAAAATTGCTTGTGGCAACATTAAAAAACAAATGTATTCTTCTTTTTGGCTGTTTTACTTTCGAATTGACAATTCTTAAAACAGTAACTGTTGTTTTAAATTTTGTTTTTCCATAAATCAATAGTACACATGAAATAAGAAACTTTGTAATATAACTTAGAGAAATCTGCTTCTCTCCCTTTGGTTATAAACAGAAACACATGAGCCCTGCATACAGTGAACAAGCCTATAGAGACATTGTTCACACCACCAATACCTGTATGAGCAGGATTCAGAAAGGTGATGTCCAATTACATACATTAGTCAGGGACTGATCCTTCATTCTCAAAATTCTCAATTCACGGGTAAAATTTGTCTTCAGTGTATGCAGACTTTCTCATTAATGAGATAGGAGATGACAGTTGGTGCTTATAAAGTTCTATCAAGAACTGTAACTGTTGTTTCAGCAGTAATGTTAACCCTGTTAACCCTGCAGCAATAGAGGGTTAACAGCAAAAGAAAGGAAGTCAGCAATTCAATATTCCAAAAAAGACATTTATTTATCTCATAAAGTGCAATGTTTTGGCTCATAAACATTGAGCCTTTCTTAAGCAACAACATGGTGTGCTGACATAGTTTAGGCTCGAGCTACATGGCAGCTTTGGCCGAGACACCTATCATGTGACTAGAGCCTGCTAGGTGTCCCTGCTACATCACTGCATAAGTGAAAGGGGCCGCAGTGCATCTTCAACAGTACTGGGACAAGCAAGTCGCTAAAAATCCGACATCTTTGGACGGTTGGAGAACCTGTCATACCTGTATAATAGTAAGTGTCACAAAATCATGTCCCTAACATATCTGATAAACTAAAGATAATGTGGTCAACCCCGTTACCTCATTCTGCAGCCAGCAATAGACAGTGTTGTCCACTATTGATGACCTATCCTGATCAAACACCCGACAGCCGATCAGCTGTTATTGCTGTTATTGCTGTCGGCAGTCGCCGCCAGTCGGAAGTACTCACTTGCAGAGCTGCTCCATCTTCTGGTAGTGGCCAAGGCTTCGTACTGCACATCCATCTCCTACTCAAATCATTAGGAGGCGGATGTAAAGAGTCCTGCTGTGGCCACTATCAGAAGATGGCCAACTTTGCAAGTGGGTACATCCAGCTGGCGGCCACTGACACCGATTACACCTGATCGGCAGGTGTGGCAGCGTCAGTTCCCGGCCAATAAGTCATTCAGGACCTATCCTATGGTCATCAATGTAAAAGTAGTGGACAACCTCTTTAAGTAGGAAAAAAATATTCCAAAAGGGGACAACCCCTTTAATTGACATTATTAAATAAGTTGTCCGACACGTAAGTGAATTTATTAACTATTTAATCTATATATAAAATTGAATGTGTGTGTGTGTGTGTGTGTGTGTGTGTGTGTGTGTGTGTGTGTGTGTGTGTGTGTGTGTGTGTGTGTACCACCAACCAATCACGAAGCATCTTTCATTTCACCAGAGCTGTTTCAAAGAAGCTGAGCTGTGATTGGTTGCTATGAGCAACAGTTTTCTCACTCCATGACAACACCTCAGCAGACAGTGACTGGGTGGGAGTAATCTAGCATCCCCGGGAACATAAGCTCCCAGCCAGTGTCTGTCCCCCAGAAAGGAGCAGAGAGCACATGACAGAAATTAATCACCCCCTCCCGTTGCTAAATATACCCATCACACATCCTCCATCCCATAGGCACATCTTCCCTCTTAAAGGGGTCCCCGGTATGGAAGTGAGGGCAAATCCATCCTGCGCTTTGGTTCTGACGCCAGGTCTCTCTTAAAGGGATCCCCGGTATGGAAGTTAGGACCGTTCCACTCAGCTCTGTGGTTCTGAGCCCAGGGTCTCTTAAAGGGATCATTGGTATGGAAGTTAGGGCAATTCCACTAAGCATTCTGTTTCTGACCCAGGCTCCTCTTAAAGGGATCTCCGGTATGGAAGTTAGGGCAAATCCCTCAGCACTCTGAATCTGACCCCAGACCTCTCTTCTGTGGAAGTCAGGGCAAATCCATTCAGTGCTTTGGTTCTGACGCCAGGCCTCTCTTAAAGGGATCCCCAATATGGAAGTCAGGGCAATTGCCTTCAAATGCTCTGGTACTGACCCCAGGCCTCTATTAAAGGGATCATTGGTATGGAAGTTAGGGCAATTCCACTCAGCGCTCTGGTTCTGACCACAGGCCCCTCTTAAAGGTATCCCCGGTATGGAAGTGAGGGCAAAACCACTCTGTGCTTTGGTACTGACCCCAGGCCTCTCTTAAAGGGATCTCTGGTATGGAAGTTAGGGTAAATCCCTCAGGGCTCTGATTCTCACCCCAGGCTTCTATTAAAGGGATTATTGGTATGGAAGTCAGGGCAAATCCACTCAGCGCTCTGGTTCTGACCCCAGGCTGACGGGATGATGTGGGATATTAGTGGTAGTTGTCCGGTGGCTATGGCTGATGGGATGATGTGGGATATTAGGGGCAGTAGTCCTGTGGCTCTGGCTGACGGGATGATATGGGATATTAGGGGTAGTTGTCCGGTGGCTGTGACGGGATGATGTGGGATATTAGGGGTAGTTGTCCGGTGGCTATGGCTGACGGGATGATATGGGATATTAGGAGTAGTAGTTTGGTGGCTTCGACAGGATGATGTGGGATATTAGTAGTCCGGTGGTTCTAGCTGACGGGACGATGTGGGATATTAGGGGTAGTTGTCCGATGGCTCTGGCTGATGGGATGATGTGGGATATTAGGGGTAGTTGTTATGATTTGGTAACTGAGGAGGGCAGAAGCAAAACAGCAGGGCTGCAGAACACCTGAGAGGTTGGAAACTAATGGGTTGCAGATCCCTAAACTAACCGCACAACTAGAGGCAGCCGTGGAGCGTACCTACGGTGGTCCTAGATGCCTCGGCACAGCTAGCTACACCTAAAGATAGAAACAGGAAAGCTAACTGCCCCGGAGTAGAGCCCCAAAGGAATAGGCAGCCCCCAAACATATAATGGCGGTTAGACAAGACGAAACACAAACACAGACAGAAAATAGAGTGAGCAAATGCTGGGGCCAAACACTGCCTAAATAGGACAGGACAGAATACTATCTGCAACCCAGCAAAACCCTAGGAAAACTTCCAACACTTCTGATTTCAAAAATGCTGAGACCACATGATCTCGCCACCCACTAAATCAGATCTCAGTGTAAACAAGGCTAACCCGCAGCCACTCAAAAAGCAAGGAAAGAGCAAATGAACAAATAACAGTGGCTACTGAAAAACAGAGAGTAGCACAGGCCCCAGGAGGGGACCCGGCTAACCTCCACAAAGGTGCAGACAAAAATGGAAATCGCAAACACAATAGAAACAAGCAGAAAATATCTAATCTGAAGGTAGCAGACGAAGGCAAGACACCAGCAGACTTCCAATTGAACCAGGAAACAACAATTGATCACCTGCGAGGATGATGGGAAGGCAGCTCCCTTATATCAGCCCAGTTAGTGACTCCTGATTGCCAGTCATCGCTGGCAGGTGAGGAGGACCTGTCATTTGATACAGCTTCAGTACCGTCAGCAACCACCAGAGGGAGCCTCAGCTCAGAAATTGTCTCCAACACATTCACAACAGGTAGTAGTCCGGTGGCTTTGACAGGATGATGTGGGATATTAGTAGTCCGGTGGCTCTGGCTGACGGAACGCTGTGGTATATTAGGGGTAGTTGTCCGGTGGCTATGGCTGACGGGATGATGTGGGATATTAGGGGTAGTAGTTCGGTGGCTCTGGCTGATGGGATGATGTGGGATATTAGGGGTAGTAAACCGGTAGCTCTGGCTGACGGGATTATGTGGGATATTATAGTGAATGTGGCTATGCGGAGTGGGCTGGGCTATACACTCAGCTTGATATATATATATATATATATATATATAATATATCTATAGATATAACCATTATAATTTGTTATAATTAACCGTAGTTAGTTACTATGCCCGGGCAGCGCCGGGCTCTTCAGCTAGTGTAAAATAAAAACTAAATACTTTTCCAATATACTTCAATTAAAATTTCCCCAACATTCCCCTTCTACTCTAGCTTCCTATCTGTGTTTTTTTGCTTACATACGACAATGTTTCATTTCAGTCTGCAAGCATGAACTGTGTATTCTTAAACAAGACGCCATCAGCTGCTGTCCCCACCCTGAAAAGGATCGTTATCAGGGACTACACTTTTAGGGGCTTGGCTAGTCTCTGCTGTACTGACCATTTGTCAATTGTCACTGTACTAATGTATGCTCAGCATGTTGTCCCTGCTCGCTGCTGTGTCATTTTCATTGTGCACTGACAGTGAGCTCCCTCAGCTGTAAAGAGATATGACAAACCAGCAAAAGAGCGCTCTCTTGTCGGCTCATTACTGACAGTGCACTTCCTCGCTGGCTATGGGTATAAGCATACTGGCCAGCAGCTGCCTAGAGCCCCCACTGCTCCATGGGCCCTCAGCAAGTGGCTATGGGGGTCCTGAGTCAAGGGAGCCCGCCCTGTGCCTGCGTAGCAGCAGCTGCAGACAGGATCCTGTCCCCGCTGCTAAAGCTAAATGAATATTCACGCTTCCCCACGCCCCTATGGGCGTGGAGAGGCGTGAATACCATTTCTCTTTAATAGCGGGCAGCGTTAGCCGCAGGCTGCAGCTAACACTGCCTGCATGTAAAGCCCCACGCACCAACACACACACAAACACATACCTGGCTTCCTGCACGGCACTTCCTGTCTGAGAGAGCCCAGCTGGATGACGTCATCATCCAGCACGGGGTCTCAGACAGAAAGCTACCATTGAGGAAGAGACTGCTGCTGCTGCGGGGAGGTGAGCTGTGCTGTGTGTCTGTGTGCCTGGTGTGTGTATGTGGTGCTGTGCTTTTTGTTTGAATGTGAGAGTGATGCGGTGCTTTGTGTGTGTGTGTGTGTGAGAGAGGGGTTGTGGGGGGAGGCAATGGTGGAGGTGATGGGCGATGATGGTGGGGGGAGTCAATGGTGAAGGTGATGGGCAACGATGGAGGTGATGGGCAATGATGAAGGTGATGGGCAATGATGGTGGGGAGGCAATGGTAGAGGTGATGGACAATGATGGAGCTGGGGGGAGGCAATGGTGAAGGTGATGGGCTACAATGGAGGTGATGGGCAATGATGAAGGTGATGGGCAATGATGGTGGTGGAGGCAATGATGGAGGTGATGGACAATGATAGAGGTGGAGGAGGCAATGGTGAAAGTGATGGGCAATGATGGAGGTGATGGGCAATGAAGAAGGTGATGGGCAATGATGGTGGTGGAGGCAATGATGGAGGTTATGGACAATGATGGAGGTGGGGGGAGGCAATAGTGAAGGTGTTGGGCAACGATGGAGGTGATGGCAATGATGAAGGTGATGGGCAATGATGGTGGTGGAGGCAATGATGGAGGTGATGGACAATGATGGAGGTGGGGGGAGGCAATGGTGAAGGTGATGGGCAACGATGGAGGTGATGGCAATGATGAAGGTGATGGGCAATGATGGTGGTGGAGGCAGTGATGGAGATGATGGGCAATGATGGAGGTGGGGGAGGCAATGGTGAAGGTGATGGGCTACAATGGAGATGATGGGCAATGATGGTGGGGAGGCAATGATGGAGGTGATGGATAATGATGGAGGTGGGGGAGGCAATGGTGAAGGTGATGGGCAACGATGGAGGTGATGGGCAATGATGAAGGCGATGGGCAATGATGGTGGGGAGGCAATGATGAAGGTTATGGGCAATTATGGGGGTCGGGGAGGCAATGATGAAGGTGATGGGCAATGATGAAGGTGATGGGCAATGATGGAGGTGATGGGCAATGATGGCAGTGGGGGGAGGCAATGTTAAAGATGATGGGCAATGATGGTGGGGAGGTAACGATAAAGGTGATGGGCAATGATTGCGGGGGAGGCAATGATGGCAGCGGAGGGATGAGGCAATGATGGTGGGGAGTCAATGATGGAGGTGATGGACAATGATGGAGGTGGGGGAGGCAATGATGAAGGTGATGGGCAATGACAGTGGGGGAGGCAATGATGGAGGTGATGGGCAATGATGGTGGGGGAAGGCAATGATAGTGGTGGGGGAGGCAATGATGGAGGTGATGAAATGGGCAATGATGTTGGTGGGGAGGCAATGATGGAGGTGATGAAATGGATAATGATGGTGGTGGAGGAGGAGGCAATAATTGAGGTGTTGGAATGGGCAGTGATGCGGGTGGTGGGGGAGAATGATAAGGGTGGTGGGGTAGAAGACAATGATGGAGGTGGTGATAAGGACAATGATGTGGTGGAGAGGGTCTGTGTTTTACTTTGAGGGGGCTACATTATATTCTGTGCGGGCTATATAATACTATATGAGGGGGGCTACAGTATACTCTATGGGGTGGCTGCATTATATTCTGTGGAGGGGCTGCATTATTCTTTCAGGGGACTACATTATTTTCTGGGGGGCTACATATTACTATATGATGGGGCTACAGTATACTCTATGGGGTGCCTGCCTTATTCCATCAGGGGACTACATTATATTCTGGGGGGGCTATATCCTACTATATGAGGGGGCAGCATTACGCCCTATGAGGGGGCTACAGTATACTCTATGGGGAGGCTGCAATATACCCTATGAGGGTGCTACATTATATTCTATGGTGGGGACTGCGGTATACCTTATGAGGGGGTTGCATTATATTTTGTGGGGTGCTGCATTGTATTCTATGAGAGAGGGCTGCATTATATTTTATGAGGGGGCTACATTATATTCTGTGAGTGTGGCTACATTATATTCTATGAGGGGGCTACATTATATTCTATGAGGGGGCTACCCCTCTATGATTCTACCCCAACTCCTGCTACATAATTAAGACATGTACTACCTTACACTGTGTTCCAAATTATTATGCAAAAATTGTTTAGGAGTGATAAGGTAAGAATTTTTTTGTTTGTCAGTTACACTTATTGATGGTGATGTGTGTCAGGGCTCTTTATATCACTGTAAGCAATTGCAGACACCTGTGCTAATTAGTTTGGCAGGTGTGTCCAATGAAAGGCAAGACTACTTAAGAAGGCTGTCCCACATTATTAAGCAGCCTACATTTTCTGCCAAAATGGGAAAGAAAAAGGATGTGTCGGCTGCTGAGAAGCAACAAATTGTGGAGTGTTTAGGTCAAGGCATGACTACAATCAACATTGCCAAGACACTTCATCGTGATCATCGCACAATCAAGAAGTATGTAGCTGATTCACAGTACACAAGTGTGCGTGCTGATAAGGAAAAATTGAGGACTCTTTCCTACAGGCAATTACGTCAGGTTAAAAGAGCAGAGGCAAAAAAGCCTTGTCATAGCAGCAGACAAGTTTTTGAAGCTGCTGGTGCCTCCAACGTCCCCCGAACAACAAGATGTAGGGTCCTTCAGAGGTTTGCAGCTGTGCGTAAGCCATCCTCTATCCACTGCACACAAGCAAAAATGGCTCCAGTGAGCCAAACAATACATGAAGACTGACTTCAAAACTGTTTTGTTCACGATGAGTGCCGTGCAACGCTCGATGGTCCAGATGGATGGAGTGGAGGATGGCTGGTTGATGGACACCCCATGCAAACACAGCTATGGCGCCAACAAGGAGGAGGTGAAGTAATGTTTTTGGCTGGAATCATGGGGAGAGAGATTGTCGGCCCCTTTAGGATCCCTGAAGGGGTAAAGATGAACTCCATAGTGTATGTTGAGTTTCTCAAACAGCACTTTCTGCCATTGTTCAAGAAGAAGAACCGTGCATTCCGCAGCAAGGTCATTTTCATGCATGATAATGCACCGTCTCATGCTGCACATAACACATCTGCATCTCTGGCTGCTATGGGCATAAAAGGGGACAAAGTTATGGTGTGGCCCCCATGCTCCCCTGACCTCAACCCCATTGAGAACCTCTGGAGCATCATCAAAAGGAGTGTCTATGATGGCGGGAGGCACTTCACATCTAAGCAGCAGCTCTGGGAGGGTATTCTGTCCTCATGCAAAACAATTGAAGCAGAAACCATCCAAAACCTGACAAATTCAATGAACGAGAGAGTTCAGAAGCTCCTTTCGAACAAGGGGTCCTATGTGCAAATGTAACATCACCTAGAATAAAGTTTTTAGTTGAAAACTGTTTGATTTCAGTTTCTAATAACCTGCTAATGCTTATAATTTCAAAAATGACCATTTTTTGTTCTTTATTAAAATGAAAAGGTTGAAAACTCTGCTGTGCATAATAATTTGGAACATGCATTTTGATTGCAGTTTGAGTCTTTTATTTTTTTAAAAATATACTGTTATCATAGGCAGTTTGTACAAAAACCTTTCAATTGTACTCTAATAGTTATTTGACTGGAAAATTACAATGACTGCAATTCATATAGGTAATTTGGGAAAATCTCAGAAAATATTATTTGCATAATAATTTGGAACACAGTGTATATTATACCCTGATATAGCGCGTTTTACCACACAATTGGCGGTCTTGTATTTATTTCTATGTAGCTACATAGTGGGCCCCAAGAATGAATTTCTCTGGTGGGCCCAAGGCGCTCCAGTCCGACGCTGGGTATAAGTGATGATTAAGCTCATAACTTCTTTTTATAGTTGGCAAGACTGGAAATACCAGGGGTGCTGAGATAAGAAGAGGCTGCTCACACTGCTGTCCACCCTGTCTATCTGATCTAATACTGGAGATACCAGATGTGCTGAGGTAAGAAAAGATTGCTCACATTGCTGTCCACCCTGTCTATCTGATCTAATACTGGAGATACCAGGGGTGCTGAGGTAAGAAGATGCTGCTCACATTGCTGTCCACCATGTCTATCTGATCTAATACTGGAAATACCAGATGTGCTGAGGTAAGAAAACATTGCTCACATTGCTGTCCACCCTGTCTATCTGATCTAATACTGGAGATACCAGGGGTGCTAAGGTAAAAAGATGCTGCTCACATTGCTGTCCACCATGTCTATCTGATCTAATACTGAAAATACCAGATGTGCTGAGGTAAGAAGAGATTGATCACACTGCTGTCCACCCTGTCTATCTGATCTAATACTGGAGATACCAGATGTGCTGAGGTAAGAAGAGATTGCTCACATTGCTGTCCACCCTGGTTATCTGATCTAATACTGGAGATACCAGGGGTGCTGAGGTAAGAAGATGCTGCTCACATTGCTGTCCACCATGTCTATCTGATCTAATACTGGAGATACTAGAAGTGCTGAGGTAAGAAGAGGCTGCTCACACTGCTGTCCATCCTGTCTATCTGATCTAATTGTAAGGTTCTATGTATATATTCCTGAAACTCAGTTTGTTCGTCAGCCATTTTACTTTCTGTCTTGCTGCAGCTATCTTGCCCTCAGTCAAAATGGAGTTTCCAGCTTGCATGTTCCCGCCCTGATTCTCTCCTTTGCTTCTTAAGCAGCCACAGCTGAGCAATCAGTGCTTCAGAATCTAGCCTGCAGTGAACCTGTGACTTGACTCCTGTAAGCCTTGGACCTTGTACTCCAGCTATTCCTACTGAGGAACTCTGAAGCACTTGTGGACTCTGAACCCTGCTCTTTGAAAGACCCACGTTTGCATGGACTTACGGTAACAGAGAAGAAGATCCTGAATCTGTATTGGAGAGTGATTGCTGAGCTTGGATTACTCTGGCCTGCTGTGTCTCCTGTTTCTGTGTCTGCAAACTGTGTGACTATTTCTGCCAACTTGTATGAAGTAATACAGGACTTTTCTATATCAAACCTGTGACTCCTGTGTTTTCATCGCACCCAAGCACAAGACGCTATATGAACTGTACTACATACATTACAAGATTCTGAAGCCAAAACGTTAGTGTCTGCTGGGTCTGGAAGGCTGTGTCTGCTGTACTGTGGATATCAGACGTCTGGTTGTACTTTCTGTGATGACAGTGGTTGTGACTTCTCACAACCATTCCAGGTGAGCAATTCCCTTAAGTTTTTTCTTTTTGCAGTGTTACCACAGGTAAACACTATTGTTTTTTTTTTTTTTCCCTTTCTTTTCTCTTTTTTGTCTGCTGTAACTCTGGATATCAGATGTCTGGTTGAAACTTTCTGTGATGATAGTGGTTGTGACTTCTCAAAACCATTCCAGGTGAGCAGTTCCCTTAATTTTTTTTTCTCTCTGCAGTGTTGCCACAGGTGAACACTATTGTTTTTTTTTCTCTCCTCTTCTTCCAGTAATCCTGTCTTAAAAGATTTGGAAAATGGAGGCCCGCATAAAGGAACTTTGCGGAGTGACTGATAATATCCTTGCAGATTTGCAGAATATAAAGACCCGTTTTACAAATCTACAGGACCTCAATAATCACAATTTGCAAGTGGTTGGACAGACTACCCAGGATTTGCGAGCCAGGATTGAGGTTCTAGAGGGGCGAGTCCAGGCTCCTGCCGTAGCCCCGAGTGCTGGGATTCCCAAGTTGCCCCCTTTTCGTTTTGGCGGTGAACGTGAGAAATTCAGGGGATTTATTAATCAATGCAATCTTTTTTTTCTGCACATGCTTCACAATTTCCCACTGAATGATCTAAGGTGCTTACTATAATTATGTTGCTTACCAACAAGGCTTTAATGTGGGCAAACCCTCTGATTGAGACTGAGGATGATTGTTTGAATCACCTTGATGATTTTATTTCAGCCATGGGGCAGGTGTTTGATGACCCCAATCGAGGTGCAACAGCTGAAGCAGCCATGTTAGCTTTGCGCCAAGGTAAGCACTCGGTAGCTGAATATGCCTTGGATTTCAGGAGATGGGCCCTTGATACCACCTGGGACAGTTCCGCCAAAAAATCTATTTTTCGAAAGGGGTTATCTCCACTGATTAAGGATGCACTTGCTCGTGCCGACCCTCCCACTGCGTTAGGTGACTTTATTAACTACTGCATCCGTATTGATACTCGTCTGACTGAACGCAGGCAAGAGAGATGGTTCAAAAGCAATCGTACTAACCTTTTCCTACCTTCCTCTCCAGCTAAGGAACCTTTGAGTAGGATTACACGGGAACCTGAACCTGAACCCATGCAGGTAGACTCTTTACAACGACGGGTTAGTGATGCACGCAAGGAACATCGTTTTAAGGAGAATCAATGTTTCTATTGTGGTAAGTCAGGGCACTTCATTATAAACTGCCCCAGCCGTTCTCGTAAGACTACTGCAGCACTCATTCATTGTGAGTGTTGCGAGAGGGGATCTGTCAGGTCCTAGCCTCAGGCTCCAGAGAGATCTGCAGCAACAGATCTTGATTTCTCGGACTTAAACTCCGTTACCTCTGAGGACGTTGACTGTGTAAACGCTGCCATTTTTCAAGTTTCCTCAGCGGTGTCCCAGCTGAGTTGTAAGAAAAACAATTCTCATTGCTTTCTTTCCATCAAACTCTGGGTTGACTCAGCTTGGGTGTCTAGCTCTGCTATGATCGACTCAGGGGCAAGTGGAAATTTTATGGATGTCTCCTTTGCTCTGAAACAGGGAATACGTTCAGTGAAGAAGGCTACTCCAGTACAGATGGAAACTGTGGATGGCTCCCTGCTGACCTCTGGACCAGTGGATCAGGAAACAGAGCCTTTGAGGGTTCTTATGGGTAAAGATCATCAAGAGAAACTGTCCTTTATGCTTATCTCTTCTCCCCACTTTCCCATTATTCTAGGGCTACCATGGCTGCAGGCTCAGAATCCTACCATTAACTGGGAGACCAAGGAATTACACTTTCCAGAGAAACAGATGAGTCCAAAAGTTTCAGCTTGCTCTGTTCCTAAAGGAATCATGTCAGTCCCTGAACTACCAGCTGTATACCAGGACTATGTGGATTTATGTGACAAGAAGAACGCTGACCAGCTTCCTCCTCACCGTCCATATGATTGTCCAATTGAATTATTGCCTGGAGCAGAGATACCTTTTGGTAAGATCTACCCCCTGGCGGGGCCCGAGCTAAAGGCTTTAAAGGATTACATAGATGAAAATCTAGCCAAGGGCTTCATACGCCCCTCTCATCTCCTGCAGGTGCACCCATCTTCTTTGTAAAGAAGAAAGATGGATCTCTGAGACCATGCGTAGACTATAGGGAACTCAATAAGGTTACTATTAGAAACCGTTATCCATTGCCTTTAATCCCTGAGTTATTGGAGAGAGTGCGACATGCCAAAATTTTTTCTAAACTAGATCTTCGTGGGGCCTATAACTTAGTCCGTATTAGACCTGGGGATGAATGGAAGACTGCATTCAGGTCACGCTATGGACACTTTGAATATCTAGTTATGCCTTTTGGTCTGAGTACCGCCCCAGCCACTTTCCAACACTTGGTGAATGACATCTTCAGGGATCTCCTAGATACATTCGTGGTAATTTATTTGGATGATATTCTAATTTTTTCTAACTCCACAGAGGAACATCATGGACATGTGAGAATGGTCTTGGAACGTCTAAGACAAAATCATCTTTACATCAAACTTGAAAAGTGTGAATTCCATAGGACCGAAATTCAATTTCTGGGGTATGTACTGTCTACACAAGGAATTAGTATGGATGGAAGCAAAACCCAAGCCATCAAGGATTGGCCAAGTCCTAGAAATGTGAAGGAGGTACAGCGCTTCATCGGGTTTGCCAACTTCTATAGACGTTTCATTAGAAATTTCTCTGAGATAGTGTCACCTATCACTCAACTTACCCGGAAAGAGTCTAGGTTTTCCTGGACTCCCCAAGCCCAGGAAGCATTTTCCCGTCTAAAAGATAAATTTACCACTGCACCTATCCTAGTACATCCCAACCCCGAGCTTGCCTTCATAATAGAGGTGGATGCTTCAGACTGTGCCGTTGGAGCTATACTCTCTCAGAGAACAGGTGAGAAGAATGTCTTGCATCCCTGTGCCTTCTTTTCCCAGCAGTTGTCTTCGGCTGAGAGGAACTACGATGTGGGCAATAGAGAGTTGTTGGCCATTATTGCCGCCTTCAAAGAATGGAGACACCTTCTTCAGGGAGCTGCACAGCAAATAGTCGTCCTGACAGACCATCGTAACCTTGAGTTTATCAGGTCGGCTAAGTGCCTGACTCCTCGCCAGGCTCACTGGAATCTTTTCTTAAACCAATTTAATTTTATCATCTCTTATAGACCAGGATCGCGCAATGGAAAGGCTGATGCACTCTCTAGGATTTACTCAGCAGAGACACGTCCAATTACTCCTCCTAAGACTATTCTTCCTGACTCTAGATTCCTAGGAGTAATTCATAATCAAGACCTACTTAAGGACATCAAGGAAGCATACCATGCGGATTCCTTTTTGGCACAACCCCCAAGGGACGTAAGTCTTGTCTTTAAGAATGGTGTGTGGATTCAGGGACAACGTCTGTATATTCCTGAAACAGTCAGATTAAGAGTATTGCAACTCATTCACGATTCCAAGATAGCTGGGCATAGAGGAATTCTAAAGACACAGGAATTTCTTTCTCGTTTCTTTTGGTGGCCCACTTGCAGGAAGGATGTTTTGAATTATGTCACTTCATGTGAGGTCTGTGCAAGATGCAAAACACCTCGCTCCTCACCAACTGGTCTGTTACAGCCTCTTCCCACCCCGTCCCGCCCGTGGGGATCCATTTCTATGGACTTCATTGTGGAGTTACCAACCTCTCAGGGGAGGAACACCATTCTAGTGGTGGTTGACCGTCTAACAAAGGCAGCTCATTTTATCCCTTGTGTCGGCTTACCCACTGCAAAACAGACATCAGATTTGATGATTAAAGATGTGTTTCGCTTACATGGAGTACCGGATGAGGTTATTTCGGATCGAGGGGTGCAATTCACTTCTAGGTTTTGGCAAAATTTCTGTGCAGCATTGGACATTAAAGTAAACCTTTCTTCTGCTTTTCATCCCCAGACTAATGGACAGACCGAACGAACCAATCAAACCCTGGAGCAGTATCTCCGCTGCTTTATCTGCCACCTACAGGATGATTGGGTGGATCTACTTCCATTAGCTGAGTTCTCGTATAACAACTCTCAGAGTGCCTCCACTAAACAGTCTCCTTTTTACTCTAATCTAGGTTATCATCCTAACATTCTACCACGATTTCCCATAGAAACGCCTTTACCAGCAGTGGCTGAAAGAATCACGTCTTTACAGAAGAATATGGATCTTCTAAAGGAAAATCTGGAATCGGCTCAAGAAAGGTACAAGAAAGCAGCAGATAAATTTTGTAAACCTGCACCAGCTTTCAAGGTAGGAGACTTGGTCTGGCTGTCAACCAGAAATCTTAAGTTAAGGATTCCATCGTCTAAGTTGGGACATAAGTACATTGGACCCTATAAAATCAGTAAAATTATAAGTGCCGTTGCTTGTCGTCTTCAACTGCCCAGAACTATGAGAATCCACCCTGTCTTTCATGTATCCCTACTAAAGGCTGCGACACCCAATACGTTTCCTGGACGTTCCTCTCCTTGCCCTGACCCAGTGCTAGTTGATGGTCAGGAAGAATTTGTGATGGAAAGGATTTTAGATTCCAGGTTGTATAGAAATCAGTTACAATATCTGATTAAATGGCAGGGCTACCCAGTGGAGGACAACTCATGGGAACCGGTCAATAACGTTAATGCTCCTCGCTTGCTCCGTCAGTTTCATCAGAGGTACCCACACAAGCCTGGTCTGAGGTCATCCGGAGGTTGTCCTTAAGGGGGGAGTAATGTAAGGTTCTATGTATATATTCCTGAAACTCAGTTTGTTCGTCAGCCATTTTACTTTCTGTCTTGCTGCAGCTATCTTGCCCTCAGTCAAAATGGAGTTTCCAGCTTGCATGTTCCCGCCCTGATTCTCTCCTTTGCTTCTTAAGCAGCCACAGCTGAGCAATCAGTGCTTCAGAATCTAGCCTGCAGTGAACCTGTGACTTGACTCCTGTAAGCCTTGGACCTTGTACTCCAGCTATTCCTACTGAGGAACTCTGAAGCACTTGTGGACTCTGAACCCTGCTCTTTGAAAGACCCACGTTTGCATGGACTTACGGTAACAGAGAAGAAGATCCTGAATCTGTATTGGAGAGTGATTGCTGAGCTTGGATTACTCTGGCCTGCTGTGTCTCCTGTTTCTGTGTCTGCAAACTGTGTGACTATTTCTGCCAACTTGTATGAAGTAATACAGGACTTTTCTATATCAAACCTGTGACTCCTGTGTTTTCATCGCACCCAAGCACAAGACGCTATATGAACTGTACTACATACATTACACTAATATTGGAGATACCAGAGGAGCTGAGGTAAGAAGAGACAGCTCAATCTTCTGTGTGCCCTGTTTTTCTGAATAACAGTATATGTATCTCCAGGTCATAGCAGTGGAGCTTGCTACTGCGCATGCTCACAGTCATCTTTCCTAACATTCCAGTGTAAAAAGCTGACAGCCCTTATAATTCTATAGTGATTACCTCTCTTGACAAAACAATTGTGATTTGATAATTAAATGCATTTAGGATTTTATTTATAATGACATTTCCTTCCGTTATTTTTTTCTATTACTGGAGAACTCCTTTAAATTCCCCATAGTGAGAGCAGTATGTTATACTTCACCAACCTAATTTTGATTACCTATCCTATAAAAGTAGTGAAACTGCCGAAGTACAAACTCAACTCTGCCATGTGTGAATTAACATATAGAGCGTCCTGACGAATACGTGGAATTTCTCCCTCCATGTCACAAAGTGCCTTAATAAAACTGTCATGATGTCCACATGGGCGCGTAAACCCAATCTCCACATCAAACACCTGCTCTACTCCGCCTGACCAGTCCGACTCCCAATCGTGCTTTATAAGGAGTGAGGCAAATATTGACACAGCCCTTACTTTGCGTTTTGAAGCCAAGCATAAAATCAAATACTGGAAGGTGCAATAAGAGATAAGGAAAAGCAGGAAAGGCACATGACACTCTGTAAAGGACAAAAATTGCATTGTAGCTCTATCACAAATACTGATAACACCGTCGATCATAATAATGCATTGCTCTCCGGGTTCTTTTTATGTTGCATTTTATATTTTAATCAAGCTTTCTGTTCTGGCGATGCAGAGGAGACAAGAAATTGTCACCCTTAACGTAGAGACTTACGGTAATTTTGAAGCTTTAAAAATTCCCCATCCTAAGGACAAAAGGCCCAGAATAAGGGTGTGTGCATGAAGTAAGTAAAAGAAGTGCTTGTGAAAAGTGCCAAAACTCAAGTGGGGTTCTCAATCCTAGAGAGTTAAGGAACCCCTGGGTCACCACTCCTGGGGCACTTCACACTTCAGGCTTTCAATCTTCCCCAGCCCAATGACGTTGATCCTGGGGGGCCATGCTTTCCACAAAATAACTATATAAGCAACCTAGCATACTAACAAGCGCTAAACCCCAGTGTGCATTGTATCAATCTACTAGGGCAGTCGAGGCCAAAGCCGCCTTTTCGAACGATACTACACTTGATTTTAGCCCCATAGCTACACCACTGTACCAAACTCATCTCTGGATGCACAGGATACATTGCCGATTTTGGTTGAACGCAGTATATCACAAAGACGCCCTTCAAATTGCCCTTATTATAATAAAGATATTTTACGTCTAAACAGGAAATCTCTTTTCAGATGATTGATGGGTGTCTTCTCCTACATCTCCCTTCTCCATAATTTCAAATTCCCGCTGGAGAAACCACAAGATAAATGCTTGTCTAATGGAAGCAATATATGAAGCCAAATAAAATCAATAACTTCTGATTCATTGCAATGAATGCCAATGATCCTTCCTGACAGATGGCCGATATTGCTGCTCTTTTTGCCGGCCCAGGTGTAAGCAGTGACTAAATGTTCTCTATGTGGTTTCTTGAAAAGAATCATTTATTGCCTCAAATTTTTAGGGACCATTTGCATATGTGGATAAAGCTATCACATACAGTACAGACCAAAAGTTTGGACACACCTTCTTATTCAAAGATTTTTCTGTATTTTCATGACTATGAAAATTGTAGAATCACACTGAAGGCATCAAAACTATGAATTAACACATGTGGAATTATACATTACACTTTACTAAAAAAGTGTGAAACAACTGAAAATATGTCTTATATTCTAGGTTCTTCAAAGTAGCCACCTTTTGCTTTGATTACTGCTTTGCACGCAGAAAAGGTGAACGGATGGACTCTACATGCCTGGTTCCCACCGTGAAGCATGGAGGAGATGGTGTGGGGGTGCTTTGCTGGTGACACTGTTGTGGATTATTCAAAATTGAAGCGGTGAGCGGTCCAGCTCACCCCAAACCATCTCGATTGGGTTCAGGTCTTGTGACTGTGGAGGCCAGGTCATCTGGTGTTGCACCCCAACACTCTCCTTCTTGGTCAAATAGGCCTTACACAGTCTGGAGGTGTGTTTGGGGTCATTGTCCTGTTGAAAAATAAATGATGGTCCAACTAAACGGATGGAATAGCATGCTGCTGCAAGATGCTGTGGTAGCCATTCTGGTTCAGTATGCCTTCAATTTTGAATAAATCCCCAACAGTGTCACCAGCAAAGCACCCCCACACATCACACCACCTCCTCCATGCTTCACGGTGGGAACCAGGCATGTAGAGTCCATCCGTTCACCTTTTCTGCGTGCAAAGCAGTAATCAAAGCAAAAGGTGGCTACTTTGAAGAACCTAGAATATAAGACATATTTTCAGTTGTTTCACACTTTTTTGTAAAGTGTAATGTATAATTCCACATGTGTTAATTCATAGTTTTGATGCCTTCAGTGTGATTCTACAATTTTCATAGCCATGAAAATACAGAAAAATCTTTAAATGAGTAGGTGTGTCCAAACTTTTGGTCTGTACTGTACCTCTCTACTAGGGTGAATTAATCATTCGTACCTCGTACTAATCAGAATGTCCTTCTTTGTACCATCTTCTGCTCTCTTTTTAAGAACTGGAGTTGAAAACTGAGCTACAATCTCAAGGTGCAGTTGCACTTCTAATAGTCCATTATTATGGTGGAATATATTATTATTATTATTACACATTTATATAGCGCCATTTATTCTATGGCGCTTTACATATGAAAAGGGAAAAATATAGACAGGTACAATAAACGTGTGCTAGACAAGGGACACACAAGTACAGAAGGAGAGAGGACCCTGCCCGCGAGGGCTCACAGTCTATATAAAAAAAAATTCTTGAAGCCATGCTTTTCTTAATGAATTATAATATATTGCTGGCTTTCGGTGCAGCATACTGACATTGAGTGCTAAAATTTAGTTTATTATAAAGAATTGCACTTGAATCTTTTTTCTCACCTCCTGAAGGCATGACCAGGGTGTACATACAGTAGAAGCTGACCATACAGAGCTCTGGGGCCCCTGGAGTATGGGGTCCCAGTCTTAGTCTATCCCATTGCCAGAACCCGTGCAGGAGTTAATATTAATTATGTACTGCATTGCTAGTAAAAATGGGGTGAGAAATTGGCCAAAAGGTCATAAAAAATTCCTTTTATCCTGATGGCAAAATCTGGCTTCATAATAAGAGGCATGTTTTCATCTTTGCTCTGGAACCCCCATTCTTCTATACGTGCCAATGACCACAAAGGACATAGTACATTGTATGATACTAGCTCAGATAGATGTGCACTGCAGATTATCTGGCCATTATGTCTTTGTGACCATCTGCTTAGTGCAAAGACATGGTTTATTACAATAGCGAGACTTAACAAGCTGCATGTCGCCATATCTGTTTTATGTGATGTTAACCAGGAAAACCGGAGGGGAGGCGTACATGAAAAACAGAGAGGTGGCAATTAGAAAAAATACAAATAATTCCCCATTTATGGTGGATTTCTTCACAGGTCTTGCATAACGAAACTAGGCCCCAATTCCATCGGTCCCATAGCAACTGCATGGTTCTTTCTATGGTGTGTATAGCCTTGATACA
This sequence comes from Oophaga sylvatica, assembly GCA_033576555.1. Classification (NCBI taxonomy): domain Eukaryota; kingdom Metazoa; phylum Chordata; class Amphibia; order Anura; family Dendrobatidae; genus Oophaga; species Oophaga sylvatica. The sequence continues at coordinate 70,943,314 of JARQOD010000003.1, read as the reverse complement.
CGGGAACCCACTCCAAAAATCTACCTGCTGATTCTTTAGAGCAGCCTCTTTTTCTGTTGCACTCCTTTATGATCCCTTGCAATACGCTATTTTGGAGATATTTATGCCAATGTAGCCATTGTGTCAACTTGTCCTTGTCACAGAGCACCGACATTGAAAGGCTGGCAGCACTTAAAAGGGCTTCCATGGACAAGTTTTATACTAGCCACTCAATCTAGCAGGTCCCAGGGGAACATTGGCCATCATCCTTTAACCCCCAAACAGGTATCTGGACTTACGCATGGGACCACTGGGTTGAGCCCACAAAATGCCTGCTGGCCATTGATGCGGCTGGTAGAGAATGTTCAGAAAGCTGGGTCAGTACCAAGAGGACAGAATAGGAACAAAGTCATCAGGCAGTAGAATAATAAAACAAGAGTCACTAAGAGGAATTAAACTAACTGAGAAGAAGCAGAGAAACAGGAGTAACCATGGTAGATAGAACTTATAACTGGGCTTTAAAAAGTGTGAAGCTCTATCCAAAGCTCACAGACAGGCCATAATGAGAAAACCGCGTTTAGGAATTAACCCACAAGCTCCATTCCTGGGTAGTACCACAAGTCAAAGAATATTAAACAGAATTCCTGCATTGTCACCCGCACTGTCCGCAATGATGGTGCGGCGCTCCTCAGTGACAGAAGCAAAAGATGCAGCGTTGAACTGGAGCACCTTGGTCCCTCCAGAGAAAATCCTTCTTGGGGCACACTATGTAGCTACATAGAAATAAATACAAGACCACCAATTGTTCAGTAAAATGCGCCAATATCAGGGTTTATTATAAGGTAGTACATGTCTTAATTATGTAGCAGGGTTGGGGTAGCCCCCATCATCTATATATATATAAAATTGAATGTGTGTATGTGTGTATCACCAACCAATCACGGAGTATCTTACATTTAACCAGAGCTGTTTAAAAGAAGCTGAGCTGTGATTGGTTGCTATGAGCAACAGTTTTCCTTGCAACCAATCGCTTAGCATCTTTCATTTCACCAGAGCTGTTTGATAGAAGCTGAGCTGTGATTGGTTGCTATGAGCAACAGTTTTCTCACTCCACGACAACACCTCAGCTGACACTGACCAGGTGGGAGAAATCGCATCCCCGGGAACATAAGCTCCAGCCATTGTCTGCCCCCCAGAAAGGAGCAGAGAGCACATGACAGAAATGAATTATCTCGCGCCCATATCCCCATCACACATCATCCATCCCATAGGCACATCTTCCCTCTTAAAGGGATCTCCGGTATGGAAGTTAGGGTAAATCCCTCAGGGCTCTGATTCTCACCCCAGGCTTCTAATAAAGGGATCATTGGTATGGAAGTCAGGGCAAATCCATCCAGCGCTTTGGTTCTGACACCAGGCCTCTCTTAAAGGGCTCCCCGGTATGGAAGTTATGGCAGCTGTGACGGGATGATGTGGGATATTAGGGGGAGTAGTCCAGTGGCTCTGGCTGACGGAATGATGTGGGATATTAGGGGTAGTAGTCCAGTGGCTCTGGCTGACGGGATGATGTGGGATATTAGTGGTAGTAGTCCAGTGGCTCTGGCTGACGGGATGATGTGGGATATTAGGGGTAGTAGTCCGGTGTCTCTGACAGGATGATGTGGGATATTAGTAGTCCGGTGGCTCTGGCTGACGGGATGATGTGAGATATTAGGGGTAGTAGTCTGGTGGCTCTGGCTGACGGGATGATGTGGGATATTAGGGGGAGTAGTCCGGTGGCTCTGGCTGACGGGTTTATGTGGGATATTAGGGGTAGTAGTCCGGTGGCTCTGACAGGATGATGTGGGATATTAGTAATCCGGTGGCTCTGGCTGACGGATGATGTGGGATATTAGGGGGAGTAGTCCGGTGGCTCTGGCTGACGGGTTTATGTGGGATATTAGGGGGAGTAGTCCGGTGGCTCTGGCTGACGGGATAATGTGAGATATTAGGAGTAGTAGTCCGGTGGCTCAGGCTGACCGGACAATGTGGGATATTAGTGGTAGTTGCCCGGTGGCTCTGGCTGACGGGACGATGTGGGATATTACTGTCAAGCTGTCTAATGATATGTATACAATGTCAGTAAACTATTAATACAGGAACAACACTCTATACAACAACTAGTATAGCAACATCAGCATGTAAGTATAGAATAGATTTACCTGACACGATATCTGCTGAACCAGGGTTAATCTTGAGGACTTGATGAGCTGAAACAGGAAAGAGGTGGACCGGGATCTAACCTGACCCTAAACTGGGGTCCTAACTAATCCCTCACCTTGGAGGTACTGATAATGGTTCAGAGGTCCAAGTCTCCAACCTAACCCTGTCTCCTATCAGACCCTGAACCCTGTAATCAGTCCTAAGAAGGATCCTGACTACTACCAAAGGGATATGGGCTGATCTTAGCTAAATACACAGATTAGACATATAAGACAGACAGGATAACACTCGCTTGCATACACACTCAAACACCAAAGGAACATAAATGGTCTGGGAAATAAACTCTAACCAAGTTGAGCTTAGAACAACTAAGGAGCTCACAACTAAAGTCTATACAGATTCATTCCTATCTGTGGTCTGCATGAAGGTTTCACTGGCAACTCCCCAAGCAGACAACCAGGAATTTAAAGGAAACCAATCAACAAATAATCAATTGCAGCCGGGAGAAACTGCACCCAGTCCCAGCACCGAGCACAGACAGAATTAACTCCCTAGCTGCCAAACACAAAGAAACAGCAGCTCAGCTGTGAGAAGTCAAAATGTGCAACCGCGACGATCTTCGTGGCAATGCACACATGACAGTACCCCCCCTTCTACGAGGGGCCTCCGGACCCTCAGGGCCAGGCCTGCCCGGGTGAGTTCTGTGGAAGGTCCGAACCAAACGATCTGCGTTAACATCAGACGCAGGGACCCACGTCCTCTCCTCTGGACCATACCCCTTCCAATGCACCAAGTACTGAAGGGACCGGCGATTCAGACGTGAGTCAATGATCTTTGATACTTGAAATTCCAAGTTACCATTGACCAACACAGGAGCAGGAGGTAGACGTGACGGTATGACTGGTGCCACATACCTTTTAAGTAATGACTTGTGGAACACATTATGAATTTTAAACGTAGGAGGGAGGTCCAGACGAAATGCCACAGGATTAATTATGGAACTGATCCTGTACGGCCCGATGAATCTGGGACCCAGTTTCCAGGAGGGCACTTTAAGTTTTATATTCCTGGTAGACAACCATACCAGATCGTTCACATTCAGATCTGGACCAGAAACTCTCCTCCTATCAGCCATACGTTTGTAACGGTTCCCCATCGCACTCAGATTATTCAATACACCTCTCCACACAGAAGCAAGTGACGACGAGAAACGCTCCTCCTCAGGAACCCCAGAAGGGCCCCCCCATTGAAAGTACAAAACTGGGGATGAAAACCATATGCCCCAAAAAACGGGGACTTACCAGTGGACTCGCTTCGCCTGTTGTTAAGAGCGAACTCTGCCAGAGGCAAGAAAGAAGACCAGTCCTCTTGGTTCTCTGAGACAAAACACCGGAGATATGTCTCTAAGCTCTGATTCAGACGCTCTGTCTGACCATTGGTCTGCGGATGAAAAGCCGAGGAAAATGACAATTGCATCCCCCGACGTAAACAAAATGCCCTCCAAAATTTGGACACAAACTGAGACCCCCTATCTGACACCACATCAGAAGGCAACCCATGAAGTCTAACGATCTCCCTAATGAACACCTGTGCCAGAGTTTTAGCATTAGGGAGTGCAGGAAGAGCAACGAAATGTGCCATCTTACTGAACCTGTCAACAACCACCAGTATGACAGTATTCCCTGACGACGGAGGAAGGTCCGTAATGAAGTCCATAGATAAATGAGTCCATGGACGCTCCGGAAGTTTCAAGGGTAAAAGGGTCCCAGACAGACGGGTATGAGGGGTCTTAGAGCGAGCACACACCCCACATGACGCGACAAAAGTTATAACATCTTTATTAGCATTAGGCCACCAAAACCGGCGAGAAAGGAGATCTAAAGTAGCCTTACTCCCTGGATGTCCTGCTAGAGCAGAATTATGATGTGCCTCAATAACCTTTTGTCTCAACAGATTTGGGACAAACAGTCTCCCTGGAGGTCCTGCAGGGGCGTCCCCCTGAGCCTCTAACACCTCCTCCTCAAGCTCAGAAAATACAGCCGACACTACCACCCCCTCCTGAAGGATAGGACTCGGGTCATCCGTTTTCCCGGCCCCTGGGAAACTGCGAGACAAGGCATCAGCCTTTACATTCTTAGACCCCGGGCGATAAGTGACGACAAAATTAAACCTGGTAAAAAACAACGACCATCGAGCTTGTCTGGAATTCAGACGCTTAGCGGATTCCAAATACAACAGGTTCTTGTGATCAGTAATAACGGTAACCGGGTGGACTGCCCCCTCCAAAAAGTGACGCCATTCTTCAAAAGCTAACTTAATGGCCAAAAGTTCCCTATTGCCGATATCATAATTCTTTTCGGCGGACGACAATTTCTTAGAAAAGAAAGCGCACGGATGCCATTTACCAGGGGACGGACCCTGGGACAATATAGCACCCACCCTACGTCAGACGCATCCACCTCCACAATGAACGGCTGAGATGCATCTGGTTGGATGAGAACGGGTGACGAAGCAAAACATTTTTTCAAAAAGGAAAAGGCTTGGCAAGCTTTGTCCGACCATTTAGAAAAATCCGTCCCTTTTCTTGTCATGTCAGTGAGAGGTTTGACGACAGATGAGAAATTACAAATAAATTTCCGGTAGTAGTTAGCAAACCCCAAAAAACGCTGCAGAGCCTTAAGATCCCCTGGCTGATCCCATTCAAGCACTGCTCTCACCTTTTCAGGGTCCATACGGAAACCGGAAGCTGACACCAAAAAACCCAAAAACTGAAGTTCCTGTACGGCAAATACACACTTCTCCAGTTTGGCGTATAATTTATTGTCTCGCAAGATCTGCAACACCTGTCTCACATGCTCCTGGTGAGACACAAGATCTGGCGAGTAAATTAAAATGTCGTCCAAATATACAACCACAAACAGCCCCACAAGGTGACGAAAAATGTCATTAACAAAATGTTGGAATACTGCTGGTGCAGTAGTCAGACCAAAAGGCATGACAAGGTTTTCATAATGTCCCTCCGGTGTGTTAAACGCCGTTTTCCACTCATCCCCCTCTTTTATCCTAATCAGATTATACGCCCCCCTGAGATCCAATTTAGAAAACCATTTGGCGCCAACAATTTGATTGAAGAGATCAGGAATAAGAGGGAGTGGATACGGATCTCGAACAGTAATCCGATTAAGTTCGCGGAAATCCAAGCAAGGGTGTAGGCCTCCATCTTTCTTCTTCACAAAGAAGAACCCCGCGGCTACTGGGGAAGATGAAGGTCTAATATGCCCTTTGGCCAGACTTTCAGAAATATAATCTTTCATAGCCTGCCTCTCAGGACCAGAAAGATTATACAACCTAGCTTTAGGCAACTTAGCATCAGGAAGGAGATTAATAGAGCAGTCATACACGTGATGAGGAGGCAACTCCTGACACCCCTCCTCAGAGAAAACATCCCCAAAATCCTCCAAAAAAGGAGGCAATGTACTAGGCACGACCGCACTGATGACTGTGTTCATGCAGTTGCTTTTGCAAAACTCACCCCATTGGCTTATTTCTCTGGACTGCCAATTAATCACAGGGTTATGTTTAACCAACCAAGGAAGTCCCAACACAATGGGAGTAGGTAGACCCTCCAACACATAACAAGATAATTGTTCCCTATGTATTGCCCCTACCCGAAGGTCAATGTTATGAACCTCATGAACAAAGCTACCTTGGCCGAGAGGCCTGGCGTCAATGGAGAATATAGGGATCGGTTTGACCAATACACTCAGATGCATACCTTGAGCCTGAGCAAACTGAGCGTCAACCAGATTAGCCCCGGAACCACTATCAAGAAGAACAGACAATCTCTCCACTCTCGTACCAACTACCACCTCCACTGGTACAAGGAACTGAGAAGAACTGGCGGATAAAATACATACTCCCAGGTTGTCGTCCACCACACAACCTGGGATTAACAGTTTTCCGGCAACTTTTGGCTCAACAAGGCACGGGATGGACATTCTCCAACAAAATGTCCCTCTTTCCCGCAGAAAAAACATCTTCTAGTCCTGCGGCGTACCGCCAATCCCCTCCTACGAAATGATGTCCCTCCCAACTGCATAGGCTCATCCGAACAGACAAGGGGAACCTCAACATAAGGGACTTTAGTGGTAGGTGGAGAAACAACAGGGAGTGGGGTTACCTCACCCCTCTCCCGAAGCCGTCTATCAGTACGGATAGCTAAGGCCATAGCAGCCTCCAGAGAAGGAGGAGACTCATACTGAGCCAAAACGTCTTTTAATTTATCAGAAAGCCCATGACAAAACTGGCTCCTAAGAGCTGGGTCATTCCACTGAGTATCTGTGGCCCATCTACGAAACTCAGAAGCAAATTCCTCTGCCGGACGATCTCCCTGCTGTATCTTACGTAATTTTGTCTCAGCAAGAGAGACCCGATCTGGGTCATCATATACCAATCCCAGGGCAGTAAAAAATTGATCTACAGACAGTAGAGCCGGGGATCCCGGAGGAAGGGAAAATGCCCAGGATTGAGGGTCCCCTTGCAGAAGTGAGATAACAATTCCCACTCTCTGCTCCTCACTCCCTGATGATCGAGGCCGAAGCCGAAAATACAATTTACATGCCTCCCGGAAGGTGAAAAATTTGTCTCGCCCACCAGTGAACCTGTCCGGGAGAGCAACCTTAGGTTCAACTCTGGTTTGCTCCAGGGGAGACAAAACTTTGGACTTAATGTCCGTCAGCTCCATGGATAATCCCTGCAACTGCAGAGCCAGCTGGGCTACTGGATCCATGGTAACTGGAGATAATTTTTATGGCCAGTGAAAATGTCAAGCTGTCTAATGATATGTATACAATGTCAGTAAACTATTAATACAGGAACAACACTCTATACAACAACTAGTATAGCAACATCAGCATGTAAGTATAGAATAGATTTACCTGACACGATATCTGCTGAACCAGGGTTAATCTTGAGGACTTGATGAGCTGAAACAGGAAAGAGGTGGACCGGGATCTAACCTGACCCTAAACTGGGGTCCTAACTAATCCCTCACCTTGGAGGTACTGATAATGGTTCAGAGGTCCAAGTCTCCAACCTAACCCTGTCTCCTATCAGACCCTGAACCCTGTAATCAGTCCTAAGAAGGATCCTGACTACTACCAAAGGGATATGGGCTGATCTTAGCTAAATACACAGATTAGACATATAAGACAGACAGGATAACACTCGCTTGCATACACACTCAAACACCAAAGGAACATAAATGGTCTGGGAAATAAACTCTAACCAAGTTGAGCTTAGAACAACTAAGGAGCTCACAACTAAAGTCTATACAGATTCATTCCTATCTGTGGTCTGCATGAAGGTTTCACTGGCAACTCCCCAAGCAGACAACCAGGAATTTAAAGGAAACCAATCAACAAATAATCAATTGCAGCCGGGAGAAACTGCACCCAGTCCCAGCACCGAGCACAGACAGAATTAACTCCCTAGCTGCCAAACACAAAGAAACAGCAGCTCAGCTGTGAGAAGTCAAAATGTGCAACCGCGACGATCTTCGTGGCAATGCACACATGACAATTACTGGTAGTAGTCCAGTGGCTCTGGCTGACGGAATGATGTGGGATATTAGGGGTAGTAGTCTGGTGGCTCTGACAGGATAATGTGGGATATTAGTAGTCCGGTGGCTCTGGCTGACGGGATGATGTGGGATATTAGTGATAGTAGTCCAGTGGCTCTGGCTGATGGGATGATGTGGGATATTAGTGGTAGTAGTCCAGTGGCTCTGGCTGACGGGATGATGTGGGATATTAGGGGTAGTAGTCCGGTGGCTCTGACAGGATAATGTGGGATATTAGTAGTCCGGTGGCTCTGGCTGACGGGATGATGTGGGATATTAGGGGTAGTAGTCCAGTGGCTCTGTGTCACGCTGTATAGCAGATATATATATGTGATGATAGTAATCTATATCAAAAGGGCAACATACTATATAACATGCGCATAGATATATGATAACATAGAATTACCTGACAGAATGTCCAGTGGGTCAATACAGAATCTTTTATACGCTGTCTCTGGCTAGAGGGTGACCGGGGTCTATGCTGACCCTAAACTGGGGTCCTAACTAATCCCTCTACCTGGAGGTACTGTTAAAGGTACAGAGGTCCAGGCCACCAGCGTAAACCCTGTCTCCTATCAATCCCTGCCAACTGTAATCTAGTCCTAAGAAGGACCCTGATTACCACCAAAGGGAATGAACAGGTAACGGTTAATGAACAGAAAGACATACAAGAAAGACAAGAAATAAAGTAAATAAAGTCTTACATACAACACTCACACACAGTAGGAACACCTAAGGTCTCAGAGATAAACTATAAGCTATAAGAGTAAAAACAACTAAGGAGCTCTTAGCTTAAGTATTCTCAGAACCGATCCAGTCTGCTAGACTACATGAAGGCTTTCACCGGCATCTAACACCCAGACTGGCAGGGATATAAAGGAAGCTAATTAGAACATAATCAAAAGCAGCCGGGCGAGGCTGGACCTAGTCTTAGCAAAGAGCTAGGTAAAATTAACTCTCTCATTACCAAACACAAAGTAACAGCAACTCAGCTGCGAGAAGTCAGAATGTGCAATCGCGACGATCCTCGTGGCGATGCACCCATGACACTCTGGCTGACGGATAATGTGGGATATTAGGGGAGTAGTCCGGTGGCTCTGGCTGATGGGATGATGTGGGATATTAGGGTAGTAGTCCGGTGGCTCTGACAGGATGATGTGGGATATTAGGGGTAGTAGTCCAGTGGCTCTGGCTGACGGATAATGTGGGATATTAGGGGGAGTAGTCCGGTGGCTCTGGCTGACGGGATAATGTGGGATATTAGGGGGAGTAGTCCGGTGGCTCTGGCTGACGGGATGATGTGGGATATTAGGGGTAGTAGTCTGGTGGCTCTGGCTGACGGGACGATGTGGGATATTACTGGTAGTAGTCCAGTGGCTCTGGCTGACGGGATGATGTGGGATATTAGGGGTAGTAGTCCGGTGGCTCTGACAGGATAATGTGGGATATTAGTAGTCCGGTGGCTCTGGCTGATGGGATGATGTGGGATATTAGTAGTCCAGTGGCTCTGGCTGACGGGATGATGTGGGATATTAGTGGTAGTAGTCCAGTGGCTCTGGCTGACGGGATGATGTGGGATATTAGGGTAGTAGTCCGGTGGCTCTGACAGGATAATGTGGGATATTAGTAGTCCGGTGGCTCTGGCTGACGGTATGATGTGGGATATTAGGGGTAGTAGTCCAGTGGCTCTGGCTGACGGATAATGTGGGATATTAGGGGGAGTAGTCCGGTGGCTCTGGCTGACGGGATGATGTGGGATATTAGGGTAGTAGTCCGGTGACTCTGACAGGATGATGTGGGATATTAGTAGTCCGGTGGCTCTGGCTGACGGGATGATGTGGGATATTAGGGGTAGTAGTCTGGTGGCTCTGGCTGACGGGATGATGTGGGATATTAGGGGGAGTAGTCCGGTGGCTCTGGCTGACGGGTTTATGTGGGATATTAGGGGTAGTAGTCCGGTGGCTCTGACAGGATGATGTGGGATATTAGTAATCCGGTGGCTCTGGCTGACGGGATGATGTGGGATATTAGGGGTAGTAGTCTGGTGGCTCTGGCTGACGGGATGATGTGGGATATTAGGGGAGTAGTCCGGTGGCTCTGGCTGACGGGTTTATGTGGGATATTAGGGGGAGTAGTCCGGTGGCTCTGGCTGACGGGATAATGTGGATATTAGGAGTAGTAGTCCGGTGGCTCAGGCTGACCGGACAATGTGGGATATTAGTGGTAGTTGCCCGGTGGCTCTGGCTGACGGGACGATGTGGGATATTACTGGTAGTAGTCCAGTGGCTCTGGCTGACGGCATGATGTGGGATATTAGGGGTAGTAGTCCGGTGGCTTTGACAGGATGATGTGGGATATTAGTTGTCCGGTGGCTCTGGCTGACTGGACGATGTGGGATATTAGGAGTAGTAGTCTAGTAGCTCTGGCTGACTGGACGATGTGGGATATTAGGGGTAGTAGTCCGGTGGCTCTGGCTGACCGGATTGTGTGGGATATTATAGTGAATGTTACTATGCGGATGCGGAGTGGGCTATACACTCAGCTTTATACTGTATATAGAGATATAATCATTAGAATTTGTTATATCTAACCGTAGTTAGTTACTATGCCCGGGTAGCGCCGGGCTCTTCAGCTAGTATAATAAAGTAGTCCCCTCATAGAATATAAAGTAGCCAAATCCTAGAATATAAAATAAATACCAACAAAAGATTGAGCTAAGCATAGGAAAACATAAAGGGAGACACGCTCTATGAATAGCCCCTTGACGAAGCCTTGGGTGAAACGTGCGTTGGGTCTGGTGAACCAGAGCACATGCACCTTACCCCCCTTCTTTACTGACACACCATCTGTATGTAAGTACTTTATAATTTTTATTTAGTTAGTCTTAGCACTTTGCTAGTATGACTTAGGGTATTTTTGTTAATGTTTTTTCAGTCTAATTTTTTTCTGCACTTACTTTTGCACTTTGCCTTCAGAAATCTGCATATACAGTATATGCTCTGGTACAATTCCATAGGAGTATTCTGTTTTTTGTCTGATTTTCAGTTTTTTGATATGTCTATTTATTGTTTTAACTATCATTAATAAAATATTAATTTTTATGAGACCCCAGTAGCACTCCTTTTGTTTTGAGTTGGTGGAATATATCATAGAATATAAAGTAGCCCCCTCATAGGTTACAATGCAACCCCCTTATAGTATATAAAGTAGCTCCCTCATATAGTATAATGTAGCAGCCTCATAGAATATAATGCAGCCCCCCATACAATATAATGCAGCCCCCTATAGAATATAATGCAGCCAGCCTCAAGAGTATAATGCAACCCCCATAGGGTATAATGTAGCCCCCTTTAGAATATAATGCAACCCTCTTATAAGGTATAATGAAGCCCCCCATAGAATATAATCTAGCCCCCTAATAGGGTATAATGCAGCCCCCTTCATATAGTATAATACAGCCCCCCCACAGAATATAATGTAGCCCCTTCAGAGTATAATGCAGCCCACTCATAAGGTATAATGCAGCCCATCCATAGAATATAATGCTGCCCCCTCATACAGTATAATGCAGCCCCCCACAGAATATAATGTAGCCTCCCACAGAATATAATACAGCCCTCTCATAGGGTATAATGCAGGTCCCTATAGGGTTTTAATGTAGTGCCCCATAGGGTATAATGCTGCCCCCCTCATACAGTAAAATGCAGATCCTCATAGAGTACAATGCTGCCCCCTCATAGGGTATTATTATTATTTTATTATTAATATTTATTTCTATAGCGCCATTGATTCCATGGTGCTGTGTTATGTTTCGGTAGCTGAGGAGTGCAGGTAAAAAAGGCAATACACCAGAGCAGTTGGAATCTATGAGATTGCAGTACCCTGACTAACCACCACAACTAGAGGCAGCCGTGGAGCGTTCCTACGTTGGTCCTAGACGCCTCGTCACAGCCTGAGAAACTAACTACACCTAAAGATAGAAATAGGAAAGCTATCTGCCCCGGAGCAGAACCCCAAAGATAATAGAAAGCCCCCAAACATGTAATGGCGGTTAGACAAGAGGAAATACTGACACAGAAAGAAAATAGCATGAGCAAACGCTGGGGCCCAAACTATCTAAATAGAAAAGGATAGGAAGGGTACTTACTGCAATCCCAGAAAACCCTGAAAAGCACCAACTCTACTAATTTCAAAATCACCTGAGATCACACGACCTCTACCACCTAAATTAGTTCTCTGGTGTAACAAAATCAAAACAGCAGCCACTGAAAAAACTGGAAAAAGCAAAAGAACAAAACTCAGCGGCTGAACTAAACTGAGAGGGCAGAAGCCCCCGGAGGGGACCCTGAAGGCCCCCAAAGAAGTGCAGGACAAAATGCAAAAATATAGCAAAAGCACAAAAGAAGACAAAGTCTTATCTGTTAGCAGGAGATGCAGACACGACACAGCAGGCTACAAGGGAAACTGGAATGAAGGATTCAGACCAGAACAATTGATCACCGGCAACCCTGATGGGAAAATGACTCCCTTATATAAGACCAGTCAGTAACACCTGATTCCCAGTCCTCACAATCTTCACTAGCACCGCTTGTAACCACCAGAGGGAGCCTCTGCTCAGAACTCATCTCAAACCCATTCACAACAGTACCCCCCCTTGAGGAGGGGTCACCGAACCCTCATTTGAGCAACCAGGTCGGTCAGGATGAGTTCTATGATACGCACGGATAAGTCTCCTAGCATGGATGTCCGAAGCAAACACCCAAGAATTGTCTTCCTGACCATAACCTCTCCATTTAACCAAATACTGGAGTTTCCGTCTAGAAAAACGAGAATCCAATATTTTCTCAACCACATACTCCAGATTGCCCTCAACCAAAACAGGGTCAGGAGGCACAGCAGCAGGAACCACTGGCTCAACAAACCTCTTCAACAAGGACTTGTGGAACACGTTATGGATCTTAAATGTCCCTGGAAGAAGCAAACGAAAAGAAACAGGATTAATAATCTCCATGATCTTATAAGGTCCAATGAACCTAGGCTTAAATTTAGGAGATGCTACTCTCATAGGAATATTCTTTGAGGACAACCAGACCAAGTCCCCCACTTTAAACCGAGGACCATCAGTCCTATGCCGGTTAGCAAACCGCTGGGCCTTCTCCTGAGAGAGGGACAACCTCTCCACTACCTGGTCCCAAATCTGCTGCATACGCTCCACAACAGAGTCAACACCTGGACAGAGAGAAGCCTCCGTCTGTCCTGAAGAAAATCGAGGGTGAAACCCAGAATTACAGAAAAACGGAGACATCAAAGTGGCAGAGCTAGCCCTATTATTAAGAGCAAACTCAGCCAAAGGCAAAAAAGAGACCCAGTCATCCTGATCAGCAGACACAAAGCATCTTAGATAAGTCTCCAATGTCTGGTTTGTTCTCTCAGTTTGACCATTGGTCTGAGGATGAAATGCCGAGGAGAAAGACAATTGAACACCCAGTTTAGAACAAAAAGTCCTCCAAAATCTGGAAACAAACTGGACTCCTCTGTCAGACACAATGTTCTCAGGAATGCCGTGTAAACGAACCACGTGCTGAAGGAACAACGGCACCAATTCAGAGGAGGAAGGCAACTTAGGTAATGGCACAAGATGTATCATTTTGGAAAACCTATCACAAATTACCCAGATGGTGGTCATTCTCTGAGAAACAGGAAGGTCGGAAATGAAATCCATAGAGATATGGGTCCATGGTCTCTTGAGCACAGGCAATGGCATCAACAAACCACTAGAGCGAGAGCAAGGCTTGGAGCGAGAGCAAGTCCCGCAGGACTGCACAAATTCCCTGACATCACGAGACAAGGTAGGCCACCAAAAGGACCGACTAACCAAGTCTCTGGTACCAAAAATTCCGGGATGCCCAGCCAATGCGGAACAATGAATCTCAGACATCACACTCTTTTCCATTGGTCCGGGACAAACAATTTTCCAACAGGGCAGCGCTCGGGCCTATCCTCCTGACACCCCTCCAGAGCAAGTCTCAAATTGGGCGAGATGGCGGAAAGAACTACACCCTCTTTCAAAATAACAGAAGGATCAGATAACTCAGGAGAGTCCGCAAGGAAACTCCTCGAGAGGGCATCCGCCTTAACATTCTTAGTGCCAGGAAGAAAGGAAACCACAAAATTAAAACGTGTGAAAAACAAGGCCCACCTGGCCTGTCTAGGATTGAGTCGCTTGGCAGATTCCAGATAGACCAGATTCTTATGGTCCGTAAGGACCACCACCTGATGTTTGGCTCCCTCCAGCCAATGTCTCCACTCTTCAAAAGCCCACTTCATGGCCAATAACTCCCGATTACCCACGTCATAATTACGTTCAGTAGGAGAAAATTTTCGAGAGAAAAAGGCACAAGGGTTACTTTTAGAGGTCTCTGGATCTTTTTGGGACAAAACGGCACCTGCCCCAATTTCAGAGGCATCAACCTCCACCTGAAATGGCAGAGAAACATCAGGCTGCCGTAGAACAGGAGCAGAAGTGAATCTCTGCTTAAGTTCCTGAAATGCAGAGACTGCCTCAGGAGGCCAATTCACCACATCAGAACCCTTTCTGGTCAAATCAGTTAATGGTTTAACAATAACCGAGAAATTACCAATAAATTTACGATAAAAATTGGCAAAACCCAAAAATCTCTGAAGAGCCTTTAATGAAGTAGGTTGGACCCAATCACAGATGGCCTGAACCTTGACCGGGTCCATTTCAATAACAGATGGGGACAAAATGAATCCCAGAAATGAGATCCTCTGTACGCCAAAAAGACACTTTGATCCCTTCACATACAGAGCATTCTCTCTCAAAATCTGGAATACAGTTCGAACATGTTTCACACGAGAGTCCCAGTCATTAGAAAAAATCAAGATATCATCCAAATAAACAATCAGAAATTTGTCCACAAAATCCCTGAAAATGTCATTCATGAAGGACTGGAAGACGGAAGGAGCATTAGTGAGCCCAAAGGGCATCACTAGGTACTCAAAATGCCCTTCAGGGGTATTGAATGCCGTCTTCCATTCATCCCCGTGCTTAATGCGAATAAGGTTATACGCCCCCCTGAGGTCAAGCTTGGTAAACCAAGTAGCGTTTTTCACCCTGGAAAACAGGTCAGAAATCAAGGGTAACGGGTATTGATATTTCACAGTAATATTGTTCAAGAGACGATAATCAATACACGGCCTTAATGAACCATCTTTTTGGCCACAAAGAAAAAACCGGCACCTAAGGGTGAAGAGGATGGTCTGATATGACCCTTCTCCAATGATTCCTTGATATAAGATCGCATAGCGTCATGTTCAGGTACAGACAAGTTAAAAAGGCGACCTTTAGGGAATTTACTACCCGGCACTAATTCAATAGCGCAGTCATAGCTCCTATGGGGAGGCAAGGATGCAGATTTACTTTCGCTAAACACATCAGAAAAATCAAACAAAAAGTCAGGAACATCCTGAGCCTGGGGGGAGGCAGAAAAAACAGGAGTGTTGGTATTAACACATTGGCAGCCCCAACTGGTTACAGACACAGATTTCCAATCCAAAACAGGATTATGAGACTGTAACCAAGGGAAACCCAGCACGATAATGTCATGCAGATTATATAGAACCAAAAATTTGCAGCACTCCTGGTGATCAGGTTCAACCCTCATTATCACCTGAGTAGAAAACTGGGGTTTATTCTCAGCCAAAGGGGTAGAATCGATCCCCAGTAGGAGAATAGACTTCTGTAGGGGTATCAAGGGAAACCCACAACGTTTAGCAAAATCATAATCCATCAGGTTAATAGCTGCTCCAGAATCAACGAAAGCCTGAGCAGAAAATGAGGACAGAGAGCATATCAGAGTGACAGTTAATAAAAACTTAGTCTGAACACTACCCAAGACAACTGAGCGTGCAAAACGTCTTCCCTGCTTAGGGCAGACTGAAATAGCATGAGAGGCATCACCACAGTAGAAACATAACCCATTGCGCTTTCGAAACTCATGACGCTGTGCCCCAGACACCACTCTATCACACTGCATGGGTTCAGAAGCTGGTTCACAAGGCAACACCATTCACGCATACTTCTCCGCTCACGCAAACGTCTGTCAATTTGAATCGCTAATGACATAGAATCATTGAGACCAGAGGGGACAGGGAATCCCACCATAACATCCTTTACATTATCTGACAGACCCTTCCGGAAAAGGGCCGCCAAAGCGTCGTCATTCCATTTGGTCAGAACTGCCCACCTACGGAATCTCTGACAGTATAACTCAGCATCATCAAGCCCCTGATTTAATGCAACAAGGCTTTTTCAGCTTGATCAGTGACATTAGGCTCATCGTACAATAACCCCAAAGCCTGAAAAAACGCATCAACATCACTCAAAACAGGATCCCCAGGTATCAGGGAAAAAGCCCAATCCTGAGGATCGCCGCGCAGGAGAGAGATGATAATTTGAACCTGCTGCGCTGCGTTTCCTGAGGACTTAGATTTTAAGGCAAAAAACAATTTACAATTATTTTTGAAATTCTGAAACTTAGCTCGATCCCCTAAAAACAAATCTGGCATGGGGATCCTAGGTTCCACAACAGGCAACCTAGCAAGATATGCAGCAATACTCTGAACCTCAGTGGCAAGCTGATCCACACGGCCAGACAACTGTGCAAACTCCATTGGGAGAAAAGATCCTCCCCAGCACCCAGAGATACAGAGGAGAAAAAAAAAAAAAAATGCAACAAACAGAAAAATTTCTCTGACAACTCTGACAACCTTTTTTCTTTCACAATATTTTTTCCCTTCTGTGAGTACCATACAATTTTCAATTTTTAGGCCGGTGATACTGTTATGTTTCGGTAGCTGAGGAGTGCAGGTAAAAAAGGCAATACACCAGAGCAGTTGGAATCTATGAGATTGCAGTACCCTGACTAACCACCACAACTAGAGGCAGCCGTGGAGCGTTCCTACGTTGGTCCTAGACGCCTCGTCACAGCCTGAGAAACTAACTACACCTAAAGATAGAAATAGGAAAGCTATCTGCCCCGGAGCAGAACCCCAAAGATAATAGAAAGCCCCCAAACATGTAATGGCGGTTAGACAAGAGGAAATACTGACACAGAAAGAAAATAGCATGAGCAAACGCTGGGGCCCAAACTATCTAAATAGAAAAGGATAGGAAGGGTACTTACTGCAATCCCAGAAAACCCTGAAAAGCACCAACTCTACTAATTTCAAAATCACCTGAGATCACACGACCTCTACCACCTAAATTAGTTCTCTGGTGTAACAAAATCAAAACAGCAGCCACTGAAAAAACTGGAAAAAGCAAAAGAACAAAACTCAGCGGCTGAACTAAACTGAGAGGGCAGAAGCCCCCGGAGGGGACCCTGAAGGCCCCCAAAGAAGTGCAGGACAAAATGCAAAAATATAGCAAAAACACAAAAGAAGACAAAGTCTTATCTGTTAGCAGGAGATGCAGACACGACACAGCAGGCTACAAGGGAAACTGGAATGAAGGATTCAGACCAGAACAATTGATCACCGGCAACCCTGATGGGAAAATGACTCCCTTATATAAGACCAGTCAGTAACACCTGATTCCCAGTCCTCACAATCTTCACTAGCACCGCTTGTAACCACCAGAGGGAGCCTCTGCTCAGAACTCATCTCAAACCCATTCACAACAGTGCTGTATATGAGAAGGGTTTACATACAGATTACAGATATCACTTACAGTAAACTAACAATGACAGAATGAAACAGAGGGGAGAGGACCCTGCCCTTTTGGGCTTACATTCTACAGGATGGTGGGGAAGGAGACAGTAGGTTGGGGGGTTGCAGCAGCTCCAGTGAATGTGAGGTGGTAGCTCCAGTAGTGGTGAGGAGGCAGCGGGGATCATTGCAGGCTGTAAGCTTTCGTGAAGAGGTGGGTTTTCAGGTTCCGTCTGAAGGATCCGAGTGTGGTTGATAGTCGGATGTGTTGGGGCAAAGAATTCCAGAGGATGGGGGATATTCGGGAGAAGTCTTGGAGGCGGTTAGGTGAGGAGCGAATAAGTGTGGAGGAGAGAAGGAGGTCTTGGGAGGATCGGAGATTACGTGAGGGAAGATATCGGGAGATTAGTTCAGAGATATATGGAGGAGACAGGTTATAGATGGCCTTGTAGGTCAGTATTAGTAATTTGAATTGGATACGCTGAGGAGTGGGAGCCAGTGGAGAGATTTGCAGAGGGGAGAAGCGGAGGAGTAGCGAGGAGAGAGATGAATTAGTCAGGCAGCAGAGTTAAGGATGGACTGGAGAGGTGCGAGGGTGTTAGCAGGGAGGCCACAGAAAAGGATGTTGCAGTAGTCGAGACGGGAGATGATTAGGGCATGCACAAGCATTTTAGTAGAGTGAGGTCTAAGAAAGGGACGGATTCTGGAAATATTTTTGAACTGGAGGCGGCAGGAGGTGGAGAGAGTTTGGATGTGCGGTTTGAAGGACTGGGCAGAGTCAAGGGTTACTCCAAGGCAGCGGACCTCCAGTACAGGGGAAAGAGTGATGTTGTCAATTGCTATAGATAGGTCGGGTAAGGAAGATCTGTGAGATGGGGGAAAGATGATTAGTTCAGATTTGTCCACATTCAGTTTGAGGAAGCGGGAGGAGAAGAAGGAGGATATGGCTGATAGACACTCTGGGATTTTGGAGAGCAGAGAGGTGACATCTGAGCCAGAGAGGTAGATCTGAGTATCTTCGGCATAAAGGTGGCACTGGAATCCATGGGACTTTATGAGTTGCCCCAGGCCAAGTGTATAGATTGAGAAGAGTAGGGGTCCTAGAACCGAGCCTTGGGGGACTCCAACAGAAATAGGGTGGGATGAGGAGGTAGTGTGTGAGTGGGAGACGCTGAATGTGCGGTTGGAGAGGTATGAGGAGATCCATGATAGGGCGAGATCTTTGATGCCAAAGGAAGAGAGAATCTGTAGTAGGAGGCAGTGGTCAACTGTGTCGAAAGCAGAGGACAGGTCTAGAAGGAGGAGTATAGAGTATTGTCCTTTCGCTTTTGCTGTGAGTAGGTCGTTAGTAATTTTGGTCAGGGCTGTCTCAGTGGAGTGATGGGGGCGGAAACCAGATTGTAGATTGTCAAAGAGCAGGTTAGATGAGAGATGGGAGGAAAGTTCAGCATGGACGTGCTGCTCCAGGAGTTTGGAAGCGAATGGGAGCAGCGATATTGAGCGATAGCTGGACATAGCGTTTGGGTTGAGGGTTGGCTTTTTGAGGATAGGTGTGATTGTGACATGTTTGAAAGCAGAAGGGAAGGTACAGGAAGTTAATGATAGGTTGAAGAGGTGGGTTAGTGATGGGATAAGAGTGGTGGCGAGATTGGGGAGGAGGTGGGATGGATGGGGTCAAGTGCACAAGTGGTGAGGTGTGATTTGGAGAGAAGATGAGCAAGCTCCCCTTCCGTGATGTTGGATAAGGAGGTTACGGGGTTTGGGCATAGGTCAGGTATACAAAGGGGTTGTGGTGGTTGATTAATAAAGACTTGCCGTGTTTGGTCTATCTTGTTTTTGAAGTGCATGGCGAAGTCCTCAGCAGAGATTAGGGAAGTTGGAGGGGGCAGTGGTGGGCGGAGGAGGGAGTTAAAAGTATTAAACAACTGTTTGGGGTTGTGGGATAAGGAAGATACAAGGGATGTAAAGTAGGCCTGTTTAGCAGATGTGAGAGCTGATTTGAATGTAAGTGTTGCTTGTTTGAGTGCAGTGAAGTCGTCTTGTGAGTGCGTTTTCTTCCAGCGCCGTTCAGCAATTCTGGATGCTTGCCGAAGCTTTTTAGTGGTGTTATTGTGCCAGGGTTGTCTATTGATTCATCGCACTCTGTAATGCATGACAGGGGCGACCGAGTTGATGACTGATGCAAGAGTGGCATTGTAGAAACTAGTGGCAGTGTCTGTGTCGTGAAATGAAGATATGGAGGACAGTGGTAGGATAGAGTCAGAGAGTGAGTGAGTGTCTAGATGTGCAAGGTTTCTGCGGGGCTGCGCTTGTTGCTGGACATGGGTGACAGGTGAGGAGGACAGGGATGAGAAAGAGAGTAGATAATGGTCAGATAGAGGGAGAGGGGAGGTTGTGAAGTTAGATAAGGAGCAGAGGCGGGTGAAAACCAGGTCTAATGTGTGTCCGTCTGTGTGGGTGGCTGAGGAGGACCACTGAGTAAGTCCAAAGGATGAAGTAAGAGCCAGGAGTTTGGAAGCTGCCGACTGGTGGGTGTCAATGGGGATGTTGAAGTCACCCATGATGATGGTGGGAATGTCAGCAGAGAGAAAGTGAAGGAGCCATGTAGAGAATTGGTCCATGAAGGCAGTGGTTGGGCCTGGAAGTCGGTATATGACGGCCACTTGGAAGTTGGAGGGAGAGTAGATGCGGACAGAGTGGACTTCAAAAGAGGGGAGGACAAGGGAGGGAAGAGGTGGATTGGGTTGGAAGAAAGGAGAAGGCCCACTCCTCCACCATGTCTGTTGCCGGGGCAAGGAGTGTGGGTGAATTGGAGGGTATAATGCAGCTCCCCCATAGGGAATAATGCTGCCCCCTCATAGGGTATAATGTGGCTTCCCCATAGGGAATAATACTGCCCGCCTCATAGGGTATAATGTATCTCTCCCATAGGGAATAATGCTTCCCCCCTCATAGGGTATAATGCAGTTCCCCGATAGGGAATAATGCTGCCCCCTCATAGGGTATAATGTATCTCTCCCATAGGGAATAATGCTTCCCCCCTCATAGGGTATAATGCAGTTCCCCGATAGGGAATAATGCTGCCCCCCTCATAGAGTATAATGTAGCTCCCCCATAGGGAATAATGCTGCCCCCCTCATAGGGTATAATGCAGCTCCCCCCATTGGGAGTAATGCTGCCCCCTCATAGGGTATAATGTAACCAGGACTCACTGAGATATATATATATATATATATAAAAAACACAATACTCACCTCTCCTCCTCACTCCCACGCTGATTCCGGTGGCGGCTCTGCTCTGATGCTAGGAGCTGTGCTGAAGTCTGGCCGGTGCACAGCGGTACACAATGAAGTGACGTCATCGCGCACCCACTATGTGTCAGAGGCAGAGGGAATGATGAGAGAGGGAGCATCATCTGATGCTCTCTCCTCCATTATTGCTTTAAACTGTATCGGCATCTCATGCTGATGCAGTTGAATGCGCCGTGCACTGGGGGCCCCTGGGGGAGCGGGGGCCCTGGTCTGCGGGCCCTGATAGTGTAAGGGGTTGAGAGCTTTACCCCTTTAAATCTCCATGTTATTCTCGTGTATATATATTTATATTTATATATTTGTACCATTGTTTCGTAATTCTATGCGTAAATGTTACTGCATTATGTATATAATAGGGACAGTGCAGTGTACAGTATGTCCACTAGATGGGGGCATAGAGATTATTAGGCGAAGACTCACTGTAAATAGTTAACCATAGGAGGGGTTAGCTGGGGAATAAGCCAGAGAAGTCTTCCTGTTTCAGTCAGTCAGGGCTGGGAGCTGAAGGAGCCCAGTCGGGGGCCTGACCCCTTTGCGCTCGGGAGGGCTATATGCCCAAGCCGCCTAGCTACCCCGTTTAAGCGAATGCCCAGCCATACAGGGGGTACTCAGAGAAGAGCCAGGTACAGCAGAGCCAGCAGTAGAGAGGAAGTGAAAGGAAGGAAGCAAAGGAAGATTTGAAGGTCACCATAAAAATGTATGGGCACGTCACTCCAGAATGTTGTGGATAGCTATGTGAGCTGAATCTCCGATATCCGGGCGAAGCGGGCAGGAGAGCGCTTCACCGTGTTTACTCTATACAGGGAGGACACTGAGGAGTCTTCTGAGACGCACAGTCCCGCGGAAACACTTAGTGATGCAAGGAACAGTGAAGGGAAAGATGAAGTGATGTACCGTCTTTACTGTAATGGAAATGCTGGAAACTGCGTGGATGTGCTGTGCCCTGAAGTAAATAAATCTGTTCAGTTTAGAGTTGCTCTGGACTGTGTCTCTAATTCTTGCAATCTAGAAGCAGTGTTATGCCAGCACAGCAAAGGGGACGCTGACAGCACAGTGAGTACTGATCGTGCGATGCAAGATAAAAGGAACTGTTTTCCTGTAGAGGGAGCCAGGGTATGCAATGCCCGCAATTCTCAGCCACGACTACTGCCCTGGCACGACTCTACAATAGCGGGCAGTGTTATCCGCAGACTGCAGCTAACACCAGGGGCGTATCTGTGGGGGGGCGCAGTCGGGCCGCCTAATGCGGCGGTCCGCAGTGTCTCCCCTGCGGCTGCGTTCTGCCGCCCCCGGCCTGAGAGTCGGCGGTTCCCTGTGCTGGCTGTCAAGCTGACAGCCGGCGCAGAGAAGCTCCTGCGTGCTGGCTCCCTGGGATCAATTGCACTGGCGTCTATCCAGACGCCAGTGCAATTGAAGCTCTGACCACCGGGTCAGAGCGACGTCTGCAGCGTGATCAGGTCATGTGATCACGCTGCTGACGTCACTCGTCGGCGGCGCCCAGAAGGGTGAAGATTGGTGGTGAGTGTGCTCCACTATGGAGCTGAAGAAACCACAGAAGATTAATGGGGACATACTGTGTGAGTGTGTGTGTATGGGGGGGTGAATTTAGAGTGGGGATGGGGGGTTCTTTTATGTGTGAGGGGGTTTGGAGTGGGGATGGGGGCTATTTTATATGGGGGGATTTGGAGTGGGGATGGGGGGCTATTTTATGTGGGGGGATTTGGAGTGGGGATGGGGGGGTTCTTTTATGAGTGGGGGGATTTGGAGTGGGGATGGGGGGTTATTTTATGTGTGGGGGGACTTGGAGAGGGGATGGAGGGTTCTTTTATGTGTGGGGGGATTTGGAGTGGGGATGGGGGCTTTTTTATGTGGGGGGATTTGGAGTGGGGATGGGGGTTATTTTATGTGGGGGGGTTTGGAGTGGGGATGGGGGTTCTTTTATGAGTGGGGGGATTTGGAGTGGGGATGGGGGTTCTTTTATGTGTGGGGGGACTTGGAGTGGGGATGGGGCTATTTTATGTGGGGGGATTTGGAGTGGGGATGGGGGGTTATATTTTATGTGGGGGGATTTGGAGTGGGGATGGGGGGTTATTTTATGTGGGGGATTTGGAGTGGGGATGGGGGGTTCTTTTATGTGTGGGGGATTTGGAGTGGGGATGGGGGTACTTAATGTGTGTGTGGGGTTTTTAATGTGTGTGTGGGATTTGGAGTGGGGATAGGGGCATTTAATATGTGTGGGGGGATTTGAGGGTACTGAAGAGTATGTATGTATGAGGGCATGTATGAGGAAACAGTATGGGGGATGGGTGCAGACAGTATGGGGAGTGAACCGGTGAATGTATGTGGACACAGTATGGGGAGTGAGGGTGATGGGATGTGTGCAGACACAGTATGGGGAGTGAGGGTGATGGGATGTGTGCAGACACAGCATGGGGAGTCGGGTGTGTGTGAGCAGACAGTATAGAGAGTGAGGGGGTAAATATGAGGAGACAGTATGATGAACATGGGGATGTGAGAGGAAACAGTGTAAGGAGGGAGGGGAATAGTGTGAGGTGACAGTATATTGCAGATATTTTTATTTAGGGGCATTATAATGACTCTTCTGTCTTTAAGGGCATCGTGTGGAGAGTTGGTGCAGAAGAGCGGAGAAGATGGAGGTCTGCAGAGACAGCTGTGGATGAGAAAACTCATCATGGGATCTGGACAAGATGAAGAAAAGGAGAACGACTCCAGAGACAGCGTCATCTATAAGGTACCTCGTGTAAATATTATTTGTGATACTGACTAATTCTCATGTTTTTATTTGTTAGGAGCATTAAAGGGGTTCTCCAGGTCTGTGTCACATAGAATGACTGCAGACTCAGCACAAACCTGGACAACCCCTTTAATGCTCCTAACAAATAAAAACATGAGAATTAGTCAATTTCAGAATTCTCACAGTGCACACTGCACGCTGTTAGGATTCTCTTGTGCCTGTAATTTACATACATGCGGTTACATGCTGACTAGACATGTGTGGCCTCAATGAAAATGAGCGAGGCCGGGCACGTCTAGTCGGAATGTGGCCAGAAGTATATAAATCACATGCTTGTGCTGACATGACCGTGTACTCTTGCCACCGGTAAGGGAGAACCCTAAGGCCCCGTTCACACATTGCGGTTTTAGATGCGTTTCCGCTGCGTTTTTTAACGCTGCGGAAACGCATCCAACCCGCAGCACAGTGCACAGCCAATGAATCCCTATGGGAACCGCAGGTCTGCTGTGCACATGCTGCGGAAAAAAACGCGCGGTTTAGCCGCGTTTTATTTTCCGCAGCATGTCAATTCTTTGTGCGGAACTGCAGCGGTTCGGCGCCCATTGACTTGCATTGAGTCGGGCACTTCCGCAGCAAAACCGCAGATCTAAAAAAGATCTGCGGGTTTGCTGCGGCTGAAACCGCTGCAGTTCGGGAGGAGGGAATGTGTGGGCGGTGCGTGGGCGTGAATAGTGTGCGGCGCTATGTGTGTGGGCGGTGCGTGGGCGTGTATAGTGTGCGGCGCTGTGTGTGTGGGCGGTGATTGTGTGCCGGTGTCTGCGTGATCGGTGTGCGGGTCTGTGTGTGATATCGGTGTGCGGGTCTGTGTGCACGATCGGTGTGCGGGTCTGTGTGCGCGATCGGTGTGCGGGGCTGTGTATGTGCGGCGGTGTGCGGGGCTGTGTGCGTGTCTCCGTGTATGCAGGCATCGTCGGATGGGACTACAAGTCCCATCCGGCTATGCCTGCTACAGTGACAGTGACTGACACATTAGCCAATGATGGGACAGTAGTAGTCCCATCATCCGGCTAATGTGCTGAATGTAAAAAAAAAAAAAAATTACATGACATACAGAACATATAACATACACATGACATACAGAACATATAACATACCATGACATACAGAACATATAAACATACCATGACATACAGAACATATAACATACACATGACATACAGAACATATAACATACACATGACATACA
This sequence comes from Oophaga sylvatica, assembly GCA_033576555.1. Classification (NCBI taxonomy): domain Eukaryota; kingdom Metazoa; phylum Chordata; class Amphibia; order Anura; family Dendrobatidae; genus Oophaga; species Oophaga sylvatica. Next base: position 70,918,472 of record JARQOD010000003.1, on the reverse strand, counting down.
ACATATAACATTGAGCATATACTCACCTCTTCCCCGACGCCATCGATCTGTGTACCACTCTGCCGCCGGGAGAGAATGACGTCACTACAGTTCATTCTCTCACGGCAATGCTGGGTGAGAAAATTCCCACGCAGCATTGCCATAAAGTGAGAGAATGAACTCAGTGATGCACTGCAGGAGCCATTGTCTCCTGTCAGTGCATCACTGGGAGGCCCTACAGAGCAGTGGCATCACCTGATGTCACCGTTCTATAGGGGAGACCGTCGAGGGACCCTCGTTATTAATTGGACTGCGTCGGACAGGGAGTATACGGTTGTTTTATTTTTTTACGTTTTTTTACAGGAGATCGAGGGCGTCGCTTGGATCTGAGTGTTTAATAAAGATATGAAAACCGTGTTGTGTTTTATTTCATTAAAATAATTTATTCTTATGCGTGTGTTGTTTTTTTAACCCTTTATTAATATAAGATTAATAATGGATAGGCGTCTTATTGACGCCTCTCTATTATTAACCGGGCTTAATATCACCTTACAATAGCAAGGTGATATTAACCCCTTATTACCCCATATCCCACCGCTACAGGGGAGTGGGAAGAGAGGGGCTAAGTGCCGGAATTGGCGCATCGTACAGATGCGCCAACTCTGGGGCGGCTGGGTGCTGGTATTTTTAGCCAGGGGGGGGCGCCAATATCCATGGCCCCTTCCTAGGCTATGAATATCAGCCCGCAGCTGTCTGCCTAGCCTGTCTGGCTATAAATTATAGGGGGACCCCACGTCATTTTTTTTGGGGGGGTCCCCCTATTTTAATAGCCAGTGAAGGCTAGCTGCGGGCTGATATTCATAGCCTGGGAAGATCCATGGGTATTAACCCCTTCCCAGGCTAGAAATATTGGCCCCGGCTGTCTGCTTTCCCCCTCTGGCGCAGAAAATTGCGCGGGAGCCTACGCCATTTTTTTCCTATATTTTTTTTTTTTATTAACTATTGCGTTATTTTGTGTATGTGTACGCGTGTGTCTTTAACTATTTATGTACCATTTTATCTATCTATCTATCTATCTACTGGTATCTATTATCTATCTATGGCCGGCGACACACTTGCGAGTGTGATGCGAGTAAGTCGCACGACTTTCTCGCATCAACACCCGCCACGGCCGCCCGCTCTGGGACCCGAATGTGCGGCTGCATAGAAATACATGCAGCCGCACACTCGGTCCGAGAGCGGGCAGCCGTGCCAGGTGTTGATGCGAGAAAGTCGTGCGACTTACTCGCATCACACTCGCAAGTGCGACGCCGGCCTATCTCTATCTGTGTGTGTGTAATGGAGTGTGGGTTGGACAAATGTAAAAGAGGAGGTTGGACAAGAAATGACATCACAAATCTTTTTTTTTTTTTTGTTAAACAACATATCTTTATTTAGCTGTAAAAACCGCATACAAAACCGCATGAGAAAAAACGCGTCAAAACCGCGCCAAAAAACGCATCAAAACCGCACCAAAACCGCGTCAAAACCGCGCCTGCGGTTTCTGCCAAGAGGTGCGGTTTCGGCGCGGAAAAATCCGCAGGAAAATCCGCAATGTGTGCACAGGCCCTAAAAGTGTGCAGTGCATTCGTTGTGAGAATTCAGAAGCTGCAATGTCAGGATTCAGCTCTGCATGTTCCAGTAGTCATCACATGGACACTTCACTCATATGCGATTTTCATACTTATGGTCTCTGCGCTTCTCTTCCTGCTTCTCTCAGATTTTTCACTGAACATTGAGAGCAGTAGGGAGAGCAGCTCGTCTGTACATGACTAAGTGTGCAAATCGCATGTGTGCGGGGGGGGTGACGCGCACCACATGTGTGGGTACCAGGGCTATGGGGTACTCGGAACCGAGCCCATGGAAGTCTATGGGAGTTGTCACTGGCAGCAGAGCTCGGTCCGTGGCCCTGGCGGTCATGCAATGGGGGATATTTACAGGGGATTGTAGATTAGAATAGTTCGTGACGCCACCTGTGGTTTCTGATCTGATTGACCAGCGCTGCAGGGTAGATCTCTGAGGGGATGTTATGGCAGCTAGGTGTTAGGTCCCCCACAGGTGGGACTGGTCCCTCAAAGTCTATGGTGGTGGTGCAGGGTGCAGATAAGAATTCAGTCACACACAATGCAATCTCTTTCCATACCTTTACTTGTAGGTGTTGCAGGTATGTCCCGGGAAGCTGGTTAGGTTGGAGAATGCACATTCAGGAAAACTGTTGAGCAGGTTAGAGGCCTCCTTTATCCTTTTAATGTGCAACTCCTTCAATAGCAACTGCGCCCGGCCAACATTGTGGTGGAGCCTTCTATGTCTCTGATTATCAGATGTTGAGAGAACTAAGTCCTTACTTTTGCAGGGTCCTGCTCAAAGTCCCTGTTCTCCCTGACTCTGGTTACGTATCAGCGCTTAGGGCTACCTTTTGCGACTTGTAGTCCAGAAAGCCTCCGGTTTTCTTATTACTAGGCGTGAAGCACTAGCAACGCTTCGGACCCCGGTGTCCGGTTAACTGAGTGAGGGTGATTTGTCCCTTTGTCACTCTTACTTCTCCACTGCCCTTCGCCCTGCTCTCGCTCTTAACATAAGCACGTGTAGCAATCGTATAAAGGTCAGCTTTCCTTCAGTGCTCACTGACCTGTTCTCTGTTGACTCGTTGGTATAACTGCTGTAATTCCTTTCCTTCTTCTTTCACAGGAACACAGGCAGCTTGTTCTGAGTAGCAGGTTAAGGGGTAGCTCTGACTAGGCTAGGATGGTTCACTTCACCCGTACTAGCCTCCACTTTCTTATCAGATGAGCTACACAAGCTCTGTCAGGATTCAGACTTCTCTCCTCTCCCTCCAAGACTAATCTGATCTTAAGATGGATGGGATGACTCACTCCTGAGCCACCCGGAGCTTGACTGCACTGTCCTAAGACAGGAAACAGACTTCTCTCTGACTGCTACGTCACACTACTAAATAGTCTGATTTGCCTCTAGTGGCAATGCTGAGAAGTGTGCGTGAATGAATATCAAGCTTTACAGTTACCTTCCTGTGCATTTTCCAGGAGACAAGTGTGCCTTGCGAAGCTGGGCCACACATCGGCGCCAAACCGAATTCTTGCGCCGGGTGCCAGAAAGCCTAGATACACCTCTGGCTAACACTGCCTGCTATTAAAGTGAAATGAATATTCAGATCCTCTCTTCCTATGACCTGCTGCTGCTCCGCTGGCACCGGGGCCCCCATAGCAGCTACGTGGTGTACCGCTATAAGGCTAGGTTCACATAGCGTTAATGCAGTCCGTTCAAAACATAGCGTTGACGGACTGCATTAACGCTAGTGTCATTTTGTGATCGCGTTATGCAATCACGCTAGCGCAGCGTCTCTATTCTGAGCTAGCAGTGATGGACCCCGAATGCTGCAGACCGAGTCTGAGGTCCGTCACAGAATGACGGCACATCGCTTAATGCATGCCGATTTCGGCATGCGTTAGGATGCGCTACTACTATTGCGGGCAATGGCGGCGTTAACGCATCCATTACATAGCGTTAGTGCCGCTATGTGACGGATGCTGTCAGCGCATTGCCCGCAACGCAATGTGAACCCGGCCTTAGCGACACACCACTGGCTGGTGGCCCCTGGAGCAGCAGGAGCCCTAGGCAGTTGCTGGCCCTGTATGCCAGCAGGTGTCAGTGCCTGGGCCCACCTGAGAATTCTCTGGTTCTTCGGTGGCCCAGTCCGACCCTGAAAAAATGTAATCTATCCTTCCAGATACTTTCATCTCTCATCTGCCTCTGCTATTTCCATGTTTGTCATTTTTGTGCATATTTATCCCATGCCTCAGGCTACATGGCTCCAACCATAAATACTACCACTTTCTTTTTAGACAGACCTGACATGACATGATCATTATGGTGTGAAGCACATGTGATGTCAAGCCAGGTCAGCTAATCAAAATAAGAATCGCCGATGCCGTCAGGTAAGAGGAGGCCCTCCGTCTTCCAAACAGCAGCCATAGACCACTGTCGCGGCTGAAGGACTGAAATGTGTGGATCTATTTGCACCAACTCTAGTAAACATACCTGGATTCTAGTCAAGCAAGGGCCCCAAATGAGTTTCCTGTCAGGACTTCAGATAGGGCTCAGCCTACAGTAAGAACAGACCCAAAGTCTAACTAGCTAGCAGAGCTGCATGACGTGGGTGTCCCTAATGTGAGTAGAGACCAAGGTAGCGGATAGTGAGATTCAGAGTAGAGATGAAAAAAAGCAAAAGAAAGACAGAGTAATGCACTGGAGACGGGTCGTGGGACAGGACGCCTAGCAATTTGGCCCTGAGTTTATAACTCAGAGCTAATGGGCCAGGATGGAACAGGGAAACATGAGATGAAGAGAGTACCCGGGTGGTAGTTCCAAGGTGTCAGCAAGCAGAGGAACTAAGTAACGGCCATATTGGCAAATTAACTCCCCTAAGGGGAAAAGGATGCGGAACCGCGGGTGTTGTGAACGTGTTGGAGACGACTTCGGAGCTGGGGCTCCCTCTGGTGGCTGCTGAGGGTATTGAACCTATGTTGAACAGCAAAAGTCCACCACCTGCAATTGATGAATGGTTATCAGGTGGGACGGACTGGCCTGATATAAGTGAGCTGACCTCCCATGATCCTCGCCGGTGATCAATTGTTATTCCTGGTCTTGGTTGGAATTCAGCTTGCTTTTCTGCTGTCTCCTGCTATCATTCAGATAAGTTACTTTCTGTTTTTTTTTCTGTGGTTTGATTTTCCTAGGGTTTTGTTGGGTTGCAGACAGTATTCTCTCCTGTACTATCCTATCTAGTCAGTTTGGGCCCCAGCGTTTGCTCAATCTATTTTCTGTCTGCATTCATGTTTTCATCTTGTCTAACCGCCATTGTATGTTTGGGGGCTTCCTACTTCTTTGGGGCTCTACTCCGGGCAGTTAGCTTTCCTCTTTCCATCTTCAGGGGTAGCTAACCTCCGGCTGTGACGAGTCATCTAGGGCACCGTAGGAACGTCCCACGGCTGCTTCTAGTTGTGCGGTTAGTTTAGTGGTCTGCAACCTATTAGATCTCAACCTCTCTGGTGTTTGGCTGCCTTTGCGGTTTTTTGCTCCTGTCCTCCTCAGCTACCAAAACATAACACGCGGGTTTAGGATAGGACTGTAGGACTTACTGGACTGTAGTACTGAGCTGGGTTGCGGTGAAGGCGGAAGAAATTGTGAGCACAGAAACAAGTAAACCTGGAAGAGATAGAAAGTCAGTGTGAGAAGATGCTCCATGTTGTAAAGGAAATGTTTGTGAAGTTATGCACCCGCTATCTATTGTACATAATTCTCACTAAGTTACTGTTCAGTAAAAAAAAAACTGTGTACTGTTGACTGGCAGTCTCCCTCTTTGAATTTTGTCAGCAGGCATAGATTGGAGGTGGGAATGGAAGATGAAGAAGGCCTGAGAGCCTTTGAAACGCGTTGGCTAGAACTGACTCTTCCCGGCCCTCGTCCTGTGGTGACGTCACCCGTTTTTTCCATTCCCACCTTCAATCTATCCTGTCTTCTCCCCACGGCGTCCTTCGGCCGCAGGACACCGCAGCACACTGACTCAGCTGCGCGCCAGCTCAGGAGGCACTTTGCTCCCCAGGGAGGACGCTCCCCTGCAAAATTGCCTGCCTGCTCGTTTTCATGTTAACGCGCGCCCTGGGCCTGCTGACATCTTCCTGATAAGCCGGGTTCCTATGTCTCAGCATGTGTCACAACTTATAGGATCCAAGTAAGTTCTTACTGAGTTACATATGGTTCCTTTTCGGACCAGTTTAAGTTCACTCACTCTCACTTTTTGGACCCCATATTAATATTATTTTGAGCATTTATTGGAGGCGCAGGGGTTAATCAATCAATATCTACTCAGTTTTTTTCCCCTTAGTCGGCAGATGCACAGAAGCTGACAGATCCCCAGCAGCCTCCATATAAGGGTATATTTAGGTGGATGTGCACATGATTATTGGCTTATACATTTGCACATAATTATTACTCTATACTTGCACGTCCACACATATACATGCATGGTTTTTTATGCTCAATTTTCTAGGTTGCGCCAGTGTATTATTTTTTATCTGAAATATCACATGGTCATAAGTATTCAGACCTTTTGCTCAGTATGGAGTAGAAGCACCCTTTTGAGCTAGTACAGCCATGAGTCTTTTTGGGAATGATGCAACAAGTTTTTCACACCTGGATTTGGGATCCTCTGCCATTCTTCCTTGCAGATCCTCTCCAGTTCCGTCAGGTTGGATGGTGAACATTGGTGGACAGCCATTTTCAGGTCTCTCCAGAGATGCTCAATTGGGTTTAGGTCAGGGCTCTGGCTGGGCCAGTCAAGAATGGTCACAGAGTTGTTCTGAAGCTACTACTTTGTTATTTTAGCTGTGTGTTTAGGGTCATTGCCTTGTTGGAAGGTGAACCTTTGGCCAAGTCTGAGGTCCAGAAAACCCTGGAAGAGGTTTTCATCCATGATATCTCTGTACTTGGCCACATTCATGTTTCCTTCAATTGCAACCAGTGTCCTGTCCCTGCAGCTGAAAAACACCTCCATAGCATGATGCTGCCACCACCATGTTTCACCGTTGGGATTGTATTGGGCAGGTGATGAGCAGTGCCTGGTTTTCTCCACACATACTGCTTAGAATTATCACCAAAACGTTCTATCTTTATCTCATCAGAGAATCTTATTTCTCATAGTCTGGGAGTCCTTCATGTGTTTATTTTTAGCAAACTCTATGCGGGCTTTCATAAGTCTGGCACTGAGGAGAGGCTTCCGTCGGGCCACTCTGTCATAAAGGCCTAACTGGTGGAGGGCTGCAGTGATTTAGTCAGTATTTTACATCAGTATATGTAAGCCAAAACCAGGGGTGGAACAATCAGAGGAAAAGTATAATAGGAACACGTCACCACTTCTGGATTTATCACCCACTCCTGGCTTTGGCTTACACATACTGATGTAAAATACTGACTAAATATGTATTAACGTGGCCTTACATTTCCAGTATAATGAATGTAATTTCCAAAATAAAAAGCTGCATTTTTTTCCTTGCATTTTTAAACCATCAACGTGTTATTCAAGTTTGCAGCATAGCAATTCGTTCATCCCTCTATCGACACACTACATACGAGGGCTTGTTTTTAGCAGGATTAGTTGTAGTTTTGAATGACACCATTGACTTAACCATATAATGTACTGAAAAAAAAATAAAAACAAAACACAATTCTGCCATTTTTTAAAAAATTTCTTTGTATGGTGTTCATTGTGTTGCAAAAATGTCCTCATCATGATTCTCCAGGTCAGTACGATTACGGTGATACCAAACTTATACAGGTTTTACTTATATCCTATTTATATTTTAACCCCTTCCCAGACAATTTTTGTTATTGCGATTTTATTTCCTTCCCAGTCTACCAAGAGCAATAACTTTTTTGATTTTTGTCTATCCATTTAGCTGTATGAGGGCTTGTTTTTTTGTAACACAAATTGTACATGTGAATGACACCATGCATTTTACCAATGTACTGAAAAACAGAAAAAAAATTCCAAATGTGGTAAAATTGGGTAAAAAATGCAGTTCTACCTTTTTTTTGTGCTTTGTTTTTACGGTGTACATTATGCGGTAAAAGTTACTCTGAATCATGAGTCTCCAGGTCATTAAGATTACAGCGATACCAAGCTGGTATGGATTTTTTTTTATTTAAGTCAAGAAAATAAATTCAGAAATTATATATATATAGTACAGACCAAAAGTTTGGACACATTTTCTCATTTAAAGATTTTTCTGTATTTTCATGAAAATTGTAAATTCACTCTGAAGGCATCAAAACTATGAATTAATGGAATTATAGACTTAACAAAAATGTGTGTAAAAACTGAAATTATGTCTTATATTCTAGGTTCTTCAAAGTAGCCACCTTTTGCTTTGATTACTGCTTTTCGCACTCTTGGCATGCTCTTGATGAGCTTCAAGAGGTAGTCACCGGGAATGCTTTTCACTTCACAGGTGTGCCCTGTCAGGTTTAATAAGTGGGATTTCTGGCCTTATAAATTGGGTTGGGACCATCAGTTGTGTTGTGCAGAAGTCTGGTGGATACACAGCTGATAGTCCTACTGAATAGACTGTTAGAATTTGTATTATGGCAAGAAAGAAGCAGCTAAGTAAAGAAAAATGAGTGGCCATCATTACTTTAAGAAATGAAGGTCAGTCAGTCCGAAAAAATTGGGAAAACTTTGAAAGTGTCTCCAAGTGCAGTTGCAAAGATCATCAAGCGCTACAAAGAAACTGGCTCACATGAGGACCGGAAGACCAAGAGTCACCTCTGCTTCTGAGGATAAGTTTATCAGAGTCACCAGCCTCAGAAATCGCAGGTTTACAGCAGCTCAGATAAGAGACCAGGTCAATTCCACACAGCGTTCTAGCAGCAGACATATCTCTACAACAACTGTTAAGAGGAGACTTTGTGCAGCAGGCCTTCATGGTAAAATAGCTGCTAGGAAACCACTGCTAAGGACATGCAACAAGAAGAAGAAACTTGTTTGGGCTAAAGAACACAAGGAATGGACATTAGACCAGTGGAAATCTGTGCTTTGGTCTGATGAGTTCAAATTTGAGAACTTTGGTTCCAACCACCGTGTCTTTGTGCGACGCAGAAAAGGTGAACGGATGGACTCTACATGCCTGGTTCCCACCGTGAAGCATGGAGGAGGTAGTGTGATGGTGTGGGGGTGCTTTGCTGGTGACACTGTTGGGGATTTATTCAAAATTGAAGGCATACTGAAGCAGCATGACTACCACAGCATCTTGCAGCGGCATGCTATTCCATCCGGTTTGCGTTTAGTTAGACCATCATTTATTTTTCAACAGGACAATGACCCCAAACACACCTTCAGGCTGTGTAAGGGCTATTTGACCAAGAAGGAGAGTGATGGGGTGCTACGCCAGAAGATCTGACCTCCACAGTCACCAGACCTGAACCCAATCGAGATGGTTTGGGGTGAGCTGGGCCCAGGGCCGGCTTCAGGTTTTTATAGGCCCCGGGCGAAAGAGTCTCAGTGGGCCCCTTTAACACAGACCACGATTCATGATGCACAGATACTGCAGAGAAATATGGGTATAGTACAATGCCAAACACTTCATTTCTTCTATTACATGAGTGATATCTATTGTAAATTCTACAATAGCTCAGAAACCGCCAAATCCTCACAGCGCACAGTACAGACTGGACAGTACAGTCCTCCATACAATATTATGGGCACCACATAGTCCTCCATACAGTATTATGGGCCAAATATAATGCTCCATAAAGAATACTGGACCCCAAATAATGCTCCATACAGGATACTGGTCCCCATATAATGCTCCATACAAAATATGGAGCTCTCCTCTGCACTGTGCTGCATTCTGCACTGTTACAGCTCAGGAAAGGGCGCTGTGGAAAGACTCCCATTATCATCATCATTGCTTCCCCATTATCATTATCATTGCCTCCCCATCATCATCATTGCCTCCCCATTATCATCATTGCCTCCCCATTATCATCATCATTGCCTCCCCATTATCATCATTGCCTCCCCATTATCATCATTGCCTCCCCATTATCATCATTGCCTCCCCATTATCATCATCATTGCCTCCCCATTATCATCATTGCCTCCCCATTATCATCATCATTGCCTCCCCATTATCATCATCATTGCCTCCCCATTATCATCATTGCCTCCCCATTATCATCATTGACTCCCCATTATCATCATTACCTCCCCATCATCATCATCGCCTCCCCATTATCATCATTGCCTCCCCATCATCGCCATCATTGCCTCCCCATCATCATTGCCTCCTCACCACCATCACTGCGTCCCCCCACCACCATCACACATACAGCACCACACACAGACAGCACCGCAGCACTTTCTCACATATACACACACAAAGCACCGCACTACATACACACACGCAGGCAGACACACACACACACCACATCTCACCTGTCCGGCGTCCGCACCGCAGGCAGTCCCGCAGCATCACCGGCACCCGCGCTTAGTCTCTGCCACAGCCAGCCGCTGAATGATGATGTCATCAAGCGGAACTGTTGTGAGAGGAAGCGTGGGCGCCCTGCAGGCGCCCCCTGGAGCCCGGAGATGCGGAGGCACGGGGAGAGGTAAGTATTGTTCCGGCTGCCGGGACCCTGAGCAAGGGGGGGCCTAATGGCGGCGCTGGCACCGCTCTCATCCGCTAACGGGAGCCGGGGTCCACGATGGCAAGTGGGCCCCCCCGCCTGCTCAGGGTCCCGGCACTTGCCCGGGTACGCCGGGTGCTGACGCCGGCCCTTGCTGGACCGCAGAGTGAAGGCAAAAGGGCCAACAAGTGCTAAGCATCTCTGGGAACTCCTTCAAGATTGTTGGAAGACCATTTCCGGTGACTACCTCTTGAAGCTCATCAAGAGAATGCCAAGAGTGTGCAAAGCAGTCATCAAAGCAAAAGGTGGCTACTTTGAAGAACCTAGAATATAAGACATATTTTCAGTTGTTTCACACTTTTTTTTAAGTATATAATTCCACATGTGTTAATTCATAGTTCTGATGCCTTCAGTGTGAATTTACAATTTTCATAGTCATGAAAATACAGAACAATCTTTAAATGAGAAGATGTGTCCAAACTTTGGTCTGTACTGTGTATATATATATATATATATACATACTGTATATATACATATACAGTATGTGTATATATAATATATATATATATATATATATATATATATTGGGGTGTTTGTGTCACCACATTTTGTGGCTTGTGAAATTTTAGTTTTTTTCACCAATTCAGCTGGGTTGCGGCTTGTTTTTTGCATGACGAGTTGACAGATTTTTTTATATAATTTTTTATCTGTTTTTATTGCATTTTTAATGAGGAGCAGTGACCAAAAATACATTTTTTCTTGTTACATTTATTGATCGGGTTACTTCATCCTAAATTTTGATAGATTGGACATTTATGAATGTGGTAAGACCAAATATGCTTATTTATTTATTTATTTTAGTTTTTTATTTTCATGGGGAAAGAGGAGTGATTTGAACACATATTTTTTACAATTTTTTTTATTTTTAAGAACTTGTTTTCCTTTATTTTTTACTGTTGGTATGATGTTCCTTGTCTGAAATGCTGTGTTACTTCTTTGCCACTTGTAATGGGACATACACCATCCAGAAAGTTCAACTTTTCTCTCATCAGTCCACAGAGTATTCACTCAAAAGTCTTGGGTATCATCAAGATGTTTTCTGGGAAAACTAAGACAAGCCTTTATGTTCTTATTGCTCAGCAGTTGTTTTCGTCTTGGAATTGACCCATGCAGGCCATTTTTGCCCTGTCTCTTTTGTTATGATGGAGTCATGAACACAGACCTTAACTGAGGCAAGTGAGGCCTGCAGTTCTTTGGATGTTGTTGTGAGGTCTTTTGTGACCTCTTGGATGAGTCATCGCTGCACTCTTGGGGTAATTTTGGTCAGTCGGTCAGCCACTCCTGGGAAGGTTCACCACTGTTCAATGTTTTCACCATTTGTGAATAATGGATCTGTCATGATCCTGGACGGGGTTTTGTCTTTGTCCCGTCCTGGTCAGACTGGGGTTAATGGTTTCAGCCTCTCTCTGGCAGAGAGTGCCTATTTAGTTGCCAATTGACCTAGGTCTGGTGTCAGTTATACTCCTGCCCTCGGCTGAGTTAGTTGACCTCCTGTGTGCCTGTGTCTTATCTTGTTGCTTGTTTGGTTTTGACCTGGTCCGTCTCTTCGTTGTGAGTTTGTCTACTGTCTTGGTCCTGTGTATTTGCCCGTTCTGGTTTTCTGATCCTTTGGCTACGTTCTGATTACCCTCTGTCTGCTCCTCTTGTACTGCGCTGCTCTCTCTGGTATGACCCCTTGGCTACATCCTGACGATCCGTTTTGTCTATGCCCCTTGGTAACTTTGTCCCGTAGTTACCCCTCTAGGAGTTTTCCTTCAGCTCCTAGCTCTCCGCAGCTTAGGCCACGCCCCCCAGCAGTCAGGTGCTTCAGGTCCTGTTTGGCTTGAAGCAATCTCTCTCTGCTCCTGCTTCCTATGAGAGACCTGTGGCCGGTGCCGCCCCTTGGCAGTCATGTGCTTCAGGTCCTGTTAGTCTGAAGCACGCATCTTCACCGCTGCTGCCCCGCTCCACAGGTATCTTTGAGTGCAGTCTGTCTTACTCAGGACACGCGCACTGGCTCAGTGAGCAAGTGCAGTGCGGTGTTTGTGATATTATAACTGACCGCTACCTTTTTTTTTTTTCCTGTGTGTGTTATTGATCCTATGCACGCCCTTTCTGAGCAGGTAAAGCACCTGACTCAGATGTCTCAGAGACTTATGAGGAACAACTAGTTCTGGCTCAGTCTCAGCAGCTGATGGCAGACACTGTGCAGGGGGCTTTATCATCTGGTGCTCACGGGACAGGGGTTCAAGCTGTTACATTAGTTCCCCTGAGTCCCCGGTTAAATTGCCGGATACCTTTTGTGGAGATAGAAAGGAATTTAAAGTTTTTAAAGAGGGCTGTAAGCTTTTTTTTTCTTTAAGACCGCACTCTTCTGGGGATGAAAGTCAGAGGGTGGGGGTCATTATGTCTCTGTTAAGGGGAGCCCTCCAGGCTTGGGCTTTTTCCCTTCCTACCATCGCCCCTGAGAGAATGACTGTGGATGCATTTTTTGAGGCTCTGGGGCATATTTATAATGAGCCTGATCGGGTGCGTATGGCTGAGGACATGGTGATGAGTGTATGTCAGGGGAAGCACTCAGCCGAGTGGTTTTGCTCAGAGTTCAGCCGCTGGGCTGCTGAAGTCTGTTGGGATGATGCCGCCCTCCAGGGCTTATTCCGTAGAGGCCTGTCTGAACGTCTGAAAGATGCCTTAGCACTTCACCCTCCGCCTGATTCTCTGGAGGACGCTATGACGCAGGCCGTCCGAATGGATCGCAGGCTGCAGGCGAGAGGTGTGATGCAGGTTGAGACCCCGCTATTCTCCAGGGAAGGCGAGCCAGTCCTGTATTGGAGTCCATGGAGATGAGAGCCATCGACCTCACAGAGAAAGAAAGGAGACGGCGGCGCTTAGAAAAGCTGTGTTTTTATTGCGGTGATCCTGAACTTTGTAAAAAGAACTGTCCCTTCTGCCCACTGACTAACAAGCGACTGAGTCTGGGTGATCATCTTGGAGGGCACGCAGACTCTCAGGTACCCTTTCCCTCATTTTCTAAGATACTGTTAAAGGTGGAACTTGGTGTGAAGAACTGCTTTTTCCTTACTTGGGCTTTTGTGGACTGTGGGTCATCCTTGAACCTGATTGACTCTAAGCTGGTGACCAGCTGTAGATTAGGGACAGTTAGGTTGGAGACTCCTATAAAAATAATGGCCATTGATTCTACACCTCTCACCAAGGACGGTCTCCATTTTGTTTCTGAAGAATTCACCCTCAGGGTGGGGGCCCTTCACCAGGTGCGTATGTCATGTTTTGTTTTGGATAACCTCTCTGCTGGCCTGGTGTTAGGGTTACCCTGGTTGCAATGGCATAACCCGATTATTGACTGGGATTCCCGTGATATTGTTAAATGGGGATCTAATTGTTCTGAAAGATGTCTTGCTACTGTGTCTGTGTCGTTCGTTGGTCTGGAAGGTATTCCGGAGTACCTGAAGGACTATGCGGACGTTTTCTCTGAAAAAGAAGCTGAAGTTTTACCACCACACCGCCCATTTGATTGTGCCATTGACCTGGTTCCAGGTACTAAATTGCCCAAGGCCCGCTTGTATAACCTCTCAGGTCCCGAGCGGACTGCTATGAAAGAATACATTTCCGAGAGTCTTTGTAAGGGACACATTCGTTCTTCTGTTTCCCACCATGGCGGCGGGGTTCTTTTTCGGAAAGAAAAAAGACAGTGGTTTGCACCCATGCCTCGATTTTCGAGAGTTAAATAAGATAACTGTGAGAAATACTTACCCCCTCCCCCTTATTCCTGATTTGTACAACCAGTTGTCTGGGGCTAAGTGGTTTTCAAAATTGGATCTGCGGGGGGGCATGTAACCTTATCCGGGTCCAGGAGGGGGATGAGTGGAAAACTGCTTTTCTCACTACTGAAGGGTTGTTTGAGAACTTGGTCATGCCTTTCGGTCTGACCAATGCACTAGCAGTCTTCGAAAATTTTATCAATCATGTGTTCTCTGACTTTATTGGGCGTTTTATGGTTGTGTATTTGGATGACATTCTTATCTACTCGCCTGATAAACAAACTCACATTGATCATCTTCGGGCAGTTCTCCAAAGGCGCCGGGAGAACTGTTTCTATGCTAAGCTACAGAAATGTTCATTCTTCGTCCAGGAACTGTCTTTTCTGAGGTTCATTGTGTCTGCTGAGGGGTATCGCATGGATCCTAATAAGGTGCAGGCCATTGTTGATTGGGTCCAACCTCGTGATTTGAAGTCTCTGCAGCGTTTCTTAGGATTTGCAAATTATTATTGCAAGTTTATAAGTGGGTTCTCGCAGGTAGTTAAACCTCTCACAGATCTGACTCAAAAGGGGGCTGATGTCAAGAATTGGTCAGCCGCAGCGGTGGCGGCGTTTCAGTTTTTTAAAAATTGTTTAATATCTGCTCCGGTTCTTACTCAACCGGACCCGTCTGAACCATTTATTGTTGAGGTGCACGCCTCGGAGTGTGGGGTGGGGGCAGTGTTGTCCCATGGACCCACCACTTTGACTAAGTTGAGACCCTGTGCCTTTTTCTCTAAGAAATTCTCTCCTGTGGAGAGAAACTATGATGTTGGGAATCGAGAACTTCTGGCCGTGAAGTTGGCCTTTGAAGAATGGAGGCATTTTTTGGAGGGTGCTGTCCATCCTGTTACCGTGGTTACAGACCACAAGAACCTAGCTTACATTGAGTCTGCTAAAATGGTTGACTCCTAGACAGGCGAGATGGTCGCTTTTTTTTTCCCGCTTCCAGTTCTCCATCACTTTTCAGCCAAGATCCAAAAATGTCAGGGCTGATGCCTTGTCACATAGTCTGGATCCGGTGTCTCCCCCCGAACCTCCATCCTCCATTCTTCAGCCTGGGGTGGTGGTGGCAGGTATTTCTGCTGTGTTGGAGCAGGAGATTCGGGAAGCTCAGTCTCTTGCCACTCCGGCTAAGCCAGTGGATAAACTTTTTGTACCAGTTCAATTTCGTCTCAGGGTCCTTCGGGAATTCCACGACTCAGTTCGGGGTGGACATCCTGGGATCTCGGCTACCCGGAGGGCTATCGCTAGGATATTCTGGTATTCTGGTGGTGTTCTTTAGCCTCTGATGTTGGGGAATTTGTGTCTGCTTGTGGGGTATGTGCCCGTGCAAAAACCTCCCATAACCGGCCAGCCGGGGAATTGGTGCCACTGCCAATTCCTGATAGACCATGGACCCATTTGTCCATGGATTTTATCACAAACCTTCCTCCTTCCAAGGGTAATACCGTCATTTGGGTAGTGGTGGACAGGTTTAGTAAACAGGCACATTTTGTACCCTTGGCGGCTTTACCTAATGCGGAAACGTTGTCCAGATTGTTTGTTGAGCATGTGGGGCAGTTGCATGGGGTACCCTTGAATGTGGTGTCTGATAGAGGGGTACAATTTGTTTCCAGATTTTGGAGGTCGTTTTGTAAGAGGTTGGGTATTGGTCTGTCTTTTTCATCCGCTTATCATCCAGAGACTAATGGCAGACTGAGCGGACCAATCAGTCTCTAGAGCAAATCCTGCGTTGCCTGACCTCAGCCGGACAGGATGATTGGTGTACTGCATTACCTTTGGCTGAGTTCGCGTTTAACAACCGCATTAACCAGTCTACGGGCACATCTCCCTTTTTCTGCAACTATGGGTTTCATCCACATTTTGGGGAGTTCTCCCGTTTGGACTCTGGGTGTCCTGGGGCGGATGGGACAATCCAGCGGTTGGGGGAGTTATGGTGGGAGGTCCAAAGGAACATTACGAAGGCTCAGACTAAATATAAAGTATTTTGCTGACAAAAAACGGTCTGTGGGGCTGGTGTTCCAGGTTGGGGATAAGGTATGGTTATCTACTAGGAATATAAGGCTCAATGTCCCCTCTGAGAAACTTGGACCCAAATTTATTGGTCCTTATCAAATTACGGAAGCAGTTAACCCGGTGGCGTTTCGGTTGCGTCTCCCTCCATCTCTATGGATTTTCCATAGGGCCCTTTTGAAACCTGTGGGGTCCTGTGGGGAGGGATCGTTGTCTTCCCCACCACAGGTTTTGGTAGATGGGCAGTCTGAGTACGAGGTGGAACGAATTTTTGACTCTAGGTTTGTCCGTCATGTGTCATGTGTGCATCGCCACGAAGATCGTCGCGGTTGCACATTCTGACTTCTCACAGCTGAGTTGCTGTTTCTTTGTGTTTGGCAGTTAGGGAGTTAATTCTGTCTGTGCTCAGTTCTGGGACTGGGTGCAGTTTCTCCCGGCTGCAATTAATTATTTGTTGATTGGTTTCCTTTAAATCTCTGGTTGTCTGTGTTGGGAGTTGCCAGTGAAATTCTTCATGCAGACCACAGATAGGATTGTATCTGTATAGACTTAAGTTAAAGAGCTCCTTAGTTGTTTTAAGCTCACCTAGCTTAGAGTTTAATATCCCAGATCATTTATGTTCCTTCTGTGTTTGAGTGTGTATGCAAGTCTGTGTTTTCTCCAGTCTGTCTTATATGTCTAATCTGTGTATTTAGTAGAGATCAGCCCATATCCCTTTGGTGGTAATCAGAATCCTTCTTAGGACTGATTACAGGGTTCAGGGACTGATAGGAGACAGGGTTAGGCTGGAGACTTGGACCTCTGAACCATTATCAGTACCTCCAAGGTGAGGGATTAGTTAGGACCCCAGTTTAGGGTCAGGTTAGACCCCCGGTCCTCCTCTTTCCTGTGACAGTGTATCAAGTCCTCAAGATTAACCCTGAGTTCAACGGATATCGTGTCAGGTAAATCTATTCTATATTTACATGCTGATGTTGCTAATCTATATGTTGTATAGAGTGTTGTTCTTTTAAGAATAGTTTACTGACATCGTACACATATCATAAGACCGCGTGACATTTTCACTGGCCCATAAAATTATTCCCAGTTGCCATGGATCCAGTAGCCCAGCTAGCTCTGCAGTTGCAGGGATTATCCATGGAGCTGACGGACATTAAGTCCAAAGTTTTGTCTCCCTCGGAGCAAACCAGATTTGAACCTAAAGTAGCTCTCCCGGACAGGTTCACTGGTGGGCGAGACAAATTTTTTACCTTCAGGGAAGCATGTAAATTGTATTTTCGGCTTCGGCCTCGATCATCAGGGAGTGAAGAGCAGAGAGTGGGAATTGTTATCTCGCTCCTACAAGGGGACCCTCAATCCTGGGCCTTCTCCCTTCCTCCGGGATCCCCGGCTCTACAGTCAGTAGATCGATTTTTTACTGCCCTGGGATTGGTATATGATGACCCAGATCGGGTCTCTCTTGCTGAGACAAAATTACGTAAGATACAGCAGGGAGATCGTCCGGCGGAGGAATTTGCTTCTGAGTTCCGTAGATGGGCCACAGATACTCAGTGGAATGACCCAGCTCTTAGGAGCCAGTTTTGTCATGGGCTTTCTGACAAATTAAAGGACGTTTTGGCTCAGTATGAGTCTCCTCCTTCTCTGGAGGCTGCTATGGCCCTAGCTATCCGTACTGATAGACGGCTCCGGGAGAGGTGCGAGGTAACTCCGCCCCCTGTTGTTACTCCACCTACTACTAAAGTCCCTTATGTTGAGGTTCCCCTTGTCTGTTCGGAGGAGCCTATGCAGTTGGGAGGGACATCATTTCGTAGGAGGGGATTGGCGGTACGCCGCAGGACTAGAAGGTGTTTCTTCTGCGGGAAAGAGGGACATTTTGTTGAGGGATGTCCATCCCGTGCCTTGTTGAGCAAAAAGTCGCCGGAAAACTGTTAATCCCAGGTTGTGTGGTGGACGACAACCTGGGAGTATGTATTTCGTCCGCTAGTTCTTCTCAGTTCCTTGTACCAGTGGAGGTGGTGGTTGGTACGAGAGTGGAGAGATTTTCTGTTCTTCTTGATAGTGGGTCCGGGGCTAATCTGGTTGACGCTCAGTTTGCTCAGGCTCAAGGTATGCATCTGAGTGTATTGGTCAAACCGATCCCTATATTCTCCATTGACGCCAGGCCTCTCGGCCAAGGTAGCTTTGTTCATGAGGTTCATAACATTGACCTTCGGGTAGGGGCAATACATAGGGAACTATTATCTTGTTATGTGTTGGAGGGTCTACCTACTCCTATTGTGTTGGGACTTCCTTGGTTGGTTAAACATAACCCTGTGATTAATTGGCAGTCCAGAGATATAAGCCAATGGGGTGAGTTTTGCAAAAGTAACTGCATGAACACAGTCATCAGTGCGGTCGTGCCTAGTACTTTGCCTCCTTTTTTGGAGAACTTTGGGGATGTGTTCTCTGAGGAGGGGTGTCAGGAGTTGCCTCCTCATCGCGTGTATGACTGCTCTATTAATTTACTTCCTGATGCTAAGTTACCTAAAGCTAGGTTATATAACCTTTCTGGTCCTGAGAGGCAGGCTATGAAAGATTATATTTCGGAAAGTCTGGCCAAAGGGCATATTAGACCTTCATCTTCCCCAGTGGCCGGGGGTTCTTCTTTGTGAAGAAAAAAGATGGAGGCCTACGCCCTTGCTTGGATTTCCGCGAACTTAATCGGATTACTGTTCGAGATCCGTATCCACTCCCTCTGATTCCTGATCTCTTCAATCAAATTGTTGGCGCCAAATGGTTCTCTAAATTGGATCTCAGGGGGGCGTATAATCTGATTAGGATAAAAGAGGGGGATGAGTGGAAAACGGCGTTTAACACGCCGGAGGGACATTATGAGAACCTTGTCATGCCTTTTGGTCTGACTACTGCACCAGCAGTATTCCAACATTTTGTTAATGACATTTTTCGTCATCTGGTGGGGCTGTTTGTGGTCGTATATTTGGATGACATTTTAATTTACTCACCAGATCTTGTGTCTCACCAGGAGCATGTGAGACAGGTGTTGCAGATCTTGCGAGACAATAAACTATACGCCAAACTGGAAAAGTGTGTATTCGCCGTACAGGAACTTCAGTTTTTGGGTTTCTTGGTGTCAGCCTCCGGTTTCCGTATGGACCCTGAAAAGGTGAGAGCAGTGCTTGAATGGGATCAGCCAGGGGATCTTAAGGCTCTGCAGCGTTTTCTGGGGTTTGCTAACTACTACCGGAAATTTATTTGTAATTTCTCATCTGTTGTCAAACCTCTCACTGACATGACAAGAAAAGGGACGGATTTTTCTAAATGGTCGGACAAAGCTTGCCAAGCTTTTTCCTCTTTGAAAAAATGTTTTGCTTCGGCACCCGTTCTCATCCAACCAGATGCATCACAGCCGTTCGTTGTGGAGGTGGACGCGTCTGACGTAGGGGTGGGTGCAATATTGTCCCAGGGTCCGTCCCCTGGTAAATGGCATCCGTGCGCTTTCTTTTCTAAAAAATTGTCGTCCGCCGAAAGGAATTATGATATCGGCAATAGGGAACTTTTGGCCATTAAGTTGGCTTTTGAAGAATGGCGTCACTTTTTGGAGGGGGCAGTCCACCCGGTCACCGTCATTACTGATCACAAGAACCTGCTGTATTTGGAATCTGCTAAGCGTCTGAATTCCAGACAAGCTCGATGGTCGTTGTTTTTTACCAGGTTTAATTTTGTTGTCACTTATCGCCCTGGATCTAAGAATGTTAAGGCGGATGCCTTGTCTCGCAGTTTCCCAGGGGCCGGGAAAATGGATGACCCGATTCCTATCCTTCAGGAGGGAGTGGTAGTGTCGGCTGTATGTTCTGAGCTTGAGGAGGAGGTGTTAGAGGCTCAGGGGGACGCCCCTGCAGGACCTCCAGGGAGACTGTTTGTCCCAAATCAGTTGAGACAAAAGGTTATTGAGGCACATCATAATTCTGCTTTAGCAGGACATCCAGGGAGTAAGGCTACTTTAGATCTCCTTTCTCGCCGGTTTTGGTGGCCTAACGTTAATAAAGATGTTTTAACTTTTGTCGCGTCCTGTGGGGTTTGTGCTCGCTCTAAGACCCCTCATACCCGTCCGTCTGGGACCCTCTTACCCTTGAAACTTCCGGAGCGTCCATGGACTCATTTGTCTATGGACTTCATCACGGACCTTCCTCAGTCGTCAGGGAAGACTGTCATACTGGTGGTTGTTGACAGGTTCAGTAAGATGGCACATTTCATTGCTCTTCCTGCCCTCCCTAATGCTAAAACTCTGGCGCAGGTGTTCATTGGGGAGATTGTGAGACTTCATGGGTTGCCTTCTGATGTGGTGTCAGATAGGGGGTCTCAGTTTGTGTCCAAGTTTTGGAGGGCATTTTGTTTACGTCGGGGATGCAATTGTCATTTTCCTCGGCTTTTCATCCGCAGACCAATGGTCAGACAGAGCGTCTGAATCAAAGCCTAGAGACTTATCTTCGGTGTTTTGTCTCAGAGAACCAGGAGGACTGGTCTTCTTTCTTGCCTCTGGCAGAGTTCGCTCTTAACAACAGGCGGAGCGAGTCCACTGGTAAGTCCCCGTTTTTTGGGGCATATGGTTTTCATCCCCAGTTTTGTACATTCAATGGGGGGGGCCCTTCTGGGGTTCCTGAGGAGGAGCGTTTCTCGTCGTCACTTGCTTCAGTGTGGAGAGGTGTATTGAATAATCTGAGTGCTATGGGGAACCGTTATAAACGTATGGCTGATAGGAGGAGAGTTTCTGGTCCAGATCTTAATGTGAACGATCTGGTATGGTTGTCTACCAGGAATATAAAACTTAAAGTTCCCTCCTGGAAGCTGGGCCCCAGATTCATCGGGCCGTACAGGATCAGTTCCATAATTAATCCTGTGGCATTTCGTCTGGACCTCCCTCCTACGTTTAAAATCCACAATGTGTTCCACAAGTCATTACTTAAGAGGTACGTGGCACCAGTCATACCATCACCTCTACCTCCTCCTCCAGTGGTGGTCAATGGTAACTTGGAGTTTCAAGTGTCAAAGATCATTGACTCACGTCTCAATCGCCGGTCCCTTCAGTACTTGGTGCATTGGAAGGGGTATGGTCCAGAGGAGAGGACGTGGGTTCCTGCGTCTGACATTAACGCAGATCGTTTGGTGCGGACCTTCCACAGAACTCACCCGGGCAAACCTGGCCCTGAGGGTCCGGAGGCCCCTCGTAGAAGGGGGGGTACTGTCATGTGTGCATCGCCACGAAGATCGTCGCGGTTGCACATTCTGACTTCTCACAGCTGAGTTGCTGTTTCTTTGTGTTTGGCAGTTAGGGAGTTAATTCTGTCTGTGCTCAGTTCTGGGACTGGGTGCAGTTTCTCCCGGCTGCAATTAATTATTTGTTGATTGGTTTCCTTTAAATCTCTGGTTGTCTGTGTTGGGAGTTGCCAGTGAAATTCTTCATGCAGACCACAGATAGGATTGTATCTGTATAGACTTAAGTTAAAGAGCTCCTTAGTTGTTTTAAGCTCACCTAGCTTAGAGTTTAATATCCCAGATCATTTATGTTCCTTCTGTGTTTGAGTGTGTATGCAAGTCTGTGTTTTCTCCAGTCTGTCTTATATGTCTAATCTGTGTATTTAGCAGAGATCAGCCCATATCCCTTTGGTGGTAATCAGAATCCTTCTTAGGACTGATTACAGGGTTCAGGGACTGATAGGAGACAGGGTTAGGCTGGAGACTTGGACCTCTGAACCATTATCAGTACCTCCAAGGTGAGGGATTAGTTAGGACCCCAGTTTAGGGTCAGGTTAGACCCCCGGTCCTCCTCTTTCCTGTGACAGTGTATCAAGTCCTCAAGATTAACCCTGAGTTCAACGGATATCGTGTCAGGTAAATCTATTCTATATTTACATGCTGATGTTGCTAATCTATATGTTGTATAGAGTGTTGTTCTTTTAAGAATAGTTTACTGACATCGTACACATATCATAAGACCGCGTGACATCATGCTCTTCAGTATCTGGTACATTGGAAAGGCTACGGTCCAGAGGACCGGTCGTGGGTTCCTGACCGATCTGTTCATGCGGATTGGTTGGTCTAGGCCTTTCATGCCAGGTGTCCTGAGAAACCCGGGGGTCCGGTGGCCCCCCGTTGAGAGGGGGGTGCTGTCATGATCCAGGACGGGGTTTTGTCTTTGTCCCGTCCTGGTCAGACTGGGGTTAATGGTTTCAGCCTCTCTCTGGCAGAGGGTGGCTATTTAGTTGCCAATTGACCTAGGTCTGGTGTCAGTTATACTCCTGCCCTCGGCTGAGTTAGTTGACCTCCTGTGTGCCTGTACCTTGTGCCTGATCTTGTTGCTTGTTTGGTTTTGACCCAGTCCGTCTCTTCGTTGTGAGTTTGCCTACTGCCTTGGTACTGTGTATTTGCCCGTTCTGGTTTTCTGATCCCTTGGCTACGTTCTGATTACCCTCTGCCTGCTCCTCTTGTACTGCGTTACTCCCTCTGTGTATGACCTGGCTATCCTGATGATCCGTTTTGTCTATGCCCCTTAGTAACTTTGTCCCGTAGTTACCCTTCTAGGAGTTTTCCTTCTGCTCCTAGTTCTTGGAGCTTAGGCCACGCCCCCAGCAGTCAGGTGCTTCAGGTCCTGTTTGGCCTGAAACAATCTCTCTCTGTTCCTGCTTCCTCTGAGAGACCTGTGGCCGGCGCCGCCCCTTGACAGTCACGTGCTTCAGGTCCTGTTAGTCTGTGCCACGCATCTTCACTGCTGCTGCCCCGCTCCACAGGTATCTTTGAGTGCAGTCTGTCTTACTCAGGACACGCGCACTGGCTCAGTGAGCAAGTGCAGTGCGGTATTCATGATAGGATCTCACTGTGGTTCGCTAGAGTCCCAAAGCTTTAGAAATGGCTTCATGACCTTTTCCAGACTGATCTCAATTACTTAGTTTGTCATTTGTTCCAGAATTTCTTTGGATCGTGGCATGATGTCTAGCTTTTGAGGACATTTGGTCTCCTTCACGTTGTCAGACAGGTCCTACTTAAGGGATTTCTTGATTGAGAACAGATGTGACAGTAATCAGGCCTGGGTGTGGTTAGGGAATTTGAACTCAGCTTCCCAAAAATGTGGTAAACCACAGTTAATTTATGTTTTTCACAAAGATGCCCTGTAGGTTTGGATTTCTTTTTCCATTTAATAATAAAGACCTTCATTTAAAAACTGCATTTTATGATTACTTGTGTTATCTTTGTCTAATATTTAAATTTGTTTGGTGATCTGAAACATTTAAATGTGACAAATATGCAAAAGAATAGAAAATCAGAAAGAGAGCAAACACTTTTTCACACAACTGTATACTATATACTGCTATCTCAGTTTCCATTTACAGTGGGATTCCTATCCCAATATATAGTAGGTGTAATAATAATATTGAAAAATACCTCCAATTAGGAATGTAGTTTAGTTCTTCTGATTCGCTATCTTGTTTACCCTATGTGCAGGGCATTTCAGTAGCTAAGGGATCCATGGATACGACCGCTAACAACTAAGTGTCACTATATGAGAGGTCATAACCATGGATACATGAGCTACTACAATGCCCTGCACATGGGGTAAGCAACATAGTGAATCGGAAAAACTAAACTACATTTCTAATTGGAGGTATTTGCTAATATTATTACACCTACTACATATGGGGAT
Source organism: Oophaga sylvatica (assembly GCA_033576555.1). Lineage (NCBI taxonomy): Eukaryota > Metazoa > Chordata > Amphibia > Anura > Dendrobatidae > Oophaga > Oophaga sylvatica. The sequence goes on along the minus strand of JARQOD010000003.1, from coordinate 70,894,686 downwards.
ATGATCTTGGAGATTGGAATATCCCTTTAAGCTCAGCATATAGGTGAGCTTCAGAGGAGCACAAGATAGAGGTGACTAGGGCCTTCAACCGGCCCCTGGCTGCCAACACTCTAATGTGCATTGGGGTGTTGGCTGACTGATAATCAGGGAAGATATAGCTCAGGTTTGTCCGATTTCAGCCTGCAGATCAAATTTCTCTCCTTGAGGTGGCGAACTCTGCCAAAATGAGTCGTCAGAGATGACTGTCGGCCAAACGAATGCGTATTACAAGCTAAAGCCTGCCACTTTCTCTGTCATGACTCATGCATTCACAGAGAATGGGACTGGCTTGGCTATTGAAAAAAAATCCTGTACCCAATAGCAAGCCAATAGTGATTACAGAGGTAGAGATAAGAGGGTTCCAACTAGAAGTGAGTGTGAATCGATTCACAGGACCAGGTCCATCAGCCACGTCAGTAATCTGCGGCAGTCAAATGAGAGCCCTGAGAACGGAGCATCCATGGCTTTTCTTTTGATTAACCAGCTTGGCTCAACATCACATGTGCATCATGCCGCGATGAGGACATCTTGCCTGGCCGGCTAATCAAAAGAAGAGCCACAGATGCTTGGAGGAAGGAGGTGGGTTCCAAGGCTCCCATCCAGCGGATTACAGATTAGTGACGTGACGATGGACCGGGTCCTACAAGTCGATTCGCAACCAGCGGGGGCAATAGTGTATGTAGCCCCAGAAGAAAGCAGTGGTATTGGGAGGTAGTGCAATGACTCATTTTTAGGGTTCTTAGGATGATATGATCCAGATATGGAGACATAGACCACCACTCCTGCAAATCGATGGAGGCCTCGGGAACCTCCTAAAGCGTTAAAGCTTTTATGTTAAAGTTTTACAAGCTGCTTCTGCATCTCCCCATGTTCATTCCTGTTTCCCCTGAGGCGGTTGTAAATATCCTTAAATTCTTGCCTTCGTTATTAGAAGAGTAGCAGAACAACCCGTCTCCATGGAAACGACGTTGTGATTTAGTCATTCATAGGAGGGGGTGGTCGAGGATAACAGTCTTTCTACGTTTCAATTGTAAAAAAGATTCCTCACAAATATAGAGTGAAAATCAGATGTTTGCAAAGTCAGAAGTAGGGACAGGGCACATCGATAATAAAAGAATATTGACACCATCAATTACCTAAATGCATACATTCTGGGCAAGTGGGTTTCATTAAAAAGTTGCAGTGTTTTGGCTTTTACAGGTCCCTTTTTTCCCTGTAGATGGCTGGCTGTAGAATGAGTTAACTGAAAATCCATCAGTGAGCTCATTGTTATATCCCTTTTACCTGTCTGTTTCTGAATTCCTCTGTGGTCATTTATGAACTTTAATGTGGTCATCAGTCAACTGATAGGAGCTCAGGTTCCTCCATCACTGATGATCCTAGCAGTGTTACACAATCTTTTTCTGGGGAACACTTTAAAGAATACGGGATTGCCCAAAGTGATATTTTTTTACTATTTTTATTTTTGTGTCCATATGTCAGAGGAATTAGATTTTGCTAATAAAAACAAAGTGTCATTTTATTTTTCTATGATGTAGTTAACTTCCTAGTAACTAGAAACCTCCTGTGGATATTCCTAAATCATCTAAATTAAAATCCGTATGCGCATATCACATTTCTCCTGAAAGTATTTTCGTGAGAGATTAAAATATTATGAAAAACATTATTTATTTTTTTAATTTGATTAACTTGAAAGTTACCAAAATGACAAATTATTTTAAATGTTTTTCTCGTTTCATTTCATATGTGACTATCCAGTCCATAGAAAAGAAATCAGGTGTCGTTTCAGCTTTGGTGTGTAGACTGGGACTAGATGATCAGAGTCGTCTTATCCTCATTAGTGGGGGGGGGATCATGGGATGTAATGACAGATGGCAGGTTTATTTTATTGTTGGAGGACTTGATAAGGCAGATTTTGTCACACTATGTATACTGATAATGCTCTGTATGTATCCCCCCCTACAGCTACATAGTATTTGGGAACTGTACTAACACTGATCATTCAGAATTGCAGCTGCCATGAAACACATCAATTCTGGATCACTGCCAATACAGAGAATACAGGAAGGAAGTGTGTGCCTCCAAAATGGTCACCCCCAGGGAAGTCTGAACAAAATACTGTATATACTCGAGTATAAGCCGACCCGAGTATAAGCCGAGGCCCCTAATTTTGCCACGGAAAACTGGGTAAGCTTATTGACTCGAGTATAAGCCGGGTGTATAAACCGCCGTCCTGCTGTGCTCCCCCCGTCCTGCTCCGTGCTCCCCCATCCAGCTCTGTGCTCCCCCATTCTCCTCTGTGCTCCCCCTCCTGCTCCGTCCGCTGTGCTCCCCCCTTCATGCTCCGTCCTCATCTGTGCTCCCCCTCCTGCTCCGTCCTTCTCTGTGCTCCACCCGTCCTGCTCCGTGCTCCTCTGTGCTTTCCATCCTCCCCTCGTCCTGCTCCGTGCTCTCCATCCTCCCCCCGTCCTGCTCCGTGCTCCTCTGTGCTTTCCATCCTCCCCCTCGTCCTGCTCCGTGCTCTCCATCCTCCCCCCGTCCTGCTCCGTGCTTCTCTGTGCTTTCCATCCTCCCCCTCGTCCTGCTCCGTGCTCTCCATCCTCCCCCCATCCTCCTCCATGCTCCCCCCATCCTCCTCCATCATACTCACCCTCCCCGTGCCAGCGCTGAATGTCCTGGCAATCCTGCGTTGTACCTGGCTTCCTGCAGCTCTCCTATGCTGAGCGGTGACGTAATACCGCTCATTAAGGCCATGAATATGGACGCCACCCCTTCCCCCGCTGGTTTCTGCCCAATGACTCGTGTATAAGCCGAGGGGGCATTTTCAGCACAAAAAAGGTGCTGAAAATCTCGGCTTATACACGAGTATATACGGTAAGTGGATGTTAAAAAAATAAAAATAAAATAGTAACAACAATTTTCCTTCTACCGACTGACATCTAATGAATGAAACTAAAATTAAAAGCCAGAGATATTTCCTGTAATTATATTAATCAAGTAATTAAATTAAAAACCTGAGGGAAATAAAAACTATAATTAGTCAAAACTGTTTAGCAATCATTAGTTCACACAAAATGCTGTAAAGAATGGCAGCAATAACTCATAAATAATCAGGTCCTGTAAGGAGGTTGTTAGAGGGGTTTGTCTGATGCATATAATGCCCTTTATAAAAATTTATCGTTAACCCCTAATCACTATTGCAATTTGCTTTATTTTAAAATTCCTGTGACGTTTTGTTTAAAGGGAATCTCAAACATGGTGCCACCGAAGGATCACTGCAGTTGTAAGGAGAAGGACTGGACCAGGCGTATCTTTTCTGTTACGGATCCGGAACTGTCGGGGCTGTCACCCATGTTGCACGGGAGAAAGCTTAAAACCCCGGACTGACCTTTGACCTCAGTGATAGGTGGCGCGGCTAAGCTAAAAAAGCCGCAGCGTGCTGGAAACCTGTCAGTGTTGGCGGGAACGCACAGCACGCAAGAGGACAGTGTTAACGCTCAAACCTCTGAGCATCATGGTGGCGCAGGCCCAAGTCTTAGGGCCCTCAGATCCTCAACCAGAGACTGCTGACAGAGACTGGCAAAGTGTCCGCTGACACCGGTGACCGTGAGTGAAAAAGTCTTCTGTCAGGACATAGACGCGCGCGTGCCAAGACAGGGAAGCCGGGTGACCCACTGTGAACTGTATCCTGATACATCCGTACGCAACTGTCTCGACCCGCCACCACAATTGTGGATTACCAGGGCAATGGGGTACTCAGAGCCGAGCCCGTAGAAGTCTATGGGGATTGTCACAGGTAGCGGTGGCTCGGTCTGTGGCCCTGGCGGTCTGGCGTATGTTGGGGGAATATTTACAGGGGATAGATTTATATACAGTTCGTGACGCCACCTGTAGTCTTCTGGTAATTTGTATCAGCGCTGCTGTAGATCTCTGAGGGGATGGTGAGGCAGCTAGATGTCGGGTCCCCTACAGGTAGGACTCTTCCCTCAGGTCGATAGTTAGGTAGGGATTGTGCAGGCATGCAATAAATAACTCAGTCTCACACGGTCAGCGTCTTTCCATACCTTTACTTGTAAGATGGTAAGGCAGTTCCCAGGGAGGCTGATGGGGTTGATGGAGGATGAGCTTTGAGGCAACGGTTAAGCAAGTTAGGGGCCTCCTTTACTGTCCAATGATGATGAGTGCAACCAGCCTGAAGCGTAGTTCCCTCTATTAACTCCAGCTTTTCCAAAGCTGTTCTGCCCGGTCAGTTTTGTGGTCGGAGCCTTCCTGTGGGAAAGCTGAATTCCTGTCTTGTCCTGCAGAGACTCAAGGTCCTCACTTCCCCTGACCCCAGTTACGTACCGACTATTTAGGGGCTGCTTTCCGCTACCCAAGGTCCGGTAAGCCTCTGGTTTTTTCACCACTATGCTTGAAGCTATAGTGATCCTTCGGTCCCCAGTGACCGGTAACAATGTGCAGGTATTCTTTACCTATGGCACTTCTCTGTTCTCTTCCACTTTGCCCTTCGATTTGCTCAACTCTTAATAGATATCTCAGTCTGTCTTCCAGTGGGGCACAGCTCTGACTAGGCTGAGGTGAACTAGGCCACCTGTACTAGCCTCCACTTTCTGAACTGCTAACAGGCTCAGACTGAACACGTCTGCTCTGTCCAAGGACAGGAATCTGACTGAATGAATCACTCCCCTCCACACCCCTGCTGGGTGTGTCCGAAGTGTACGTGATGTTATGAAGAGCCCTTAACTGTTACCTCTCCACTCATCCTCCTGGTATTGTGTACCAGGGCTACACATTCCCCCATGGTAAACGACAGCACTCCCGGGCTGTAAAATACAAAGAGACATTTTGTTTATGCATGAAAACATCAACATTAAACATTAATTCGTCCCATCCGGGAGGTGAGGATGTCTTGAACGTTGCGAACAACACATTGAATATAGAAAAATACAAAAGTATTAAGGCATCAAAACATTCAATAAATACACAGTATTCTTGTGAAGGACCCGCACCAAACCTTCAACGTAGGTCCTGGGTGGGCTGCAGGACATCCAAATGCAGACCTCACTCAGTGCCACACCACACGGGTTTTCTGTTCAGAGGTAAGTCAAGGCTTCATGTGAAACCATTAAAAGGCACCTTAGTGCAACTATTTACAAGATACAGTTTTTGGGCTGGCTCAGTCCTCAGCCTCTGAGTCCATTATAAGACATAATAGGGAAAAAAACATATATATATAGACTTTTTACAATATTCACATTAATTCGTTATGGTCACTGCTGATATCTAATGGGTAACTTCCCTTTGGTGGTTCGCTCTGATCTACGTGGTGTAGTTTCAGGTATATCAAGTTGCGATCGGTCTGCACTGCGTAACGGCAAACTATAGAACTGCCTCAATCTTTCTATGGATCTGGCAAGCGTACTGATGGCTGGGCGGTGTGAGTCAGCTTCACCAGGGGATCCCATAGTATGGGGCGCTGCTTCAAATGATCCTTCTTGAGGTTCCACAGGTTGAGGTGTTGCTGGGATGGGTAACTCCTGAGCGGGCTCAACTGGCACCACGGGCACAACTGGAGGTAGAACTTCCTCTTGTGGCTGATAAAACTGCAACACTGGAATTATCACAGCATCTCCCAGTCGGGGCCAATCCGCAGGAAAATCTCCCAGATCTGTGTGTATGACCTCTTCCTTTCTTTCTCCTTGATTGATGACAGGGTTCTTTTCACAACGCTTTAAGGGTTCTGGACACAATTTCAAATGGTCTCTGGACACAGTGGTTGTTGTTCTTCCTCCGTCCTTACTGACGACACAAACTTTTCTGTTGTCATATTTGGAATCTTGTATGACGTAGGGTTCTTGCTCCCACTGGTTATCCAATTTGTGCATCTTCCTTTTTCTTTTAATACTACCTCTCCAGGCATCAAAGGCTTGGCAGGAGCATTTCGTTTGTAAACATCTTCCTGTTTCTCCCGTGCCTTGTTGAGACTTTCCTCTACACAGATTTGTACTCTTCTGTATTGCTCTTGCCGATTGATGTCCCAGTTTTCAACGGCGTCGTCTGCCTCCGGTTCTACCACTCCAAGTTCTAGATCCATTGGTAGTCTTCCGGACCTTGCTCTCATAAGATAGGCTGGAGTGCAGTTAGTTGAACTTACAGGTATATGATTATACAAATCAACCAAATCAGGTAGTAAGTCCGGCCATCGATTCCTGTCTTCCAACGGTATGGATCTCAACAAATCAAGAACGATATGGTTCATTTTTTCGCAAAGACCGTTGGTTTGAGGGTGGTATGGTGTCGTTCTAATTTTCTTGCACCCGTACATGTGACAGAATTCCTTGAATAAATCGGCTTCGAAAGCAGGTCCCTGATCGGTTAATACTTGCTCCGGATACCCATGCGGTCTGCAGAAGTTTGCTTGAAAGGTTTTCGCTGCCGTCACTGCGGTCTGGTCCTTAACTGGAACAACCACCAGAAATCTGGAGTAATGGTCCACCATGGTCAAGGCGTATGAGTATCCAGATCTACTCGGCGACAGTTTGACGTGGTCCAGGGCCACAATCTCCAGGGGACGAGTCGTCCGGATAGGTTGCAGGGGTGCCTTCTGACTACCATAGTCCTTTCTTCTGAGACCACAGGGTCCACAGTTCCGACACCACCTCTCGATGGAGCTGCGCATCCCTACCCAGTAGAACCGGCATTTCAACAGGGTCTCCAGCTTTCTCCAGCCAAAGTGTCCTGCTTGATCATGGTACGCTTCCAACACCATTGGGACATCTGCCTTGGGACCACTATTTGCCAGACCATCTCGTGGGTTCTGGGGTTGACGTATCTCCTGCACAACTTCTCACGGTATAGGAACAACCTGCTTTTCTCGTTCCACAGGAGCTTTGCTGACATAGGTGCATCCTTTTCCAAGGAGGAACCTTCCTGTTTTAACAACTCCTTGATGCGGCTGACCACTGGATCACTGTCCTGAGTCTCTTTCCAGCTGTGATGGGGTAAAGGATTTAATGTCGCACCATACTGCTTTCTGTGGACTCGATGCTCGTGGACTACCCCATTTCGATGGAACGCAGGTAGCTCAATTTCTTCCAGGTCATCCGATTCTTCTTCCGTATCAGAGTCATGCGGCATTCGGGACAACGCATCAGCATTAGCATTTTTTCGACCTGCCCGGTACTTGATAGTAAACTGGTAATTGGACAACCGAGCCATCCAGCGCTGCTCCATGGCGCCTAGCTTGGCGGTTTCCAGGTGCGTTAATGGGTTGTTGTCTGTGTACGCCGTGAACTTATTGGAGGCCAGATAGTGCTTAAATCTTTCCGTAATGGCCCAGACCAGCGCCAGAAACTCCAGCTTGAAGCTGCTATAATTTTCCGGATTCCTCTCAGTTGGCCTGAGTTTTCTGCTGGCATATGCGATGACTTTTTCTTGGCCATTCTGCTTCTGACTGAGAACTGCTCCCAAACCTTCATTACTGGCGTCGGTGTACAACAGGAACGGTTGGCTGTAATCAGGATAGGTTAAGATCTCGTCACCTGTAAGGATCTCTTTCATCTTTTGGAATGCTTCAGCCTGTTCTTTACCCCAGTTAAAGGGAAGGTTTCTGCTCTTTAGGGATTGTCCTACTAGGAGGTCCTGTAAAGGAGCCGCCTTCTTCGTGTAATCTTTCACGAATCTTCTGTAGTAACCCGTTAGTCCCAGGAACTGTCGCACTTCCTTAAGGTTCTTCGGCTCCGGCCACTTCTGGATGGCGGTGACTTTCTCTGGGTCCGGCGCTACTCCTTCCGAACTGACGATGTGCCCCAAGTATTGTACCTTCTGTTTGAGTAGATGGCATTTTGAGGGTTTCAACTTCATCCCGTACCTGGACAGGGACTCGAATACTTCTGCCAGGTGCTTCAGATGGTCCTCATATGTCTTGGAATACACGATAACGTCGTCTAGGTATAGCAGCACGGTTTCAAAATTGAGATGTCCCAGACAGTTTTCCATCACTCTCTGAAATGTTCCTGGGGCACTGCTGAGCCCAAACGGCATTCTGTCGAACTCACAGAGCCCCATTGGGGTGGTGAAAGCCGTTTTCTCACGATTCTCCTCAGCCACAGCCACTTGCCAGTAACCACTAGTCAGATCAAGGGTAGAAAAGTAGTTAGCCGTTTTCAGAGCAGCTAATGATTCCTCTATACGTGGTAGCGGGTATGCATCCTTGTGTTTATGCGGTTTACCTGCCTGTAATCCACACACATTCTCATACTACCATCTTTCTTTTTAACCAGAACTAGAGAGGCTGCCCAGGGGCTACAACTATCTCTTATCACCCCAGCTTTCTTCATATCATGCAACATTTCTTTAGCCTTCTGATAATGAGCTGGGGGTATGGGCCTGTACCGCTCTTTGATGGGAGGATGACTGCCTGTAGGGATATGATGTTGTACTCCCTTAATTATCCCAAAATCAAGTGGATTCTTGCTAAACACTTGGGCGTACTCTTGCACCACCCGTAATACCCCTTGCTTCTGGTGAGCGGGAGTGGTGTCCGTCCCAACATGGAGCTGCTGACACCATTCCGCCACCTGGGTTGCTGGGTCATTATCCTCCGCTATTTGACAGGAGTCTAAGGACTCAGCCGGGAGAATAGAATTATTGTCGACAGCATGTAGTTTAGCAATGGTTGCATAACGGGGTAAGTTTACCTCATCATCTCCCCAATTGAGAAGCCGTACCGGTACTCTTCCATTCACCACTTCTACTACTCCTCTAGCAGTCATAAGTGTAGGTCTATGTTCTGAATGGTGGGGTTCTACTACAGCTTGGTAATTCTGTCCTCTCAGACCTATGGCCGCCCTGCACCAAATGATCATTTCACTCATTGGGGGTATCACAATAGGATCCGAGTCAGTGACCCGTACATTACCAATTTCGCCGTCTGTAAGCTTCGCTTGCTGCTGACACACCAGGGCCCGGATCTCTCTTTGGATTACTCCTCTCTGCCTTGGTCGGGCAATCTCAGCGAGCTGTTGGAGTAAGAACACAACTTCTCCCAAACAATTACCGATAATGTTAGTACCCAAAATTATATTTAAACCGTTCTCCTCATTTACAGTCTTTACTACCAGAAGCCCTTGGTCTTTCAACTCCTCTCTGCCCACCTTTACATCTACACATTTTGTTCCGAGTACTTCTACAGGAAGACCATTAGAAGCATACACAGTAAAGTCAAGGCTCGGAGGTTTAAGAATGTCCATTGACCAGTACTTGGTATATAGGGCATCAGGTATTAGGGTCACCTGCGACCCAGTGTCTAACAATGCTGGAACAGCAATACCATCTAGAATAATAGACAGGTAGGGTCGCCCGCCCACATACCTGCGGTTCCAGTCTAGGGGGCCTGACGGGTATTCTCCTGGGTGTTGGCCCTTGGACCCAGGTTCTGCCCGTTTAAAGGACACTGTGGAGACAGATGACCTTTCCGGTTGCAGCGATAACAGATGATCTCTCGACGAGGAGGGTGTTGATCAGAGGTTGCTCCTGGGGGTGGCGTTGTCCTCCTCCGGGGGGGCGACGTCTTCTTTCTTCTCCGGTGCATCCACGGAACGTCCTCTGGGCAGTCAGCTAACAAGATCTTCCCTTCCTCCTCTTTCCGTAGGGCACTCATCACAGCGGCCAGATTTTTAGTCAGCTGGCGCACCTCTGAGCGCAGACAGTCCAATTCACTAGGAGGTGTCATCTGTGCTTTGGCTTCGGCCACTAACGGGGAACAGGGGTTTACTGCCGGTTCCAGAGTGACTTCACCCTGATGATGTTGGGTGGCCACCTCAGGTTTGCCCAGGGCCGCAGCCCTTTTATTGCC
>JARQOD010000003.1:70836525-70884691 GCA_033576555.1 Oophaga sylvatica | reverse complement strand
CTTTAGAGCTCTCCATTGTTCATGACATGATATACTATCACAAACAACTATTTTGAAGATCAGACTTTGATAGATCCATGTTTTTTTTTAAATAAATTAGCTCTTAAACCCACACCTGATTGTTATCCCATTGATTGAAAACACCAGACTCTAATTTCACCTATAAATGATCTTCTAATCCTAAGGGCAGATACAGACTGCAGTATTTCTCGTGTGAGAATCGCATCGTAAAACTCGTACTGGCTGTCGGCTTTCCTGACCTGAGCTTGACAGCTGCATAGAAATACTTCATACTTTCTTGCTGAGGTCAGGAGAGGTGCCGGTCCAGTCCATGCAGTACGATGCGATTCTCATGAAATACGGCCGTCTGGCTCAGGACCGGCTCCAGGTTTTTATGGGCCCCGGGCGAAAGAGCCTCAGTGGGCCCCTTTAACACAGACCACGATTCATGATGCACAGATACGGCAGAGAAATATGGGTATAGTACTATGCCAAACACTTCTTTTCTTCCATTACATGACTGATATCTATTGTAAATTGTACAATAGCTCAAAAACCGCCAAATCCTCACAGCGCACAGTACAGACTGGACAGTACAGTCCTCCATACAATATTATGGGCACCACAGTCTCCCCTCATCACCCATATAATACCCATGCAGGATGTCACCCCCCATATAATGCTCCATACAGAATACTGGACCCAAAATAATGCTCCATACAGAATACTGGACCCAAAATAATGCTCCATACAGGATACTGGTCCCCATATAATGCTCCATACAAAATATGGAGCTCTCCTCTGCGCTGTACTGCGTTCTGCACTGTTACGGCTCAGGAAAGGGCGCTGTGGAAAGACTCCCCATTATCATCATGATTGTCTCCCCATCATCATCATTGCCTCCTTATCATCATCATTGCCTCCTTATCATCATCATTGCCTCCCCATCATCATCATGGCCTCACCATTATCATCAATGCCTGCCCATCATCATCATCTCCTCCCCATCATCATCTTCTCCCCATCATCAATGCCTGCCCATTATCATCAATGCCTGCCCATTATCATCATCTTCTCCCCATCATCATCAATGCCTCCCCATTATCAGCAATGCCTGCCCATCATCATCTTCTCCCCATCATCAATGCCTGCCCATTATCATCAATGCCTGCCCATTATCATCATCTTCTCCCATCATCATCATCAATGCCTCCCCATTATCACATTATCAGCAATGCCTGCCCATCATCACACACAGACAGCACACAAGCACTCTCTCACATACATACACACACACATACACACACACACACATACATACACACACAAAGCACCGCACTACATACACACAGAGACACACACACGTCTTACCTGTCCGGCGTCCCCGCGCTCTGTGCCACAGCCGGCCGCTGAATGATGACGTCATTCAGCGGCGCTGCTGTGAGAGGAAGCGCCGGCGCCCCCTGGAGCCCGGAGCTGCGGCAGCGGAGGCACGGGAGAGGTAAGTATTGTGCCAGCTGCTGCCGGGGCCCTGAGCAAGCGGGGGGGAGCAGTGGCGGCGCTGACACCGCTCTCCTCCGCTAACGGGCGCGGGGGTGCCAGGCTGCGAGCGGGCCCCCCCGCCTGCTCAGGGCCCCGGCCCTTGCCCGGGTGTGCCGGGTGCTGACGCCGGCCCTGGTCTGGCTCAGCACTACCTAAAGGTTCACATACTTTTGTTACCTACAGACATGATATTCGATAATTTTCCTCATTTAAAAAAATTACAAAATCCAATATTTTAGATTCAATTACTTGATTTGGGTCTTTTTTATTTACTTTTACAACTTGTGTGAAAATCTGTTGCAACTTTTGTTGAATTTTATGCCAAAATATGAAAAATTCTGAAGGATTCACAAACTTTGAGACACCCCTAGATGTATTACATTTTTGGCAATTTTATTCCTGGAACCTGATCAGAAAGAGGGAGGGATTTAGGAAAACCATGCCAAAATTGGGCCATTTTTGGGGATGTCTTTCGTGAACAATTTGCTGGACATTGGTAAGAATACGATTCATTTGAGTACATGCTATTTAACACTACATTTTCCCTGTAACAGCTATTACAGAAATGGCATCCCAAAGCAAAATATTCTGTTCTATCGGAGGTGGACAATTTGCATTTAAAGGGGTTGTCTAATATGATTGGAAAATGATGACTGAATTCCTTACAAAAACATTGTAACACCTGTCGGCATGTTGTCTCAGGTATTTAAACTCCATTTACTGGAAGCGAATAGGACTGAGCTGCAAAATCACACAAATCCTGATGAAGGGTAGGGAATTTTGGGGAAAATATGATATGATTATTTTTGAACAGTGCCATAAATTAATTAAAGACATTGTACTTTCCTAGGCGCTGTCAATAACAAGTGTGTCCCATTTTGACGTATGCTATAGGACCCTATATGCACAGCCATACTAGCAATCCCATTGACAAGGCGGTGGTAGTTGAGCATTGTATCCGTACTAACCAAACTGTCAGACATAACAAAGTCATATAATGTCTACTTGCCTTGGACGACTTCCGGGGCAAGGAAAGAGCAGCGCATGCGCTGTACTGATTTTATGCTTTGCCCACTGTCGGGCAAAGCACACTGCGCATGCGCCGCCCGAATTTGAATTGCGCAATTGCGGGAAGCTGAACGCCGTCTGTTGGATTCATAAACAGCGATACGCAACGGATGCCGAGGAGCAGGGGGGGTGAGGACATGGAAACCGCCGCCCTCCTGACCTGACTGCCATGATTGACAGGGAAAAAAATGAAGTTTACAAAGGTATTTTGATCTGAAAACGGGGGTATCATGATATATGATACCCACCGTTAGCTTTGTTATGGGACACACTATTCAGCCATATCTTTATCTGATATGGCAATTTTGGGGTGACAGATTCCCTTTAACAGTAATGAGTATAATATACAGTACAAACCAAAAGTTTGGACACACCTTCTCATTCAAAGATTTTTCTGTATTTTCATGACTATGAAAATTGTACATTCACACTGAAGGCATCAAAACTATGAATTAACACATGTGGAATTATATACTTAACAAAAAAGTGTGAAACAACTGAAAATATGTCTTATATTCTAGGTTCTTCAAAGTAGCCACCTTTTGCTTTGATGACTGCTTTGCACACTCTTGGCATTCTCTTGATGAGCTTCAAGAGGTAGTCACCGGAAATGGTCTTCCAACAGTCTCGAAGGAGTTCCCAGAGATGCTTAGCACTTGTTGGCCCTTTTGCCTTCACTCTGCGGTCCAGCTCACCCCAAACCATCTCAATTGGGTTCAGGTCTGGTGACTGTGGAGGCCAGGTCATCTGGCGTAGCACCCCATCACTCTCCCTCTTGGTCATATAGCCCTTACACAGCCTGGAGGTGTGTTTGGGGTCATTGTCCTGTTGAAAAATAAATGATGGTCCTACTAAGCGCAAACCGGATGGAATAGCATGCTGCTGCAAGATGCTGTAGTAGCCATGCTGGTTCAGTATGCCTTCAATATTGAATAAATCCACAACAGTGTCACCAGCAAAGCACCCCCGCACCATAACATCTCCTCCTCCATGCTTCATGGTGGGAACCAGGCATGTAGAGTCCATCCGTTCACCTTTTCTGCGTCGGACAAAGACACGGTGGTTGGAACCAAAGATCTCAAATTTGGACTTATCAGACCAAAGCACAGATTTCCACTGGTCTAATGTCCATTCCTTGTGTTCTTTAGCCCAAACAAGTCTCTTCTGCTTGTTGCCTGTCCTTAGCAGTGGTTTCCTAGCAGCTATTTTACCATGAAGGCCTGCTGCACAAAGTCACCTCTTAAGGCCGGCGTCACACTCACCGTAGAAAAATACGGACCGTATTGTACAGCCGTAACACGCCAAAATGTTGCCCGCACAACAATCCGTATTTCATCCGTTGTCAGGGTGCGGCTGCGTATTTTGCATCACAGAAGAAGAAGTCTCCAGACTCCTCTCTTCCTCTCTGTGGCGCTTCCCACGGCTGTGGGGCGTCGGGACATGGCATAGCTTGCCTAGCTAGCCAATGCTCCCACGCCGCCAGTCCACGACGACGTGAGGCATGGGTCCCAGATGGTAAGAGAATGTGGACCCACTGGACCACGGAGGGAGACCCGGGCCTGCCCGGACTAGGGAAGGGCAGCGACCGGGATCCGTGGCAGCTGAGCATGTGGGCAAGGTGGCGACCTGCAGGACTAGACAACACGCACAACTTCAGGTAAGAAGAAACATAAAGTTTACTTAAAGAAACAAAGTACATAAACAGAACATAAGACCGGGCTCCCGATTCCGCACATCAGAGAAGGGTACACAACTCAGGATCACAGACGAGTGCTGGAGGACATCACGGGTAGATGCAGTCCAGGGTTATCTGGCACAGGCATACTTGGACGGCCTCTCTCTCAGGCCTTAGGCGTAGCACAGGCTCAGCAGGAGAACATCAGACACCGACCTCAGACAGACTTCAGACGATGGCGGGGTCATCACGGGTTGATGAAGTCCAGGAACATCTGGCACGGGCATACTAGTATGGCCTCACTCTCAGGCCTCGGGCGTAGCACAGGCTCAGTAGGAGAACATCAGACACCGGCCCAGGACGAACGTCAGACGATGGCGGGGTCATCACGGGTTGATGAAGTCCAGGGTCATCTGGCACGGGCACACTAGGACGGCCTCTCTCTCAGGCCTCAGGCGTAGCACAGGCTCAGCAGGAGAACATCAGACACCGACCCAGGACAGACGTCATCACAGGGTAGACCAAGGAGGAACCGGCAGGACAGGCAGGTTGTCACAGCAAGTGACCAAGGCAGTCTCTGGGACAGGCAGGTTGTCACGGCAAGTGACCAGGCAGTCTCTGGGACAGGCAGGCTGTCACGGCTAGTGACCAGGCAGTCTCTAGACAGGCAGGTATATACGACCTGATATGGTGGAGCCTCCAGGTAGGCTGCAGTCGGATGGCAGATGATCGCTCCCAGGTGAGCAGGCAAGAGCCGGGGATCTCTGCAGATGATGTCCGAACTTCCGGATGGAGCTGCAATCGGATGGCAGATGATCGCTCCCAGGTGAGCAGGCAAGAGCCGGGGATCTCTGCAGATGATGTCCGAACTTCAGGATGGAGCTGCAGTCGGATGGCAGACAGGCAAGCCAACAGGTAACAGGCAGGTAACTGGAATCAGGAGCTGATGGCTGAAACAGAGTTAGACTGCACAGGAACAACAGGGACACGGATTGGATCTCAAGGAGTCAGGAACACAGACAGGAACATGGATTGGATCTCAGGGAGTCAGGAACACGGATTGGGTCTCAGGGAGTCAGGAACACGGACAGGAACATGGATTGGATCACAGGAACACGGACTGGAACACAGGCCTCGGACTCCGGACATCTGGCAATAATCGGCAGGATCCGGACATCAGGCAGGAAGGATAGGATCCGGACATCTGGAAGTGGTCGTCGGACATCGGACATCAGGCCATGGTCATCAGGCATCGGATCCGGACATCTGGCAGCGACCTGAAAAGGAACCCCAGCGGTCTGGTGCAAGCCCCGCCAGGCTCAACGGGAGCTGGCCGGGGATTGCACAGAGGCTGAGCACAGAGTAACAGAAACTCAGCACACACCGGACTCCTACTTCCAAGATGAACTCAGGTTATATAGCAAGGATTCACAGTCACTGGCACAGGGTTCTGGACACAGCAGGATTTCAGGAACATAACACAGAGGACACAGTTCAGACAGTCAGGTACAGGATGCGATCCAAGATCAGGGGTTCAGGTAATTAGACACAGCAGGAACAGGCCTGGATATACAGCCTCCAGGAACGGCGATCTGGGTAATCAGCCCCCAGCATAGGCGGAAACACAAGACACAGTTCAGACATTCAGGTACAGGATGCGATCCAGGATCAGGGGTTCAGGTAATTAGACACAGCAGGAACAGGCCTGGATATACAGCCTCCAGGAACGGCGATCTGGGTAATCAGCCCCCAGCATAGGCGGAAACACAAGACACAATTCAGACATTCAGGTACCGGGTTTGATCCAGGATCAGGGAACAAGACACAACAGGAACAGGGAATCAGCTCTCCAGAGCTGATCAAATTCAGAGCAGGAGCTGAACACACAACCACATACGTCTAGGTTCAGGGATTCAGTGTGGATTCAATGTGAAGCTCTGGCAACGCCCACTAGGGCTGGGGAACTTTATATATGAGCTGCTTCACAGCGATAGGCTGGAGCAGTAATTCTAGTAAACACCCAATCCACATAAAAGCAGGACAGGTGTGGGCCGCGCCCCCTATGCAGAGCCAGACAGCACAACACAGAGGGAACCCAACAATGGCTGCTGCCAACCACGCAGTAAGTCATGCACCACTGCAGAGGACTTTGCAAGCTACGGACGGCTTTCACAGCAAGTCAGGAACCGCACATGCGGGCGGTCATGCAAAGCAGCGGAGCCACTCACGCAAGTACGGGTACGCAGCAGAGCCGGGAACTGAGCAGCATCCATATAGGTAACAGACAACAGTATCCCAGCTGGTTAGGGGGAAAGGAGCAAAAGGGTTAATGCAAAAAACATGCAGAGTAACGCTGGAAAACAAAGTACAGACAATACCAGCGTTACACTCTCGTCCGACTACATGCACTACCGACCCCATTCCCTCACATCTCCTCCAGTCTCTCTCTCCAGTTGTCACAACTCACCTAACTAAAATCTTTAATCTCTCACTCTCCTCTGGCATTTTCCCATCCTCCTTCAAACACTCCATCATTACTCCACTACTAAAGAAACCCGCTCTCGACCCTTCCTGCACAAACAACTACAGACCGGTCTCCAATCTCCCCTTCATCTCTAAACTTTTGGAGCGCCTAGTCTACTCCCGCCTTACCCGTTACCTCTCCAATCACTCCCTCCTAGACCCTTCACAGTCCGGCTTCCGCCCCCTACATTCGACCGAAACTGCACTCATTAAAGTGACCAATGACCTTCTTACAGCAAAACGTAACGGTGACCACTCTCTGCTCATTCTTCTCGACCTTTCTGCAGCTTTCGACACGGTTGACCAACGTCTCCTACTGTCTAGGCTCCAGTCACTAGGTATTAAGTACACTGTTCTCTCCTGGTTCTCCTCCTATCTTTCTGACCGCTCCTTCAGTGTTTCGTTCTCTGGCTCCACATCATCTCCTCTTCCTCTCACTGTCGGTGTACCCAGGGCTCAGTCCTTGGCCCCCTTCTCTTCTCTCTCTACACGGCCCCAATTGGACAGACCATCAGCAGATTTGGCTTTCAGTACCATCTTTATGCAGATGACACACAACTATACACGTCATCCCCCGACCTTACCCCCGCTGTACTACAGAACACCACCGACTGTCTGTCCGCAGTCTCCAACATCATGTCCGCTCTCTATCTGAAACTCAACCTCTCCAAAACTGAACTTCTTCTGCTCCCGCCGTCTACTAACCTCCCTAAATTTGACATATCCCTCTCCGTGGGTGGCACCATAATAACACCCCGACAGCAGGCTCGCTGTCTGGGTGTTATGTTTGACACCAATCTCTCCTTCACCTCCCATATACAATCTCTTGCCCGCTCTTGCCGCCTACACCTAAAGAACATCTCTAGAATCCGCCCTTTTCTCACCTTGGAAACAACAAAAACCCTCACTGTAGCATTGATCCACTCCCGCCTGGACTACTGCAACGCTCTATTACTTGGCCTCCCCATTACTCGACTATCCCCTCTCCAGTCCATCCTTAATGCAGCAGCCAGGGTAATCCATCTGGCTAATCGGTACTCGGACGCGTCCGCTCTTCGCCAGTCCTTACACTGGCTGCCCATTCATTATAGGATACAATTCAAAGTACTGGTTCTCACCCACAAAGCTCTCCACAGTGCAGCACCCCCTACATCTCCTCCCTCATTTCTATCTATCGGCCTAACCGACTGCTGCTCTCTGCAAACGACTTTCGACTAACCTCTCACTAATCCGTACCTCCCACTCCCGACTCCAAGACTTCTCCGCGCTGCGCCAATCCTCTGGAATGCTCTACCCCAAGAAATTAGGACTATCCACAATTTGCATGGTTTCAGGCGCTCCCTCAAAACACATTTGTTCAGAGCGGCCTATCACATTCACTAATCAAAGTCATTCTATGTGTAAGTGTGTGTGTGCAGCCCATTCACTATCTCCATCCATCCCTCACTCCCTCAAGATGGCTGGACCATCATTGTAAATGCACCATTGTATATATACACCTGTACTTTGTATCTCCCCACCTCATTGTAGATTGTAAGCTCTCACGAGCAGGGGCGGCTTATTTTGCTTTAATTATTGTATTAACGTTGTTACTTATGACTTGTGTTCTGAAACTGTTAAACTGTAAAGCGCTGCGGAATATGATGGCACTATATAAATAAAGATTATTATTATTATTATTATGTAAGCATCCGTATTCAATCCGTATGGCATCCGTACAAGCGTATTTTTCTCGCCGCCTTGCAAAATGGACATTTAACAGTTTTTAGGCCTGAAACTCATTCAAATCAACATCAGCAAGGCTATTTATTGGCTCTGCATCAGGTTGCAGCCCTCAATCTTGCCATTTTTGTGGTGTGCTTGTGTTGGAGTCCTGCTGCTTGCTTGCCAACATGTCTGACACTCTTCAGTTCACCCCAACTAATTGAGTGTTGTACAACTGGGTTTTGTCCCGCCGCTTTGGCCAGCCTTACCCAGTGATCGTTGATCCGCGGAGGAGGCGAATGTGTGTGCATCTGCATTTGAGGCAACGCCTCACTAAAGGCCATTTTAACCGCCTTTATGCATCTCTGCGGACTCATCCAGACAAGTTTTGTCGGATGACCATTCCCACATTTGATGTTTTGTTGGAGATTGTGCGCCCCGGGATCACCTACCAGGATGCGGAAAGCTATCTCTGCAGAGGAGCGCCTTCTCCTTACGCTACGGTATGTATTACTCACCTACATACTGTCTGTTGATGATGTGTTTTCCCAAAAGTTTGCATTTACCCTTATGGCTGTTGCTGAAATATCCTCATAATCTATCACATATATCACCTAGAACTACCAGAACTATTATGTGGATGCAAAAATGACAGAAACCTTTGACTTGTGGTAAATAGAGCGTAGGATTGTTTGTAAATGAAATGATGTAACAGTTATGTATAGTGCATTTCTTAAGCCTTTGTGCATGTGTAATGATTGCTCTCTCTACATTTGGTTACTTGTAGATTCCTAACTACTGGCATATCCTATGCCGCACTCCATCTTGAGTTTTTGATTGGGAGGTCCATCATCTCTGGCATTGTGCGTGATACCTGCTCACAACTCTGGGACAGACTTCATCAACTGGTGATGCCTGAGCCAAAGAAGGAAGACTGGAAGAGGATTGCCAGGGGATTTGAGGAGCAATGCCAATTCCGAAATTGTATAGGAGCCCTGGATAGGAAGCACATCCGTGTGCGGAAGCCGCCGAACTCAGAGTCCCAATTCTATAATTATAAACAATATTTTTCTGTAGTGCTGTTGGCTCTGGTGGCCAGTAACTACAGGTTTATAATTGTAGACATTGGGGCCTATGGAAGAACTGGAGACTCTAGAGTCTTCAATTCTTCCATTATGGGTCGGCGGCTGCGTAATAACCAGTTGGACCTACCACCAGCACAGCAACTTCCTGGCTCCAATCTTGAACCTGTGGCATATGTAGTAGTTCGGGATGAGGCCTTCCAACTATCTAGGAATGTCATGAGGCCATATCCACGACGAAACCTTGACCACCGTCGTCGGATCTTCAACTTGCGCCTATCACGGGCCAGGTGCCTGGTGGAGTGTGCCTTTGGCATTTTATGTGCAAAATGGTGGGTCCTCCAGTCTGCAATTCAGCTGAGTGAAGCCAATGTCAATTAGGTCATTAAAGCATGTGTTGTCCTACACAATTTCACTCGAATGCATGATTGTGGCCCATCTGATGTTGGTGAAAGTGTGTTGACCAATGGGGATATGCCTAGCCCACATGTAATCCCTGTACGTCGTCCACTCTCAGGACTGAAAACCCGTGATATCTTTACCCAGTATTTTGTGTCACCTGAAGGTACTACAACATGGCAAGATGATGCATTATCTATGCTGTAATGTTTGTGTGTGTGTATTTAACTATACCATTTTTTGTACACATAGTCTCTGTCTGGTGTTAATGGTCATAACCAGGGGCGGATTAAGAACATGATGGGCCTGGAGCTGAAGGGGGGCAGGGGCGGACAAGGGGTGGGGCCAAACACGGCAGCGGGCGGCAGCATGAGTCATCACCACAGTCGAGACATCGGCGCGGCCGCGCGGCCGGCTGGGCCGCGGATGGGCCTATCCAGAGGCGTAGCTAGGGTTTCGGTTTAGGGGGGGGCGAAACATCTGAGTGGGCCCCTAACCAGAGAACCTCAGCAAATGACCGCGCTGTTGCCAAAATTAATCTATATATAAAAAGACCAATATTGATATCACCGCCATATGGTCAGTGGTACATAACACCAGTCCTACAGAACATATAAGAGATCATAGCAGAGTTACAGATAATGACTTACCGCGGACGTTCTTTCTGATGGAATCGTTCACTTTTCATGTCTTTTCCATCTGGCCCAGACCGACATGACGACTCCTCCAGCCAGGACTCAACTACAGAGAATACAACAAAGACACGTTTCACTTCTCATATTGTCAGCACCGTCACGGTCACCAATTGGACTATTCTCAACCTGCACAAACTCCTCATCCTGCTGATACCCCAATACTGAGCCTCTGCTGCCGTATATGTCCCTATTACTGCACCTGATACCCTAATACTGAGCAGCTGCTGTCGTATGTGTCCCTATTACTGCACCTGATACCCCAATACTGAGCTGCTGCTGCCGTATGTGTCCCTATTACTGCACCTGATACCCCAATACTGAGCCGCTGCTGCCGTATGTGTCCCTATTACTGCACCTGATACCCCAATACTGAGCCGCTGCTGCCGTATGTGTCCCTATTACTGCACCTGATACTCCAATACTGAGCCGCTGCTGCCATATGTGTCCTTATTACTGCACCTGATACCCCAATACTGAGCCGCTGCTGCCGTATGTGTCCCTATTACTGCACCTGATACCCCAATACTGAGCTGCTGCTGCCGTATGTGTCCCTATTACTGCACCTGATACTCCAATACTGAGCCGCTGCTGCCATATGTGTCCTTATTACTGCACCTGATACCCCAATACTGAGCCTCTGCTGCCGTATGTGTCCCTATTACTGCACCTGATACCCTAATACTGAGCAGCTGCTGTCATATGTGTCCCTATTACTGCACCTGATACCCCAATACTGAGCTGCTGCTGCCGTATGTGTCCCTATTACTGCACCTGATACCCCAATACTGAGCCGCTGCTGCCGTATGTGTCCCTATTACTGCACCTGATACCCCAATACTGAGCCGCTGCTGCCGTATGTGTCCCTATTACTGCACCTGATACTCCAATACTGAGCCGCTGCTGCCATATGTGTCCTTATTACTGCACCTGATACCCCAATACTGAGCCGCTGCTGCCATATGTGTCCCTATTACTACACTTGGTACCCCAATACTGAGCTGCTGCTGTCATATGTGTCCTTATTACTGCACCTGATACCCCAATACTGAGCCTCTGCTGCCGTATGTGTCCCTATTACTGCACCTGATACCCCAATACTGAGCCGCTGCTGTCGTATGTGTCCCTATTACTACACTTGGTACCCCAATACTGAGCCGCTGCTGCCCTATGTGTCCCTATTCCTGCACCTACTGTGTGGTTCTGTGTGACCTCTAAATTCTAAAGCACCCTCTATAATATAGTAATGCCAGGTGCATGGGCCCTTGAAAACAGTGCCCACATGTTGTCCCCTAGAATGTAATAATGTTCTGTGTGTGACCCTTTGACAGTCACAGTAACCAGAGTTCCCCTATAACAATAAGTACCCACTTTACACTTAATGTCCCGAGTCTCCCCCTGTACAGCTCCCTATACACAGTATGATGCCCCCTCACTGGATATATACTGACCCTTAATATCCCCAAACTATTTAATGGCTCCAACACTGTATGATGGCCCCGCCACTATAATCCCCACACTGTATGATGGCCCCTAGATAGCCTCCATATAGCATAATACACCAGATAGTCCTCAATATAGTATAATGCACCCCCATAGACAGCCTATGTATTGTAATGCACCCCCATAAGCAGCCTCTGTATTATAATGCACCCCAACAGACAGCCTCTATATTGTAATGCACTCCCCATAGGCAGTCTTATTTATAATGCACCCCATAGGCAGTCTTATTTATAATGCACCCCATAGGCAGTCTTATTTATAATGCACCCCATAAGCAGCCTTATTTATAATGCACCCCATAGGCAGTCTTATTTATAATGTACCCCATAGGCAGCCTTACTTATAATGCACCCCATATGCAGCCTTACTTATAATGCACCCCATATGCAGCCTTACTTATAATGCACCCCATATGCAGCCTTACTTATAATGCACCCCATATGCAGCCTTACTTATAATGCACCCCATATGCAGCCTTACTTATAATGCACCCCATATGCAGCCGTACTTATAATGCACCCCATATGCAGCCTTACTTATAATGCACCCCATATGCAGCCGTACTTATAATGCACCCATATGCAGCCGTACTTATAATGCACCTCCATATGCAGCCTTACTTATAATGCACCCCATATGCAGCCTTACTTATAATGCACCCCATATGCAGCCGTACTTATAATGCACCCCCATATCCAGCCGTACTTATAATGCACCCCATATGCAGCCTTACTGCACACCCCCTTTACAAAAATAATAAATCCAGTACTCACCTTTCTTGCTCCCGGCCCTGCGCTGCTCACTGCTCTCCCTCTCAGCGTCTGACTGCCGGCGCCGGGCAGTGACATCATCGCGCCCACTGTCAGACGCTGAGAGGGGGATTATGGGAGAGAAGGAGCGCTCACTCCTTCTCTCTCAATGCGGTCAGCTGTATTGGCTGGATGCCGATACAGCTGACCCTCCGATGACGGGCGGGGGACCCACTGCTGGCACCGGGTCCCCCACCGCCTGCTCAGGGGCCCCATAATGGCCGGGCGGCAGAGCAGGGAGATTGATTCTCCCTGCTCTGCCGCAGAAAGTAACTGTGTCGGTGTGCTGTGCACGCCGATACAGTTACAGTAGCGTAGCTACTGGGCCTATCTCTAACAAGGGGCCTGGAGCTGCAGCTCCATCAGCCCCTACGTTAATCCGGCCCTGGTCATAACAGATCTGTTGGTGGTTGAGTACAAACAACTTATGAAGAAAGACTCCAAACTTTTTATAAAAATAGATATTTATATGTGCAAACTGCCACTTGAGGTAGTGACTACCATATTTGCTTCATATGGTATATGTATTTACAGCACAATAGTGTACGTGTGCATTCTTACACAAGTACCAAAATAAGGCATGACAAAAGTACAAATGTTTCTATACATAATAGTATGTAAAGACAAAAAACAATAGTCAATATGGCTAGTGCTGATCATATGTGACCCATATGTGTGATTGATCACATTAGACAAGTGCAAAGATGCATTTGACAACTGTGAGTTAAATTAAATATAAAAAAAACAAACGTTCACTTTGTATAGTGAAGACCATATGTTACCCATATGTTTGGTTCACAAGAATAGACTACTGCAAATATGCAATAGACAACACGGATGAAAAAAAAATATAAAAAATAACAAACTTTTCCATAAATAATAATAAATAAGCAAAATAACAAACTTTCACTATCACTAGTGAGCACCATATCTGCCCCATATGGTTGGGTTCTAAGACTAGACTAATGCAATGATGCATTAGCCAACAATGTTTAAAATGTATGGGGAAAAAATAACAAACATTGGTTTAAATTATAAGATATAAAGAAACTAAAAATTTTCAACTAGCCCATATCCCACCAGCTAAGTACCATATGCTGTTTGTAGGCATTCAGATGAGTGCAAATATGCGTTACACAACATGTTGTAAAAATAAATGTAAAAAAATAGCAAACTTTTTTATCAATAATAAGAGATCATGAAAATAACAAACGGTGAGTATGCCTACTCAAGAGCATATTGGAACCATATGTTTCTTACATGCATCTAGATTAGTGCACATTTGTTTTGCACAACATGAGTCTAAAGTAAATATAAAAAAAAAGTGCTTTTGAAATCATAATATATAAGTAAAATAAAAATTCACAGCTGGTGGTATGTGGGTGGTGGGGTTGGCGGGTTCCCAGCATCTCTGTGTGGTTGGCTTGGATGACCATCTTGACCATCACCCTGTTGGGGTGGATTTTCTGGGCCCTGAGCTAACATCTGCCCATGGTCAGGTTGGTGTGTGGGCACATTGCCATACAGATAAGGGAGATTATATTCCTGTGTAAGATGATATCCACGAGAATCATACCCCCCAATATGACCATGTTGAGAACATCCAGCTTGGGACCAGCCTCCAACACTGGATCTGTACAAGTGGCCATATTGGGAAGTCGGATTATAGCCAGCCATTTGACCCTGTTGTTGCCAAGGTTGGTTGGATGGGGGAATGGGTTGAGGTGTAGGCGCCCGTGCAGGAGGATCATCAGATCCTAATTGAGCATGCACATTTTGCTGGGGGGCAAGGCGCAGAAGGTTACGGGGTGAGAGCTGCCACCTCTCAAGGAATTCAAACACCTCATATGGTGTATTGGGGGGTGTGCATGCATCAATTAGGATGTGCATTGATCCTCGCACACGGAGCCTGAGCTCACGGGGTATGGGACGAAGGTAGCGGGCAAGGCTACGGGCATAGGCCTCCTCACCCTCATCCACAGCTACCCTTGAAAGGTAATTGAGTACCTCAGTGTCCACATGCCTACTTGTGTCTGACCCAGTTATGTCTCGCCGTCTTCTCCCACGGCGGGATATTGCAGCAGGCTGTGGGGAGGCCCCCAGAGGTACAGTGGGGCTGCTGCTCTTTCCAGCTTCATCCCCAATGGCGGATGCTGCTGCAGCTGGTGCCTCTGGTACAGGTAGAGGAGGAGGGTGTTGCTGTGGTCCTTGGGAACCTTGGAGGATGCTGATGGGAGGTTAAGAAGATGGGCCAGCCACCTCTTCACCTCCCCCAACTGGGTCAATAATGGCCTCTGAGTCGGAGCCTGTCTCCCTCTCAGTGAGGTTGGATTGAGTTCTGTTGGGAAATGAAAGGGGATTAGAACATGTAGAAGAGGTGAGCCTAAACTGCATATGTGTTATGTGGTGTGATGTATGTACTTACGGTCTCAGATCCAGAATAGGAGCCAGAAAGCCAAGGCGGTCAAAGTAGACATATTTTCTTTTTGTCGGTGCCGCAGACCCGATCCTGGACCTCTGATGCCGTTCCCGCCGGTACTGGTCACGGATGCTTCTCCATCTTCTCATACCATTATCCAGTGCAATGACACATATAAGGTAATCAATTAGCTAGCTGCACAAAGCCAAATTCTTCGACATACACGTAATATAGTCATGGGGGCCTAGTAGGATGTAAATATACTAATATTTTTGCGCCACAAAAAAAAAAAAAAAAACATTTTTGGGGCAAAATCTGCGCTAGAACTAGGCTCTGACCGATAAAAAGTTTGCAAAAAAAATCAAGTAACTTACAGATTCACTGCTGCTCCTCGCGTGGGCTGTCGCCAAAGTGTGGCAACATCTGCCTACAGATGCACCTCCATGCCGCCTTTTTCCTTGCGCGGTCTGCGTAATGTGCATCTCTTTGGTCCCAAATTTCGGGCCTCTCCTGCACCAACACAATCAATATCTCCACATTGATGAGCGCAGACATCATGGCCGACTCAGTGGAGGCGTTCTTCCTGGATGTCTGGTGCTCTTTTTGAGCTAATTTGCATGTGTCAGTTTCCTCCTGCATGTGTTGCACCATTTCCTGTGAGCAGCAGAAGTCTTGCGTATTTCTCGCAAGTCACACGTCTGGTCCGTGTGTAATCCGTTGTTTTCTCACACCCATAGACTTTCATTGGCGTACAATGGGCGTAATACGTGTACAATTGCAGCATGCTGTGGGTGTCTCGCATCGTAAGATATGGCTGAGAAAAATACGCATGATCAGAGCTGCCCCATAGAGAAATATTGGTCCGTGTGTAATGCGTGGTTTTCACGCTTCTCACTGGTCTGTATTCCTCCTTAGTGTGACGCTGGCCTCACAGTTGTTGTAGAGATGTGTCTGCAGCTAGAACTCTGTGTGGCATTGACCTGGTCTTTAATCTGAGCTGCTGTAAACCTGCGATTTCTGAGGCTGGTGACTCGGATAAACTTATCCTCAGAAGCAGAGATGACTCTTGGTCTTCCTTTCCTGGGGCGGTCCTCATGTGAGCCAGTTTCTTTGTAGCGCTTGATGGTTTTTGCAACTGCACTTGGGGACACTGTCAAAGTTTTCCCAATTTTTCAGACTGACTGACCTTCATTTCTTAAAGAAATGATGGCCACTCGTTTTTCTTTACTTAGCTGCTTTTTTCTTGCCATTATACAAATTCTAACAGTCTATTCAGGAGGACTATCAGCTGTGTATCCACCAGACTTCTGCACAACACAACTGATGGTCCCAACCCCATATATAAGACAAGAAATCACACTTATTAAACCTGACAGGGCACACCTGTGAAGTGAAAACCATTTCCGGTGACTACCTCTTGAAGCTCATCAAGAGAATGCCAAGAGTGTGCAAAGCAGTCATCAAAGCAAAAGGTGGCTACTTTGAAGAACCTAGAATATAAGACATATTTTCAGTTGTTTCCCACTGTTTTGTTAAGTATATAATTCCACATGTGTTAATTCATAGTTTTGATACCTTCAGTGTGCATGTACAATTTTCATAGTCATGAAAATACAGAAAAATGTTTGAATGAGAAGGTGGTCCAAACTTTTGGTCTGTACTGTAGATAGTATTGTAATGAGGAGGACCCACCCAGGTTTGGAGGGGATGAATTGGAGCTGGTAATCTATGGTACATTTGAAGGAAGAAGTGAGAAGTTATTCTCCCTCTCTACAGATTTCCTTATTTAATTCCTCAGCAATGTGAGTTTACGAGGAGAAGACGATTCACTGTAACAAAGAGCAGCGCTCACTCTTAAACATAACAGGTGACCGTTAAAAAGTTAAATTCATTTTATTGCTAGGTCTTCTGAAGTTTTCCATGTTTGCAGGTTTGTTGTGTTTCACAATAGCCTATAAATTAAGAAATACTGGGCTGTCATATTACTTTTAATAGGTACGTGAATGCAACAGCACAGACAATGAGGAGACAGTGGTACTTAAACCAACAACTATTTATTCAAGTAACATAATAAAAGGGGTGCCTTCGGCACAATATCAGGGGTTGGCGCAAACGGTGACAATGAAACAAGCTATGCTACAAGAAGAATACAGTAATTCAGATGAACATGATATTGACTGTTGATGCAATGCTATTTGCACTCTATCTTTCTATTATTACCATTAAATAACTGTTATCGTCAGTGAAGTCTTAGTCCTAATACCCTAACGTAAAGGGCATCGCTGTCACAACTGGACCTGTCACCATTGTTACTCTCTAGGCAACACAAAACGTCATACAGGTCCTAACAGGAGTCCTCGATAATACACGCTAGGCTGCAAGTCCCAGATTGGTGAGTTACTCGGTACACTCTTCACACTGACCGCCTTCGTTCTCTGAATTTTAGCACCGGTCCCCACTTTGCACCGCACGTATGCACTGGAAGCGACAACTCACACGAACATACCTCCGCTGCGGCCTAGTCGTCTCTCTCTGCCCTGGTTCAGCTCACTCGGCTCAGCTCTCCTGCCTCTGGTCTCTCTCGGGTCTTTACTCGGATCCGGTCTTTCAACTCCTTTACTCGCATCTGGTCTCTCTACTCCTTTTCTCTGATCTGGTCTCGCAACTCCTTTTCTCTGATCTGGTCTCTCGGCTTCTTTACTCGGTTCTGGTCTCTCAACTCCTTTACTCGGATCTGGTACCTCCTGGGCTTTTTATAGTTACTAACTGCACCACAGCTATCACCTGACCTGGTGTCTCCTCCAATCTCTTCTCCAAGAGAACATGCACGTCACTCTTAAGTTCCTACTAATGTAATTCTTTATGCTTTCACTTCTCTATTGTCTTTGACCAGCAGATGGCGGTGTTTATTTGCAGCCACTCTGTTAGGCATTTAAGGGGTTGTCCACTACTAGGGCAACCCCTTCTTGTTTGGCCACAAAAAAATAATAAAGCCTATACTCATCTCCTATGCCAGGGCCGTTTCCTTGCTGTTGGCACTCACTCTTCCCAGGGCTCTCGTGCAGTGTTGTGAAACCTGACGCCGATGCCAAATCAGTGCTGGTGTTATTGTCTCCGCCTTCTGACAAATCGAACATGAAGTGGAAGTCCGGGCTGCAGCTGCAGCTCGGACTTCCTCTTCATGTTCGATTTGTCTGAAGGCTGGGACAGTGACGCCAGCGATGATTGGGCGCCGCCGTCACGTGTGAAAACAGCATAGGAGTCCAGGGAGAACTAGTGCTGACACCGTGGGAACAGCGCTGGCACGGGAGGTGAGTATAGGCTTTATTATTTTATAAGTGCTAAGCGAGGGGTATGGGAAGAAGTTGTCCAAATAGTGTGCGTTTTCCCACTTGTCTGTCTCCTAACATTACATTCATAGGTCTTTACTTATTTTGCTTTTCCCTTTTGCTATTCTTTGAGTTACATAGATGAGTTTCTTGTATTTACAGTACTGTACTTCATTAGAGTTTGGACAGTGGAACATTCTTGGCTTAAACATCAACATGGCTCACAGCATGTGGTCACGTAATATAGTGCCACCACAACAACAAAAAACTTGAATATTGTATTTTATGGGGATCTTGGGACGTGATGAGCTATGGACCTAAATCATAGAATGGTAGAGTTGGAAGAGACCTCCAGGGTCATCGTGTCCAACCCCCTGCTCAATACCCGTTTTACTAAATCATCCCAGACAGATGTCTGTCCAGCCTCTGCTTGAAGACTTCCATTGAAGGAGAACTCACCACCTCTCGTGGCAGCCTGTTCTACTCGTTGATCACCCTCACTGTCAAAACATTTGTTCTAATATCTAATCTGTGTCACATTTCATTCAGTTTCATCCCATTGCTTCTAGTCTTTCCTTGTGCCCTTGAGATATTTGTAGACAGTTATTAAGTCTCTTCTCATTCTTCTCTTTTGCAAGCTAAACATTCCCAAATACTCTAACCATTCCTCATAGGACATTCTGGTTGCTCTTCTCTTAATTTGCTCCACTTTGTTCATGTCTTTTTTTTAAATGCGGTGCCCAAAACTGGATACAGTATTCCAGATGAGGTCTGACCAAAGAGGAGTAGAGGAGATAATTTCTTCACGTGTTCTATTCTGTATGCTTCTGTTAATGCAACCCAGAATTGTGTTTGCCTTTTTTTGCTGCTGCATCACACTGTTGACTTATGAACAGTCTGTGATCTATTAGTATATGCAAGTCTTTTTCATATGTGCTGTTGCTTAGCCTTATTACTCCCATTCTGTATATGCTTTTTCATTTTTCTTGCCCAGATGTAGGACTTTGCATTCTCCATGTTAAAAACCATTCTGTTAGTTGCTGAGCACAGTTCCAGTTTGCTTAGCTCTTTTAATCCTCTCTATCTCTTCTCTAGTATTAGCTGTCCCTACTAGCTTTGTGTCATCAGCAATTTAATCAGTGTACCCTCAATTCCTTCATCTAAATAATTTATAAAGATGTTGAACAACACAGGGCCCAGGACAGAGTACTATGGTACTCCACTTGAGACATTCTTTCAACTGGATGTGCAGCCATTTATGACCACTCTATGGGTCTGATCACTAAGCCAGTTATGAAACCATCTAACAGTTGCCTTCTCCATTCCATACTTGGTAATTTTTTCAATAAGGATGGTATGCAATACTTTGTCACATGCTTTGCTGAAGTCAAGATATACTATATGTAATGTGTTTCCCTGATCCATCTAGTCAGTGATTCTGTCAAAGAAAGAAATTAAGTTAGGTATAATTTATTAATTACAAACCCATGCTAGCTCTGGTTAATTACTTAATTTTCATTCAGGTACTTGCATACATGTTTAATAATTTGTTCAAAGATCTTTCTGGTATTGAAGTCAGACTCACCGGCCTATAGATCCCTAGGTCCACCTTCTTCCCCTTTTTGAAGGTAGGCACAATATTCACTGTTCTCAAGTCTTCAGGTTCTTCTCCTGTTATCCAAGCATTTTCAAAGATTACGGAGAGTGGTTCTGCAATTTCCACTGCAATCTCCTTCAGTACCTTGGGATGTAATTCACCTGGACTTGAAGACTTGAATTAATTTATGTTAGCTAAGTATTCCCTCACTATCTCCTTGTTTATAGATAGTGTGGATTCTTCAAGTCCTTCAATAGTACAGTGAAGATCAGTTGATGTTACATTACTTTCTAAGAGAAAACAGATGCAAAATAGGAATTTAAAAATTTGGCTTTCTCAAAACAATGCATTGTGATGATACAGCATATTTGAAAGGGACCCTCCATTTCTAGTTTGCTCTCCTTCCAACCAGAGCTCACTTCGGTGCAGTACCGGAGCACAGTATCTCTTTATTAGTGCTTTCAGATCTGAACTTCACCCAGCCTCTGTTCTTTCAAACTTCTGTGCTGTCTCAGGGTCCCCATTAACACACGGCTATACCTTCGTTCATCTGGCTTTATAGCCTAGAAGCTGAGCTCACCTGTCTGTTGTTTCCGTCCAGAACTCTCTGAACATCCAGACTTGTCTGCTGTATCCAGATCCAAACTGGTACAATACTATCCTATTGCAGTTTTGTTACCTGGAACTGAACACACTCTACTGATACCACTACAGCTAAATTGCAAGCTCCTTTTTTTCTTCTAAAACTCCTCAAAGCTGCAGGTTTTGGATAACTGTTAACCCCTCTGTGCCCTGTGCCTGAAATGTTACGTTCACCTCTTCCACAACATCACTACATTTTCAGGACAATACAACACAGTAATCCGTTGCATCAAACTTCACATACAAAAAATGCATTAATACAAAACAACTTAACAATAGCAGCACCTTCAGGGGGTGTGGGACATCTCACTCATTTACAGAGCTTTACAACGGTATCGATGAGGTTTACAGCAAACTTTTAAGTCATGAACATGTACCTTTTTTGGGGTTTTCTCTTCTTTTACCTGTTGCCCGTCTCTACAAATGTACAAGTGGACACCATAAAACATGAAACCTTCCAGAATCGCTTTTTTCTAGGAAATGACAGATGGTTTTAGGAGACTCTGAATATTTTCCAACTCTAAGGCTAAGTGCACACGTTCAGAATTATTTGCGTTTTTTTCGCGTTTTTTCGTGGCAAAAAACGTGTAAAAAATGCATGAATAAAGCATCCTATCATTTAGAATGAATTCTGCAATTATTGTTCAGGGAAAAAAACGCATCGCGGAAAAAGAAGCAACATGTTCATTAATTTTGCGTAATTCTAGCGGTTTTCCCACTATATTATTGACCTAGAAAGTTCAGGGAAAAATCGCAGTAAGGCTAAGTGCACACATTCAGGAATGTGTGCAGAATTTTCCTGAGCAAAAACTGATTTTTTTCGCGGTTAACCCCTTCATGACCCAGCCTATTTTGACCTAAATGACCTGGCCATTTTTTGCAATTCTGACCAGTGTCCCTTTATGAGGTAATAACTCAGGAACGCTTCAACGGATCATAGCGATTCTGAGTATGTTTTTTCGTGACATATTGGGCTTCATGTTAGTGGTAAATTTAGGTCGATAATTTTTGCGTTTATTTGTGAAAAAAATAGAACTTTGGCCAAAATTTTGAAAATTTCGCAATTTTCAAATTTTGAATTTTTATTCTGTTAAACCAGAGAGTTATGTGACACAAAATAGTTAATAAATAACATTTCTCACATGTCTACTTTACATCAGCACAATTTTGGGAACAACATTTTTTTTTGTTAGGAAGTTATAAGGGTTAAAAATTGACCAGCGATTTCTCATTTTTACAGCAAAATTTACAAAACCATTTTTTTTAGGGACCACCTCACATTTGAAGTCACTTTGAGGGGTCTATATGGCAGAAAATACCCAAAAGTGACACCATTATAAAAACTGCACCCCTCAAGCTACTTAAAACTACATTCAAGAAGATTATTAACCCTTCAGGTGCTTCAGAGGAACTAAAGCAACGTGGAAGGAAAAAATGGACATTTTAATTTTTCCAACAAAATTTTTCTTTTAGCATCAATTTTTTCATTTTTGCATGTCGCATTTGGAGAGTCCCTGT
Organism: Oophaga sylvatica; assembly: GCA_033576555.1. Lineage (NCBI taxonomy): Eukaryota > Metazoa > Chordata > Amphibia > Anura > Dendrobatidae > Oophaga > Oophaga sylvatica. Next base: position 70,862,189 of record JARQOD010000003.1, on the reverse strand, counting down.
GTGCCTAAACATTGGGCTCCCCTACAAGTGACCCCATTTTGGAAACTAGACCCCAAGGAACTTATCTAGATGCAGAGTAATCACTTTGAACCCCCAGGTGCTTCACAAATTGACCCGTAAAAAAAAGAAAGTACTTTTTTTTCACAAAAAATTTATTTTAGCCTCAGTTTTTTCATTTTCACATGGGCAACAGGATAAAATGGATCCTAAAATTTGTTGGCCAATTTCTTCTGAGTACACAGATACCTCATATGTGGTCATAAACCACTGTTTGGACGCACGGCAGGGCTCAGAAGGGAAGGAGCACCATTTGACTTTTTGAATGGAAAATATGCTGGAATATTTAGCGGTTGCCATGTCGCATTTGGAGAGTTCCTGTGTGCCTAAATATTGGAGCTCCCCCACAAGTGACCCCATTTTGGAAACTAGACCCCCCAAGGAACTTTTCTAGATGCATAGTGAGCACTTTGAAACCCCAGGTCCTTCACAAATTGATCCGTAAAATAAAGAAAGTACTTTTTTTTTCACAAAATTTTCTTTTAGCCTCAGTTTTTTCATTTTCACATGGGCAACAGTATAAATTGGATCCTAAAATTTGTTGGGCAATTTCTCCTGAGTACACAGATACCTCATATGTGGTCATAAACCACTGTTTGGGCGCACGGCAGGGCTCAGAAGGGAAGGAGCGCCATTTGACTTTTTGAATGGAAAATTAGCTCCAATCGTTAGCGGACACCATGTCATGTTTGGAGAGCCCCTGTATGCCTAAACTTTGGAGCTCCCCACAAATGACCCCATTTTGGAAACTAGACCCCCTAAGGAACTTATGTAGATGCACAGTGAGCACTTTGAACCCCCAGGTGCTTCACAAAAGTTTATAACGCAGAGCCGTGAAAATAAAAAATCTTTTTTTTTTCTCAAAAAATGATTATTTAGCCCCCTACTTTTTATTTTCACAATGGTTACAGGAGAAATTGGACCCCAAAAGTTGTTGTCTAATTTGTCCTAAGTACGCTAGTACCTCACATGTGGGGGGGAACCACTGTTTGGGCACACGTCAGGGCTTGGAAGGGATGTAGTGACGCTTTGAAATGCCGACTTGATGGAATGGTCTGCGGGCGGGCAGAGCCCCTGATGTGCCTAAACAGTAGAAACCCCCCCACAAGTGACCACATTTTGTAAACTAGACCCCTCAAGGAACTTATCTAGATGTGTGGTGAGTACCTTGAACCCCCACGTGCTTCACAGAAGTTTGTAATGCAGAGCCGTGAAAATAAAAAATCATTTTTTTCCTCAAAAACTGATTTTTTTAACCCGCATTTTTTTATTTTCACAAGGGTAACAGGAGAAATTGGACCACAAAAGTTGTTGTACAGTTTGTCCTGAGTACACTGGTACCCCATATGTGGGGGGGAACCACTGTTTTGGCGCATGGGAGAGCACAGAAGGGAAGGAGCGCCATTTTGGAATGCAGACTTGATGGAATGTTCTGTGGGTGTCATGTTGCGTTTGCAGAGCCCCGGATGTGCCTAAACAGTAGAAACCCCCACAAGTGACCCCATTTTGGAAACTAGACCCCCCAAGGAGCTTATCTAGATGTGTAGTGAGCACTTTGAACCCCCAAGGGCTACACAGAAGTTTATAACGCCGGGGCATGAAAATAAAAAAATCATATTTTTTCCACAAACATGATCTTTTAGTCCCCAATTTTTTTATTTTCCCAAGGGTAACAGGAGAAATTAGACCTCAAAAGTTGTTGTCCAATTTGTCCTGAGTACGCTGATATCCCATATATGGGAGAAAACTACTGTATGGGCACACTTCGGGGCTCGGAAGGGAAGTAGTGACGTTTTGAAATGCCGACTTGATGGAATGGTCTGCGGGTGTCATGTTACGTTTGCAGAGCCCATGATGTGCCTAAACAGTAGAAACCCCCCAAGTGACCCCATTTTGGAAACTAGATCCCCAAGGAACTCCTCTAGATGTGTGGTAAGCACTTTGAATCTCCAAGTTCTTCACAGAAGTTTATAACGCAGAGCCGTGAAAATAAAAAATCATTTTTTTCCACAAAAATAACTTTTTTAGTCCCCAATTTTTTTTCCCAACAGTAACAGGAGAAATTAGACCCCCAAAGTTGTTGTTGCAATTTTTCCCGAGTATGCTGATACCCCATATGTGGGGGTAAACCACTGTTTGGGCACACGTCGGAGCTTGGAATAAAGGGAGCACTGTTTGACTTTTTGAACGCAAAATTTGCAGGAATCAATGGTGGCGCCATGTCGCGTATGGAGACCCCTGATGTGCATAAATAGTGGAAACCCCTCAATTCTAACTCCAACCCTAACCCCTACACACCCCTAACCCTAATACAAACCATAACCCTAACCCCAACACACCCCTAACCCTAATCCCAACTCTAACCATAAACCTAACCACAAGCCTAACCCTAATCCCAACCCTAACCCCAAAACACCCCTAACACTTATCCTAACTCTAACCCTAACCACAAACCTAACCCTAATTCCAACCCTAACCCTAATTCCAACCCTAACCCTAATTCCAACCCTTACCCTAGTTCTAACCCTAACCCTAGTTCTAACCCTAAGGCTGGGTTCATATTGCGTTTTACCAGCCCGTTCAACACGTAGCGTTGACGGGCTGGTAACGGTATAGCATAACGCGATCACGTTATGCTATACCCGCTAGTGCAGAGGAATCAGCGATGATTCATCTGTGCTAGCGGTGACGGAGCCCAGACGCTGCAGGCCGCGTCCAAGGCTCCGTTACTGAATGACGACACGTCGCGATCGCATGCCGCTTCATGGCTTGCGTTGCGATGCACACAAATGGTGTGAATGGCAGCGTTAACGGACTGCGTTACACCGCGTTATACCACGGTGAAAAGCAGTCCATCTAACGGACTGCCATAATGCAATATGAACCCAGCCTAACCCTAACCCTGAGGCCCCGTGCACACATTGCAGATTCACTTGCGGATTTTTCTAAAATCCGCAGGTAAAATGACCTGCCTTTTACCTGCGTATTTCAGCTGCAGATGGAAGGAAGAGAGCCACAGTCATTACTAGTGGGTAGGCGGAGCCCAGATAGGATTGACACCTCAGATTAAAAAGAGTGTTGACCGGCCCCTCCAGCTCGGGCTCCTCCTACTCAGCTCTTCAGTTTACAATTTGAGGTCCCAGAGGATAGTCGCTGCTGGAAGCAGCTCCTCAGAAGATTTTATTATTTTTTATCGGACAAGAGACTTGGATCACCTAATGTGGTCTAGAGGTCTCAGGGGTCTCAGCGCTGCTGGACTCCCACCTCTCCCTTGGCGGATCTGTATTACCCTAATGGTGGTCCCTGCAGAACCCTGCCGGCCCGGGGGGATGAGGATGGCTTCCCTGGCGGGGGCGCAAACCGCGCTGCAGGGGTCACTGCGTCCCCCGCCCTGGGGGGAAGCATGGGCATAGCGCCAGAAACCCCTGGGGGTCCCTGTGGCGCTTCGGCTGGTGAGTACCTCACATTTTTACCTCACATTTTTATTAATGTGTGTGTGAGTGTTTAAGCGACTGCTACGGCAGCCGCTGTACATTACATGTCGGTGACTGTGTTTTTTGTCCGCAGGTGGATGCCTGCAGGACATAGGAGAGGAGTGCGCGCCTTTTTATTTGAATTTTCGCGCCGCTCTGAGCGCGCGCTTTACTGCTGTCTCCATTTCCGGCTTCCTCATGGAGCACACGGAGGCACAGCGCGGCGGCCATTAAAGAAGCAGGCTGAAAGCTTCTTCTGGCTTTTCTCCCTCCTCCCCTCCCGGCAAGATGTTACACTGTTACCAGCTGGGTGAGTCGCTTCTAGCCCGCAGGCAGAAGCTTAACCCCTTCACCCCCACAGCGCGGGCGCCTTCTGGGGCACTAATGAGTGACAGACTGCGCTGTCCTGCGGCTGTTATCACATAAGGGGCTCGCACACTCTTTTCAATAATAATAAAGAGTTTGTGGGGAGTCTGCGATTTTAATACTGCCACTATACGTTCCCACTAACGATCCTGATAACGACGCATACTAATACGATCTTTTGTGTGATCATTTTTTAATGTCGCTAGTAGCTGCCAATCTGGGCGATCTCATTAACATCGCATAAGCGGTTAGCGATCTCCTTAACAACTTTGGCGGTCATTGCGATATACAAAACAGCGCAATTTTTAGCGATCTTGTGGAACGTTTTTCTGTTAGTGTGGCATAAAAAGCTGTCCTGCAGCTGCTGCCTTATAAGAGGCACTTGGGGCTCGCACAACTTTTTCATTATCAAGGTTGTGGGGAGTCTGCTACTTTAACCCCTTCTTAGGCGGTTAACTATTAATGCTGGGGTAGCTCTCTCTTTAAGAGCTTTAACCCTTCAGCGATTGTTTTTTCTTTGAGAAACACACTGTTCTAGTTACTGACAGGTTTAACCTGCCATATACTGTGCAAGGACATGTCAGATGCGGACTATCTGACACGCAGACCCCGACAGCGTCATGCACAGCGGTCGGAGGTTCCAGTGGTGTCAAAATGGAGGCCCTCGCTAGTTTCTATGATGGCCTGTCTGACCTTCTAGGTTATGGAGTGTCAGCTAGATCCTCTCAAGGAAGCGACACAAATCGGTGCCTTCCTTCTCGCGTAGCGAAGATGTCCGTTTCGGACAAGGAGGATCGGCAGGGACACTCTGCCTCTCTCATGGACCGTACTATTGGAGCCATGAGGGCGTTACAGTTACCAGAGAGAGGTAACTAGGCGTCCTGGTAAGTCGGCCCGGATGTTTAAGGAGTTGCATAGGTCGCGACGGCTTTACAATCTGTATCCGTTTTCTACGGAGTTGATTGTTAATTGGATCTCCTGAAGTGAATGTCCCTTTATCCTGGTAAAGGAAGGCAAGTCTGCAGGACCTGCTGGAGATGGCAACAATATCCATCTGCGAGGCCGTGGATCATAGATTCGGTATTAAGGATCTAGGTGTACTTGTAAAGTTTCCCTGAGCCGTTTGGACCGTCTACGGACAGCGTGACAAGATGGATCCCTCTATCGAGATAGATGGGCTTTTCAAGTTGAAGGATTCTGCGTCACTGCTATCCAGGGCGCAATCCTCGGCAGTCACAGTCAGAAGAGCACTGTGGCTTAGACAGTGGAACGCGGTTTCCAAGCAGGGTTTGCTATCTTTAGCTTACAAAGTGGTCAGCTATTTGAATCTGACCTCACAGAGCTGATTTCTGAGGCAAAAGAAACAGCTTTACCGCAGTGCAGAGCTGTGACTTCTGCGTCTGGCAGGACTAGTGCCGGTAGTTGTCGGCGGTCCTTTCGGTCCAGGGGATGATCCGGTCAACCCTCTGGGGGTTTGGGTCGTTCCTCTCTTTTTTTAAAAAAAAAAAGGGGGAATTTCTCAGAAATTCCGCATACCCTGGAAACAGAACTTCCATTAAGACAGAAGCTGGCAAAAAACCCGCTAAAGCGGTCTGACGTCTGGGTCTCACTCGAGCGCTCTCGAGTGGAGGGTCGTTTACTCCAATTCAAACCGACTTGGGTTTCCCGTGTGTCGGACGCCTGGGTAACACAGGTTGTGTTGGCAGGCTACTTCTTAGAGTTTCTTTCTCGACCCCCGGACAGGTTTTGCCAATCTCGCATTCCGTCAGAGCCGAGCTATTTGCCGCTCTACTACGAGAGGTCGATTCCCTTCTGCAGAAGGGTGTGGTGATACCGGTTCCGCAGAGGACCGGGGAAGAGGATTCTTATTCCAACCTCTTTGTGGTCCCCAAAAAGGAGGACAAATTTCGCCCTATTTTGAATTTCAAAGATTGAATCGGCATGTTTACATCCCGAAAATTCCGCATGGAGTCGCTTCGCTCCGTTGTGGCAGCCCTGTCGCAGAACGTCTTTTTGGTCAATCGACATTCGCGACGTTTATTTGCATGTTCCCGTCGGAAGGGCTCACCGGCGCTTCCTTCGTTTTGCCATAGGTCAGGACCATTGCCAGTTTGTGGCTCTGCCATTCGGCTTGGCCTCGGCGCCCAGAGTTTTTACAAAAATTCTAGCGCCCCTCATGGCAATTCTTCGAAGACAGGGGGTTACGATTTCCCTACCTGGACGACCTTCTGATTGTGGCGTCCTCAAAGGAGGAGGCGGGGACGGCTCGCAATCTATCCCTTCAGCTCCTGGAGGATTTCGGGTGGCTGGTCAATTGGGAGAAGTCGTCTCTGGAAGTCAATCCTGTTTTTGGGAATGCATTTCGACACTGTACGGACGGTGGTGTCCCTTCCTCCAGACAAGCGGGCATGTCTCTTTCGACATGTACAGATTATGAGGTCTACGGCAGCATTGTCCTTTCGGAAGTGTATGCGCCTTCTGGGTTTGACGTCCATGGAGGCACTTCCGTTTGCCCAATTTCATTCCAGGGCCCTCCAAAGGCTCATTCTGAGTCGTTGGGATCGATCGCAAGCTTCTCTGAATTGCAGCGTCATCATCTCTCACAGGGTGCGAGAATCCCTAGGATGGTGGTTACATCCAGGAGCGTTATTCCTGGGGAAATCTTTCCTCCCTCTGAGGTGGTCGGTCATAACCACCGATGCCAGCCTGAAGGGCTGGGGGGGGGGGTGTCTGGAACGATCTTTGGATCCAGGGAGTATGGTCATCGGAAGAGTCTGTTCTACCGATCAACATCCTGGAGTTGAGGGCAATTTTTCCTTTGCCTACAACACTGGACGGTCCCTTTAAGCGGTATACCAGTCCGAGTGCAGACATACAACGCGACGGCGTTGCGTATATCAACCACCAAGGCGGGACAAGGAGCTCCAGCCTCATGATGGAGGTGTCTCGGATCCTGCTATGGGCCGAGACCAAGGTTCCAGCCATCTCTGCGATCACATTCCAGGAGTCCAGAATACCACGGCGGACTTCCTCAGTCGCGAGAAGATGGATCCTGGAGAATGGAGTCTTCATCCGAAAATTTTTGCGCTGCTGTGCTTCCGTTGGGGAACTCCCCAAGTGGATTTGATGGCATCCAGGTTCAAATGCCAAACTACCGACCTTCATGTCCAGGTACAAGGACCCGAAGGCTGTGGCGGTGGTTGCTCTGGTGGCTCCGTGGGACCATTTCGAGCTAGTCTATGTGTTTCCGCCGATATCTTTACTTCCTCTGGTGCTGCGTCGGATCAGACTGGAAGAGAATTCCGGCTATGTTGATAGCCCCGGATTGGCCAAGGAGGACGTGGTTCTCGACACTGGTGTCGTTTTTGGCGGCACCCCCATTCCCACTTCCTCCTCGCCCGGACCTGTTAACCCAGGGGCCCGTTCGTCATCCGGACTTGAAGTCTCTGAGTTTGACGGCGTGGCTCTTGAGACCGAAACCTTGAACCGTAGAGGTTTTTCAGCCGAAGTCATTGCCACTCTGCGAGCTGCCAGAGGTCCGGCTACTACTAAGATTTATCACAAGACTTGGTCTTTTCGTGGTTTCGGGTTCTTCAAGGAATCCGAGGATTTTTTTCCATTCCCAATTTGTTGGCTTTGCTACAGTACGGGCTGGACAAAAGGTTTGGCAGTTAGCACTCTGAAAGGTCAGGTTTCTGCCCTGTCTTTGCTATTTCGGAAGGCTATCGCCTCGCGTAGGGACGTACGTTCCTTTTTTCGCGGAGTAACCCGTCAGTTTCCACTGCGGAAGGCGCCTGTGTCTCCTTGGCGGCTCAACCTTGTCTTGGAGGCTCTTCAGCATATACCTTTTGAGCCTATGGGTTCTGCTAGCCTTTCTTTAATTTCTTGGAAGGTTACCTTCTTAGTGGAGGTAACCTCTTTAAGAAGGGTTTCTGAGTTGGCAGCTTTTTCCTGCTCGCCTCCTTTCCTGGAGTTTTACCCGGATCGAGTAGTGCTTCGCACACGGGGCGATTTTCTACCTAAGGTGGTGTCGCAATTTCATGTTAACCAGGATATTGTGTTGCCCTCGCTTTGCCCGGGCCCAGGGAATGCAAAGGAACGGAACTTGCACAAATTGGATTTAGTGCGGGTCTTGAGGTTCTATTTTGTCTATTACTCAAGGTTTTCGTAAGTCAGATTCCCTGTTTGTGATTACAGCAGGTCGTAGGCGTGATCAACGAGTTTTCAAGGACTCTATAGCTCGTTGGATTCGGTCGGCCATTTTGGAGGCTTACCGTCTTAATGGCGAACCTTGCCCGATTAAGATTCGAGCTCGCTCCACGAGGGCTGTGACTTCATCGTGGGCCTTTCATCAAGGGCTTCGGCAGCTCAGCTCTGCCGAGCGGCGACCTGGCGTTTCGTCCACACATTTACAAAGTTTTATAAGGTGGACGTCAGTGCTTCCGCTGATGCGGCCTTAGGACGTAGGGTCCTGCAGGCAGCGGTAATTTAAAGTTTTTAGTTAACTTGTATTTGACGCCTGTGGCGCATTTATCTAGGTTGTTGGGTTTCTGCCTATTTTGGTTTTTTCCCACCCTAATTTTTGGACTGCTTTGGGACGTCCCACTAGTAATGACTGTGGCTCTCTTCCTTCCATCTGCAGCTGAAAGACGGATTTTGGTAAGAACTTACCTGTAAAATCCTTTTCAGCGAAGGAAGGAAGAGAGACACAGCTCCCTCCCATGGCAGAAGTGTGTTGTTGTATTTACAGATGCAGCGTGACCCTTCTCTGATAGCGATTATCTGGACTGAGGTCGACGCGCTACGGCTCTGTTCCAGCATTGCCAGCTTATCGCAGTAGTCAGGTTCAGTGAGTAGTACCTGTAACTGTGTGATTTTTTTGCCGAATGCATGCATAACCTGTACTCTTATGTTTTTTCTCTGAAGTCCTTCAGAAGGGGTTATGTTGCTTCGCTGGTGATATTGTTCTTCCTTAAGCTTGGGTAAGACTGAAGAGCTGAGTAGGAGGAGCCCGAGCTGGAGGGGCCGGTCAACACTCTTTTTAATCTGAGGTATCAATCCTATCTGGGCTCCGCCTACCCACTAGTAATGACTGTGTCTCTCTTCCTTCCTTCGCTGAAAAGGATTTTACAGGTAAGTTCTTACCAAATCCGTCTTTAGCGCGGATTTGCTGCGGTTTTTTCTCTGCGGTTTTACGCCTATAATGGAATAGGTGTAAAACCGCTGCGGAATCCGCACAAAGAATTGACATGCTGCGGATTTAAAACCGCAGCAAATCCGCGTTGAAAAATCTGCAGCATGTGCACAGCGTTTTTTTTTTACCATTTATTTGCATTGTACTGTACATGGTTTCTGGATTGCTGTGGATCCGCAGCGCGAAATCCGCTGCGGATCCGCAGCAAAATCCGCTGCGGATCCGCAACGCAAAATCCGCTGCGATCCGTAGCAAAATCCGCTGCTGATCCGCAGCAAAATTCCGCTGCGGATCCGTAACACAAAATCCGCTGCGGATCCGTAGCAAAATCCGCTGCTGATCCGCAGCAAAATTCCGCTGCTGATCCGCAGCAAAATCCGCTGCTGATCCGCAGCAAATCCGCGCTGATCCGCAGCAAAAGTCCGCTGCGGATCCGCAGCAAAATCCGCAACGTGTGCACAGGGCCTAATAGGAAAAAAAAAAATTCTTTATTATTTTTCCCTACCTATGACAGGGGGGTTCACTTACTTTTTTTTATTTTGATCACTGTGACAGTATATCACAGTGATCAAAATAAATTTTTTTACTCTGCAGGGCGCACTGCGCATGCGCCGGCGGGGGCGCACTGCGCATGCGCCCGCCATTTTCCAAGATGGCGGCGCCCATGAAGAATCCCGGGCAGCCGCCGGGAAGGATCGAGGGACATCGGTGGACCGGGAGAGGTGAGTATGGGGGTCGGAAGTGAGGGGGGGGAGATCGGAAGGTGTGGGCAGCGGAGGCCAGGACGAGGGGAGCTGTTAGTGACGGCGGTGACCGACCGCTGCCATTTTTCGGTGGCGGCGGCCGATCACCGCCGTGACATGGTGTGGGGGGGTGTCGGTACTCAGTCTCCAGCCATGGCAGATGCTATTGCAGCATCGGCCATGGCTGGATTGTAATATTTCACCAATTACATTGGTGAAATATTACAGATTGCTCTGATTGGCTGTTTCACTTTTAACAGCCAATCAGAGCGATCGTGGCCACGGGGGGGTTAAGTCAACCCCCCTGTGGTGAAGCACAAAGGGTCCTGTGTCTGCGGGTGACCTTTCAGTGACCCGGTCACCCGACCCGCAGGGACGCGATCCTTTCATGACGCCACATAGGCATCATGGGTCGGATTGGCACTGATTTTCATGACGCCTACGTGGCGTCATGGGTCGGGAAGGGGTTAAAACGCGCGTTTTTGGTGCGGATTTTGCGCGTTTTTACCGTGATTTTCCCTGAACTTTCTAGGTCAATAATATAGCGGGAAAAACGCTAGAATTCTGCAAAATTAATGAACATGTTGGTTCTTTTTCCGAGATGCGTTTTTTTCACGGAAAAAAACGCACCATGTGCACAAAAATTGCAGAATTCATTCTTAATGATAGGATGCTTAATTCATGCATTTTTTACGCGTTTTTGCTGCAAAAAACGCAAAAAAAAACAGCGAATAATCCTGAACGTGTGCACTTAGCCTAAAAACGCGCAAAATACGTGCAAAAACGCGTGTTTTTACCGCGAAAAAAGTCCGGTTTTGCTCAGGAAAATTCTGCACACATTCCTGAACGTGTGCACTTAGCCTGACAGGAATAAAGGAGGTGGAGGTATAGACTCCTTTGGGTCCCATATTTCAGCTCAGTATGACAAGGAGGTTTTATGGCAGGTTAACCGGAAAGAAAACTACCCATCTTGTTGGACTGAAGGTACATTGAAGAGGCCAAAATATGGTAGGGGTTACATATAGATGACATGGTTCCATGCTGTTGCTTCAATGCAAAATATGTAAGGCTCAAAGCGTATAATACTTCTATCTTCTCATGTGGCCAAGGGTCTATTCACCTCCCCCCCCACCCAATAGGATACAATTCCAAGCACCATAATGTCCTACCTCTTAGTGTCCACATTGGATGATGTGGAATGATGACTTGGATATTTAGTAGTACTGTATGAGTTCTGCTCATGACTGATGTATAGGAATTACAGAATAATCGGAAGAAGTCCCCATTATTCTATTTAGGTGATGATAGAATAATGGTTTTCATTTCGCTTTCAGGCTCAGGGTAATCTGAGCTTCATCCATTGCAGTTGAATTTGATTTTTAATGTTATACTAGATTGATTTATTTATCTAGATCACTCATCCAGATTACAAAACATGTAAGTATTAGGCTAAGTGCACACGTTCAGGAATGTGTGCAGAATTTTCCTGAGCAAAAACGGACTTTTTTTGCGGTAAAAAACACGCGTTTTTTGTGCGTTTGGTGCGTTTTTGCGTGGATTTTGCGTGTTTTTACCGCAATTTTTCCCTGAACTTTCTAGGTCAATAATATAGCGGGAAAAACGCTAGAATTATGTGAAATTAATGAACATGTTGCTTCTTTTTCCACGATGCGTTTTTTTTCGCGGAAAAAAACGCACCAAGTGCACAAAAATTGCAGAATTCATTCTAAATAATAGGATGCTTCTTTCATGCGTTTTTGACACATTTTTTGCCGCGAAAAAAACGCAAATAATCCTGAAAGTGTGCACTTAGCCTTACATTTCCTTAAAGCAGGAGTCTCAAACTGCATTCCTCGAGGGCCGCAAACCGTACGTGTTTTCAAGATTTCCTTAACATTGCACTAGGTGCTGGAATCATTATCTGTGCAGGTGATTAAATTATCACCTGTGCAATACAAGGAAATCCTGAAAACATGACCTGTTTACAGCCCTTGAGGAATGCAGTTTGAGACCTCTGCCTTAAAGGGAATCATGTTTGTTATTGACCCTTTAATTGGTTTCCCTATGGAGTCTCTATGGAATGATTATTAGATGATGTTAAAGGGTTTTTCACATTGGGGAGGAGGGAGATTTGTGCTATCTATCTATCTGACATTAGTTATCTATTTTTCATTTGTATATGTCATATAAACCTATCTAATTATTTATCTATCTCAATGACGTACCACAAATAGCCACCCTCTAATGCCCTAACTCTCCCTCCCTTGCATGACATGATTAGGCCGGGGTCACACGGACGAGTGCAAGCCGATGAAATATCGCATTGCACTCGGACCAATGTTAATCTATGGAGCAGCTCCCAGCATCCTATTTTTTCTCCCCGTTTTCCTCGGACTGAGACAATCGCAGCATGCTGTGATTGTCACCGATTCGGTCGAGAATCGCCAATGCAAGTCTATGGGTGCGATGAAAAATCAGATTACAAACGGACCACACATGTGACTTGCGAGAAAATCGCACCGGTGTCCTTTAGAAAAGCCGGCAATTCATCCCGTCTATACTGTAAAATCACACTGACAGCTTTAATAAAGAATAGAAAGAAGATGATGCGCACATGGTACCAGGGTTATGGGGTACTCGGCACCGAGCCCATTGAAGTCTATGGGGAATGTCACTGGCAGCAGAGCTCGGTCCGTGGCCCTGGGCGCTCTTACAATGGGGGAATATTTACAGGGATTGTAGTAATAGTTGTTCGTGACGCCACCTGTGGTTTTTGATCAATAAGACCAGCGCTGCAGGGTTAATCTTCTGAGGGGATATTTTTAGGCAGCTAGATGTTAAGTCCCCCACAGGTGGGACTGTTCCCTCAAAGTCTATGGTGGTGCAGGGTGCAGGTAATAAGTCAAACACACACAAACTGGTCTCTTTCCATACCTTTACTGTTGAAGGTTGCTGGTATGTCCCGGGAAGCTGCTCAGGGTGGAGTATGTACATCCAGGTAATCGCTGAGTGAGTTTAAGGCCTCCTTTCCCTTTAATGTGTGAGTTTCCAACCTGCGTGAAGCGAAGTTCAACTCTATGTATAACAGCTACGCCCGGTCGACATTGTGGTGGAGCCTTTTCTATTTCTGGTGACCAGATGTTGGAAAGAACTAAGCCGTTGTGGCTGATCAGGCCGACTCCGTCCTGTTCCCCCTGACTCCTGTTACGTATCGACACTTAGGGCTACCTTCTGTGACTTGAAGTCCAGCAAGGATTCCGGTGTTTCTCTCACTAGCCGTAAAGGTTCTAGCAATACTTCGGACCCGGTGTCCGGTTAAGTCGAGTGAAGGTGATCTGTCACCGAAGTCACTCCTTCCTTGGTCACCACTTGCTCGTCGCCCTACTTTCACCCTTAACATAAGCACGGGGTAGCAGTAGGTGTAATAGTCATCAGCTTCCTTCCTTCCAAAGTTCACTGACCGATTCTCAGTTAGCTCGATGTTCTGCCAACTGTAGTCCCCTTCCTTCTGTTCCTTCAAAGGCTCTGTCCAGAGCAGCTCTCAGGACCTTTCGTCAGACTGAATACACGCTTGCTCCGAGAGTCACTTTCCGCATTCGTTGGGAACTAACAGTCTAGGTGCTCCAAGATATCAGCTTGCAATCTTTCCTCCTCTGTCTTGTCTGACAGGAAATCTCCGTCTCTGTCGCTCCTCTCTCTAGCTCAGACTGAGCTCTGACAGCAATCCTCTCACTCTGGTGTCCTGAGGAGATCTCATCTGTCCCTCACAGCTTGTCTGAGGTAACTACCGTTCTGATCTCTTCTCTGAGGTAAAACCAACAACTAGAATAGCTGTCTGGCTAGAATGCCTACTGCTGCATTTCTCCACGCCCCTAAATACCTGAATCTAAGGGGCTCCCTCTGGTGGCTCCTGGGAAATGTGAAGTGTGAATGAATATCAGATTTTGTAATTACCTTTTTGTACATACTCCTGGGAACATGTGTACCAAGCGCAGCTGGGCCACACAAATACATATACACACATAGAATATATATATATAATATATATATATATATATATTGTAGGGGTCGCTCGGGTTCGATCAGCTGCCGTTGAAGTAGCCACAGGAAGCGGTATCACTGGAATGTCCAAGCAAGTTTATTCAAACGGCATAAACTGCTCTGGTTAAAAAACAAATGAACAGCCTTTTCCGGCACAAAGTAACAAACACAGGTCAGTGTCTTTAGCGCACACACACAATGGAGGTCTCCACACCTCCAGCCACAGACACTGTGTAAAGCAGTAGCCTGCCTTATATACTATAACCACAGCTAGGAACATTTCACATGACTCGTCATGTGGTAGTGACATCACCACAGGTCCTTACAACACATACATAGGTATGGTGATGCCCCTACCCAGGGCTGAGGTATATGGGCAGCCCGACCCTCCCGTCTCTCAGTGCTGCCCGTAACCCGGACCCAAGTATAGCAACCGACCCCTTAGTGCTAACGTGCACTAAAGAAACACTCCGGGTTACATCACAGAGACAAGCCATCTCTGTGCCACATACCTCCCGTCTACTATACAACCCTTAGCAATGCTACAATATATATACATGTCATTGTGACACATATATATACAGTACAGACAAAAAGTTTGGACACACCTTCTCATTTAAAGATTTTTCTGTATTTTCATAACTATGAAAATGGTAAATTCACACTGAAGGCATCAAAACTATGAATTAACACATGTGGAATTATATACTGTACTTAACATAAAAAAGTGTTAACAATTGAAAATAGGTCTTATATTCTAGGTTCTTCAAAGTAGCCACCTTTTGCTTTGATGACTGCTTTGCACACTCTTGGCATTCTCTTGATGAGCTTCAAGAAGTAGTCACCAGAAATGGTTTTCACTTCACAGGTGTGCCCTGTCAGGCAGAGGCGTAGCTAGGGTTTCGGTTTAGGGGGGGCGAAACATCTGAGTGGGCCCCTAACCAGAGAACCTCAGCAAATGACCGCGCTGTTGCCAAAATTAATCTATATATAAAAAGACCAATATTGATATCACCGCCATATGGTCAGTGGTAAATAACACCAGTCCTACAAAAAATATAAGAGATCATAGCAGAGTTACAGATAATGACTTACCGCTGACGTTCTTTCTGATGGAATCGTTCACTTTTCATGTCTTTTCCATCTGGCCCAGACCGACATAACGACTCCTCCAGCCAGGACTCGACTACAGAGAATACAACAAAGAAACGTTTCACTTCTCATATTGTCAGCACCGTCACGGTCACCAATTGGACTATTCTCAACCTGCACAAACTCCTCATCCTGCTGATACCCCAATACTGAGCCGCTGCTGTCGTATGTGTCCCTATTACTGCACCTGATACCCTAATACTGAGCAGCTGCTGTCGTATGTGTCCCTATTACTGCACCTGATACCCCAATACTGAGCCGCTGCTGTCGTATGTGCCCCTATTACTACACCTGATACTCCAATACTGAGCCGCTGCTGCAGTATGTGCCCCTATTACTACACCTGGTACCCCAATACTGAGCCGCTGCTGCCCTATGTGTCCCTATTACTGCACCTACTGTGTGGTTCTGTGTGACCTCTAAATTCTAAAGCACCCTCTATAATATAGTAATGCCAGGTGCATGGGCCCTTGAAAACAGTGCCCACATGTTGTCCCCTAGAATGTAATAATGCCCTGTGTGTGCCCCTTTGACAGTCACAGTAACCAGAGTTCCCCTATAACAATAAGTACCCACTTTACACTTAATGTCCCGAGTCTCCCCCCTGTACATCTCCCCTATACACAGTATGATGCCCCCTCACTGGATATATACTGACCCCTTAATATCCCCAAACTATTTAATGGCTCCAACACTGTATGATGGCTCCGCCACTATAATCCCCACACTGTATGATGGCCCCCTAGATAGCCTCCATATAGCATAATACACCAGATAGTCCTCAATATAGTATAATGCACCCCCATAGACAGCCTATGTATTGTAATGCACCCCCATAGGCAGCCTCTGTATTATAATGCACCCCAACAGACAGCCTCTATATTGTAATGCACTCCCCATAGGCAGTCTTATTTATAATGCACCCCATAGGCAGTCTTATTTATAATGTACCCCATAGGCAGCCTTATTTATAATGCACCCCATATGCAGCCGTACTTATAATGCACCCCCATATGCAGCCGTACTTATAATGCTCCCCCATATGCAGCCGTACTTATAATGCACCCCCATATGCAGCCGTACTTATAATGCACCCCCATATGCAGCCGTACTTATAATGTACTCCATATGCAGCCGTACTTATAATGCACCCCCATATGCAGCCGTACTTATAATGCACCCCCATATGCAGCCTTACTTATAATGCACCCCCATATGCAGCCGTACTTATAATGCACCCCCATATGCAGCCTTACTTATAATGCACCCCCATATGCAGCCTTACTTATAATGCACCCCCATATGCAGCCGTACTTATAGTGCACCCCCATATACAGCCTTACTTATAATGCACCCCCATATGCAGCCGTACTTATAATGCACCCCCATATGCAGCTGTACTTATAATGCACCTCCATATGCAGCCGTACTTATAATGCACCCCCATATGCAGCCGTACTTATAATGCACCCCCATATGCAGCCGTACTTATAATGCACCCCCATATGCAGCCGTACTTATAATGCACCCCCATATGCAGCCGTACTTATAATGCACCCCCATATGCAGCCGTACTTACAATGCACCTCCATATGCAGCCATACTTATAATGCACCCCCTTTACAAAAATAATAAATCCTGTACTCACCTCTCTTTCTCCAGGCTCCTGCGCTGCTCACTGCTCTCCCTCTCAGCGTCTGACTGCCGGCGCCGGGCAGTGACATCATCGCGCCCACTGTCAGACGCTGAGAGGGGGATTTCTCTCTCAATGCGGTCAGCTGTATCGGCTAGATGCCGATACAGCTGACCCTGCAATGACGGGCGGGGGGCCCACTGCTGGCACCGGGCCCCCCACTGCCTGCTCAGGAGCCCCATAGCGTCCGGCGGCAGAGCAGGGAGAGCGATTCTCCCTGCTCTGCCGCAGAATGTAACTGTACAGTAGCGTAGCTCCGGGTGGGCCCCCTCCGAGCGTGGGGCCCGGGGCCACCGCCCCCTCTGCCCCCCCGGTAGCTACGCTACTGGTGTCACCCCAAGCAGGGGTGTCACACGGTGCGGCCCCACACCCCCCGCACCCGGGTCGCTACGCCACTGCTGTCAGGTTTAATAAGTGGTATTTCTGACCTTATAAATGGAGTTGGGACCATCAGTTGTGTTGTGCAGAAGTCTGGTGGATACACAGCTGATATAGACTGTTAGAATTTGTATTATGGCAAGAAAAAAGCAGCCAAGTAAAGAAAAACGAGTGGCCATCATTACTTTAAGAAATGAAGGTCAGTCAGTCGGAAAAATTGGGAAAGCTTTGAAAGTGTCTCCAAGTGCAGTTGCAAAGACCATCAAGCGCTACAAAGAAACTGGCTCACATGAGGACCGCCCCAGGAAAGGAAGACCAAGAGTCACCTCTGCTTCTGAGGATAAGTTTATCCGAGTCACCAGCCTCAGAAATCGCAGGTTTACAGCAGCTCAGATTAGAGACCAGGTCAATACCACACAGAGTTCTAGCAGCAGACACATCTCTACAGCAACTGTTAAGAGGAGACTTTGTGCAGCAGGCCTTCATGGTAAAATAGCTGCTCTGCTAGGAAACCACTGCTAAGGACAGGCAACAAGCAGAAGAGACTTGTTTGGGCTAAAGAAACACAAGGAATGGACATTAGACCAGTAGAAATCTGTGCTTTGGTCTGATGAGTCCAAATTTGAGATCTTTGGTTCCAACCACCGTGTCTTTGTGTGACGCAGAAAAGGTGAGTGGATGGACTCTGCATGCCTGGTTCCCACCGTGAAGCATGGAGGAGGAGGTGTGATGGTGTGGGGGTGCTTTGCTGGTGACACTGTTGGAGATTTATTCAAAATTGAAGGCATACTGAACCAGCATGGCTACCACAGCATCTTGCAGCGGCATGCTATTCCATCCGGTTTGCTTTTAGTTGGACCATCATTTATTTTTCAACAGGACAATGACCCCAAACACACCTCCAGGCTGTGTAAGGGCTATTTGACCAAGAAGGAGAGTGATGGGGTGCTACGCCAGATGACCTGGCCTCCACAGTCATCAGACCTGAACCCAATCGAGATGGTTTGGGGTGAGCTGGACCGCAGAGTGAAGGCAAAAGGGCCAACAAGTGCTAAGCATCTCTGGGAACTCCTTCAAGACTGTTGGAAGACCATTTCCGGTGACTACCTCTTGAAGCTCATCAAGAGAATGCCAAGAGTGTGCAAAGCAGTCATCAAAGCAAAAGGTGGCTACTTTGAAGAACCTAGAATATAAGACATATTTTCAGTTGTTTCACACTTTTTTGTTAAGTATATAATTCCACATGTGTTAATTCATAGTTTTGGTGCCTTCAGTGTGAATGTACAATTTTCATAATCATGAAAATACAGAAAAATCTTTAAATGAGAAGGTGTGTCCAAACTTTTGGTCTGTATTGTATATTGTGGTGTAGTGACCCCTGATGCAGCTAGGAGGCACTGTGTATGCTCCTCGAGATATGCATGGAAGCATGGTTTGTGTGTTTCTGAAGGACCTGTGATGAGGTCATGATCAGGTGACCTAACCATGTGATCCTGACCTCACCTATGGGCGGGGTTACGCCTATGTAATGGAGTTTGTTTGGCACCTGAGGAAGAAGGTTGTGGGAGTCTGTGAGTGTGAACAGACTACCATGCGTCCAGGCGGGACATTACAGAGAGGTCTCTGTGTCTGAAGAGAGTGTGTGGGAGTCTGCCAGTGTGGACAGATTTCCATGTGGGACATTACAGAGAGGACTCTGTGACTGAGGATTGAGGCTCCAGGCAGGAGCTGAAACATTGAAGATTTGTATTGCCTGTTACTATGTGGTTTATGAAGCAATAAACCTAAGGACTTTTTGCATAAGAAAGTGTCTCCTGATTTACCTCTGAAGCAGCCGAGTGAGTTGAAACCTTACAATTGGTGGAGAATGCGGGCAGCGGCCCAAGGAGCACATGTTCCAGGACTGGGAATCAGGAACCAGAGTGTGACCAGTGGTCACGAATAAACTGTGTTTATGTTTATGTGGTGCCTCTGATATGAGGTAGCTGAAGAAGCTGTTAAACAGTGGTGACAGACAGGAGTCTGTGTTATGTTGACCGGGGTCATTGAAAATGGAGAAAAAGCATGCTGATAGGATACCTCTGAGGAGGAGGTCTCCAGGAACCTGTGTGGCTGACGCCAACAGGTGACGGTCTTGACAACCGTGTTATGCTGGATCAGTGAGAAGAATTAGTGAAAGACTGTTTTTTTTTCCTCTGTGGGATGCCTCTATGAAAAGGAGGTGTCCGGAAAATCTCTCTGGCCGAGAGTGTAACAGACAGGAGTCTGTGTTGTACTGACGGGTCAGTGAAAGACTGTTTTTTTTTTCCTTTGTGGGATGTCTCTGGGAGAGGATGTGTCCGGAAAATCTCTCTGGCTGAAAGTGTAACAGACAGGAGTCTGTGTTGTGCTGACGGGTCAGTGAGAAACTGTTTTTTTTTCTGGAACACGTGTGAGGTGTTTGCTGTGGCTCGGAGGAGTCATGAAGGTGACAAGCGGCTGGCTGTGACTCGTGGGGTCACGAAGGTGACAAGCGGCAAGACAGCGCAGCGTGCAGAGACTTGTGGTAGCAGGAGCTACAGTGACTGTTGCAGCAAGAAGTTCTGCAGCAGCTGGAGTTGCAGTAACAGCCACAGCAGCTTAGGAGTAGCATCTGGAGGTGCTGGTGGTTGGTGGCTGCAACGGAAGCGGTGGCAGTACCAGCAGGAGCTGGTGTGGTAAAAAGGACAGTGTGAACCGAGGCACACAAACTCTTAAAGGGCCAGTACACGCCCTAAGTAAAAGACACTGTCTAAGGGTACTGTGTGGACTGGGGCCTGTAAGAGCCGTGGTGTGTTCCCCAGTGATGGGTGGTGTCCCTAAAAGGGGAGGAGTCCCAAAAGGGGGGCGGCAACCCAAAACAGGGATGGTTACCCAAAAGGGGACGGAGTCCCAAAAGGGGGCGGTAACCCAAATTGGGATTGTGGCCAGAAAGGGGGCGGAGTCCCAAAAGGGGGCGGTAACACAAATTAGGATGGTGGCCCGAAATGGGGCGGAGTCCCAAAAGGGGGTGGCAACCCAAAAGGGGATGGTGGCCCAAAAGTGGGTGGAGATTCCAAAAGGGTGTTATGCTGGTATACCACCGAACTTAGTGTACCTGTCACGGGTGTGTCGCCACGAAGATCGTCGCGATTACACAATCTGACTTCGCGCAGCTGAGTTTTTGGTGCTTGGTGTTTTTCGGCAGTGAGGGAGTTGATTCTTTCTCTCTCTGTGCTAGACAAGGCCAGCCACACCCAGCTGCAATTAATGGGATTCCTTCAAATACCTGCCAGTCTGCTAGGAATGTGTCGGTGAAAGCATTCATGCAGACCAGCAGAGCGGATCGTGGTATTGTGAAGTCTGAAGTGAAGAGTACCTGGTGTGGTCTTTTTTCCCCTCCTCGCTTTATCATTTATCTCCGTACCCGTTGGTGTTCCCTCTGTTTTTTTGTGGTGTGAGTTTTGTATGCAAGGTGGATTTTAGTTTACCCCTTGTACTGTCTCGTTCGTCTATTACTGTGTCTAAGCATATACCTTCCAGTCCCCTGTGTTGTGATCAGGGTCCTTCTCAGGACTAGATTACTGAGGTTCAGGGATCCTCAGGAGGTAGGGATTACGCTGGCGGCCTGGACCTCTGTACCATCAACAGTACCTCCAGGTAGAGGGATTAGTCAGGACCCCAGCTTAGGGTCAGCATAGACCCCGGATCTCCTGTATGCAGTAACAGCGTGACATTTTCACCGACCCCTAAAGATTTTCTCCAGCCACCATGGATCCAGTAGCCAGTCTAGCTCGGCAGTTGCAGAGTTTGTCCATGGAGCTGGCGGACGTTAAGTCCAAGGTTTTGTACCCCCTGGAGCAAGCCGGACCAGAACCTAAAGTAGCTCTCCCTGACAGGTTCACTGGGGGGCGGGACAAGTTTTTTGCTTTCCGGGAGGCATGTAAATTGTACTTTCGGCTGCGACCTCGGTCATCTGGGAGTGAAGAACAAAGGGTGGGGATTGTCATCTCGCTCCTACAAGGAGACCCCCAATCCTGGGCGTTCTCTCTCCCCCCGGGCTCCCCAGCTCTCCAGTCAGTGGATAGGTTTTTTGCAGCTCTGGGTCTTGTATATGATGACCCGGATCGGGTCTCCCTTGCTGAATCTAAGTTACGTAGGATCCAGCAGGGAGATCGTCCGGCGGAGGAATTCTGTTCGGAGTTCCGTAGGTGGGCCACGGACACCCAGTGGAATGACCCGGCTCTTAGGAGCCAGTTTTGTCAAGGTTTATCTGACAAATTAAAGGATGTGCTGGCACAGTATGACCCTCCCACGTCACTGGAAGCCGCTATGGCCCTTGCTATTCGTATTGACAGACGGCTTCGGGAGAGGTGTGGGGTAACTCCGCCCCCTGTGATGACTCCACCTTCCTCAAGGGTCCCTTATATGGAGGTTCCCCTGGTCAGTCCAGAGGAGACTATGCAATTAGGAGGGACATCATTCCGGGGGAGGGGATCGGTGGGGCGCCACAAAACAGGAAGTTGTTTCTTCTGTGGGAAAAAGGGACATTTTATTGGGGGGTGTCCATCCCGTCCTTTGCAGAGTGAGAAGTCGCCGGAAAACTATTGATCCCAGATTGTGTGGTGGACGGCAATCTGGGAGTAAGTATTTCGTCCCTAAGTTCGTCTCAGTTTCTCGTACCGGCGGAGGTGGTGGTGGGTGCGAGAACTGAGAAGATATCTGTTCTTCTGGATAGTGGGGCCGGGGCTAATCTGGTGGATGCTCGCTTTGCCCGGGTTCAAGGTATGCGATTGAGTGTGTTGGCTAAACCCGTCCCCATATTCTCGATCGACGCCAGACCTCTCGGTCAGGGTAGTTTTTTGCAAGCAGTGCATAACATAGATCTTCAAGTGGGGGCGATACATAAAGAACTGTTGGCATGTTACGTGTTGGAGGGTCTTCCCACTCCTATAGTGCTGGGCCTTCCTTGATTAACTAAGCATAACCCGGTTATTAATTGGCAATCCAGAGAGATAAGCCAATGGAGTGAATTCTGTAATAAAAACTGCATGAATACGGTCATCGGTGTGGTCGCTCCTAGGACCTTACCTCCATTTCTGGTGGACTTTGAGGATGTATTCTCGGAGAAAGGGTGTCAAGAACTACCTCCTCATCGCGTGTATGACTGTTCTGTAAAATTGCTCCCTGAAGCTAAGTTACCGAAATCTAGGTTGTATAACCTTTCTGGTCCTGAGAGGCAGGCCATGAAGGATTATATTTCGGAGAGTCTGGCTAAGGGGCATATTAGACCTTCATCTTCCCCGGTGGTCGCGGGGTTCTTCTTTGTGAAGAAGAAAGATGGAGGCCTACGCCCTTGCCTGGATTTCCGTGAGCTTAATCGGATTACGGTCCGAGATCCGTATCCGCTCCCACTTATTCCCGATCTCTTCAATCAGATCGTGGGCGCCAAATGGTTCTCTAAGTTGGATCTCAGGGGGGCGTACAATCTGATTAGGATGAAGGAGGGGGATGAGTGGAAGACGGCGTTTAACACTCCGGAGGGGCATTATGAGAACCTTGTCATGCCATTTGGTCTGACTAATGCCCCGGCGGTGTTTCAACATTTTGTTAATGACATCTTTCGCCACCTAGTGGGACAGTTTGTTGTCATATATCTGGATGACATCTTAATTTACTCGCCGGATCTTGTGTCTCATCAGGAGCATGTTAGGCAGGTGTTACAGATCTTGCGGGATAATAAACTGTACGCCAAATGGGAGAAGTGTGTGTTCGCCGTACAGGAACTTCAGTTTTTAGGATTCCTGGTGTCAGCATCCGGTTTTCGTATGGACCCTGGGAAAGTGCGGGCAGTTCTTGAGTGGGATCTGCCAGAGGATCTTAAGGCATTACAACGTTTCCTGGGGTTTGCTAACTACTACCGGAAATTTATTCGTAATTTCTCGTCCATAGTTAAACCTCTCACAGACATGACTAAAAAAGGGACGGATTTTTCAAGGTGGTCTGACAAGGCTTGTCAAGCGTTTTCCTCCTTGAAAAAATGTTTTGCTTCGGCACCCATACTTATTCAACCTGATGCGTCACAGCCGTTCATTGTAGAGGTGGACGCTTCCGAGGTAGGGGTGGGAGCAGTATTGTCACAAGGTTCGTCCCTTGGTAAATGGCATCCGTGCGCCTTCTTCTCTAAAAAATTGTCGTCCGCTGAGAGGAATTATGATGTCGGCAATAGGGAACTCTTGGCCATTAAGTTAGCTTTTGAGGAGTGGCGTCATTTTTTGGAGGGGGCAGTCCACCTGGTCACCGTCATTACCGATCACAAGAACCTGCTATATTTAGAGTCTGCTAAACGTCTGAATCCCAGACAAGCTAGGTGGTCGTTGTTTTTTACCAGGTTTAATTTTGTCGTCACATATCGTCCTGGGTCAAAAAATGTTAAGGCGGATGCCTTATCTCGCAGTTTCCCTGGGGCCGGGAAGACGGATGACCCGGTTCCGATCCTTCAGGAGGGGGTGGTGGTGTCGGCAGTATACTCTGAGCTTGAGGAGGAGGTATTGGAGGCTCAGGGGGACGCCTCTGTAGGACCTCCAGGGAGACTGTTTGTTCCAAATCAGTTGCGACAAAAGGTGATCGAGGCACACCATAATTCAGCTTTGGCAGGACACCCAGGGAGTAAAGCAACTGAGGATCTCCTCTCGCGCCGGTTTTGGTGGCCTAACTTACATAGGGAGGTGGTAACTTTTGTCGCGTCCTGCGAGGTTTGTGCGCGCTCTAAGACCCCACATACCCGTCCGTCTGGGACCCTCTTACCTTTGAAGATCCCGGAGCGTCCGTGGACTCATCTGTCTATGGACTTCATTACGGACCTCCCGCCGTCTTCGGGTAAAACAGTCATACTCGTTGTAGTGGACAGGTTCAGCAAGATGGCACATTTTATCGCTCTTCCTGCTCTTCCTAATGCTAAGACTCTTGCGCAGGTGTTCATTGGGGAGATTGTGAGGCTTCATGGGGTACCCTCCGATGTGGTGTCTGATCGGGGGTCTCAGTTTGTGTCCAAATTCTGGAAGGCATTTTGTACACGGCGGGGGATGCAGTTGTCATTTTCATCGGCTTTTCATCCGCAGACCAATGATCAGACAGAGCGTCTGAACCAGAGCTTGGAGACATATCTCCGGTGTTTTGTGTCAGAGAACCAGGAGGACTGGGCTTCTTTCTTGCCCCTGGCGGAATTCGCTCTTAACAATAGGCGGAGCGAGTCCACTGGTAAGTCCCCGTTTTTTGGGGCATATGGTTTTCACCCCCAGTTTTGTACTTTCAATAGGGGGGATCTTCTGGGGTTCCTGAGGAGGAACGATTTTCGTCGTCACTTGCTTCAGTGTGGAGAGGAGTGCTGAATAATCTGAGTACTATGGGGAACCGATACAAACGTATGGCTGATAGGAGGAGAGTGTCTGGTCCGGACCTATGTGTGAACGATCGGGTATGGTTGTCTACCAAGAATATAAAACTTAAGGTTCCCTCCTGGAAACTGGGTCCCAGGTTCATCGGGCCATACAAGATCAGTTCTATAATTAATCCGGTGGCATTCCGTCTTGACCTCCCTCCTACATTTAAAATTCACAATGTGTTCCACAGATCGTTGCTTAAGAGGTATGTGGCGCCGGTGATACCGTCACCTTTACCTCCTCCTCCTGTGGTGGTCAATGGTAACTTGGAGTTTCAGGTGTCGAAAATCATCGATTCACGTCTGAATCGCCGGTCCCTTCAGTACCTGGTTCATTGGAGGGGGTATGGTCCTGAGGAGAGGACGTGGGTTCCTGCGTCGGATATTAACGCAAACCGATTAATTCGGGCCTTCCACACAACTCACCCAGATAAACCTGGCCCTGAGGGTCCGGAGGCCCCTCGTAGAAGGGGTGGTACTGTCACGGGTGTGTCGCCACGAAGATCGTCGCGATTACACAATCTGACTTCGCGCAGCTGAGTTTTTGGTGCTTGGTGTTTTTCGGCAGTGAGGGAGTTAATTCTTTCTCTCTCTGTGCTAGACAAGGCCAGCCACACCCAGCTGCAATTAATGGGATTCCTTCAAATACCTGCCAGTCTGCTAGGAATGTGTCGGTGAAAGCATTCATGCAGACCAGCAGAGCGGATCGTGGTATTGTGAAGTCTGAAGTGAAGAGTACCTGGTGTGGTCTTTTTTCCCCTCCTCGCTTTATCATTTATCTCCGTACCCGTTGGTGTTCCCTCTGTTTTTTGTGGTGTGAGTTTTGTATGTAAGGTGGATTTTAGTTTACCCCTTGTACTGTCTCGTTCGTCTATTACTGTGTCTAAGCATATACCTTCCAGTCCCCTGTGTTGTGATCAGGGTCCTTCTCAGGACTAGATCACTGAGGTTCAGGGATCCTCAGGAGGTAGGGATTACGCTGGCGGCCTGGACCTCTGTACCATCAACAGTACCTCCAGGTAGAGGGATTAGTCAGGACCCCAGCTTAGGGTCAGCATAGACCCCGGATCTCCTGTATGCAGTAACAGCGTGACAGTACCCCTATGAGAGAAGCGGGACTTCACGTTAT
>JARQOD010000003.1:70804235-70836425 GCA_033576555.1 Oophaga sylvatica | reverse complement strand
CCTCCCCGATCTTCTTCTCGACTCCCCCTCATCTCTTCTTCCCAAACCGCATAAAAGATTCTCCCGGGCTTCCCCTACCTGGAACTCCCTGCCGCAAAAATCAGACTTTCACCAACAACAAACCTTACGAAAACCTGAAGACCCACCTTTCGACAAGCCTACAGCCTAAATGATTCAGTTATGAACCATCGCACGCCGTTACCCTTTCCTAGTGTATCCTCACCCATCCCGTAGGACTGTGAGCCCGCGGGCGGGTCCTCCCCTTCTGTACGTGTTCCCTTTCTCCCGTTATTTACCCGTCTATTTTTCCTTTCAATGTAAGCGCCATGGAATAAATGGCGCTATAAAATGTGTATAATAATATATATTTATAGTTGGGGTGTGGACGGGATCACTCGCTTTGCTGGTCTTTGGGTAAACCGGCACGCTCAGGGTTAAGACAATAACCATTTAGTTTATTAAGCCAAATTAACACAAAAATACAGTCTTTCTCTCAATAATTCTTCTCATGATCCGACCAAAAACCCCCGGTTGTCAAGACCGTCAAGTTGGCGTCAGCCAACAGGTTCCTGGGACTCTTCTCGAGGTATCCAGCAAACACAAAAATACGTCTTTCTCTCATAATAGTTCCTTCTGGCCCAACCAAAACACGGTTGTCAATACCATTACCGGGCGTCAGCCCCCAGGTTCCTGGAAGACCTCTTCCTCAGAGGTATCCAGCAATCACCAAAAGTCTCTTTTTTCCCCCACCCTTGTAGACTTTACCACATTCTTCATGACCCCGTCATCCTCCACGACTCCGTTGTCACCGTTAGCCAGCAGGTTCCCGATCCCTCATTCCCAAGGTATCCAATCCACACTTCATCTTATTCTGACCCGAATCCATCTCACCACGTTTTCAAACCGTCCATTCCGCTGGCTCAAGCACGCCATTTCGTCTTCAGTCGTGGACCCGCCTGGATGTCAGGAGCTCGTCCACCTGAAGACTCCCGAAACCCTCACAGTCCAGCCAGACTCCACGCTACACTCCCCTCACCAGTGCCAAACATTCCTTAATACAAGTCATGGTCAAATTTTGGAATACACAAATATTAATTTTTACAAAGTCTACTTCTTCACTTTTTTTAATGGCAATTTGCATATACTCCAGAATGTTATAAAGAGTGATCAGCTTAACAGCAATTACTTGCAGAGTCAATATTTGGCTAGTAAATGAACTTTATCCCCCAAAACACATTTCAACATCATTGCAGCCCTGCCTTAAAAAGGACCAGCTAACCTCTTTTCAGTGATTGCTCCATTAACACAGGTGTAAGGTGTTGAATGAGGACATGGCTGGAGATCAATCTTGTCATGATTAAGTAAGAATGACACCACTGGACACTTTAAAGGAGGCTGGTGCTTGGCAATCATTGTTTCTCTTCTGTTACCATGGTTATCTCTAAAGAAAACACGTGCAGCATCATTGCAATACACAAAATGGCCTAACAGGGAAGAGTATCGCAACTAGAAGATTGCACCTCAGTCAACAATCTATCGCATCATCAAGAACTTCAAGGAGAGAGGTTCCATTGTTGCCAAAAAGGTTCAGGGCGCCAAGAAAGACCAGCAAACGCAGGACCGTCTCTTAAAAGTGTTTCAGCTGCAGGATCGGCTACAGCAGTGCAGAGGCTGCTCAGGAATGGCAGCAGGCAGGTGTGAGTGCATCTGCACGCACTGTGAGGCGGAGACTCTTGGAGCAAGGCCTGGTCTCAAGGAGGGCAGCAAAGAAGCCACTTCCTCTCCAGAAAAAACATCATGGACAGACTGATATTCTGCAAAAGGTACAGGCAGTGGACTGCTGAGGACTGGGGGTAAAGTTATTTTCTCTGATGAATCCCTTTTCGATTGTTTGGGACATCAGGAAAACGCCTCATTTGTGAGAAGACAAGGGAGCGCTAACCACCAGTCTTGTCTCATGCCAACTGTTAAGCATCCTGAAACCATTCATGTGTGGGGTTGCTTCTCAGCCAAGGGAATCGGCTCTCTCACAGTCTGCCTAAAAAACACAGCCATGAATAAAGAATGGTTACCAGAATGTCCTCCAATCCCATTGAGACTTGTGGTCAATCATCAAGAGACGGGTGGACAAACAAAAACCTAAAATTCTGACAAAATGAAGCATTGATAGTGCAAGAATGGACTGCTATCAGTCAGGATTTGGTCCA
This sequence comes from Oophaga sylvatica, assembly GCA_033576555.1. Classification (NCBI taxonomy): domain Eukaryota; kingdom Metazoa; phylum Chordata; class Amphibia; order Anura; family Dendrobatidae; genus Oophaga; species Oophaga sylvatica. Next base: position 70,834,218 of record JARQOD010000003.1, on the reverse strand, counting down.
GAAGTTGATTGAGAGCATGCCAGGGAGAATTGCAGAGGTCCTGAAGAAGAAGGGTCAACACTGCAAATATTGACTTGCTGCATTAACTCATTCTAAACTGTCAATTAAGCTTTTGTTACTCATATGTGTGCAATTATTATATTTCTGTCTGTGATAAAAACATCTGTCAAACACACAAAAAAACCAGAGGGCAGCAGATCATGTGAAAAATAATATTTGTGTCATTCTCAAAACTTTTGGCCATGACTGTACCTGTAGCCACTCCCCCAGCTAAGGTATGGAGCACATGGTCTGGTCACATGCACATGACCTTCAAGGTCCTCAACAAAAGCTCACAACCACCAGTGGGCAGTGTATGTGTGGTTAGCCAGTCCCACCCAGCTCACAAACCAACCCTGTAAAGCCACCCTAGAAATACACACAACTTCTTATGGGGGGCTACAAGTCCCAGAACAACATTACTTGGCTTACAGTGCAGAGAGCTCGCAACACATACCTTCCATTCACAATACTGCCAGGGCCTATTTTACCACTCAAATCATGCCTCCATGCATATCCCGAAGAGCATACACAGCACCCCCTAGCTGTAGCATGGGTTACTACACCACATACCTCCTCCTCGTTCAAACTTGTGGGGTTGATATTATTCCAAACCGACAGAGATCCTTCTCGGTGTCTCTGTCAGTCAAACCGTCTGTCAAAGTGGGCCCTGCTACTGACCCCTTTGGTGGCGTCCGTCAACCGACTCCACACGTCCTTTGATAGAGATGCCCCCTTGTCAGACCACCCGAATCCCCAGCGGTCAGTACGGTCAGGTCTGACTCTTTGTCATTTTTGTCCACCACTTTCCACGTGTGCCCCTTCACACGACCTTTCTTTCCATGGCCGCCTCCTAAGGTCAATGAGTTCCATTGTCCAATCAAGCCTCTGGTTTGATGCGAGTCTGCCCCTCTGTCCTTTCGTCTGTTACAGGGTCTCCCATTAAGTCACTCAGCCTGAGCCACAGAGAAGTCATGTTCCTCTAACTCTCATTGCTTCAGACCGCGTACTGCCAGTCCCCAGAGAAGCCTCTCATCTCCCATATCTCGGGCTGGAAGCAGTCGCCCTCTTTCGTTCCAACTCCTGTAGATGTTTCCTTAATCTGCTTTCTTTCAAAGATCAGCTGCTCCACCTCTCATAGGTACGTCACTCAATATTCCAGGAGCATTCGGATGTTCTTAATGCTCTCCACTGAGCCAAAAAACAATGAATGGAACCATCTCTTCTTCACCAGCCACCTTGACTTCGCCATCAGCGGAATCCTCACTCTCTTCACACCGGAACGATTCACTAGTTCCTGCATCATTTTTCCAAGTCTTCCAAGGGACTTTTCCCCACCAAATTTCTGGGTACTGGAATTATGGTCTTCCACAAAGTCCAGCCGAATTTGAGCTTCCTTCACCAGCTCCAGGCGTCGAGCAGCTTTCATATTACCCATCATAATCATCTGTTTCGTGTGGAGACATTGTAGATGCATCTCTTTCAGGACAGCCACCCGCTTCTCTGTGACTCCCTATCCGCCAGTATCCCCAACTGGTTCGTCTCTGGTGCCCAGTTCACACTATAGGCCTTTACTGCCTTTTTGAAGGCCTCATGCACCCCCTCGCTGGCACAGGCTTTTTGCATGTCTTCGGGTACCTCCATCACAAACTTAACCGAGCGAAGCCTCATTCTCTTCCGGGTTTCCCCTCGGACACTTCCTTCAAGACATCCGCCAAGATGGGCAAGGGCAGCTCCGCCTTGTTATCACTCAGGCACAGCCGCTGTAAGTCTTCGGCCACCAACTTCTTTCCTGCCGAGACATCTTACTGCTTCTCTGAGCCCCCTCCACATCTTGTCTTAAGGCCTTATTTACTCTTTACCACGTTGATAGGTGACCTCTGAGCTCAGAGACTTCCTTCTCCAGCTCATCCACTCTATGCTCAGCAGTTTGTCTCAGGCCTTTTCTTGTTCCATATGCTCTTTCCTTATCTTTAATACGGCCTGTAAATCGCCACCTTGTGCTTCGCTCGAGACAACGTTTTAGCAAGGTCCTGGCACTCCTGGCTTCTCTCCAAAACTGAGTCTTGACTGCCGCAAACCCGACTCCAGGTGGCGCACTCGCTCCAATTGCACGGAGTTGACGACTTCCATATCCGACCCCTTCAACCTTTCTTGGTGCCTTCCTCAGTCTGTGCGACATCCAGCTTGGATGCAGGGAGCTCTGTCCAGCCTGACAGACTCCCGAGACCCTCACAGTCTCAGCACAGACTCATGCTACACTCCCCTCACCATGTGCAAAAACACTTCCTTACATACCTGTAGCCACTCCCCCAGGTGAGGTATGGAGCACATGGTTGGTCACATGCACATGACCTCATCCCCAGGTCCTCAACAAAAGCTCAACCACCAGTGGGCAGTGTATGTGTGGTTAGCCAGTCCCACCCAGCTCACCAGCTAACCCTGTAAAGCCACCCTAGAAATATACACGACTCTTATGGGACTACATGTCCCAGAACAACATTAACTTGGCTTACAGTGCAGAGGAGCTCTGCAACACATAATACTGCCAGGGCCTATTTTACCACTCAAATCATGCCTCCATGAATATCCCGAGGAGCATACACAGCGCCCCCTAGCTGTAGCATGGGTCACTACACCACAATATATATTTAGCTCTGGCAAAAATTAAGAGACCACTGCCAAATTTTCAGTTTGTCTGATTTTTCTCTTATAGGTATACTTTTGAGTATAATGTAAATTGTTTTTATTCTATAAACTACTGATAACATGTCTCCGAATTTCAAGCAATAAATTTTGTATTTATTTTCTGAAAATGAGAAATGGCTCAAAATAACAAAAAAATGCAGTGCTTGTAGACCCAAATAATGCTAAGAAAACAAGTTCATAATCATTTAGAAACAACAATACTAATTTTTTAACTCAGGAAGAGTACAAAAATCAATATTTTGTGGAATAACCATGATTTTTAATCACAGCTTTCATGCGTCTTGAGATGCTTTCCACCAGTCTTTCACACTGCTTTTGGGTGACCTTATGCCACTCCTGGCACAAAAATTTAAGCAGTTCTTCTTTGTTGATGGCTTGTGACTTTCCATCTTCCTCTTGATTACATTCCAGAGGTTTTCAATGGGGTTCATGTCTGGAGATTGGGCTGGCCATGACAGGGATTTGATGTGGTGGTCCTTCATCCACACATTGATTGACCTAGCTGTGTGGCATGGCGCATTGTCCTGCTGGAAAAAAAACAGTCCTCAGAGTTGGAGAACATTGTCTGAGCAGAAGGAATCAACTGTTTTTCCAGGATAACCTTGTATGTGGCTTGATTCATACTTCCTTTGCAAAGATTAACCTGCCCAATTCCAGCCTTGGGTGAAGCATCCCCAGATCATCACCGATCCTCCACCAATTTCACAATGGATACAAGACACTGTGGCTTGTACGCCTCTCCAGGTCTCCGTCTAACCATTAGACCAGGTGTTGGGCAAAGCTGAATATTAGACTCATCAGAGAAGATTAGCTTACTCCAGTCCTCTATGATCCAATCCTTATGGTCTTTGGCAAACTTCAGCCTGGCTCTCCTTTACTTGTCATTGATGAAAGGCTTTTTTCTAGCTTTACATGACTTGAGCCCTGCCTCTAGGCCTGTTAAGAACTATTCTTGCCGTGCACTTCACCCCAGCTGCAATTTACCATTCCTTTTGTAGGTCACTTGATGTCATCCTGCAGTTGCTGAGTGACATTCGAATAAAATGATGGTCATCCCGGTCAGTGGAGAGTCGTTTTTGCTCTCTGCTGGTCTGTATCTTTGTTGTCCCCAATGTCTGCTGCTTGACCTTGTTGTAATGGACTGCCATCTTAGAAATTTTAAGGATGGAGGCAACATGACGCTCACTGTATCATTCTGTTAGTAAAGCCAGAATTGAGCCCTTCTTTTCCTCACTCAAAACTTTTCTTTTTAACTCCTTTGGCATGGTTAAAAGTTATTTTTTCATTCCTATTACTTTTGGGATATTACTAGCACTTGTTTTGCCATCCAGCTTGTCCTATTGCCAGAGGATTGTGAACACCACAGCAGTGTTTTTTATTCTTTACTTCGTTAAAGGGCATCTGTCACCCTAAATTGGCGGGATATTTAAATGATGGCAGTCCGGTCCCATGGGCGGTGTTTTGGGTACTTGTCTTAACCTGTTTTTCGCCGCTGTCTGCATTATTTCTGGGAATTGTAGTCGTTGCCCTCCATATAACGCGCGTGCGCATTGCAATCTTGAATTACGCAAGCGCAGTATGCTTTACCCAAAACACCGCCCATCGGACCAGACCGCCATCATTTAAATATCCCGCCAATTTAGGGTGACAGATTCCCTTTAAATAAGATTTGGTTCAGGTGATCACCTAATCAGAAGCACATTAATGAGGTGTACTGTGGTTGGAATTTAACTGACACTGGGATGGAATGGCTGTCAGACATGTAGAGAAGCTGATTTTTATAAAACTGTGCAGTGGTCTCTTAATTTTTGCCAGAGCTGTATATATAAATAAATATAGATATATATCTATATATATATATTTACATATATATATAGATATATATTTCCCTTATATGTAACTAATTCAGATCTCCTTCATTAAAGAAAAATTTGTTGCACATATATTTTTCATTTTTTTCTATTTTTTTTTTATAATTGTGGCATTCAATGATATCATTTCATCACCATTTAATAATATCACCTTTGCTTATTTTCCAGCTCGGTACAAGGAAGAGATAAGGGGCACCTGTGGTGACAGGTGGGCAAGAAATAGCCCCATGTGGGAGATTGATGGATGTTTGTTCCTCTCCGCTGTTATATATACCAGCTAATATCTACAGTGCTTCTTCATCTCATGTGTGATTACATTCCCAACTATAGATATTGCCTACTCGGAGACATCCCGTGACCTCCCTTCCTCCTATACAGTCACAGATATCCCCCTGTAATGTTATTACACCTCAATCAGGCACAGTTATATAACATTAGGTCTGTACAACTGACAGATGGAAATTTTTGATTTTGGGGGAGGTGAGAGGTGGTTTGGAATTATCAAATGACGATGATGCTTCAGGTATAAAAGTGTTAGGCCGGCGTCACACTTACCGTAGAAAAATACAGACCGTATTGTACGAGCGTAATACGCCAAGATGTTGCCGGCACAACAATCCGTATTTCATGCGTTGTCAAGGTGTGGCTGCGTATTTTGCGCATGTAAGCATCTGTATGCAATCCGTATGGCATCCGTACAGCGTATTTTTCTCGGCGACTTGCAAAATGGACATTTAACGGTTTTTAGGCCTGAAACTCATTCAAATCATCATCAGCAAGGCTATTTCTTGGCTTTGCATCAGGTTGTAACCCCCAATCTTGCCATTTTTGTGGTGTGCTTGTGTTGGAGTACTGCTGCTTGCTTGCCAACATGTCTGACACTCTTCAGTTCACCCCAACTTATCGAGTATTGTACAACTGGGTTTTGTCCCGCCGCTTTGGCCAGCCATACCCAGTGATCGCTGATCCGCGGAGGAGGAGGCGAATGTGGGTGCATCCGCATTTGAGGCTATGCCTCACTAAAGGACATTTTCACCGGCTTTATGCATCTCTGAAGACTCATCCAGATAAGTTTTTCGTGTTTTGTCGTATGACCATTCCCACATTTGATGTTTTGTTGGAGATTGTCCGCCCTGGGATCACCTACCAGAATACCAGGATGCGCAAAGCTATCTCTGCAGAGGAGCGACTTCTCCTTACGCTACAATATGTATTCCTCACCTACATACTGTCTGTTGATGATGTGCTTTCCCACAAGTGTCCCTTTACTCTTATGTCTGTAGCTGAAATATCCTCATAATATATCCCATATATCACCTAGAACTAGCAGAACTATTATGTGTATATAAAAATGTCAGAAACCTTTGACTCGTGGTAAATTTAACTTAGGATTGTTTGTAAATGACATAACGGTTATGTATAGTGCGTTTGTTCTACCTTTGTGCATGTGTCATGATTGCTCTTTCAACATTTGGTTACTTGTAGGTTCCTAAATACTGGCATATCCTATGCCGCACTCCATCATGAGTTTTGGATTGGGAGGTCCACCATCTCTGGCATTGTGCGTGATACCTGCTCACAACTCTGGGACAGACTGCATAAGCTGGTCATGCCTGAGCCAAAGATGGAAGACTGGAAGAGGATTGCCATGGGATTTGAGGAGCAATGCCACTTCCCAAATTGTCATAGTGTCTGTCTGGTGTTAATGGTCATAGCAGATGTGTTGGTGGTTGAGTACAAACAATGTATGAAAAAAGACTCCAACATTTTTATAAAAAAAGACTAGCTGTAGTACCCGGCTTCGCCCGGGTTAAATTAATAACTGCTGTTAGCTGTAACAAAATAGACTACGTTAACAAAAATTTATTCTGCACATAAAAATCACACACCAAAACGTGCGGGGGTTAAAATTTCCATTCAACACATAGCCTATGATGCTCCTGGGGTTGAGATGTGCGGGCATGCAAAATTTCATGCCCGTAAGTACAACGGTGCAGATTCCTATCCCGGGCCAAAATTATTTGCCGATTTGGAATGCGCGGGGTTAAAATTTCGACTCAAAACCTAGCCTATGATGCTCCCGGGGTCGAGACGTGCGGGTGTGCAAAATTTCATGCCCGTAAATGCAGATTCCTATGCGGACATACACACAAGCATTCAGCTTTCTCCCCATTATGTAGATAGGGCCAAAATTGTTTGGCGATTTGGAACGTGCGGGGGTTAAAATTTCCATTCAACACATAGCCTATGATGCTCCTGGGGTTGAGATGGGCGGGCATGCAAAATTTCATGCCCGTAAGTACAACGGTGCAGATTCCTATCCCGGGCCAAAATTATTTGCCGATTTGGAATGCACGGGGTTAAAATTTCGACTCAAAACCTAGCCTATGACGCTCCCAGGGTCGAGACGTGCAGGTGTGCAAAATTTCATGCCCGTAAATGCAGATTCCTATGCCGGACATACACACAAGCATTCAGCTTTCTCCCCATTATGTAGATAGGGCCAAAATTGTTTGGCGATTTGGAACGTGCGGGGGTTAAAATTTCCATTCAACACATAGCCTATGATGCTCCTGGGGTTGAGATGTGCGGGCATGCAAAATTTCATGCCCGTAAGTACAACGGTGCAGATTCCTATCCCGGGCCAAAATTATTTGCCGATTTGGAATGCGCGGGGTTAAAATTTCGACTCAAAACCTAGCCTATGACGCTCCCGGGGTCGAGACGTGCGGGTGTGCAAAATTTCATGCCCGTAAATGCAGATTCCTATGCCGGACATACACACAAGCATTCAGCTTTCTCCCCATTATGTAGAAAGGGCCAAAATTGTTTGGCGATTTGGAACGCGCGGGGTTAAAATTTCGATTCAAAACATAGCCTAGGACGCTTTCGGGGTCGAGACGTGCGGGCGTGCAAAATTTCATGCCCGTAAGTGCGACGGTGCGGATTCCAATCCCGGACAAACATACCCACATACATACACACATACATACATTCAGCTTTATATATTAGATATTTATATGTGCAAACTGCCACTTGAGGTAGTGACTATCATATTTGCTTCATGTGGTATATGTATTTACAGCACAATAGTGTAAGTGTGCATTCTTACACAAGTTCCAAAATAAGGCATGACCAAATTACAAATGATTCGATACATAATTGTATGTAAAGACAAAAACCAATAGTCAATATGGGTAGTGTTTATCATATGTGACCCATATGTCGGATTGATCACATTACACAAGTGCAAAGATGCATTTGACAACTATGAGTAAAATGTCCAAAAATTACTAACATTGCAGGAAATGATAGTATGTACAGAAAATAACAAACGTTCACCATGTATAGTGAACACCATATGTTACCCATATGTTTGGTTAACAAGATTAGACTACTGCAAATATGCAATAGCCAACATGGAGTCAAATACAATTTTACTAAATAACAAACTTTCACTATCACTAGTAAGCACCATATCTGCCCCATATGGTTGGGTTCTAAGACTAGACTAATGCAATGATGCATTAGCCAACAATTTGTAAACTGGATGGGGAAAAAATAACAAACATTGGGATAAATGATAAGAGATAACGAAATAATATTTTCCCCTAGCCTGTTGTGAATGTGCTAGAAATGAATTCTGAGCAGAAGCTCCCTCTGGTGGTTACAAACAGTACTGAACTATCCAATGAAGATTGTGAAGATTGGCGATCAGGTGTTACTGACTGGTCTTATATAAGGGAGGTTCCCTCCCATCAGGGTTGCCGGTGATCAATTGTTCTGGTCTCATCTTTGATTCCTGTTCACTTTGTAGCTTGCTGTTTCGTGCCTGCATCTTCTGCTAACAGATAAGTCATTTTCTTCTTTTAGTTTTTTGTGCTTGCTTTTTGCATTATGTCCTGCACTTCTGTGGGGGCCTGCCGGGTCCCCTCCGGGGGCTTGTGCTCCTCTCAGTTTAGTTCAGCCACTGTTGTTTGTTCGTTTGCCTTTTCCAGTTTTTTCAGTGGCTGCTGTTTAGTTTTGTTACACCAGAGAACTAATTTAGGTGGTAGAGGTCGTGTGATCTCAGGTGTTTTTGTAATTAGTAGTGTTGGTACTTTTCAGGGTTTTTTGGGATTGCAGTAAGTGTCCTTCCTATCCTTTTCTATTTAGGAAGTTTGGGCCCCAACGTTTGCTCATACTATTTTCTGTCCGTGTCTGTGTATTTCCTCTTGTCTAAAGGGTATGCCACACTAAACGAGATCGCAAGCGAGATCGCTAACGAGATCACTAATGCGTCACCATTTATGACGCAGTAGTGATCTCGTTAGCGACTTAGCTGTGTGATTCCAAACACATCTCATCAGCGATCTGTGATTCCAAACACATCCCATCAGCGATCTGTATAACGACCTCTGCGGTCATTGGGAAAATCTAGTCCCACCTGCGATGCTGGTGAAGTCGTTCATAAAGGGTGTCACACTCAGCGATTCAGGCTCACCAGCGGGACACCAACGACCAAAAAACGGCTCAGAACGTTTACAAACGATCAGCGACATCTCAGCAGGGGCCACATCGCTGCTACATGTCACAACACAGTTAAGTCGCTAACGAGATTGCTAACTGCGTCATAAATGGTGACGCAATTGCGATCTCGTTAGCGATCTCGTTTGCGATCTCGCTTAGTGTGGCATACCCTTAACCGCCATTACATGTTTGGGGGCTTTCTTTGTTCTTTTGGGATCTGCTCCGGGGCAGATAGTTTTCCTCTTTCTGTCTTTAGGTGTAGTTAGCTTCTCAGGCTGTGACGAGGCGTCTAGGACCAACGTAGGTACGCTCCACGGCTGCCTTTAGTTGTGGTGGTTAGTCAGGGTACTGCAATCCCATAGATTCCAACCTCTCTGGTGTATTTCCTTTTTTGCCTGCTCTCCTCAGCTACCAAATCATAACAGTATCACCGGCCCAAAAACTGATATTTGTATCAGAAGGGAAAAATAGTGTTAAAGAAAGAAGATTGTCAGAGTTGTCAGAGATTTTATTTTTTTTTTCCCTCTGTTTCTCTGAATGCTGAGGAGGATTTTTTTTTTTTTCCTCTCAATGGAGTTTGCACAGTTGTCTGGCCGTGTGGATCAGCTTGCCACTGAAGTTCGGAGTATTGCTACCTATCTTGCAGGGTTGCCTGTTGTGGAACCTAGGATTCCCATGCCAGATTTGTTTTTAGGGGATCGAGCTAAATTTCTGAATTTCAAAAATAACTGTAAGTTGTTTTTTGTCTTGAAATCTAAGTCCTCAGGGAACGCAGCACAGCAGGTTCAAATTGTCATCTCTCTCCTGCGCGGCGATCCTCAGGATTGGGCTTTTTCCCTGACACCTGGGGATCCAGTTTTGAGTAATGTTGATGCATTTTTTCAGGCTCTGGGGTTATTGTACGATGAGCCTAATGTCACTGATCAAGCTGAAAAAACCTTGTTGGCATTAAATCAGGGCTTGAGGACGCTGAGTTATACTGTCAGAGATTCCGAAGGTGGGCAGTCCTGACCAAATGGAATGACGATGTTTTGGCAGCCCTTTTTCGGAAGGGTCTGTCAGAGAATGTAAAGGATGTTATGGTGGGATTCCCTGTCCCCTCTGGTCTCAATGATTCTATGTCATTAGCGATTCAAATTGACAGACGTTTGCGTGAGCGTAGAGGTATGCGTGGAACGGTGTTGCCTTGTGAACCAGCTTCTGAACCCATGCAGTGTGATAGAGTGGCTTCTGGGGCACAGCGTCATGGGTTTCGAAAGCGCAATGGGTTATGTTTCTACTGTGGTGATGCCTCTCATGCTATTTCAGTCTGCCCTAAGCGGGGAAGACGTTTTGCACGTTCAGTTGTCTTGGGTAGTGTTCAGACTAAATTTTTGTTGACTGTTACCCTGATTTGCTCCCTGTCCACATTTTCTGCTCAGGATTTTGTTGATTCGGAGCAGCTATTAACCTGATGGATTTTGATTTTGCTAAACGTTGTGGGTTTCCCTTGATACCCCTACGGAAGTCTATTCCCCTACTGGGGATCGATTCTACCCCTTTGGCTGAGAATAAACCTCAGTTCTCTACTCAGGTGATAATGAGGGTTGAACCTGATCATCAGGAGAGTTGCAAATTTTTGGTGTTGTATAATCTGCATGACATTATCGTACTGGGTTTCCCTTGGTTACAGTCTCATAATCCTGTTTTGGATTGGAAATCTGTGTCTGTAACCAGTTGGGGCTGCCAATGTGTTAATACCAACACTCCTGTTTTTTCTGCCTCCCCTCAGGCTCAGGATGTTCCTGACTTTTTGACTGATTTTTCTGATGTGTTTAGCGAAAGTAAATCTGCATCCTTGCCCCCCCATAGGAGCTATGACTGCGCTATTGAATTAGTACCTGGTAGTAAATTCCCTAAAGGTCGCCTTTTTAACTTGTCTGTACCTGAACATGACGCTATGCGGTCTTATATCAAGGAGTCATTGGAGAAGGGTCATATCAGACCATCCTCTTCACCCTTGGGTGCCGTTTTTTTCTTTGTGGCCAAAAAGGATGGTTCATTAAGGCCGTGTATTGATTATCGTCTCTTGAACAATATCACTGTGAAATATTAATATCCGTTACCCTTGATTTCTGACCTGTTTTCCAGGGTGAAAAGTGCTACTTGGTTTACCAAGCTTGACCTCAGGGGGGCATATAACCTTATTCGCATTAAGCACGGGGATGAATGGAAGACGGCATTTAATACCCCAGAGGGGCATTTTGAGTACCTAGTGATGCCCTTTGGGCTCACTAATGCTCCTTCTGTCTTCCAGTCCTTCATGAATGACATTTTCAGGGATTTTGTGGATAAATTTCTGATTGTTTATTTGGATGATATCTTGATTTTTTCCAATGACTGGGACTCTCATGTGAAACATGTTCGGACTGTGTTCCAGATTTTGAGAGAGAATGCTCTTTATGTGAAGGGATCAAAGTGTCTTTTTGGCGTACAGAGGATCTCATTTCTGGGATTCATTTTGTCCCCATCTGTTATTGAAATGGACCCGGTCAAGGTTCAGGCCATCTGTGATTGGGTCCAACCTACTTCATTAAAGGCTCTTCAAAGATTCTTGGGTTTTGCCAATTTTTATCGTAAATTTATTGGTAATTTCTCTGTTATTGTTAAACCATTGACTGATTTGACCAAAAAGGGTTCTGATGTGGTGAATTGGCCTCCTGAGGCAGTCTCTGCGTTTCAGGAACTTAAGCAGAGATTCACTTCTGCTCCTGTTCTACGGCAGCCTGATGTTTCTCTGCCATTTCAGGTGGAGGTTGATGCCTCTGAAATTGGGGCAGGTGCCGTTTTGTCCCAAAGAGATCCAGAGACCTCTAAAAGTAACCCTTGTGCCTTTTTCTCTCGAAAATTTTCTCCAACTGAACGTAATTATGACGTGGGTAATCGGGAGTTATTGGCCATGAAGTGGGCTTTTGAGGAGTGGAGACATTGGCTGGAGGGAGCCAAACATCAGGTGGTGGTCCTCACGGACCATAAAAATCTGGTTTATCTGGAATCAGCCAAGCGACTTAATCCTAGACAGGCCAGGTGGGCCTTGTTTTTCACACGTTTTAATTTTGTGGTTTCCTTTCTTCCTGGCACTAAGAATGTTAAGGCGGATGCCCTGTCGAGGAGTTTCCTTGCAGACTCTCCTGAGTTATCTGATCCTGCTGTTATTTTGAAAGAGGGTGTAGTTCTTTCCGCCATCTCGCCCAATTTGAGACTGGCTCTGGAAGGGTGTCAGGAGGATAAACCCGAGCGCTGCCCTATTGGGAAATTGTTTGTCCCAGACCTATGGAAAAAGAGTGTGATGTCTGAGATTCATTGTTCCGCGTTGGCCGGTCATCCCGGAATTTTTGGTACCAGAGACTTGGTTAGTCGGTCCTTTTGGTGGCCTACTTTGTCTCGTGACGTCAGGGAATTTGTGCAGTCCTGCAGGACTTGCTCTCGCTCCAAGCCTTGCTCTCGCTCTAGTGGTTTGTTGATGCCATTGCCTGTGCCCAAGAGACCATGGACCCATATCTCTATGGATTTCATTTCCGACCTCCCTGTTTCTCAGAGAATGACCGTTATCTGGGTGATTTGTGATAGGTTTTCCAAAATGATACATCTTGTGCCATTACCTAAGTTGCCTTCCTCCTCTGAATTGGTGCCTTTGTTCCTTCAGCACGTGGTTCGGTTACACGGCATTCCTGAGAACATTGTGTCTGACAGAGGAGTCCAGTTTGTTTCCAGATTTTGGAGGACTTTTTGTTCTAAACTTGGTGTTCAATTGTCTTTCTCCTCGGCTTTTCATCCTCAGACCAATAGACAAACTGAGAGAACAAACCAGACATTGGAGACTTATCTGAGATGCTTTGTGTCTGCTGATCAGGATGACTGGGTCTCTTTTTTGCCTTTGGCTGTGTTTGCTCTTAATAATAGGGCTAGCTCTGCCACTTTGATGTCTCCATTTTTCTGCAATTTTGGGTTTCACCCTCGATTTTCTTCAGGACAGACGGAGGCTTCTGTCTGTCCAGGTGTTGACTCTGTTGTGGAGCGTATGCAGCAGATTTGGGACCAGGTAGTGGAGAGGTTGTCCCTCTCTCAGGAGAGGGCCCAGCGGTTTGCCAACCGGCATAGGACTGATGGTCCTCGGTTTGAAGTGGGGGACTTGGTCTGGTTGTCCTCAAGAAATATCCCTATGAGAGTTGCATCTCCTAAGTTTAAGCCTAGGTTCATTGGACCTTATAAGATCATGGAGATTCTTAATCCTGTTTCCTTTCGTTTACTTCTTCCAGGGACATTTAAGATCCATAACGTGTTCCACAAGTCCTTATTGAAGAGGTTTGTCGAGCCAGTGGTTCCTATGGCTGTGCCTCCTGACCCTGTTTTGGTTGAGGGCAATCTGGAGTATGTGGTTGAGAAAATATTGAATTCTCGTTTTGCTAGACGGAAACTCCAGTATTTGGTTAAGTGGAGAGGTTATGGTCAGGAGGACAATTCTTGGGTGTTTGCTTCGGACATCCATGCTAGGAGACTCATCCGTGCGTATCACAGAGCTCATCCTGACCGACCTGGTTGCTCAAATGAGGGTTCGGTGACCCCTCCTCAAGGGGGGGTACTGTTGTGAATGTGCTAGAAATGAATTCTGAGCAGAAGCTCCCTCTGGTGGTTACAAACAGTACTGAACTATCCAATGAAGATTGTGAAGATTGGCGATCAGGTGTTACTGACTGGTCTTATATAAGGGAGGTTCCCTCCCATCAGGGTTGCCGGTGATCAATTGTTCTGGTCTCATCTTTGATTCCTGTTCACTTTGTAGCTTGCTGTTTCGTGCCTGCATCTTCTGCTAACAGATAAGTCATTTTCTTCTTTTAGTTTTTTGTGCTTGCTTTTTGCATTTTGTCCTGCACTTCTGTGGGGGTCTGCCGGGTCCCCTCCGGGGGCTTGTGCTCCTCTCAGTTTAGTTCAGCCACTGTTGTTTGTTCGTTTGCCTTTTCCAGTTTTTTCAGTGGCTGCTGTTTAGTTTTGTTACACCAGAGAACTAATTTAGGTGGTAGAGGTCGTGTGATCTCAGGTGTTTTTGTAATTAGTAGTGTTGGTACTTTTCAGGGTTTTTTGGGATTGCAGTAAGTGTCCTTCCTATCCTTTTCTATTTAGGAAGTTTGGGCCCCAACGTTTGCTCATACTATTTTCTGTCTGTGTCTGTGTATTTCCTCTTGTCTAACTGCCATTACATGTTTGGGGGCTTTCTTTGTTCTTTGGGGATCTGCTCCGGGGCAGATAGTTTTCCTCTTTCTGTCTTTAGGTGTAGTTAGCTTCTCAGGCTGTGACGAGGCGTCTAGGACCAACGTAGGTACGCTCCACGGCTGCCTTTAGTTGTGGTGGTTAGTCAGGGTACTGCAATCCCATAGATTCCAACCTCTCTGGTGTATTTCCTTTTTTGCCTGCTCTCCTCAGCTATCAAATCATAACACTAGCCCATATACCACCAGCTAAGTAACATATGGTCTTTGTAGGCATTCATATGAGTGCAAATATGCGTTATACAACATGGTGTCAAAATAAATGTTCACAAAGAGCAAACTTTTCTCTCAATAACAACAGATTATGCAAATAACAAACGTTCACTATGCCTACTGAAGAGCATATTGCTAGCATATGTTGTTTAAAGGCATCTAGATTACTGCAAATGTCTTTGACACAACAGGAGGTTAAAGTAAATAGAAAAAATTTACTAACTGCTTTTTATATCATAAAATATAAGTTAAATAAAAAATCACAGCTGGTGGTATGTGGGTGGTGGGGTTGGCGGGTTCCCAGCATCTCTGTGTGGTTGGCTTGGATGACCACCTTGACCTTCACCCTATTGGGGTTGATTTTCAGAGCCCTGACCTAACATCTGCCCACGGTTAGGTTGGTATGTGGGCACATTGCCATACAGATAAGGGAGATTATATTCCTGTGTAAGATGATACACACGAGAATCATACCCCCCAATATGACCATGTTGAGCACATCTAGGTTGGGACCAGCCTCCAACACTGCATGTGTACAAGTGGCCATATTGGGAAGTCGGATTATAGCCAGCCATTTGACCCTGTTGTTGCCAAGGTTGTTTCGGTGGGGGAATGGGTTGAGGTGTAGGCGCCCGTGCAGGAGGATCCTCAGATCTGTTGGGAAATGAAAGGGGATTAGAACATGTTGGAGAGGTGATCCTAAACTGCATATGTGGTATGTGGTGTGATGTGTGTACTTACGATCTCAGATCCAGAATAGGAGCCAGAAAGCCAAGGCGGTCAAAGTACACATATTTTATTTTTTTCGGAGCCGCAGACCCGCTCCTGGACCTGTGCTGCCGTTCCCGCCGGTACTTGTCGCAGATGCTTCTCCATCTTCTCATAACATCATCCACTGCAATGACACATATAATGTAATCAATTAGCTAGCTGCACAAAGCCAAATTCTTCTACATACATACACGTTATATAGTCATGGGGGTCTAGTAGGATGTGACTATACGAACATTTTGGCGCTAAACAAAAAAAAAAATATTTTTGGCCAAAATCTGCGCTAGAACTACGCTCTGACCGTTAATAAGGTTGGAAAAAAATCAAGTAATTTACTGATTCGCTGCTGCTCCTTGCGTGGGCTGTCGCCAAAGTGGGGAAACATCTGCCCACAGATGCGCCTCCATGCCGCCTGTTTCCTTGCGCGGTCTGCGTAATGTGCATCTCTTTGGTGCGAAATTTCGGGCCTCTCCTGCAGCAAGACTGTCAACATCTCCACATTGATGAGCGTAGGCATCATGGCCAACTCCATGGAGGCGTTCTTCCGGGATGTCTGGTGCTCTTTTTGAGCTAATTTGCATGTGTCAGCTTCCTGCAGCATGTGTTGCACCATTTCCTGTGAGCTGCAGAAGTCTTGCGTATTTCTCACAAGTCACACGTGTGGTCCGTGTGTAATCCGTTGTTTTCTCGCACCCATAGACTTTCATTGGCGTACAACGGGCGTAATACGCGTACAATCGCAGCATGCTGCGGGTGTCTCGCACCGTAAAATACGGCTGAGAAAAATACGCATGATCAGAGCTGCCCCATAGAGAAGTATTGGTCCGTGTGTAATGTGTGTAATGTTTTCACGCCTCTCACTCGTCCGTATTCCTCCTTAGTGTGATGCCGGCCTTAATATTTAAATTTCTTCTACAAACAATGGAAAATTAATGTAGATAGATACAGTCATGGCCAAAAGTTTTGAGAATGACACAAATATTAATTTTTACAAAGTCTACTGCTTCACTTTTTCTAATGGCAATTTGCATATACTCCAGAATGTTATAAAGAGTGATCAGCTTAACAGCAATTACTTGCAAAGTCAATATTTGGCTAGAAAATGAACTTTATCCCCCAAAACACATTTCAACATCATTGCAGCCCTGCCTTAAAAAAAACATCATGGACAGACTGATATTCTGCAAAAGGTACAGGCAGTGGACTGCTGAGGACTGGGGTAAAGTTATTTTCTCTGATGAATCCCCTTTTCGATTGTTTGGGACATCAGGAAAACGCCTCATTCGGAGAAGACAAGGTGAGCGCTACCACCATTCTTGTCTCATGCCAACTGTTAAGCATCCTGAAACCATTCATGTATGGGGTTGCTTCTCAGCCAAGGGAATCGGCTCTCTCACAGTCTTGCCTAAAAACACAGCCATGAATAAAGAATGGTACCAGAATGTCCTCCAAGAGCAACTTCTCCCAACCCTCCAAGAGCAGTTTGGCGATCAACAATGCCTTTTCCAGCATGATGGAGCACCTTGCCATAAAGCAAAGGTGATAACTAAATGGCTCAGGGAACAAAACATAGAGATTTTTGGTCCATGGCCTGGAAACTCCCCAGATCTTAATCCCATTGAGAACTTGTGGTCAATCATCAAGAGACGGGTGGACAAACAAAAACCTAAAAATTCTGACAAAATGAAAGCATTAATTGTGCAAGAATGGACTGCTATCAGTCAGGATTTGGTCCAGAAGTTGATTGAGAGCATGCCAGGGAGAATTGCAGAGGTCCTGAAGAAGAAAGGTCAACACTGCAAATATTGACTTGCTGCATTAACTCATTCTAACTGTCAATATAAGCTTTTGTTACTCATATGTTTGCAATTATTATATTTCTGTCTGTGATAAAAACATCTGTCAAACACACATAAAAACCAGAGGGCAGCAGATCATGTGAAAATATAATATTTGTGTCATTCTCAAAACTTTTGGCCATGACTGTAGATATGGGATAGATAGATAGATAGATATTTAATTTGGAGGGGCTATCAAGACTCCCTCCCCATTGGGACTGAGCACTTATCGGCAGGCAATTGCTACCTTCCTGCTTCTGTTGCCCTGTAACAATCTCTCCCAGCTCACAGATGTCATTGACTGCTCATGCCTTTGATTCTTTTACTTTCGGTGACGTCACATCAACAGTAGTTCCTTCTCTTCAGCTTTGCAATCCCTCCAATTCTCTTTCTGAGTCCCTTAAAATCTGCCTTTCTGAAATGTAACCTTGAAGTCTTAGTATTCACAGGTCTTCCTCCTCTTGTTATCCAAAATTCTTAAATAGCATGGTCGCTACCTCCTAGGTTCCCAGCCACTCTTACCTCCTCAACCGTTTCCTTCCTGTTTATAAGTATTAGATCCTTGTTTTCTCTCCTACCTTTAGGAAGATAAAGTTGTCAGCAAGAGAGGATAAGAATTTCCTTGACCTGTTAGTTTTGCCTGAGAGAGATTCCCAACAAATGTCTGGATAGTTGAAATCTCCCATGACCACTATGTCATATTTTTGGAGAACTTGGCCATTTGATGCATAAAGAGTTCATCCATATCTTCAGCTTGCACAGGTGGCCGGTAGTAAATGCCTACAATGGTGTCCTTTCCATGGTTCTCGCCTTGTATTCTTACCCAGTTTCCACAGAACTCCCAGTCTCTGAAGCTTCAGTCTCTGTGCAGATATACGCTTTCCTAACATACAATGCGACACCTCCTCCTCATTTATCAAGTCTGTTTCTTGCAAATAAGTTGTATGCTTCTAGCCTTGTATTCCAATCAGGTGTATTGTCTCACCATGGCTTTTTCTGGCCTTTTGCCTCCCTTCCCACATTGTTCTAGTTTAAAGCTCTCCTGATAAGTGTAGCAAGGCGACTTCCAAATACATGTTTTCCAGTCTTCGTAAGGTGCACCCCATCTCTATTTGTTCTTTCTTTTACCTCGTGAAAGATAAAGTTGTCAGCGAGAGACCATAAGAATTTTCTGGACCTATTACTTTTGCCTGAGAGAGATTCCCAACAAATATCTGGTTGGTTAAAATCTCCCATGATTACTATGTCATACTTTTTTGAGAACAAAGCCATCTGATGTAAAAAGATTTCATCCTTATCTTCAGTCTGTCCGGGTGGCCTATAGTTAATATCTACAAGAGTGTCCTTTCTGTTCTTCTCTCCTTGCATTCTTACTCAGACAGTTTCCACTGAGCTACTAGTCTCTGAAGCTTGTATCTCTGTGGAGATATGTTTTCCTAACATACAATGAAACACCTCCTCCCTTCTTGTTAATCCTCTTTCTAATAAATAAGTTGTAGCCTTCAAGGTTTGTATTCCAATCATATGTATCATCCTATCAAGTTTCAGTGATGCCCATGACATCATATCTATCTTCCTGTGTTAGCAGCTCCAATTCTTCTTATTTGTTTCCCATGCTCTGTGCATTTGTATAGACACATTTTAGTTTGTAGTCGATTTCTCTTGCTCCTCTATTTTCATTCAGATTTGTTGTCTTTGTTCTTTATTTCCACTTCTAATAGCAAAGTTCTCAAAAGGATTGATTAGCTACAATTCATTAGTATGGTGGTATCACAGCCCCCACATAGTATTATGCCCCCACAGTGACCCTCCCACCCAGTATGATATTTTCACAGCCCCTCTCAACACATAAGGATGCTCCTCCATCAGCCCTCACATAGTATGATGGCACCCACAGTTTACAAGACAGTATGATTGCCCTACACACAGTTTGATAGTTACTACAGCCCCACACATACTCTATGAAGTTTACACAGACCCCTAGATTGTGTGTTGGCCCCCACATACAATATGATGTCATCATAGCCCACCCGCACAGAATGATTGACCCACAATTGTTCTATATCACACACAGTATGTTGGCCCATACAACACCTACCTATAATATGATGTCCCCTACAGCCTCCACACATTTTAATGGCCTCCACAACCTCCTTTACGCACAGCATGATGTCCCCACAGGTGCCCCCACAAAGTATTATGCTCTTCCAACCAAACACACTGTTTGATGGCCACTACATACCACTAGACAATATGATGGCCACACAGCCCCTACACAATATCATGACCAAACAGACATTTTAAAGTGCAACCTAATAAAATAAGTGAAGAAAAAATACTGACCTAGTCAGGGTCCCTTGATACGATACGATACTTTATTGATCCCGGGGGGAAATTACAGTATTACAGCAGCAATACAAACAGCAGTACATAAAATATTAGGACACAAATCTTGCACAGGTATACCAACATTACATAATAAATAAAAGTGTGTAGTTCAGGTGTATATAAGACAATGTTAATTGACATTAGTACTATTTTCTACCACCCTTAGGAAATTATTATACATCCCCATAGCAGTAGGTACAAATGATTTCCTGAATTTCTCCTTCTTGCACCTTAGTAGGATTAGACGGCTGCTGAATGTGCTCTTCTGATTCAAGAACAGCTCGTATAGTGGGTGTGTATTATTGTTCATTATAGCCCTACACTTCTTCTGAATTCTATCCTCCAATACCTCCTCAAAAGAGTCAAGATGGAGGCCAACAGCTGCGCTTGCCTTCTTGATAAGTTTGTTGATTTTATTAGCGTCAGCTACTCGCACACTACTGCCCCAGCAAATGATAGCAAAAAAGATGGCGCTTGCTACAACGGACTGGTAGAACATCTTCAGCATTTTACTGCACACATTGAACGACCTGAGCTTCCGCAGAAAGTACAGTCTGCTCATTCCCTTCTTGTAAACCTTTTCTGTATGACACCTCCAATCGAGTTTACTGTCAAGGTGAACTCCCAAATATTTGTAGCTCTCAACAATCTCAACCTCCTGGCCAGCAATGGTGATCGGTAAGTAATCCTCCTTTTTCCTTCTATAACTCACCACCATCTCCTTGGTTTTCTTTACATTTAGTTCTAGACAGTTAGTCTGACACCAATCCACAAAGTCAGAAACCACCCTTCTATATTCCTCCTCCCCCCGGCCCCCCACAATGCCCCCTACAATCACGGAGTCATCTGAGAATTTTTGGAGGTGACAAAAATCAGATTTATACTGAAAGTCTAGTTGATTCACTACTCTGCTCTGTGCATCATGTAGACTGAGGCTCCATGCAGCAAAAGTTATTTAGTGAAATTGTTGCGCCTGCTACTTTCAAATTGAGCCTACTTTCTTGGAGTGGCTTCCCTGAGGACTCCTAGTGGCACATACGTTGGCCATTGTGCGTGATGGAACAGTAACTGTATGTTACGTTAATTTAGAAGATCAGGACATCACAGTTTTTTCCCAGAAGTGAGGTAGCTCGCATTGTGGGCATGCCTGAAAAAATAATGCCACCTCAGGTTCGTTCTGCAACTGGAAATACAGCAGGGGGACCCTTGGACTGTGACAGTAAACGCCTCTTCGACGCCGGATCCCCAGGATGTCCAGGATGGACGACTTATTTTGGAACTAATGACCGAACTTACTTAGACACAGTTTCAGCAGGTGGAAGCTCTATTGGGATGATATAGAGACGTGTTTGCTCGTCATGAGGACGATTTCGGCTGTACCACGGCTATCACACACGAGATGCCCACTGAAAACACCGCGGCCATATGAGTGTTATTGACAAATTCCTCTGCAGCTGTATCAAGAGTTGAAGAGCATGTTAGGTCAGATGTTGCAGAAAGGTGTCATCAGAGAAAGTCAGAGCCCATGGGCTTCCCCAATAGTTCTGGTGAAAAAAGATGGTACTCTTCCTTTTTGTGTGGACTCTCAAAAACTCAACACCTGTACCTTGAGAGATTCATACACATTACCCAGGATAGAAGAATCTTTGTCTGCGCTGGGAAAAGCTAAATTCTTTTCAACGTAGGACCTCGCTAGCCGCTACTGGCAAGTGCCAATGTCGGAACAGGATTGATCGAAGACCGCCTTTATACTACCCATGGGCCTGTTTGAATTCAACTGAATGCCGTTTGACTTAGCCAATACTCCCGAAACTTTTCAGCGACTCATGGAAAGGTGTCTAGGTGATTTGTACTTCGAAGCCACGCTCATCTATCTAGACGATATACCGTATTTTTTGGACCATAAGACGCACTTTTTTTCCTCCAAATTAGGGAGGAAAGTGTGGGTGCGTCTTATGGTCGGAATGTAACATGTGGGGAGGGGGCAGGGGTGGAGTGAGATCACAGGAGGCAGGAAAATATCCCCTCCGCTGCAGGAATCCAGCGCTGGGGAAACCACTGGTCCCGATACTTAAGTGCAGTGAATATTTATTAGCCGCTTCCCCCCCACCTATCAGCTGAGCAGTGAATGGGGAGCAGCAGATGACAGAGCCACATGGTTCCCCAGCGCCTGATTCCTGCAGCAGCTGGGGATCTGTGTGTTGGAAGGAGAAGGAGGCAGCAGGAGCAGAGTGCGGCAGGAGCAGAGTGCAGCAGGAGGCATCGCATACCTGACAGCCTGGGGCTGTGCTGATGCCATGCTGAATGCTCCTGTGGAGGACCTGTGATGAGGTCATGAAGAGGACGGGCTGGAGCATCACATGACCACACAAAGCCCTGCCTCTTCATGATGTCATCACAGGTCCTTCAGACACACTGTACAAGAAAAAAATAATTAAAAGGTTAGTAATGACAGCACATAAAAAAGCACTCTGCCATCCTGTGGTGGACTATAACTCCCAGCATGCCATAGGATCTGCAGGACATGCTGGGAGTTATAGTTCTCCCATGGGATCTTAAAGCAGCACTCCAGTGTTATCAGTGCTGGAGTGTGGCTTTAAATATAAGCCCTATGCCCCCATTCTTAGGCCGTGGTCACACATGCAAGAAATTTGCACGATTTTTGTGCGAATCTCTCGCATGAACACCCGGCACTGCCGCCAGCACTCGGACCAGAGCGTGCAGCTGCATGTATTTCTATGCTGCATGTATTTCTATGCAGCTGCACGCTCCAGTCTGAGTGCCAGCGGCAGTGCTGGGTGTTCACGAGAGAGATTCGCACAAAAATCGTGCAAATTTCTCGCATGTGTGACCCCGGCCTTATACTCACCCTCCAGCGTCTCCACATAGTAGTTTACAGACCCCACACTGGTCCTGCAGCACCATCTCCTACCCGTAGCTTCCAACATAATAACATACTATTATATATAATAACACCACATATAATAGTATGTTATTTATGTTATTAAATATTTTACCACATTTTTTGCTTCAAATATATTTTTCCCTATTTTCCACCTCTAAAACCTTGCTGCGTCTTATAGTCCGGTGCGTCTTATAGTCCGAAAAATACGGTAATTGTCTACGCTGCTTTGTTTGAGAAACATCTGCAACGACTGCAACAAGTGTTAAGTCGCTTTCAAAAAACGGACTAAAGGTGAAACCACAAAAATGTAATCTGTTCTGCACCCAGATTCAGTACTTGGGCCATGTTGTCTCTGCTGAAGGAGTGAAACCATCTCAGGAAAAAATTGCTGTGATACAGGATTGGCCCACTCCAGAGACGGTGAAAGACATGCAAGCATTCCTGGGACTGACTGGGTATTACCGCCAATTTGTGAATAATTTTGCCCGCCGAGAAAAAACACTGCTAGAGTTGCTGAAAGGAGTACCCTCGGGTGCAAAGAACTGGTCTATTCATTGGAAGAAACACCAGGAAGAAGCCTTTCAAGATCTGAAAAAGGACTTTTCTCAACCGTTTATTCTCCACACTGACGGAACTTTGCATGGACTTAGGGCTGTGTTGTCGCAGATACAGGATGGAAGAGAGAAGGTGATCGCTTATGCAAGTCAGTCCCTTCATGATTCCAAAGTATTAGTGCACACCGACAACAACCCTTTGGCTCATCTGGAGAACGCAAAGCTGGGAGCTCTGGAACAACAATGCGTGGCCAGATTGGCAAAGTTTCGATACAAAATTGCTTACAAACGAAGAGCTGAGAACACATGCTGATGCTCTATCCAGGGTGAAACATACTAAACCTGGCCGAAATAGGGATGAAGAATTAGAAAACGAGGAGGTCCCCAGATTCTTAGATCCCGCCAGGACGGTGGTGGCAACGCAGGATCAGGTATGAGTTCTGGATCAAGGAGGCATCTTGGGCCGATCTCAGGATGAGTGGTTCCAGTTGCAGCAAGAGGATGGAGAGATTGCTCTGCTCAGATGGTGGGTGACCTCAAAAAGACTCCCTAGTTTGACAGAAAGGAATACTCTATCCTCGGGGGCTCTACGGATACTCTGACAGTGGGAACGTCTCCAGATGAAGAATGGATTGCTGTATCGGAAAGTGCAGCTCGAAAAAGAGCTGGGTGCCACCTGGCAAGTTACCATCCCATCTGCTGTTGCCAGAGATAACCACCGAAGCGCATGAAAAAGTAGCACACTTTAGTCCGGGAAGACTTTTCAGTGGTTACAGCGGTTCGTATTTCATCCTATGTTGAAGGCTGTAGTGGAAGAGACTTGTAGGACCTGCCGGACATGTGAATTGGCTAAACCACGGGAGCAGAAAGTCCCCTCACAGGCTATTGTGACCTCCGCCCCCCTGGAGCTATTAATGATAAACTATCTGACCATCAGGCCGGCCCATCAGGGGTATGAACATTGTTTCGTGATGGTGGATCACCTCACGAAGTTTGCCGTTGTGACACCAACCCGAGATCAAACCGCAGAATCAGCAGTGCATGGCATTTGCAAAAATTTCATCCAAGTTTATGGCTGTCCAACAAGGATCCATTCAGACCAAGGAGCCTGTTTTTTGTAAAAAGTGATGGGAGAACTACATCAGATGTACCAACTTGGCAAATCTCGCACCACACCATATCAACCTCAGGGAAATGGCACCTGTGAACTGTTCAACCGGATGCTAATTCAAATGTTGAGAACCTTAGAAGAAGGTCGGAAGACCCGGTGGCCTGAGTATGTATCAGAATTGGTGTGGGTATACGACAATCGAGTGCATCGAACAACAGGTTATACCCCTTATGACCTCTTATTCATCCGGACTGGAAAGGGAATCACTGAGCTGGAATTGGAGCCAGAGGAGGACTGCCCGCAAATGGGGGTGTCCTCCTGGGTGTGAGAACATCATCACCGTATGCAGACTTTGCATCGCATGGTGCAGACCAGGTTTCGGGAGTTGGAGCATGCTGAGAGAATTTCGTCAGGGGTAACAGATCTCCAGGTCAGGGACCATGTCTTAGTTCGAGAAAAATGTCCTCGAGCAAGCTGGAAAATCGATGGGAAAAGAACCCATACCAGGTAAAGTGCCGAGTCAGTTCCGAAGTACAAGTGGGAGAAGTACAGGAGACTCTCTAACAAATACCCACGGTAGTAGAGGAAGAAGAAGATGAAGACAATTTTGAACAAAGAGCTGAAGAGAAACCAATAAGACAAGAACCCGGGGCCCATGCTCCAGAAAGAACAGACGCTCCTTCACTCTCTTCTATGCAACCTGACTCTGCCGCTCAAGGGGACTCCACTACTCCTTCCAATTTACGACGCTCCGAACGAACAACAGCCAGCAAACCCCCCAATCATTATGAACAAGATAAATTCATCTGGCAGCAAACTGTGCAAGCGAAAGAAAAATGGCCACTTGGTTCACAAGAATCCTCGCCCATGGAATGGCGAGCAAAAGGAGTGGGGGAATATAGGGAGATGGACCGGGCTAATGATACTCCTCCAGTGTTAGGGCCGGAACTGTCAGGGCTGTCACCATTATTGCCAGGGGAAGGACTTTCTGACTGTAAGAGACCTTTTCACCTGACTAAGGGGCGGGTCAGAGATAAAACGGAGAGAGTGCGCCAGAACGGGGCTTTTGGCTTGAAGACAGCGTTCGCGACAGAAAAAGGTTGACTCCCTCTCCGCTGCCCCATGCCAACCAGCAGCCTTTCTATCCCGCACACACAGACTGTGTACTCCCAAAGGCCAATCCTCCGCAAGCCCCTGACCTTAACTGTCCTGACCGGTCTGTACCTCCTGACGTTTTCTGGCACTCGACACAGTACTGACCTTACAGGACACGCTGATTCTGATAGCGTTGCTGCGGCCTCCACTCCGGGACTTTGAACTTCCCCTATGGTCCTCCAGCCTCCTCTGTCCGGGAACCACAGACTGATAAGTTAACCTGTTATTTTTGTACTTCTATTATTGCTCTGTTACGGTAATTAGTTCACTTCAGGTTAGCTGGGGACTCCCTCTGACGTCACTGATGCTGTGCGGAGTCCCCGGCTGACCTGAAGCGACCTGATTACCGTGGGAAACAATCAATTAAGCTTCCCAGCTAATCACTTCCTCTCCTGTCAGCCGGGAGATGAGCTCATTCATTCGGGGGTTTACAGCGAGGCTGCTACATTATCTCCGGTCCTCGCTGTAAAACTGTTAACCCTTTGTGATGGATTGCAGCGCGGGACCTGACTGAGCGCCGGAGAGGTAAGAATAATGTTGTTTTATTATTTTTTTTTTATTACAGGAGAACAAGGGCTTTGCAAGGATTACCAGTACAATAAAATATGGTCAAAAATTGTGTATTTATTTCATTAAAATGATTTTTATTTAATGTGTGTGTAGCGCCGGCGTCCTCTGCCAGGCAGGGACGCTGTTCCCCTGCGCCAGCGTCCTCTGCCAGGCAGGGACGTCGCTCCCCTTACCCTCACACAGCGTCCTCCTTCCGCCCTGCTGGGGCTGCGCGCTCCTTCCCTGCCTCTGGGCTTAGGGCGCACGCGCGTGCACGCCCCCGCTCTTAAAGGGGCCGCGCGCATCTTTCAAAAAAGGTCCCCGGCCAATGCCGGTGGACTCCACCTTATATAAAGCACCTCCTCCTTAATGGAGGTGCCCGAGCAATGTTGTTGTTGCACTGTTTAACTCTGCTTCAGCCCTCAGGGTCCGTTACCAGTTACCTGCCTGTTTCCTGCCAGTTTCCTGTCTGCTACCTGCCCGCAAGCCTGCCTGGAGGTTCGGCCGTCACATGCGGTGACCATCGGCAATTCCAGAGACTCTCGCCTGCTCACTTGGGGGCGCTCATCAGCCATCTGCCTGCAAGCCTACCTGGAGGTTCGGCCATCACCTGCGGTGTCCATCGGCTATTCCAGAGACTCTCGCCTGCTCACTTGGGGGCGCTCATCTGCCATCTGCCTGCTAGCCTACCTGGAGGTTCGGCCATCACCTGCGGTGTCCATCGGCTATTCCAGAGACTCTCGCCTGCTCACTTGGGGGCGCTCATCTGTCATCTGTCTGCTAGCCTACCGGGAGGCTCAGCCATCTCAGGTCGTATATACCTGTCCATTCAGAGACTGCCCCGGCCCCTTGCCTGCCTGTTTATCCAGAGACTGCCCCGGTCACTTGCCGTGACTACCTGCCTGTCTACCCAGAGACTGCCCCGGTCACTTGCCGTGACTACCCGCCTGTTTGTCCAGAGACTGCCCCGGTCACTTGCCGTGACTACCTGCCTGTCCCTCCAGAGACTGCCCCGGTCACTTGCCGTGACTACCTGCCTGTCCCTCCAGAGACTGCCCCGGTCACTTGCCGTGACTACCTGCCCGTCTACCCAGAGACTGTCCCTGTCACTTGCCGTGACTTCCTGTCCGTCTCCCCGGGCGCCACCCGCTCCTTTACAAGGAAAGCCTCCTTGTATAATAAAGCTCAGAGGTTCCGCCTCCCAGACCCGTTACAGTGTGTGTTTATTTTTTTCATTTCATACAATAGGATAATAATTGAGAGTTGTCTAATTGACAACTCTCAATTATTAACCTGGCTCAAAGTCACCTTTCAATACCAAGGTGGCCTTAACCCATTATTAACCCATTAGCCACCGCTACAGGGCAATGGGAATAGACGGGCTAAGTGCCAGAAGAGGCGCATCTAATCATAGATGTGCCTTTTCTGGGATGGCTGGGGGCAGATGTTAGTAGCCAGGGGGGCACAAAAAAAATGTACCCTCCCTAGGCTATTATTATCTGCCCCCACTCACTGGCTTTCCCTTTCTGGTGGAGAAAATACCGGGGGAGCCCTCGCATTTTTTTTCAACTAATTTACACATTTAATTAACCCCTACATGTATGAAATTTTGCACACATACACTCATGTAATTGTTAGTGAAAACCATGTCGGGTTCTGTAATAATTTACAGAAACCGGCAATTGAATTAGCGGCTATTATACTATGTAGAAGTGTATGAACTATAAATATACTGTATATATTGTAAGGTTTCAACTCACTCGGCTGCTTCAGAGGTAAATCAGGAGACACTTTCTTATGCAAAAAGTCCTTAGGTTTATTGCTTCATAAACCACATAGTAACAGGCAATACAAATCTTCAATGTTTCAGCTCCTGCCTGGAGCCTCACTCCTCAGTCACAGAGTCCTCTCTGTAATGTCCCACATGGAAGTCTGTCCACACTGGCAGACTCCCACACACTCTCTTCAGACACAGAGACCTCTCTGTAATGTCCCGCCTGGACGCATGGTAGTCTGTTCACACTCACAGACTCCCACAACCTTCTACCTCAGGTGCCAAACAAACTCCATTACATAAGGTAACCCCGCCCATAGGTGAGGTCAGGATCACATGGTTAGGTCACCTGATCATGACCTCATCACAGGTCCTTCAGACACACACAAACCATGCTTCCATGCATATCTTGAGGAGCATACACAGTGCCCCCTAGCTGCATCAGGGGTCACTACACCACATACCTCCCCCCTCTGTTCAAACTTGTGGGGTTGAACACTTGTTACCCGACCAGAGATCCTTCTCGGTGGTCTCTGCCAGTCAAACCGTCTGGCTAAGTCGGGCCCTCTGTCAGACCACCCGCCTCCCCAGCGGTCAGTACGGCGTCGCAATTCCCCTGCACCCATACGTCCTGTCTGGTCTGAGTCCTTTTCATCTCGTCCACCACAGGTTCTCCTGCTTAGGTCACTCATCACTGAGCTAACTGAGGCATCACTATTTCTACCTCTTCCATCAGGCGCTCTTCGCCTCTCAACACTACGGATTGAAGGTGGCGGCCATCTTCTTTCCATTTCCTGCAGCTCTCTGTTGACCTGCTCCCTCTCCAGTCGTAGCTGCTCTACTTCTCTCAAGTATGATACACGATACTCCAGGAGCATCCGGATATTTCCAAGGCTCTCCCTGGATCCGACAACGAGGAATGGAACCATCCCATCTTCACCCCTGACTTGGACTTCGTCATCAGCCGGAATCCTGACTCTTGTCACACCGGACTTATTCACCATCTCCTGCATCACTTTCCCAAGTCTTCCGATGACTTTCTTCACCAGACCTCTGGGCACTTGAATGATGTCTTCCACCAATCCAAGCTGATTTTGAGCCTTTCTTGCTTGCTCCAAACGTCGAGCGGCTTCTTTATTCCTCCACATGATCATCTGTTTCGTTCGGAGGCATTGTAGATGCATGTCTCTCAGGACAGCCACTCGCTTCAGTGTGACTTCCTTAGTCGACAGTATGACTAACTGTTTCATCTCTGGCACCCAGTTCACACTACATGCTTCTACCGCCTTTCTAAAGGCCTCATGCGCTTCCTCACTGGCACACACTTCTCGCAGGTCTTCGGGTATCTCTATTACACACTTGAAACCCGACCCGTCACCTTCTTGGACAGACTGTTGGACCTTCCTCGTCCTGAGCATTAGTACAGTTTTCCAAGACATCTCTCTCCCTTGTGTGCCCATCTGCATGGCACTTCCCTTGCTGGATTTCTTCTCCCATAGATTTCTGGAGCTGGGCACTAGTCTCCTCCTCTATCTTGAGCTCTCGGAGAACTCTATCTCGCTCTTCTGCCAAGCAGCGACACTCCTGCTGATGTTTCTCTTGGGCCTCTCTGAGCACCTCCGTCTCTTTCCATAGAGCCTTGTTCATACTCTTACACGCTGACAGATGATTTCTGAGCTTAGAGACTTCCTTCTCCAGCTCCTCCACTTTGTGCTCAATCATTTGTCTCAGGACCCTTTCTCGCTCGACTGTCTCTTTCACTGTTTCTTTAAACAGCTCTATCTCATGGTCCTGCTCTCTTTTAGCCAGCACATGTCGCACCATCACCTCTTTAATTACATTTTTGGCTGGGCACTCTTGCCTACACACATTCTGCCTCTCCAGAGTTCCGCCCGTTCCTGCATCCGCAGTTTCCACTGTCTCACGACTCTCAGTAACTTCAGAGAGCTCCAGCTTACTGCACTCACTTTCCCTTGCGGTCGAGTCACAGTCTGCATAGGAGTCACTCCCACTCCCCTGTCATCCTGGAACAACACGTTCCCCCTTAGACAGGTCTCTGCCCCCTTTCCTGGAGCTATACCATTTCTCACGGTCACACATCTTGTCACGTCCAAGTCCCCGAGTTGGTCTGACCCACACTTTCTCCGGTCACCTGGAACTCTGGACTACCGCTATTAGGTGTTACCTTCTTTTCACACATCACACGACAAGCAACCACTACAGCCACCTGCTGTGATGGGGCTCCTCCTCTGAACAACAACACACTTTATCAATTTCCCATGCCTTTTCAA
>JARQOD010000003.1:70739937-70804135 GCA_033576555.1 Oophaga sylvatica | reverse complement strand
CCAGATAAACCAGATTTTTATGGTCCGTGAGGACCACCACCTGATGTTTGGCTCCCTCCAGCCAATGTCTCCACTCCTCAAAAGCCCACTTCATGGCCAATAACTCCCGATTACCCACGTCATAATTACGTTCAGTTGGAGAAAATTTTCGAGAGAAAAAGGCACAAGGGTTACTTTTAGAGGTCTCTGGATCTCTTTGGGACAAAACGGCACCTGCCCCAATTTCAGAGGCATCAACCTCCACCTGAAATGGCAGAGAAACATCAGGCTGCCGTAGAACAGGAGCAGAAGTGAATCTCTGCTTAAGTTCCTGAAACGCAGAGACTGCCTCAGGAGGCCAATTCACCACATCAGAACCCTTTTTGGTCAAATCAGTCAATGGTTTAACAATAACAGAGAAATTACCAATAAATTTACGATAAAAATTGGCAAAACCCAAGAATCTTTGAAGAGCCTTTAATGAAGTAGGTTGGACCCAATCACAGATGGCCTGAACCTTGACCGGGTCCATTTCAATAACAGATGGGGACAAAATGAATCCCAGAAATGAGATCCTCTGTACGCCAAAAAGACACTTTGATCCCTTCACATAAAGAGCATTCTCTCTCAAAATCTGGAACACAGTCCGAACATGTTTCACATGAGAGTCCCAGTCATTGGAAAAAATCAAGATATCATCCAAATAAACAATCAGAAATTTATCCACAAAATCCCTGAAAATGTCATTCATGAAGGACTGGAAGACAGAAGGAGCATTAGTGAGCCCAAAGGGCATCACTAGGTACTCAAAATGCCCCTCTGGGGTATTAAATGCCGTCTTCCATTCATCCCCGTGCTTAATGCGAATAAGGTTATATGCCCCCCTGAGGTCAAGCTTGGTAAACCAAGTAGCACTTTTCACCCTGGAAAACAGGTCAGAAATCAAGGGTAACGGATATTAATATTTCACAGTGATATTGTTCAAGAGACGATAATCAATACACGGCCTTAATGAACCATCCTTTTTGGCCACAAAGAAAAAAACGGCACCCAAGGGTGAAGAGGATGGTCTGATATGACCCTTCTCCAATGACTCCTTGATATAAGACCGCATAGCGTCATGTTCAGGTACAGACAAGTTAAAAAGGCGACCTTTAGGGAATTTACTACCAGGTACTAATTCAATAGCGCAGTCATAGCTCCTATGGGGGGGCAAGGATGCAGATTTACTTTCGCTAAACACATCAGAAAAATCAGTCAAAAAGTCAGGAACATCCTGAGCCTGAGGGGAGGCAGAAAAAACAGGAGTGTTGGTATTAACACATTGGCAGCCCCAACTGGTTACAGACACAGATTTCCAATCCAAAACAGGATTATGAGACTGTAACCAAGGGAAACCCAGTACGATAATGTCATGCAGATTATACAACACCAAAAATTTGCAACTCTCCTGATGATCAGGTTCAACCCTCATTATCACCTGAGTAGAGAACTGAGGTTTATTCTCAGCCAAAGGGGTAGAATCGATCCCCAGTAGGGGAATAGACTTCCGTAGGGGTATCAAGGGAAACCCACAACGTTTAGCAAAATCAAAATCCATCAGGTTAATAGCTGCTCCAGAATCAACAAAATCCTGAGCAGAAAATGTGGACAGGGAGCAAATCAGGGTAACAGTCAACAAAAATTTAGTCTGAACACTACCCAAGACAACTGAACGTGCAAAACGTCTTCCCCGCTTAGGGCAGACTGAAATAGCATGAGAGGCATCACCACAGTAGAAACATAACCCATTGCGCTTTCGAAACCCATGACGCTGTGCCCCAGAAGCCACTCTATCACACTGCATGGGTTCAGAAGCTGGTTCACAAGGCAACACCGTTCCACGCATACCTCTACGCTCACGCAAACGTCTGTCAATTTGAATCGCTAATGACATAGAATCATTGAGACCAGAGGGGACAGGGAATCCCACCATAACATCCTTTACATTCTCTGACAGACCCTTCCGAAAAAGGGCTGCCAAAACATCGTCATTCCATTTGGTCAGGACTGCCCACCTTCGGAATCTCTGACAGTATAACTCAGCGTCCTCAAGCCCCTGATTTAATGCCAACAAGGTTTTTTCAGCTTGATCAGTGACATTAGGCTCATCGTACAATAACCCCAGAGCCTGAAAAAATGCATCAACATTACTCAAAACTGGATCCCCAGGTGTCAGGGAAAAAGCCCAATCCTGAGGATCGCCGCGCAGGAGAGAGATGACAATTTGAACCTGCTGTGCTGCGTTCCCTGAGGACTTAGATTTCAAGACAAAAAACAACTTACAGTTATTTTTGAAATTCAGAAATTTAGCTCGATCCCCTAAAAACAAATCTGGCATGGGAATCCTAGGTTCCACAACAGGCAACCCTGCAAGATAGGTAGCAATACTCCGAACTTCAGTGGCAAGCTGATCCACACGGCCAGACAACTGTGCAAACTCCATTGAGAGGAAAAAAAAAAAATCCTCCTCAGCATTCAGAGAAACAGAGGGAAAAAAAAATAAAATCTCTGACAACTCTGACAATCTTCTTTCTTTAACACTATTTTTCCCTTCTGATACAAATATCAGTTTTTGGGCCGGTGATACTGTTATGATTTGGTAGCTGAGGAGAGCAGGCAAAAAAGGAAATACACCAGAGAGGTTGGAATCTATGGGATTGCAGTACCCTGACTAACCACCACAACTAAAGGCAGCCGTGGAGCGTACCTACGTTGGTCCTAGACGCCTCGTCACAGCCTGAGAAGCTAACTACACCTAAAGACAGAAAGAGGAAAACTATCTGCCCCGGAGCAGATCCCAAAAGAACAAAGAAAGCCCCCAAACATGTAATGGCGGTTAAGGGTATGCCACACTAAGCGAGATCGCAAACGAGATCGCTAACGAGATCGCAATTGCGTCACCATTTATGACGCAGTTAGCAATCTCGTTAGCGACTTAACTGTGTGTGACATGTAGCAGCGATGTGGCCCCTGCTGAGATGTCGCTGATCGTTTGTAAACGTTCTGAGCCGTTTTTTGGTCGTTGGTGTCCCGCTGGTGAGCCTGAATCGCTGAGTGTGACACCCTTTATGAACGACTTCACCAGCATCGCAGGTGGGACTAGATTTTCCCAATGACCGCAGAGGTCGTTATACAGATCGCTGATGGGATGTGTTTGGAATCACAGATCGCTGATGAGATGTGTTTGGAATCACACAGCTAAGTCGCTAACGAGATCACTACTGCGTCATAAATGGTGACGCATTAGTGATCTCGTTAGCGATCTCGCTTGCGATCTCGTTTAGTGTGGCATACCCTTTAGACAAGAGGAAATACACAGACACGGACAGAAAATAGTATGAGCAAACGTTGGGGCCCAAACTTCCTAAATAGAAAAGGATAGGAAGGACACTTACTGCAATCCCAAAAAACCCTGAAAAGTACCAACACTACTAATTACAAAAACACCTGAGATCACACGACCTCTACCACCTAAATTAGTTCTCTGGTGTAACAAAACTAAACAGCAGCCACTGAAAAAACTGGAAAAGGCAAACGAACAAACAACAGTGGCTGAACTAAACTGAGAGGAGCACAAGCCCCCGGAGGGGACCCGGCAGGCCCCCACAGAAGTGCAGGACATAATGCAAAAAGCAAGCACAAAAAACTAAAAGAAGAAAATGACTTATCTGTTAGCAGAAGATGCAGGCACGAAACAGCAAGCTACAAAGTGAACAGGAATCAAAGATGAGACCAGAACAATTGATCACCGGCAACCCTGATGGGAGGGAACCTCCCTTATATAAGACCAGTCAGTAACACCTGATCGCCAATCTTCACAATCTTCATTGGATAGTTCAGTACTGTTTGTAACCACCAGAGGGAGCTTCTGCTCAGAATTCATTTCTAGCACATTCACAACAGGCTAGGGGAAAATATTATTTCGTTATCTCTTATCATTTATCCCAATGTTTGTTATTTTTTCCCCATCCAGTTTACAAATTGTTGGCTAATGCATCATTGCATTAGTCTAGTCTTAGAACCCAACCATATGGGGCAGATATGGTGCTTACTAGTGATAGTGAAAGTTTGTTATTTAGTAAAATTGTATTTGACTCCATGTTGGCTATTGCATATTTGCAGTAGTCTAATCTTGTTAACCAAACATATGGGTAACATATGGTGTTCACTATACATGGTGAACGTTTGTTATTTTCTGTACATACTATCATTTCCTGCAATGTTAGTAATTTTTGGACATTTTACTCATAGTTGTCAAATGCATCTTTGCACTTGTGTAATGTGATCAATCCGACATATGGGTCACATATGATAAACACTACCCATATTGACTATTGGTTTTTGTCTTTACATACAATTATGTATCGAATCATTTGTAATTTGGTCATGCCTTATTTTGGAACTTGTGTAAGAATGCACACTTACACTATTGTGCTGTAAATACATATACCACATGAAGCAAATATGATAGTCACTACCTCAAGTGGCAGTTTGCACATATATAAATATCTAATATATAAAGCTGAATGTATGTATGTGTGTATGTATGTGGGTATGTTTGTCCGGGATTGGAATCCGCACCGTCGCACTTACGGGCATGAAATTTTGCACGCCCGCACGTCTCGACCCCGAAAGCGTCCTAGGCTATGTTTTGAATCGAAATTTTAACCCCGCGCGTTCCAAATCGCCAAACAATTTTGGCCCTTTCTACATAATGGGGAGAAAGCTGAATGCTTGTGTGTATGTCCGGCATAGGAATCTGCATTTACGGGCATGAAATTTTGCACACCCGCACGTCTCGACCCCGGGAGCGTCATAGGCTAGGTTTTGAGTCGAAATTTTAACCCCGCGCATTCCAAATCGGCAAATAATTTTGGCCCGGGATAGGAATCTGCACCGTTGTACTTACGGGCATGAAATTTTGCATGCCCGCACATCTCAACCCCAGGAGCATCATAGGCTATGTGTTGAATGGAAATTTTAACCCCCGCACGTTCCAAATCGCCAAACAATTTTGGCCCTATCTACATAATGGGGAGAAAGCTGAATGCTTGTGTGTATGTCCGGCATAGGAATCTGCATTTACGGGCATGAAATTTTGCACACCTGCACGTCTCGACCCTGGGAGCGTCATAGGCTAGGTTTTGAGTCGAAATTTTAACCCCGTGCATTCCAAATCGGCAAATAATTTTGGCCCGGGATAGGAATCTGCACCGTTGTACTTACGGGCATGAAATTTTGCATGCCCGCCCATCTCAACCCCAGGAGCATCATAGGCTATGTGTTGAATGGAAATTTTAACCCCCGCACGTTCCAAATCGCCAAACAATTTTGGCCCTATCTACATAATGGGGAGAAAGCTGAATGCTTGTGTGTATGTCCGGCATAGGAATCTGCATTTACGGGCATGAAATTTTGCACACCCGCACGTCTCGACCCCGGGAGCATCATAGGCTAGGTTTTGAGTCGAAATTTTAACCCCGCGCATTCCAAATCGGCAAATAATTTTGGCCCGGGATAGGAATCTGCACCGTTGTACTTACGGGCATGAAATTTTGCATGCCCGCACATCTCAACCCCAGGAGCATCATAGGCTATGTGTTGAATGGAAATTTTAACCCCCGCACGTTTTGGTGTGTGATTTTTATGTGCAGAATAAATTTTTGTTAACGTAGTCTATTTTGTTACAGCTAACAGCAGTTATTAATTTAACCCGGGCGAAGCCGGGTACTACAGCTAGTCTTTTTTTATAAAAATGTTGGAGTCTTTTTTCATACATTGTTTGTACTCAACCACCAACACATCTGCTATGACCATTAACACCAGACAGACACTATGACAATTTGGGAAGTGGCATTGCTCCTCAAATCCCATGGCAATCCTCTTCCAGTCTTCCATCTTTGGCTCAGGCATGACCAGCTTATGCAGTCTGTCCCAGAGTTGTGAGCAGGTATCACGCACAATGCCAGAGATGGTGGACCTCCCAATCCAAAACTCATG
This sequence comes from Oophaga sylvatica, assembly GCA_033576555.1. NCBI lineage: Eukaryota > Metazoa > Chordata > Amphibia > Anura > Dendrobatidae > Oophaga > Oophaga sylvatica. The sequence continues at coordinate 70,798,114 of JARQOD010000003.1, read as the reverse complement.
ATGGAGTGCGGCATAGGATATGCCAGTATTTAGGAACCTACAAGTAACCAAATGTTGAAAGAGCAATCATGACACATGCACAAAGGTAGAACAAACGCACTATACATAACCGTTATGTCATTTACAAACAATCCTAAGTTAAATTTACCACGAGTCAAAGGTTTCTGACATTTTTATATACACATAATAGTTCTGCTAGTTCTAGGTGATATATGGGATATATTATGAGGATATTTCAGCTACAGACATAAGAGTAAAGGGACACTTGTGGGAAAGCACATCATCAACAGACAGTATGTAGGTGAGGAATACATATTGTAGCGTAAGGAGAAGTCGCTCCTCTGCAGAGATAGCTTTGCGCATCCTGGTATTCTGGTAGGTGATCCCAGGGCGGACAATCTCCAACAAAACATCAAATGTGGGAATGGTCATACGACAAAACACGAAAACTTATCTGGATGAGTCTTCAGAGATGCATAAAGCCGGTGAAAATGTCCTTTAGTGAGGCATAGCCTCAAATGCGGATGCACCCACATTCGCCTCCTCCGCGGATCAGCGATCACTGGGTATGGCTGGCCAAAGCGGCGGGACAAAACCCAGTTGTACAATACTCGATAAGTTGGGGTGAACTGAAGAGTGTCAGACATGTTGGCAAGCAAGCAGCAGTACTCCAACACAAGCACACCACAAAAATGGCAAGATTGGGGTTACAACCTGATGCAAAGCCAAGAAATAGCCTTGCTGATGATGATTTGAATGAGTTTCAGGCCTAAAAACCGTTAAATGTCCATTTTGCAAGTCGCCGAGAAAAATACGCTGTACGGATGCCATACGGATTGCATACAGATGCTTACATGCGCAAAATACGCAGCCACACCTTGACAACGCATGAAATACGGATTGTTGTGCCGGCAACATCTTGGCGTATTACGCTCGTACAATACGGTCTGTATTTTTCTACGGTAAGTGTGACGCCGGCCTAACACTTTTATACCTGAAGCATCATCGTCATTTGATAATTCCAAACCACCTCTCACCTCCCCCAAAATCAAAAATTTCCATCTGTCAGTTGTACAGACCTAATGTTATATAACTGTGCCTGATTGAGGTGTAATAACATTACAGGGGGATATCTGTGACTGTATAGGAGGAAGGGAGGTCACGGGATGTCTCCGAGTAGGCAATATCTATAGTTGGGAATGTAATCACACATGAGATGAAGAAGCACTGTAGATATTAGCTGGTATATATAACAGCGGAGAGGAACAAACATCCATCAATCTCCCACATGGGGCTATTTCTTGCCCACCTGTCACCACAGGTGCCCCTTATCTCTTCCTTGTACCGAGCTGGAAAATAAGCAAAGGTGATATTATTAAATGGTGATGAAATGATATCATTGAATGCCACAATTATAAAAAAAAAATAGAAAAAAATGAAAAATATATGTGCAACAAATTTTTCTTTAATGAAGGAGATCTGAATTAGTTACATATAAGGGAAATATATATCTATATATATATGTAAATATATATATATAGATATATATCTATATTTATTTATATATACAGCTCTGGCAAAAATTAAGAGACCACTGCACAGTTTTATAAAAATCAGCTTCTCTACATGTCTGACAGCCATTCCATCCCAGTGTCAGTTAAATTCCAACCACAGTACACCTCATTAATGTGCTTCTGATTAGGTGATCACCTGAACCAAATCTTATTTAAAGGGAATCTGTCACCCTAAATTGGCGGGATATTTAAATGATGGCGGTCTGGTCCGATGGGCGGTGTTTTGGGTAAAGCATACTGCGCTGCGTAATTCAAGATTGCAATGCGCACGCGCGTTATATGGAGGGCAACGACTACAATTCCCAGAAATAATGCAGACAGCGGCGAAAAACAGGTTAAGACAAGTACCCAAAACACCGCCCATCGGACCGGACTGCCATCATTTAAATATCCCGCCAATTTAGGGTGACAGATGCCCTTTAACGAAGTAAAGAATAAAAAACACTGCTGTGGTGTTCACAATCCTCTGGCAATAGGACAAGCTGGATGGCAAAACAAGTGCTAGTAATATCCCAAAAGTAATAGGAATGAAAAAATAACTTTTAACCATGCCAAAGGAGTTGAAAAGAAAAGTCTTGAGTGAGGAAAAGAAGGGCTCAATTCTGGCTTTACTAACAGAATGATACAGTGAGCGTCATGTTGCCTCCATCCTTAAAATTTCTAAGATGGCAGTCCATTACAACAAGGTCAAGCAGCAGACATTGGGGACAACAAAGATACAGACCAGCAGAGAGCAAAAACGACTCTCCACTGACCGGGATGACCATCATTTTATTCGAATGTCACTCAGCAACTGCAGGATGACATCAAGTGACCTACAAAAGGAATGGTAAATTGCAGCTGGGGTGAAGTGCACGGCAAGAATAGTTCTTAACAGGCTCCTAGAGGCAGGGCTCAAGTCATGTAAAGCTAGAAAAAAGCCTTTCATCAATGACAAGTAAAGGAGAGCCAGGCTGAAGTTTGCCAAAGACCATAAGGATTGGATCATAGAGGACTGGAGTAAGCTAATCTTCTCTGATGAGTCTAATATTCAGCTTTGCCCAACACCTGGTCTAATGGTTAGACGGAGACCTGGAGAGGCGTACAAGCCACAGTGTCTTGTATCCATTGTGAAATTTGGTGGAGGATCGGTGATGATCTGGGGATGCTTCAGCAAGGCTGGAATTGGGCAGGTTAATCTTTGCAAAGGAAGTATGAATCAAGCCACATACAAGGTTATCCTGGAAAAACAGTTGATTCCTTCTGCTCAGACAATGTTCTCCAACTCTGAGGACTGTTTTTTTTCCAGCAGGACAATGCGCCATGCCACACAGCTAGGTCAATCAATGTGTGGATGAAGGACCACCACATCAAATCCCTGTCATGGCCAGCCCAATCTCCAGACATGAACCCCATTGAAAACCTCTGGAATGTAATCAAGAGGAAGATGGAAAGTCACAAGCCATCAAACAAAGAAGAACTGCTTAAATTTTTGTGCCAGGAGTGGCATAAGGTCACCCAAAAGCAGTGTGAAAGACTGGTGGAAAGCATCTCAAGACGCATGAAAGCTGTGATTAAAAATCATGGTTATTCCACAAAATATTGATTTTTGTACTCTTCCTGAGTTAAAAAATTAGTATTGTTGTTTCTAAATGATTATGAACTTGTTTTCTTAGCATTATTTGGGGTCTACAAGCACTGCATTTTTTTGTTATTTTGAGCCATTTCTCATTTTCAGAAAATAAATACAAAATTTATTGCTTGGAAATTCGGAGACATGTTATCAGTAGTTTATAGAATAAAAACAATTTACATTATACTCAAAAGTATACCTATAAAGAGAAAAATCAGACAAACTGAAAATTTGGCAGTGGTCTCTTAATTTTTGCCAGAGCTAAATATATATTGTGGTGTAGTGACCCATGCTACAGCTAGGGGGCGCTGTGTATGCTCCTCGGGATATTCATGGAGGCATGATTTGAGTGGTAAAATAGGCCCTGGCAGTATTATGTGTTGCAGAGCTCCTCTGCACTGTAAGCCAAGTTAATGTTGTTCTGGGACATGTAGTCCCATAAGAGTCGTGTATATTTCTAGGGTGGCTTTACAGGGTTAGCTGGTGAGCTGGGTGGGACTGGCTAACCACACATACACTGCCCACTGGTGGTTGTGAGCTTTTGTTGAGGACCTGTGATGAGGTCATGTGCATGTGACCAGACCATGTGCTCCATACCTCACCTGGGGGAGTGGCTACAGGTATGTAAGGAAGTGTTTTGCACATGGTGAGGGGAGTGTAGCATGAGTCTGTGCTGAGACTGTGAGGGTCTCGGGAGTCTGTCAGGCTGGACAGAGCTCCCTGACATCCAAGCTGGATGTCGCACAGACTGAGGAAGGCACCAAGAAAGGTTGAAGGGGTCGGATATGGAAGTCGTCAACTCCGTGCAATTGGAGCGAGTGCGCCACCTGGAGTCCGAGTTTGCGGCAGTCAAGACTCAGTTTGGAGAGAAAGCACAGGAGTGCCAGGACCTTGCTAAAACGTTGTCTCGAGCGAAGCACAAGGTGGCGGATTTACAGGCCGTATTAAAGATAAGGAAAGAGCATATGGAACAAGAAAAGGCCCTGAGACAAACTGCTGAGCATAGAGTGGATGAGCTGGAGAAGGAAGTCTCTGAGCTCAGAGGTCACCTATCAACGTGGTAAAGAGTAAATAAGGCCTTAAGACAAGATGTGGAGGGGCTCAGAGAAGCAGTAAGATGTCTTCTGCAGGAGAAGAAGTTGGTGGCCGAAGACTTACAGCGGCTGTGCCTGAGTGATAACAAGGCGGAGCTGCCCTTGCCCATCTTGGCGGATGTCTTGAAGGAAGTGTCCGAGGTGAACCAGGAAGAGAATGAGGCTTCGCTCGTTAAGTGTGTGATGGAGGTACCCGAAGACATGCAAAAAGCCTGTGCCAGCGAGGGGGTGCATGAGGCCTTCAAAAAGGCAGTAAAGGCCTATAGTGTGAACTGGGCACCAGAGACGAACCAGTTGGTGATACTGGCGGATAGGGAAGTCACAGAGAAGCGGGTGGCTGTCCTGAAAGAGATGCATCTACAATGTCTCCACACGAAACAGATGATTATGATGGGTAATATGAAAGCTGCTCGACGCCTGGAGCTGGTGAAGGAAGCTCAAATTCGGCTGGACTTTGTGGAAGACATAATTCCAGTACCCAGAAATTTGGTGGGGAAAGTCATTGGAAGACTTGGAAAGATGATGCAGGAACTAGTGAATCGTTCCGGTGTGAAGAGAGTGAGGATTCCAGCTGATGGCGAAGTCAAGGTGGCTGGTGAAGAAGAGATGGTTCCATTCATTGTTGTTGGCTCAGTGGAGAGCATTAAGAACATCCGAATGCTCCTGGAATATTGAGTGACGTACCTATGAGAGGTGGAGCAGCTGATCTTTGAAAGAAAGCAGATTAAGGAACATCTACAGGAGTTGGAACGAAGAGGGCGACTGCTTCCAGCCCGAGATATGGGGAGATGAGAGGCTTCTCTGGGGACTGGCAGTACGCGGTCTGAAGCAATGAGAGTTAGAGGACATGACTTCTCTGTTGGCTCAGGGCTGAGTGACTTAAGTGGGAGACCCTGTAACAGACGAAAGGACAGAGGGGCAGACTCGCATCAACCAGTAGGCTTGATTGGACAATGGACTCATGACCTTAGGAGGCGGCCATGGAAAGAAAGGTCGTGTGAAGGGGCACACGTGGAAAGTGGTGGACAAAATGACAAAGAGTCAGACCTGACCGTACTGACCGCTGGGGATGCGGGTGGTCTGACAAGGGGGCATCTCTATCAAAGGACGTGATGGAGTCGGTTGACGGACGCCTACCAAAGGGGTCAGTAGCAGGGCCCAACTTTGACAGACGGTTTGACTGACAGAGACGACCGAGAAGGATCTCTGGTCGGTTTGGAATAAGTATTCAACCCCACAAGTTTGAACAGAGGAGGGAGGTATGTGGTGTAGTAACCCATGCTACAGCTAGGGGGTGCTGTGTATGCTCTTCGGGATATGCATGGAGGCATGATTTGAGTGGTAAAATAGGCCCTGGCAGTATTGTGAATGGAAGGTATGTGTTGCAGAGCTCCTCTGCACTGTAAGCCAAGTTAATGTTGTTCTGGGACTTGTAGTCCCATAAGAGTTGTGTGTATTTCTAGGGTGGCTTTACAGGGTTGGTTTGTGAGCTGGGTGGGACTGGCTAACCACACATACACTGCCCACTGGTGGTTGTGAGCTTTTGTTGAGGACCTGTGATGAGGTCATGTGCATGTGACCAGACCATGTGCTCCATACCTTAGCTGGGGGAGTGGCTACAGGTACAGTCATGGCCAAAAGTTTTGAGAATGACACAAATATTATATTTTCACATGATCTGCTGCCCTCTGGTTTTTTTGTGTGTTTGACAGATGTTTTTATCACAGACAGAAATATAATAATTGCACACATATGAGTAACAAAAGCTTATATTGACAGTTAGAATGAGTTAATGCAGCAAGTCAATATTTGCAGTGTTGACCCTTCTTCTTCAGGACCTCTGCAATTCTCCCTGGCATGCTCTCAATCAACTTCTGGACCAAATCCTGACTGATAGCAGTCCATTCTTGCACAATCAATGCTTTCATTTTGTCAGAATTTTTAGGTTTTTGTTTGTCCACCCGTCTCTTGATGATTGACCACAAGTTCTCAATGGGATTGGAGGACATTCTGGTACCATTCTTTATTCATGGCTGTGTTTTTAGGCAAGACTGTGAGAGAGCCGATTCCCTTGGCTGAGAAGCAACCCCACACATGAATGGTTTCAGGATGCTTAACAGTTGGCATGAGACAAGACTGGTGGTAGCGCTCACCTTGTCTTCTCCGAATGAGGCGTTTTCCTGATGTCCCAAACAATCGAAAAGGGGATTCATCAGAGAAAATAACTTTACCCCAGTCCTCAGCAGTCCACTGCCTGTACCTTTTGCAGAATATCAGTCTGTCCATGATGTTTTTTCTGGAGAGAAGTGGCTTCTTTGCTGCCCTCCTTGAGACCAGGCCTTGCTCCAAGAGTCTCCGCCTCACAGTGCGTGCAGATGCACTCACACCTGCCTGCTGCCATTCCTGAGCAAGCTCTGCACTGCTGGTAGCCCGATCCTGCAGCTGAAACACTTTTAAGAGACGGTCCTGGCGTTTGCTGGTCTTTCTTGGGCGCCCTGAAGCCTTTTTGGCAACAATGGAACCTCTCCTTGAAGTTCTTGATGATGCGATAGATTGTTGACTGAGGTGCAATCTTTCTAGTTGCGATACTCTTCCCTGTTAGGCCATTTTTGTGTATTGCAATGATGACTGCACGTGTTTCTTTAGAGATAACCATGGTTAACAGAAGAGAAACAATGATGCCAAGCACCAGCCTCCTTTTAAAGTGTCCAGTGGTGTCATTCTTACTTAATCATGACAGATTGATCTCCAGCCATGTCCTCATCAACACCTACACCTGTGTTAATGGAGCAATCACTGAAAAGAGGTTAGCTGGTCCTTTTAAGGCAGGGCTGCAATGATGTTGAAATGTGTTTTGGGGGATAAAGTTCATTTACTAGCCAAATATTGACTCTGCAAGTAATTGCTGTTAAGCTGATCACTCTTTATAACATTCTGGAGTATATGCAAATTGCCATTAGAAAAAGTGAAGCAGTAGACTTTGTAAAAATTAATATTTGTGTCATTCTCAAAACTTTTGACCATGACTGTATGTAAGGAAGTGTTTGGCACATGGTGAGGGGAGTGTAGCGTGAGTCTGTGCTGAGACTGTGAGGGTTTCGGGAGTCTGTCAGGCTGGACAGAGCTCCCTGACATCCAGGCGGGATGTCGCACAGACTGAAGACTGAAAGCTGGCGTGCTTGAGCCAGCGGAATGGACGGTCTTGAAAACCGTGGTGAGACTGATCGGGATCAGAATGAAGTATGAAGTGTGGATTGGATACCTCTGGGAATGAGGGATCCGGGAACCTGCATGGCTAACAGGTGACAGACAGGAGTCTGTGGAGGATGACCGGGGTCATGAAGAATGTGGTAAAGTCGTACGAAGTGGTGGGAAGAAAGAGACTGTTTGGTGATTGCTGGATACCTCTGAGGAAGAGGTCTCCAGGAACCTGTGTGGCTGACGCCAACAGGTAATGGTATTGACAACCGTGTTATGCTGGTTGGGACCAGAAGGAACTATTACTGAGAGAAAGACTGTATTTTTGTGTTTGCTGGATACCTCTGAGACTGAGGTCTCCAGGAACCTGTGTGGCTGACGCCAACAGGTGACGGTCTTGACAACCGTGTTATACTGGTCGGGATCAGTGAGAAGAATTATTGAGAGAAAGACTGTATTTTTGTGTTAATTTGGCTGTAATAAACTAAATGGTCTATTGTCTTAACCCTGAGCGTGCCAGTGTTTACCTCAAAGACCAGCAAAGCGAGTGATCCCTGTCCACACACACACACATATATATATAGTATTATTATTACACATTTATATAGCGCCATTTATTCCATGGCGCTTTACATATGAAAAGGGAAAATATAGACAGGTACAATAAACGTGTGCTAGACAAGGGACACACAAGTACAGAAGGAGAGAGGACCCTGCCCGCGAGGGCTCACAGTCTACAGGGATGGGTGAGGATACACTAGGAAAGGGTAGAGCTGGTCGTGCGATGGTTCAGTAGACTGAGGATCATTGTAGGCTGTAGGCTTGTCGGAACAGGTGGGTCTTCAGGTTTTTCGTGAAGGTTTCCGTTGTTGGTGAAAGTCTGATGTTTTGCGGCAGGGAGTTCCAGAGTATGGGGGAAGCCCGGGAGAAGTCTTTTATGCGGTTGTGGGAAGAAGAGATGAGGGGGGAGTCGAGAAGAAGATCTTGAGAGGATCGAAGGTTGCATGTGGGTAGGTAGCGGGAGACCATGTCACAGATGTATGGAGGAGAAAGGTTGTGGATGGCTTTGTATGTCATGGTTAGGGTTTTGAACTGAAGCCTCTGGGCAATAGGAAGCCAGTAAAGGGCCTGGCATAGGGGGGAGGCTGGGGAATAGCGGGGAGACATGTGGATTAGTCAGGCAGCAGAGTGTAGGATGGACTGGAGTGGTGCCAGAGTGCTAGAGGGGAGGCCAGACAGTAGGAGGTTGCAGTAGTCGAGGCGGGAGATGATAAGGGCGTGCACTAGTGTTTTTGTGGTTTCATGGTTGAGGAATGAGCGGATCCGGGAAATATTTTTGATTTTGAGGCGACAGGAGGTGGCGAGGGCTTGGATGTGTGGTTTGAAAGAGAGGGCAGAGTCGAGGATCCCCCCAAGGCACCGAGCATGCGGGACTGGGGAAAGCGAGCAGCCATTGACATTGATGGATAGGTCTGGTGGAGGGGAAGAATGAGGTGGGGGAAAGATGATGAATTCTGTTTTGTCCATGTTCAGTTTGAGAAAGCGAGCAGAAAAGAAGGCTGAGATAGCAGACAGACACTGTGGGATTTTGGTCAGTAGGGAGGTGAGGTCAGGTCCAGATAGGTAGATCTGCGTGTCATCGGCGTAGAGGTGATACTGAAAGCCGTGGGATTCTATGAGCTGTCCCAGGCCGAAGGTATAGATGGAGAAGAGTAGGGGTCCTAGGACTGAGCCTTGAGGAACACCGACAGACAGGGGGCGAGGTGAGGAGGTGGTGTGTGAGAGGGAGACACTGAATGTTCGGTCTGTTAGGTATGATGAGATCCAGGATAGGGCCAAGTCTGTGATGCCAAGAGATGAGAGAATCTGTAGCAGGAGGGAATGGTCCACGGTGTCGAAGGCAGAAGACAGGTCCAGGAGAAGGAGGACAGAGTAGTGTCGCTTGCTCTTGGCGGTTAGCAGGTCGTTAGTGACTTTAGTTAGGGCAGTTTCAATTGAGTGATGCGGTCGGAAGCCGGGTTGTAAATGGTCAAAGAGGGAACAGGAGGGGAGGTGGGAGGACAGTTCGAGATATACATGCTGTTCCAGTAGTTTTGAGGAGTAGGGGAGAAGAGATATCGGGACATAGTTAGACACAGAGGATGGGTCGAGGGAGGGCTTTTTGAGGATGGGAGTGATTGAGGCATGTTTGAAGGATTAAGGAAAGACACTATTTGTAAGTGAAAGGTTGAAGAGGTGTGTGAGAGTAGGGATGAAGACTGTGGCAAAGTTAGGGATGAGGTGGGACGGGAGTGGGTCAAGCGCGCAAGTGGTGAGGTGTGATCGTGACAGGAGAGTGGAGAGCTGATCTGTTATGGTGGTGAAGCTGGTTTTGGAAGAACAGGGCTGAGTGGCTAAGAGGGGCATTGGCGGCTGCGGGCCAAAGCTTTCTCTGATCATATCAATATTTTACTTAAAGAAGGAGGCAAAGTCTTCAGCAGAAATGAGAGGAGAGGGAGGAGGTGCTGGGGGACGGAGTAGAGAATTGAAAGTGTTGAAGAGCTGCTTAGGGTTGTGAGACAGAGAGGATATGAGAGATGCGAAGTAAGTTTGTTTTGCGGCAGACAGCGTGGACTTGAAGCTGGCGAGGGACTGCTTGTATGCGTTGAGGTGCTCGGTAGAATGGGTTCTCTTCCATCTCCGCTCGGCAGCCCTGGAAGCCCGTCTCAGTTCTTTGGTCAGGCCGGTCAGCCAGGGCTGCTGTTGATTGCACGAGTTATGCTCTGCGTGAGGGGGGCGGCCGAATCAAGTGTGGCTTTTATTGTGGTGTTATAAAATGTGGCAGCAGCATCTGTGTCATTAAGTGAGGCTATGTCTGTGAGAGGGAGGAGGGACTCAGAGAGCGATTGTAAATTGAGGTGTTTGAGATTTCTGCGAGGGTGGGTGAGTTTGTGGAGTGGGGGATGCGTACTAACAGAGGAGAGGGAAGAGAATGTCAGTAGGTTGTGGTCAGACAGGGGGAGTGGGGAGTTAGTGAGATTAGTGATGGAACAGAGGCGGGTGAAGATAAGGTCCAGTGTGTGACCATCTTTGTGAGTGGCCGCAGAGGACCATTGAGTGAGGCCGAGGGAAGCCGTGAGCGATAGAAGTTTAGAGGCAGCCGGGGTGGAAGTGTCAATGGGAATGTTGAAATCGCCCATGATGATGGTGTGGATGTCAGCAGAGAGGAAATGGAGTAGCCAGGTGGTGAAGTGGTCGAGAAAGGTGGAGATGGCTAGTTCCGGGGGGCGGTAGATGACAGCCAGTTGGAGGTTGGAGGGGGAATAGATGCAGACGGAGTGCACCTCGAACGAGGGAATAGCAGCGGAGTGTGGAAGTTGAATAGGAGTAAAGGAGCAGGTATCAGACAGGAGTAAGCCAACTCTTCCACCACGTTTGTTGCTGGGGCGGGGGGTGTGAGAGAGATGGAATCCGCCATAGGAAAGCGCAGCTGGAGAGGCTGTGTCAGAGGGGGTGAGCCAGGTTTCAGTGATGCCAAGGAAGGAGAGTTTGTTGGTGATAAAGAGGTCGTGGATAAATGACAGTTTATTGCAGACGGAGCGTGCGTTCCATAGTGCTCCAGGTAGTGGGACCGGGGGAGGGGAGTGTGGATGGATAGGTATGAGGTTATCATGGTTGCAGAAACGTGTGGAGGATCGTGGCAGGGTGTTAGAAATGAGTGTGTTGATGTGTTGAGGAGGGCCAGGATTTGGGGATACATCGCCAGCGATGAGGAGTAGCAGACAGAGCGTTAGAAGGTGGGAGAAGGATAAGACATGATGTGGCAGTGTGTGTCTTGGTAAGAAGGATTGTATGTGGAGGAACAGTTCTGAGGAGGAGGTGAGATGGGTGGGGAGAATGGAGGGGGAAATGACTAATTCCTTACTAGGTGGGGGGATTACAGGAGATAGGAAGAAAGAAAGGAGGATGGGGGTGAAAGTGAAAAGAAACTGAAACATAGTGGTTTTAAATTATGTTACCTTGCAGCCAAATTCCAGTCAAATTCTAGTCTAATTCACAGTAGTGTAATTAGAAATCTGTAATTTGAAATATGGGATTTGAAATATGTGGAGCAGACACGGGTCTGGAGCAGACCCATTGCACTGAATATATCTGCAGCTAAGGGCAATCAGGTGTGATTGGAAAGTGGGCTGGGACTGCCCAGGCCAGATGTACAGAGTTAAGGACAGGTCATATATATGTATATATAGTACAGACCAAAAGTTTGGACACACCTTCTCATTCAAAGATTTTTCTGTATTTTCATGACTATGAAAATTGTAGAATCACACTGAAGGCATAAAAACTATGAATTAATACATGTGGAATTATATACTTAACAAAAATGTGTGAAACAACTGAAAATATGTCTTATATTCTAGGTTCTTCAAAGTAGCCACCTTTTGCTTTGATGACTGCTTTGCACACTCTTGGCATTCTCTTGATGAGCTTCAAGAGGTAGTCACCGGAAATGGTCTTCCAACAGTCTTGAAGGAGTTCCCAGAGATGCTTAGCACTTGTTGGCCCTTTTGCCTTCACTCTGCAGTCCAGCTCACCCCAAACCATCTCGATTGGGTTCAGGTCTGGTGACTGTGGAGGCCAGGTCATCTGGCGTAGCACCCCATCACTCTCCTTCTTGGTCAAATAGCCCTTACAAAGCCTGGAGGTGTGTTTGGGGTCATTGTCCTGTTGAAAAATAAATGATGGTCAGGGGTGAACCTAGTCTCTCTGCTGCCTGAGGTGAACGGCAAAACGGCGCCCTCCCCTCCCTAAGTAAATTTTTAAAATCAGTAGAAATTCATCTGGTTAATACAGATTTATATCTATCCTGTAAAAATTAGTACACTAGTGGACATTTTGATTTAGGGAAATAGAAAAAAAGATGTTCGAACACAAGGATGTCAGCGCCATCGCGCACATACAAGAACCACACAGAACAATCCAGAACAAGGATCATTAACCCCTTAACGACCGCCAATACGCCTTTTAACGGCGGTCATTAAGGGTACTTAAACCACAGCGCCGTTAATTAACGGCGCTGTGGAAAAAGTGAATAGCGCCCCCCAGAGGCGCATTTTCTCCGGGGTCTCGGCTGCTGGGGGTAGCCGAGACCCCAGAGAACATGAATCGGGTCGGTTTTTACCGACACCGATGTTGTGATCGCCGTTATTAACCCTATAACGGCGACCGCAAAAAAAAAAAAAAAAAGTGTCATTTAATTTCTCTGTCCTCTGATGTCATCGGACATCAGAGGACAGAGAAAAAGGGTCCCCGGGACCCCCACTGTGGCCCCCGAACCCTCCTCATGGCCCCAGGGCCCTCCGGTGTCCCCCGGTGCCGGCGCCATGCTTTAAAATGGCGGGCGCACGAGTGCTGCGCCCGCCGCGAGGTGACGGGGGGATGGGCGATTTTCTCTGGGGTCTCGGCTGCCTGGGGTAGCCGAGACCCCAGAGAACATAATAGGGGCCCCCCCAATCACCACTCTTTTGCGATCGCCATATACTGGCGATCGCAAAAGAGAAATCAATGCTGCGATCCTGCCTGTAAATTTCTCTCCCCTCTGATGTGATCGCACATCAGAGGGGAGAGAAATAGTGTCCCGGGACCCCCGATCTCACCCCCCCTGTACCTGGAGGGGTCCCGTGTCCTCCGATCCCCCCCCGGTGCGGTCCGATCCTCCCCTCGCCTCCGGTCCTCCCCTGGCCTCCGTTCAGCCTGCGTCTTCTTCCAGTAAAATTCAAAAAAATATTCATTCATTCTCTAAAAGTACATTTTGATCACTGTGATAAACTATCACAGTGATCAAAATAAAAAAACAGTACATAAACCCCCCTATATCACCCCCTTGGTTAGGTACATATAATAAAATAAAGAAATTTTATTTATTTTCATTTTTCCATTAGGGTTAGGGTTAGGGGTATAATTAGGGTTATAATTAGGGTTAGGGTTATAATTAGGGTTGGGATTAGCGTTAGGGTTAGGCTGGGTTCATATTGCGTTATGGCAGTCCGTTAGACGGACTGCGTTACACCGCGGTATAACGCGGTGTAACGCAGTCCGTTAACGCTGCCATTCACCCGCATTTGAGGGCGCATCGCGACGCATGCCGCTTTACGTAAAGCGGCATGCGTTTGCGACGTGCCGTCATTCAGTGACGGAGCCTCGGACGCGGCCTGCAGCGTCTGGGCTCCATCACCGCAAGCGCAGATAAATCATCGCTGATTCCTCTGCGCTAGTGAGTATAGCATAACGCGATCGCGTTATGCTATACCGTTACCAGCCTGTCAACGCTATGTGTTGAATGGGCTGGTAAAACGCAATATGAACCCAGCCTTAGGGTTAGGGTTATAATTAGGGTTAGGGTTATAATTAGGGTTAGGGTTGGAATTAGGGTTAGGGTTACAACTAGGGTTAGGGTTACAATTAGGGTTAGGGTTACAATTAGGGTTAGAGTTAGAATTAGGGTTGGAATTAGGGTTAGGGTTGAGATTAGGGTTAGGGGTGTGTTGGGGTTAGGGTTGGAGCTAGAATTGAGGGGTTTCCACTATTTAGGCACATGAGGGGGTCTCCAAAAACGCAGTGGCGTTCAAAAAGTCAAATGGCGCTCCCTCCCTTCCGAGTCCTGCCGTGCTCCCAAACAGTGGTTTACCCCCACATATGGGGTATCAGCGTACTCAGGACAAATTGGACAACAAGTTTTGTGGTCTAATTTCTCCTGTTACCCTTGGGAAAATAAAAATTGGGGACTAAACAATCAGGTTTGTGGAAAAAATATGATTTTTTATTTTCACGCCCGGGCGTTAAAAAACTTCTGTGAAGCACTTGGAGGTTAAAAGTTCTCACCACACATCTAGATAAGTTCCTTAGGGGGTCTAGTTTCCAAAATGGGGTCACTTGTGGGGGGTTTCCACTGTTTAGACACATCAGGGCCACTATAAACGCGACATGGCGTCCAGCCAATTCTGCGTTGAAAAAAGTCAAACGGTGCTCCTTCCCTTCCAAGCTCTGCCATGCACCCAAACAGTGGTTTACCCCCACATATGGGGTATCAGCGTACTCAGGACAAATTTTACAAAAACTTTTGGGGTCTTGTTACCCTTGGGAAAATAAAAATTGGGGTGAAAAGATTGTTTTTGTGGAAAAAATATGTTTTTTTATTTTCACGGCTCTACGTTACAAACTTCTGTGAAGCACTTGGAGGTTCAAAGTGCTCACCACACATCTAGATAAGTTCCTTAAGGGGTCTAGTTTCCAAAATGGGGTCACTTGTGGGGGGTTTCCACTGTTTAGGCACATCAGGGGCTCTCTAAACGCGACATGGCGTCCAGCCAATTCTGCATTGAAAAAGTCAAACGGCGCTCCTTCCCTTGCGACCTCTGCCGTGCGCCCAAAAAGTGGTTTACCCCCACATATGGGGTATCGGCGTATTCAGGAGAAATTGCACAACAAATTTTGTGGTTCATTTTTTCTTTGAACAGTTGTGAAAATAGAAAAAATTGGTTCCGAAGTAAAGCTTCCCACGTAAAGGGTTAATAAACTTCTTGAATGTGGTTTTGAGCACCATGAGGGGTGCAGTTTTTAGAATGGTGTTACTTTTGGGTATTTTCTATCAAATAGACCCCTCAAAGTGACTTCAAATGTGAGGTGGTCCCTAAAAAAAAATGGTGTTGTAAAAATGAGAAATTGCTGGTCAACTTTTAACCCTTATAACTTCGTAACAAAAAAAAATTTTGTTCCCAAAATTGTGCTGATGTAAAGTAGACATGTGGGAAATGTTATTTATTAAGAAATTTGTGTGACATATCTCTCTGATTTCAGGGCATAAAAGTTGAAAATTTGAAAATTGCTAAATTTTCAAAATTTTCGCCATGTTTCCGTTTTTTTCATAAATAAGCGCAAGTCAGATAAAAAATTTTTTACCACTAACGTGAAGTACAATATGTCATGAAAAAACAATCTCAGAATCAGCTGGATTCGTTAAAGCGTTCCAGAGTTATAACCTCATAAAGTGACAGTGGTCAGAATTGTAAAAATTGGCCCGGTCATTAAGCTGCAAAATGGCTCTGTCACTAAGGGGTTAATGGCAGTGGCAGGCCTGGCACAAGAATACAGACAACATTGATGGCTGAAGAGCTGTGGTCCTGTAGGTAGACACAGTCCTGCATCCCTATAGCGCAGGAGGCAGCACTGATTGCCAACCTATTATCTCTGGCACATGCCTACAAAACTCTGGACAGCTCCAATGTGGCCGCTACCTGGCACAGACATGTCCACCATGCAGCACCGTCCACACACCACATACAACGACCTGGAGTCTGAACATCAACAAGCCGCCACTGCACTAAGCTGGTAAAATGGCGCGTCTTCCCCAACAGACCACACCTAATTCTCTTAGCAAAACACAAGCGCTGCACACAGCGCTGTCCGGAGCTGATAGCAGGGGCCTTCCAATTAGGTTGAGCGAGGGATGTGGGAGCAGGAAAGGGGACAAGCGCCACCGACCAAAAGCCAATCAGAAGAAACATGGCTCGATGCCTGTATGTACCGAGGGGCGGCATTGGATGTGATGTGTAATTTATGAACAATCAGTCCTGCAGCAGAGGTGTATGTGAAAGGGACAATGCATCCTGCAACAGGGGCGTACATAGAAATCATGAGGCCGCATAGCAGAAGTTCTAATTGGGCTCCTTACCCCCCAAAAAATATATATTTGGCTGGGTCAAATAGGTATATATCTCACAACTCTGCAACCCTTACAAAGTAATTCTCCTTCTATTGAAGCCCCTACATTCCTTTTTCATTGCCTCCATGAAGTATGATGCCAACAAAAGTGCCCCACAATGTAAAATCCCCCACAGTGAATTCTTCCATTGTAACCTCCACAAACACTGTATGATGAACCTACTGTACTCCCCTCAACTACCCCAGCACAGTATGATCCCCAACTGTGACCCCCACACAGCCCCCCCATGTAGTATAACTCACCTACATACAGTATAATGTCCCCAACACCTCTTCACACTGTATAATGACCCCAACACAGCCCTCAAATAGCCCTCTATAAAGTATGAAGGCTGCCTCATAGCCCTCCAGTCTGACGCTGGTCCCGGATTTGGGTCTACGCCCTGCAGTCTCTCACTGCCAGCGCCCCTCTGATAGAGTAGAAATGAATGGTAAATGGGTGTGGAGTGGGACGCATCATTTGTCTTCTGTTCTTCAAAAGTTGACAGGTATGCTGGTAGGTTTGCCACTCACTATATGGAAAGTATGAGGGATGAGTTTGAGTCCTGGGACCTGACCGAATATGGCAGGGATGGGTCTTGCATTTTACCAGAAATGGCTCTTCTTTGTGTGCTGTGTCTGGTAATGCAAAATTCAAGGCTCCACTGAAATATTGAATATGGACACAATAAACCCTATGGTGTCTCTTTTTGACCATCCGATATGTTGTGAGGTACATTATTATTATTATTATTATAATTATATTGCTTTTAATAGCAACCGAGGCTTCCCACTCTGTGCGCAGAGATCTCCAGCTGATATTGCCACCTAGTGGTGCAATGGACATAATACCATAGTATCTAAACTACAAAATGATTGGGTCAGAGCTGAATTTTGGATCATCTCTTTTCTGTTGCAGAGGCCATTGTATTATCAAGAAAAAACTGTATGTGCCCAAAAATAGTATTGCCCCCTCAATCTGACCAAACAAGAGCAACAAACTATAAAAAATAATACTGACATATACAAGAGTGCCCGAATAATAGTACCGTATAGTCTTCAAACTACAGTGCTAATAACAATAGCGCACAATCTATAGACAAACAGTCGAATATTACTTCCATATAGTACCAAAAAAAAAACTGTTCTATACAGTCCCCAAATAATAAAGCCAAAAAATCTACAAATCATAGTGCCATAAATAATTGTAATACCTGCTAGTTTCTATACTATAACCCAACTTACTATTATCTGACACATATAAAGTTTTTGCCACCGTGCCCCTATAATAGTGCCTGTTAGGGCCATATGGTGCCTTCTATAGGCCTCTTTGGTTCCACATTACTGTGACTAGCTGAAATCAAGGATCCTATAGGTGTCCAAAGTGATGGAAGAAGTACAGGATGTGACATGATTGGTTCTATACTGTCCTATTTGATCAAGGTTTTTTTAAAAAATTGTAATTTTTAATGAATTTTGTAAAGTTTAACACAATGTAATTGTATAGCAAAAAAGGGGGGTAATTGTATGTTACGGAAAAAGTATATTGATGTGTATAGAGTACATTGAAAGTTAATCATAGGCCCTCTAGTGGCTCCTAATCAAACTGCACGATAATGCAACAATGGTAGTATTAGTAAGACTAATTAGCCATTACAAGAAAATTGTGCATGGAGCCACAATAAGACAATATCTAGCCATTTAAACTATAGAGAATTTCCATACTAATAGTGATGAGTAGAGTTGAGCATTCCGATACTTCCGATACCTGAAATCCAATGTAAGTCTATGGGAACAAAATATCGGAAGTACTTCCGATACTTACTTCCGATATTTTGTTCCCATAGACTTACATTGGATTTCACACTGATGAGTGAATGTGCTTGGATAAATCGTTATCTGAGCATGCTCGGGTGCTAACCAAGTGTCTTCGGCGTGCTCGAATACTATGTTCGAGTCCTTATGGCTGCATGTCGACAGTCATAACACATGCAGGGATTGTCTAACAAACAGACAATCACTGCATGTGTTGTGGCTCTTGAACAGCCACGAGACATGCAGCGGCGGGGACTCGAACATAGTATCTGAACACTCCGTAGTCACTCGGTAAGCACCCGAGCATGCTCAGATAACGCCTTATCCAGCACATTCACTCATCACTACATACTAACAATTGACAAACAAAAGACAAAAGACACACAATGAGGAAACAGTTGGGGGGATCAATGAGCAAGGAGATCGTAATTGTTAAATTTAGCCCAGAAATAATCCCAGGGAGCCCAAATAGAATCAAAATGATCCACCCTAGCATTCAGCAGAACCGTCAAGTTGTCCATTCTGCGAATGTCAGAGATCCTGATTAACAAATCCTGATAAGAAGGTGGATTGGACTGTTTCCAATGGAGAGCAATCATGCACCTAGCGGCTGCTAATATATGCAGTAACAATTTAAATGAATTTTCCCCATCCCTCTGGGGGTGACATTGAAAAGATAAATTGCGAGATCCAACCCCATACCTTGGAAGAACTCTTGATTAGTTATGGAGAGGTTGGATTTGATAAAGTCAAAAGAGAACTGCTGAAATCCACTTATAGGAGAAACTGCTTGTTAGGATTGGGGTGTTGCAGCACCCGAGCTCTCGTGAAGGACTCTTTCAAATGCTGCCATTTTATACCAGTACCTGGCATTAGCCCCCTTCTTGGTTAAGGGTGCCATTAGGGACAATAAGTGTTCAATAAATGGCCTGTAGACAGGACCGGTTTTAGACAAAGTGCCGCCCTGTGTAAAAGTTTAAAGTTGGGCCCCAAATGCTCACATATTGCACCATCACACAGAAACACTTCGGTTGTATTTACATGCACTGAGTTCAGGCCGCTAAACGAACCGAGATCGACAATATGAAGTTGTTCAACGTTTGATTCACTGCCTCTTAATGGTAAGTTCACACGTTCAGTAATTGGCAGCCCTTTGGATGCAGCACATGTCTGTTACCTCCAAAGGGCTGTCGTCTACTGAACACAGGTGATTCCACATGTGTTCATTGAACAGTGCGGATTCACAATGTCCAATGCATTGTATGGGTGATATTTATCTTGTGGAGGCTCGTGCCTCCACCAAATAAACAGACATGCTGCGGTCTGGAAAGATGCACCGCATGTCTGTCTCCGCGGGTGACCTGCGGGCATCTGTGCATTCATAGTGGGCATGGGATTTCTTGAAATCCCATCCACTATGCTATAACATCCGTACTCTGCGGGTTGGACGCTGCACAAATACACAGTGTCCAACCGCAGCAATTATTGATCATCTGCAAATACCCTTACTCCGGCTGAGGAAGAATGATTGGTACAGATAGTCCTCAATACAGTATAATGCAGGTCCCATATAGTACATATAGTAAAATGCACTCCCCATGGTCCTCGAGAGAACATAATGCAGCCCCCCTCAGAGTATAATGCAGCTCACCTCAGAGTATAATGCAGCTGTGTATACTGTACCCCCTTCAGAGTATAATGTAGCCCCCCTCAGAGTATACTGCAGCCCCCTCATAGAGTATAATGTAGTCCCCTCATAGAACATAATGCAGCCCCCTCAGAGTATAATGCAGCCCCATCAGAATATAATGCAACCCCATCAGAATATAATGCAACCCCACACACACAGTATAATGCAAACCCTCTCACCCAGTATAATTCAGCTCCCCCCACAAACGCACACACACAGTATAGTGCAGCCCCCCACTGTATAATGCAGCCCCCACTCACAGTATAATGCAGCCCCCCACTCACACAGTATAGTGCAATCCCCCACACAGTATAATGCAGACCCCCACACACACAGTATAGTGCAGTCCCCCCACACAGTATAATACAGCCCCACACACAGTATAGTGCAGCACCCACACATACACATTATAGTAAGTAGCAATAAAGGACATATGGGAGCTTACATCCCTAAGAAAGAGTCGGTCAAATGTGTGTACGTTAGGTCACAAATTAAGTCTTGACCCTGCTTATACCAAAGTGCAAAAAACTTTCTTTAAATACAAAAGCTCAGGGCATATAAACATACATATAAATTACAACACACATATAGTGAAAAAAACTAATAAAAACAGGTGGACAACAATGTAACCATGGTGTAACCAGACAGGCATAAGGTAATTAAACTAGGAGAGCAACACAACATAACAATAACATAATATATGTATTGCATATGTGAAGCTCCCTAATCACACTAAATGGGGAGAAAGGTAATTAGAATGGGCAAAATCTCGGCAGAAGGAAAATATACAGTTAGTCTAAAGCCCCCGTCTCACACAACGATCTCGCTAGCGAGATCGCTGCTGAGTCACTAGTTTTGTGACGCAGCAGCGAGCTCACCAGCGATATCGCTGTGTGTGACATTCAGCGACGATCAGCCCCCCTGTTGGGTATCACTGATCGTCGCTGAATGTCAGGACATTTTTTTGATCGTTGGTCTCTCGCTGACAGGCACGCATCGCTGCGTGTGACAGGCGGGAGACCAGCGATCCGCTGGTAACCAAGGTACACAGCGGGTTTCCAGGCGCGGGGCTGTGCCTAGAAACCCGCTGTGTACCTTGGATACCAGCGCCCTGATGCAGGGAGCTGGTATCCAACGTACACTGCGGGTAACTAAGCGACGTTACCCGCAGTGTCGCTGTGCTGATCGCTGCCTGAGCTGCCTGTTTGGGAGATTAGCCACTCTAAAAACATCAGTTCAGGAACACAGAACTTCAGATATGAATAAAATCTACCATAGGCATAGGTATAGACAAACATAAGGTTTTAGTAATTTCCGGAGGAGACACAGATTAGATATTAGAAAAAAACGTTTTGACAGAGTGATCAAAGAGTGGAACAGGCTGCCACGAGAGGTGGTGAGTTCTCCTTCAATGGAAGTCTTCAAACAGAGGCTGAACAGACATCGGTCTGGGATGATTTAGTGAATCCTGCTTTGAGCAGGGGGTTGGACCAGATGACCCAGGAGGTCCCTTCCAACTCTACCATTCTATGATTCTACGTACTGGTTGGTTACTGGTTCGTACAGCAGTACATGAACACCCGATTCTTACACTATGGCTGGTCCGAACAATGAAAGCAATTGTTACAATCTACTTTCGTGTCTCCCCTTTTTCCTCATATATTGTAAGCTTATGAGCAGGGCCCTCATTTCTCTTGGTATCTACTTTGATCTGTGTTTATTGTTATGCTGTATTGTCTATTGTCTGTACAAGTTCCCTCTATAATGTAAAGTGCTGCGGAATATGTTGGCGCTATAGAAATATAATTATTAATTACAATTATTCTGGGCCCACAGCCTCATGACTCCCACTGAGCGGCTCTACTCCAGCGACTTCTCCGCTCTCCATCTTAGCTGTCCACAGCTGATATATCTATGATCTTCCTCCATGGTTTCCCATGTCTCTCACACTGCTCTGGACTTTAACTCCAGAATGACTGGCTGATTTTTCGTTTGCCTTTTCAGTCTTTTTTTCTTAGAAAAACCATAACTTTTTATTTTTCCATCGCCATAGCTACGAGGCTTGTTTCTCGCACACTGACTTTTACGTTTTGAATGACACCTTTCATTTTACCACAAAATTTACTGATAAAAAAATCCAAGTAGGTGAACAGTGAGAACGAGCCGCAACGACACCGCTGTAAGGTTTTTTTTGTTACAGCAATCATTGCGCAGTAAAAATGGTAATATTATTTCCCCCCCCCAAAAAAAAATTGGAAATTTAAAAAGTAAATTCCAGCCATCACCACTAGAGGGAGCTCATTGCATTCACGTTTATTCCCAGTAAACAATATGCTAAAAGTAGAAAATTGTATATAAGGAGCTCTACCTAGCAGCACCTACAGACATCACTACCTCCCCAACTAACCAATCATGAACGACAGTTTCAGGTCACATGAGCAAATCATTTGTCACGTGACATAATCTAATGGGTGAAAACTACGCATCCCGTAATCTCCACATCCGTCCTACACAACTAATAACATTCAATACAGTTCTAAAGGCATGACGGGAGTTGTAGTCCAGCGTTTCCGCCACCAATCACATGACGCATTCCAATCTAGGTTCTAATTAACTACAACTCCATCGTGCCACCCTCTACTTGTTTACTAGACTGGAACGGATATTTCCTTCGCAAGTCATTTCGGGAAATGTAGTCTTAAAAAGTGACAGCCGTTTCCTGGCTGCGCTGGCAGGTAAACATGGCGGCGGTGAGGCTGAATGAGGTGCGGGACCCCAGCGCCCTGTTTGAGGCGCACAGCGCGGAGGAGATCCGGGGCCTGGAGAGGAAGGTGCGGGCGGAGATTGAGCAGAAGAAAGAAGAGCTGCGGCAGATGGTGGGAGAGCGATACCGGGACCTGATCGAGGCGGCGGACACCATAGGAGAGATGCGGAGGAGCGCGGGGCTGGTGGTGGACGCGGTGCGGGGGATGGAGCGTTACTGCGGGGACCTGAGAGCCAAGCCTGGCCCGGCACCGGGACAACGGGGAGGAGGAGCCGCACAGGTGAGAACACGGCCGGCTCTGCTGCATCTGTACAGGGGAGAACACGGCCGGCTCTGCTGCATCTGTACAGGGGAGAACACGGCGGCTCTGCTGCATCTGTACAGGTGAGAACACGGCCGGCTCTGCTGCATCTGTACAGGGGAGAACACGGCCGGCTCTGCTGCATCTGTACAGGTGAGAACACGGCCGGCTCTGCTGCATCTGTACAGGGGAGAACACGGCCGGCTCTGCTCCATCTGTACAGGTGAGAACACGGCGGCTCTGCTGCATCTGTACAGGGGAGAACACGGCGGCTCTGCTGCATCTGTACAGGGGAGAACACGGCCGGCTCTGCTGCATCTGTACAGGGGAGAACACGGCGGCTCTGCTGCATCTGTACAGGGGAGAACACGGCGGCTCTGCTGCATCTGTACAGGGGAGAACACGGCCGGCTCTGCTGCATCTGTACAGGGGAGAACACGGCCGGCTCTGCTCCATCTGTACAGGGGAGAACACGGCGGCTCTGCTCCATCTGTACAGGGGAGAACACGGCCGGCTCTGCTGCATCTGTACAGGGGAGAACACGGCGGCTCTGCTGCATCTGTACAGGTGGAGAACACGGCGGCTCTGCTGCATCTGTACAGGGGAGAACACGGCGGCTCTGCTGCATCTGTACAGGGGAGAACACGGCCGGCTCTGCTGCATCTGTACAGGGGAGAACACGGCCGGCTCTGCTGCATCTGTACAGGGGAGAACACGGCGGCTCTGCTGCATCTGTACAGGGGAGAACACGGCGGCTCTGCTGCATCTGTACAGGTGAGAACACGGCCGGCTCTGCTCCATCTGTACAGGGGAGAACACGGCGGCTCTGCTGCATCTGTACAGGGGAGAACACGGCGGCTCTGCTGCATCTGTACAGGGAGAACACGGCCGGCTCTGCTGCATCTGTACAGAGGAGAACACGGCGGCTCTGCTGCATCTGTACAGAGGAGAACACGGCGGCTCTGCTGCATCTGTACAGGTGAGAACACGGCCGGCTCTGCTGCATCTGTACAGGGGAGAACACGGCGGCTCTGCTCCATCTGTACAGGGGAGAACACGGCCGGCTCTGCTGCATCTGTACAGGGGAGAACACGGCGGCTCTGCTGCATCTGTACAGGGGAGAACACGGCGGCTCTGCTGCATCTGTACAGGTGAGAACACGGCCGGCTCTGCTCCATCTGTACAGGGGAGAACACGGCGGCTCTGCTGCATCTGTACAGGGGAGAACACGGCGGCTCTGCTCATCTGTACAGGGGAGAACACGGCGGCTCTGCTGCATCTGTACAGGGGAGAACACGGCGGCTCTGCTGCATCTGTACAGGGGAGAACACGGCCGGCTCTGCTGCATCTGTACAGGGGAGAACACGGCGGCTCTGCTGCATCTGTACAGGGGAGAACACGGCCGGCTCTGCTGCATCTGTACAGGGGAGAACACGGCCGGCTCTGCTGCATCTGTACAGAGGAGAACACGGCCGGCTCTGCTGCATCTGTACAGGGGAGAACACGGCGGCTCTGCTGCATCTGTACAGGGGAGAACACGGCCGGCTCTGCTGCATCTGTACAGGGGAGAACACGGCCGGCTCTGCTGCATCTGTACAGGTGAGAACACGGCCGGCTCTGCTGCATCTGTACAGGGGAGAACACGGCCGGCTCTGCTGCATCTGTACAGGGGAGAACACGGCTGGCTCTGCTGCATCTGTACAGGGGAGAACACGGCGGCTCTGCTCCATCTGTACAGGGGAGAACACGGCGGCTCTGCTGCATCTGTACAGGGAGAACACGGCGGCTCTGCTCATCTGTACAGGGGAGAACACGGCGGCTCTGCGCATCTGTACAGGTGGAGAACACGGCCGGCTCTGCTCATCTGTACAGGGGAGAACACGGCCGGCTCTGCTGCATCTGTACAGGGGAGAACACGGCCGGCTCTGCTGCATCTGTACAGGGGAGAACACGGCGGCTCTGCTGCATCTGTACAGGGGAGAACACGGCCGGCTCTGCTGCATCTGTACAGGGGAGAACACGGCCGGCTCTGCTGCATCTGTACAGAGGAGAACACGGCCGGCTCTGCTGCATCTGTACAGAGGAGAACACGGCCGGCTCTGCTGCATCTGTACAGGGGAGAACACGGCCGGCTCTGCTGCATCTGTACAGAGGAGAACACGGCCGGCTCTGCTGCATCTGTACAGGGAGAACACGGCCGGCTCTGCTGCATCTGTACAGGGGAGAACACGGCCGGCTCTGCTGCATCTGTACAGGGGAGAACACGGCGGCTCTGCTGCATCTGTACAGGTGAGAACACGGCCGGCTCTGCTGCATCTGTACAGGTGAGAACACGGCCGGCTCTGCTGCATCTGTACAGGTGAGAACACGGCCGGCTCTGCTGCATCTGTACAGGGGAGAACACGGCCGGCTCTGCTGCATCTGTACAGGGTGAGAACACGGCGGCTCTGCTGCATCTGTACAGGGAGAACACGGCGGCTCTGCTGCATCTGTACAGGGAGAACACGGCCGGCTCTGCTGCATCTGTACAGGGGAGAACACGGCCGGCTCTGCTGCATCTGTACAGGGGAGAACACGGCGGCTCTGCTGCATCTGTACAGGGAGAACACGGCGGCTCTGCTGCATCTGTACAGGGGAGAACACGGCCGGCTCTGCTGCATCTGTACAGGGGAGAACACGGCCGGCTCTGCTGCATCTGTACAGGGGAGAACACGGCCGGCTCTGCTGCATCTGTACAGGGGAGAACACGGCGGCTCTGCTGCATCTGTACAGGTGAGAACACGGCGGCTCTGCTGCATCTGTACAGGGGAGAACACGGCCGGCTCTGCTGCATCTGTACAGGGAGAACACGGCGGCTCTGCTGCATCTGTACAGGGGAGAACACGGCCGGCTCTGCTGCATCTGTACAGGGAGAACACGGCCGGCTCTGCTGCATCTGTACAGAGGAGAACACGGCGGCTCTGCTGCATCTGTACAGAGGAGAACACGGCCGGCTCTGCTGCATCTGTACAGGGGAGAACACGGCCGGCTCTGCTGCATCTGTACAGGGGAGAACACGGCCGGCTCTGCTGCATCTGTACAGGGGAGAACACGGCGGCTCTGCTGCATCTGTACAGGGGAGAACACGGCGGCTCTGCTGCATCTGTACAGGTGAGAACACGGCGGCTCTGCTCATCTGTACAGGGAGAACACGGCCGGCTCTGCTGCATCTGTACAGGGGAGAACACGGCGGCTCTGCTGCATCTGTACAGGGGAGAACACGGCGGCTCTGCTGCATCTGTACAGGGGAGAACACGGCGGCTCTGCTGCATCTGTACAGGGGAGAACACGGCCGGCTCTGCTGCATCTGTACAGGGGAGAACACGGCGGCTCTGCTGCATCTGTACAGGGGAGAACACGGCCGGCTCTGCTGCATCTGTACAGGGGAGAACACGGCCGGCTCTGCTGCATCTGTACAGGGGAGAACACGGCGGCTCTGCTGCATCTGTACAGGGGAGAACACGGCGGCTCTGCTGCATCTGTACAGGGGAGAACACGGCGGCTCTGCTGCATCTGTACAGGGGGAGAACACGGCCGGCTCTGCTGCATCTGTACAGGGGAGAACACGGCCGGCTCTGCTGCATCTGTACAGGGGAGAACACGGCCGGCTCTGCTGCATCTGTACAGGGGAGAACACGGCGGCTCTGCTGCATCTGTACAGGGGAGAACACGGCCGGCTCTGCTGCATCTGTACAGGGGAGAACACGGCGGCTCTGCTGCATCTGTACAGGGAGAACACGGCGGCTCTGCTGCATCTGTACAGGGAGAACACGGCCGGCTCTGCTGCATCTGTACAGAGGAGAACACGGCCGGCTCTGCTGCATCTGTACAGGGGAGAACACGGCCGGCTCTGCTGCATCTGTACAGGGGAGAACACGGCCGGCTCTGCTGCATCTGTACAGGGGAGAACACGGCCGGCTCTGCTGCATCTGTACAGGGAGAACACGGCCGGCTCTGCTGCATCTGTACAGAGGAGAACACGGCCGGCTCTGCTGCATCTGTACAGGGAGAACACGGCCGGCTCTGCTGCATCTGTACAGGGGAGAACACGGCCGGCTCTGCTGCATCTGTACAGGGGAGAACACGGCCGGCTCTGCTGCATCTGCACAGGGGAGAACACGGCGGCTCTGCTGCATCTGTACAGGGGAGAACACGGCCGGCTCTGCTGCATCTGTACAGAGGAGAACACGGCCGGCTCTGCTGCATCTGTACAGAGGAGAACACGGCCGGCTCTGCTGCATCTGTACAGAGGAGAACACGGCCGGCTCTGCTGCATCTGTACAGGGAGAACACGGCCGGCTCTGCTGCATCTGTACAGAGGAGAACACGGCCGGCTCTGCTGCATCTGTACAGGGAGAACACGGCCGGCTCTGCTGCATCTGTACAGGGGAGAACACGGCCGGCTCTGCTGCATCTGTACAGGGGAGAACACGGCGGCTCTGCTGCATCTGTACAGGGGAGAACACGGCCGGCTCTGCTGCATCTGTACAGGGGAGAACACGGCCGGCTCTGCTGCATCTGTACAGAGGAGAACACGGCCGGCTCTGCTGCATCTGTACAGGGGAGAACACGGCCGGCTCTGCTGCATCTGTACAGGGGAGAACACGGCCGGCTCTGCTGCATCTGTACAGGTGAGAACACGGCCGACTCTGCTGCATCTGTACAGGTGAGAACACGGCCGGCTCTGCTGCATCTGTACAGGGGAGAACACGGCGGCTCTGCTGCATCTGTACAGGGGAGAACACGGCGGCTCTGCTGCATCTGTACAGGGGAGAACACGGCCGGCTCTGCTGCATCTGTACAGGGGAGAACACGGCCGGCTCTGCTGCATCTGTACAGGGGAGAACACGGCCGGTTGCTGCATCTTACGGGAACACGGCCCGTCGCTGATCTGTACAGATGAGGACACATATTGTGACACGGGCATTAAAACTTGCATGTGACAAAATCGCTCCACTCTAATATCCATGTTAGCAGCTATCTGAGCTCGCTCTGGTTGCTGCTGTTAGGAGCAGGTGCCATCTGTATAACACAGCCATCGCCATCCCAGATTACTGCCCCACTGGCATCTTTTGGGCAGTGCAGCCCCCGCTGTGTCTTCTAATATGGCTCTCTTATGGTCCCTGCACCTGTGCGACATCTGCCCATCCGTCTTATGTTCACACGCGGCAGGTTTTGGCACCAACATATCACGACATCCGCATCCCATGGCTAGGAATAGAGGGGGTTCCTGCTCACTTTGCATGGGGCTGCTACATATAGCAGAGCATGGGGCACTTCAGAGCAGCCTTTAGGTGGGTAAACGCAGTGACGATCTGGACGTGCAATGTTTCCGTTCTCTTCAGTCCCAGGAGCGGTTTTACTGCACGGCGGCCCAGATCAAGCTTCTGCTGGAGATCCCCGAGAAGATCTGGAGCGCCATGGAGTCGTCCCAGTTCCTGCGCGCCACTCAGCTCTACCTCCTGTGCTGCCACCTGCACTCCCTCCTGCAGCTGGACTCCTCCACCTCCCGCTACAGCCCCGTCCTGGCCAAGTTCCCCATACTCATCCGCCAGGTGGCGGCCGCTGGCACCTTCCGGTAAGGACCGTGGACGTCGTCTAAGTACAGTGCCCTCCCTCACCACAGGCCGCTTCTGGTACTGCAGCTCGGCTCCGGTAATGTGAATGAAGCCGAGCTGTAGTACCAGGAGCATCCTGTGGGCGGGTGTGGCGCTGTTGGTGGAAGAAGGCGGCCGTGTTTTTTTTTTTTTTTTTAATGTGTGATTTCTATTGTCCCCTCTGCAGCGCCACCATTCTGCAGGAGAGCAAGTCCCTCCTGAGATGTTCGTCGGCCTCTGACCAGTCGGTGGCGGAGGCCCTCTGCTCCATCATGCTTCTGGAGGACAGCTCCCCGCGACAAGCCCTGGCCGAATTCCTGCTCTCCAGAAAGGCCGGGATTCAGCAGCTGCTCAACCAGCCGCACCACGGTGAGCGACTCGGCCCGGGGGCCACACGGGTCACAGGCCACACACTGCTGGGTTGTAAGGAATGAGTGATCCTTGTCCAGTCATGTGATGTCATTAGGGGCTGACAGGACGGGATTAAAGAGGGTGGGACAGGGTGACGACTGGAGGGTCCCTGACTATGTAAAGAGCTGGCTGGCAGCACAGAGGATTTCAGGGGAGCAGCGCACGGATCACGTTGGCCACAGTATAGTATAGCACAGAGGATTTAGCACACTTCCCCCTTAAACTGATGAGAGGCAACGTGTTGGTGAGGCTCTGACTGCATATTGGGGGACGGTGCCATGTGGGGAGGGAGAAGGGGACAACTGTCAGCAGTAGGAACAGGGTTGTTCAGCAGCACAGAGGATTTCAGGAGTGTGCTGATCTGATGGCAGGCGGTGCCTTCTCACATGGGGTATTAGTGATGGTGTACAGGAGACGCGGGGAGGGAAATGATGTTACTGGTTGATTACTTAAGGTGCTAGGTTACTTGGCAGCACAGAGGATTTCAGCAGAGCAGCTGCTAAAATTGGACGCACAGATGAGGTTTTTACTCCGAACAGTGAGTCGCGGGGACAAGTCATGTGGGGAGGGAGATGAAAACCATAGCGAGTCACCGGCTGACCGTTCAGGGACTTTACCGTGCAGCGCAGAGTGTTTCAGCACAGCCCAGAGCTGATTGCAGTGCACTCGCGTGAGGACAGCGCTGCATGTAAGAGCGGCAGTCTGCTGAAACACTATGCTGCTTTTGTACGACTATTGATCTAAGCCATCCATCTTTTTTTTTTTTCTTGTTTTCCAGGCTCCAGCATAAAGTCCCAGGTGTGTTCCCTGGTGGAGCTGTTGGCAAATACCTGTATCAGGCCCATGCCCTCTTCTATATGCAGCCCGACACCGTGATGGCCGACCCTGCCCTCAGCTGTGGCCTCCTGTTCTCTATGTTAGAGACAGTCACCGCCCAGCAGGCCGGAGGTAAGATGCCCGTATCTCTCACCATTGCCAGCTCCCATGCTGCATCTGTGTCATTGTGAGCTCTGACGTGGGGGCGCACCCTGCCGGCCGACCTGTGGGGGCGCGCCCTTCCGGCCGACCTGTGGGGGGCGCGCCCTTCCGGCCGACCTGTGGGGGGCGCCTCTGCCGGCCGACCTGTGGGGGGCGCCGCCCTGCCATCTCATAATCGTTTTTGGCTCTTTACTATTACAGGGAAAGGCATCAAAGTATTGAGAGAGGAGATGCAGTCCATCAACTGGTCCAAGCACCTGCCGCCCTCTGTCTTGGACTTCCAGCCCACCCTGCGGACCCTCGCTCGCCCTATAAACCAGGACTATCTACGAGAAACTCTACAGCAGTGGATTAACCTGTAAGATCTCAGGTCCTGTATGTACTTAAAGGGGTTGCCGGGACTTTAACATTGATGGCCTACTCTTAGGATGGGTCATCAATCAATCTCTGATCAGTGGGGGTCCGTCACTCAGCACTCCCGCTGATCAGCTGTTCCAGGGGTCGGTGTTGTCCGAAACTGCTCACTTGCGGAACTGGGAACCATTTTCAAGGCTTAACAGGACCCCCAGTCTCGTTATTGGCCCAGGCACCCATGAATACTTGTATATCCTATGACAAAATGTTTGTTGGATAACCCCTTTAAGAGTGAAAAATCCCTTTAAGGGCGAGGGTAAGGGCGTGAATCTTATGCCATTGTTGTATTTCCGCCAGGTGCAATGAAGACATAAAATCTGGGATTTCTGCGCTGCTGGTCTACGTGAAGACCCTGAAGGGCCTGGCTGGCATCAGAGACGCCGTGTGGGAGCTGCTGACCAGCGACTCCATGAGCCAGAACTGGGAGAAGGTTTGTCAGCGACTACTGGACCGTCCCATCCGGTTCTGGGAGGATATGATGCAGCAGCTGTTCCTGGACCGACTGCAGGTCAGGGCTCGCTTTGGAGCTTATATATCCAGTCCTTAGAGACCAATTCCGAGGAGCCTCATTAAAGGGGTTGTCCACTACTTTAAGAATTTTTATTCATGGTCAAAAATCTAAAAAATAAATCTCTACTTGAACTGTGCCACTCAAGTGTATGACTACCGGGGTCCCCCGCCAGTCTACCAGGGTCCCGGTTCCAGGGAACTGTCAGGAGATGGCTGTAGCCTTGACATTTCTACCGAATAGGAAAAATCACTCTCTACTCCGCATCCCAGTGCCCATAAGACCACGGCTGACCTGTGCCGTGTACCTCAGTCACAGATGATGGAAGAAAAGAAGGATCGGACATATCGGATTTCGATATGTCCAATCCTGTGTTATCACTAGAGATAAGCGACCACCTGAGGTGTCTGGGAGCCACTTTTTCTTACAACACGCACATGGGGGGCCGGCTCAGTCAGCATGGACAACTTTAAAGGGTTATTGCCAACGCCAGCAGAGAACGGGACGCACATGTGCATCCATTCCCTTTTTAGAGCCCCATTGTCATGAGCAGTCGGACCCCCAGCCGCGTGTTGCCGACCCTGCGGATGGGGAGACAACTTCACTAACCCTTTGTAATCTTTACATTTTTTTTCCTCCCTGTTGCCCAGACTCTGATAAAAGAAGGAGTGGAGTCGATCTCCTCGGAGTCTGTGCAGCTGCTGCTCTCCACCCTGCAGGACCTGGAGAAGAACCCAGACTCCCTGAAGCACATCCAACACGAAGGTAACATCTGCTCCTTCCTGTGGTCCGAAAGCCAAAGCGACCTTCCGCCAGACGCTGCCTGGATCAGCGTGGCAAACCGCGGCCCCCAGCACAGAAGCGGCCTCTCCCTTAAAGCCCAGGCGGTCACTCCGTGCATCCAGAGCTTCTGCCAGGTCATAGACTCCAAACTGAAGGTGAAATTGGAGGACCTGTTCTCCTACCTCCCGAGGGAGGCGTCTGCCGGCGAGCAGCAGAACCAACCTCTTGGCAACAAACCCTCTGCTTTCGATCGGTACGGAGATGCCCGCACGGTGCAGGAGATGTTATGCCACCACTGCCTCGCGTGCATGCAGCACATCCAGGACTCGGTCAGGACTCAGCTGAAATCTGCGGCAGATGCAGAACCCACGGATAACGCTGCCATGTGCGGGCACACACTGGGCAGGGTACTGTTCCTGGCAAGGTTGTGCCAGTCATTAAGCGAACTCTGCCCTCATTTGAAGCAGTGCATCTTAGGAAAATCCGGCGGCATCGAACATACGATACGGGAGGCTAAGACCACCAAGAAGCCCGGTAAAGGGAGGGTCGCCGACAAGCCACAAGTCGTCTGCAAGTGGCAGGAACTGAAAGACAAACTCGTAAAACAGTCCCTGGATGCCTACTCCATCTGGAGCGCCACCGTGGTAAAAGTAAGTGGTGGGAGGCAGAAGTGCTTTATAGATCACCGTTATAATGACAGTGCCCACAATTCTGCAAGCTTCAGAGCTGAACTCTTACAGCAGCTCCTGCGCAGATCTTGCTTTAGTGGTTTTTCTTATTCTAGGACGTCATCTGCTGCCCCATTGCATTGTAGAAGGTTTGGGGAGTAGCATTTCTCATTTGCACCTTTTTCCCACAGCACTTGGTACTTTCCTTCACGAATACCTTGCTGCAGAGTGCGGCTGGATCAGCACTTGCTACCGCCACCCAGTGGGACGAAATAGAAATTCAGGAGGAAACGGAGGCGGGAAGCAGCGTCACGTCAAAGATTAGACTTCCTGGACAGGTGGGTAGTTTATTAGGACTGAAGCTGTAAACGTCGATCTTAAACCGAATTGGCATTAAGAGGCATGGATATTGGTAAATTGGGGGCATGTTTAGCTATACTGGTGCCAGAAGATGAAATCTGTTATGAGCAGGTGTAGTTTGGGGCTCTAATTACCCCAACTTCTGGAATCCACGTGTCCATGGAAGGCCCCACACTTCCCTCTAGACTGCTCAATTTTTCCATCACTAGAATATTTGTCTTATAATTCTACACCATAGAAATGGAGCTTTTACTTTATTATTGTCGGCATTTTTAAGGAATACTACATTCTGCCACAAGTGTGAGTATTATGCTTGCATCCATCTGAAAAGGACACTGCTTCACTCACTTATCCTTTCCTGTTGAATATACGCTTCAAACACAACCTCTAAAAAGTAAAAAATGGCAATAGCCGTGGTGAGTTTACTCTTTTTGAGATGAAATTGCAAGTAATGAGCAATTTTACCAATATCCTTTCTGCTTTCTGTCCATTCAATGACTTGATCGTAATCTTTGTATTTGTGGTTCCCTTCTGCAGTGCTCCTGGTACGTCCAGTCGCTTCTGTTCAATCTGTGCCAAGCGGTCAACCGAGTCGGAGGGCACACCCTACCCAAAGTGACCCTGCAGGCGTTACTGAGGAGCTGCCTGGATGAAGTACTCGGTGCATACGAAAAGCTGTGCCAGGAAGGTTTGGGAAAGGTTTGGTCATATTATATATTTATCCTATTTCCAGTAATTCTAATACTGTTGTTGGAGCATGTGCAGATGCCCCTAATGACCCTGCCTAATGAACCATCTGATAGCTAGGTTGTAGCACAGCTCAGCTATGCTATGCAAAAGATGGCCCTAATGACCCTGCCTAATAAACCATCTGATAGCTAGGTTGTAGCACAGCTCAGCTATGCTATGCAGAAGATGGCCCTAATGACCCTGCCTAATAAACCATCTGATAACCAGGTTGTAGCACAGTTCAGCTATGCAGAAGATGCCCCTAATGACCCTGCCTAAAAAATGATCTGATAACCGGGTTGTAGCACAGCTCAGCTATGCAGAAGATGCACCTAATGACCCTATCTAATTCAGGAAATACAGATGCACCTATGACCCTGTCTAATGAAAAGCAAAAAAATTACCAGACCCTCACACGACATTCTCATTGCCCTGATGGCCATGTTATAGCACAGCTCAGCTATTTTATGCTCCGCTCTGCTATGCATTCAGCGGAGAGCATGATCTGAAGATGCCCATGAACCACTAATGAAAAGTGGAGTGTGTAAATAGTAATGAATATTGGTCCCAGTCCCTACGTTCACAACCATCAATGGTCACCTCATCCATAGTAACAAAAATAGCTTCTGTTGAGATCTATATCAGGAGGCCCAAATGAGAGCAAGGCAAGGGGGCCTGCAGAACTGAGGAGAAGCAGTGTACTGATCGTATAAGGGGGTTTAAGTTGAACCGAGTTGAAAACATAGCCATCCTCCTCCATAGGCTGTGTCCCGTCAAGCAAGGTGATCTCTAATACCACGCGCAGCCTGAGAACAAGTGTGGTGCTGTAGCTGAAAGAATGTAGTCATCTTCTGAATATGCACTGCCCTCCCAGTTCTCTGGGGTGTGTAGGAATTAGATGTCAAAGTTGAATCATGACCTTCTGGACCCATACATTTTTTTTTTTTTTTGCAGAAATCAGCAAATCCCGTCACACAGACCAGAGCCCTGCAGCTGCTTTTCGACCTCCGCTACCTGTGCCTGGTCCTCGGCTCCCGTGCAGAAGATGGAAAGAGTGGTAAAACTAAGCCAGACTCCAGGTATGTTACTGGCGGCAGGGAGTGTTGTCATAGGATTTCTACATCTCCGATCTGTCATGGGATTGTGGTTATGTTGCAGAATTCAGCACGTTGCCGATCAGCTGGAGGGCCGCATCGATCCGTTCGATTTGGACGTCTTCACCCCGCACCTGAATGTGAACCTAAACCGTCTGGCTCAGAGGACGTCGGTAAGTGGCTCGTGTGCTGTGTTATAATCCGGCATCAGGTGGATCTGACTCTGGATTATCAAATGGCCTTGGATAGAGATGGTGAGAATCGATATGCAGGACCCGGTCCAGTGGTCACCAGACGGAAGCCCTGAGAACCGTCTCCTACTTGACATTATCCATGGCTCGGCTTGACGCGACTTCACGTGAGTCACCACAATGATGACGTTGCGCCAAGCCGGCTAATCAGATGTAGAGCCACTGATGATGTCAGATAAGATTCTCATGGCTCCGTCCACCAACCAGATCACTAATGTGCCCGCTGCATCGGGACCTGCAAATCGATTATCAGCGTCTCTAGTCATGGACCTGACATGATGGAGGCGCAGTCTTAGGAGTGACTCCCTTTCCTGTTGCAGGTCCTATTTGGGTTACTCACAGGAGCTGAAAACCAGTTCATCAGCAGAAGTTCCACACTGGGGGTCCAGGAGACGCACAATGTGCTGCCATTGGCATCCAGCCAGATACGGTAATGGCCACGTTAGATGTGTGGGAATGGAGTCTGACCACAGAAGTCAACGGAAAATAAGTGCACCTGTTGTGGTTGTGCACTCAGTGATGTAACGCAAGACACTGGAATAGTATTTTATCTCAATTTCTGCCAATTTTTGTCCTCAAATTAAAATCTCATCCACTTTTCTGCTCCTGTGATCCCCTGCCGATTATATTCCTACAAACCTTGATGGAGAATATGCAGCAGATCGCAGCCTCGGAGCAATTTATGATATTTGCAAGTAGCACTCCTTGGGATCTACTCTCCAGACCATTATCTGCTCTCTAGTCCCTGGGATCTGCTCTCCAGACCATTATCTTCTCTCTATTCCCTGAGATCTGCTCTCCAGACGATTATCTGCTCTCTAGTCCATGAGATCTGCTCTCCAGACCATTATCTGCTCTCTAGTCCCTGGGATCTGCTCTCCAGACCATTATCTGTCTCTAGTCCCTGGATCTGCTCTCCAGACCATTATCTGCTCTCTAGTCCCTGGATCTGCTCTCCAGACCATTATCTGACTCTAGTCCCTGGATCTGCTCTCCAGACCATTATCTGATCTCTAGTCCCTGAATCTACTCTCAGACTTCTTACCTGGATCTGCTCTTAGTCCCTGGGATCTGCTCTCCAGACCATTATCTGCTCTCTAGTCCCTGGATCTGCTCTCCAGACCATTATCTGATCTCTAGTTCCCTGGATCTGCTCTCCAGACCATTATCTGATCTCTAGTCCCTGGATCTGCTCGTCCAGACCATTATCTGCTCTCTAGTCCCTGGATCTGCTTCGCTCTAGTCCATGGATCTGCTTCTACTTATCCCATGGATCTGCTCTCTGTCCCTGGGATCTGCTCTCTAGTCCCTGGGATCTGCTCTCTAGTCCCTGGGATCTGCTCTCTAGTCCTGGGATCTGCTCTCTAGTCCCTGGGATCTGCTCTCTAGTCCTGGGATCTGCTCTCTAGTCCCTGGGATCTGCTCTCTAGTCCCTGGGATCTGCTCTCTAGTCCCTGGGATCTGCTCTCTAGTCCCTGGGATCTGCTCTCTAGTCCCTGGGATCTGACTCTCTAGTCCCTGGGATCTGCTCTCTAGTCCCTGGGATCTGCTCTCTAGTCCCTGGATCTGCTCTCTAGTCCCTGGATCTGCTCTCTAGTCCCTGGGATCTGCTCTCCTACCCTAGTTGATCTGCTCTCTAGTCCCTGAGATCTACTCTCCAGACCATTATCTGATCTCTAGTCCCAGGGATCTGCTCGCCAGCCATTATCTGCTCTCTAGTCCCTGGGATCTGCTCGTCAGACCATTATCTGCTCTCTAGTCCCTGGGATCTGCTCTCCAGACCATTATCTGCTCTCTAGTCCCTGAGATCTACTCTCCAGACCTTATCTGATCTCTAGTCCCTGGGATCTGCTCTCCAGACCATTATCTGATCTCTTAGTCCCAGGGATCTGCTCTCAGTACCAGGGATCTGCTCTCTAGTCCCAGGGATCTGCTTTCTAGTCCCTGGGATCTGCTCTCTAGTCCCTGAGATCTACTCTCCAGACTATTATCTGATCTCTAGTCCCTGGGATCTGCTCTCCAGACCATTATCTGATCTCTAGTCCCAGGGATCTGCTCGCCTAGACCATTATCTGCTCTCTAGTCCCTGGGATCTGCTCGCCAGACCATTATCTGCTCTCTAGTCCCTGGGATCTGCTCTCCAGACCATTATCTGCTCTCTATTCCCTGAGATCTACTCTCCAGACCATTATCTGATCTCTAGTCCCTGGGATCTGCTCTCCAGACCATTATCTGCTCTCTAGCCCTGGGATCTGCTCTCTAGTCCCAGGGATCTGCTCTCTAGTCCCTGGGATTGCTCCTTAGTCCTGGGATCTACTCTCTAGTCCCTGGGATCTACTCTCTAGTCCCTGGGATCTGCTCTCCAGACCATTATCTGCTCTTTAGTCCCTGGGATCTGCCTCCAGACCATATTTGCTCTCCAGACTATATCTGCTCTCTAGTCCCTGGGATCTGCTCTCCAGTCCATTATCTGCTCTCTAGTCCCTGGGATCTGCTCTCCAGACCATTATCTGCTCTCTAGTCCCTGGGATCTGCTCTCCAGACCATTATTGCTCTCTAGTCCCTGGGATCTGCTCTCCAGACCATTATCTGCTCTCTAGTCCCTGGGATCTGCTCTCCAGACCATTATCTGCTCTCTAGTCCCTGAGATCTACTCTCCAAACCATTATCTGATCTCTAGTCCCTGGGATCTGCTCTCCAGACCATTATCTGCTCTCTAGCCCTGGGATCTGCTCTCAGTCCTGGATCTGCTCTCTAGTCCCTGGGATCTACTCTCTAGATCCTGATCTACTCTCTAGTCCCTGGGATCTGCTCTCCAGACCATTATCTGCTCTCTAGTCCCTGGGATTGCTCCGACATATCTGCTCTTAGTCCCTGGGATCTGCTCTCCAGCCATTATCTGCTCTCTAGTCCCTGGATCTACTCTCTAGTCCCTGGGATCTGCTCTCTAGTCCCTGGGATCTGCTCTCCAGACCATTATCTGCTCTTTAGTCCCTGGGATCTGCCCTCCAGACCATTATCTGCTCTCCAGACTATTATCTGCTCTCTAGTCCCTGGGATCTGCTCTCCAGTCCATTATCTGCTCTCTAGTCCCTGGGATCTGCTCTCCAGACCATTATCTGCTCTCTAGTCCCTGGGATCTGCTCTCCAGACCATTATCTGCTCTCTAGTCCCTGAGATCTACTCTCCACACCATTATCTGATCTCTAGTCCCTGGGATCTGCTCTCCAGACCATTATCTGCTCTCTAGCCCCTGGGATCTGCTCTCTAGTCCCTGGGATCTACTCTCTAGTCCCTGGGATCTGCTCTCTAGTCCCTGGGATCTGCTCTCCAGACCATTATCTGCTCTTTAGTCCCTGGGATCTGCCCTCCAGACCATTATCTCCTCTCTAGTCCCTGGGATCTGCTCTCTAGTCCCTGGGATCAGCTCTCCAAACCATTATCTGCTCTCTAGTCCCTGGGATCTGCTCTCCAGACCATTATCTGCTCTCCAGACTATTATCTGCTCTCTAGTCCCTGGGATCTGCTCTCCAGACCATTATCTGCTCTCCAGACTATTATCTGCTCTCTAGTCCCTGGGATCTGCTCTCCAGTCCATTATCTGCTCTAGTCCATGGGATCTGCTCTCCAGTCCATTATCTGCTCTAGTCCCTGGGATCTGCTCTCCAGACCATTATCTGCTCTCTAGTCCCTGGGATCTGCTTTCCAGACCATTATCTGCTCTCCAGACTATTATCTGCTCTCTAGTCCCTGGGATCTGCTCTCCAGTCCATTATCTGCTCTCTAGACCCTGGGATCTGCTCTCCAGACCATTATCTGCTCTCTAGTCCCTGGGATCTGCTCTCCAGACCATTATCTGCTCTCTAGTCCCTGGGATCTGCTCTCCAGACCATTATCTGATCTCTAGTCCCTGGGATCTGCTCTCCAGACCATTATCTGATCTCTAGTCCCTGGGATCTGCTCTCCAGACCATTATCTGATCTCTAGTCCCTGGGATCTGCTCTCCAGACCATTATCTGATCTCTAGTCCATGGGATCTCCTGCCTCCCTTTGCTGTGATGTGTTACTGTTTTTAGCAGGAAATGTGCCAACCACAAAGACGACCAGGTGCATCTCCTGCCGTTGTCTGTCACCGAGAAGTGTCTTATGGGCTTGTGTATTTTAGGTTCGGGCTGCTTCCTCTCAGTATGACGAGCTCACGGAAGGCACTGAGCAGAACCGTGGAAGAGGTGAGAACGCAGGTGAGCGCTGCGCCAGTGCACGTGTGCGATATATGCTCTGCCCTATGGGGCACCCATCTTATTCCCTTCTGCACCATCTTTCGGTCAAGAATTTATTATTTAGATGGGGACAGATGGCACCCACTGCATTCAATCATTAAGATAATTAGGGCCATGGCTGCCCCCATCGATGGAATTTTGATGGCCCTTGCCAAGTACAGGCTATCCGTTATTAAAGGGCAGTGGTCTCTAGCGCAGGGTTCCCCAGCTCCAGTCCTCAAGGCCCACCAACAGGTCATGTTTTCAGGATTTCCCTTGTATTGTACAGGTGATGCAATTATCACCTGGGTGGGCCTTGAGGACTGGAGTTGGGGAACCTGCTCTAGCGGATGCAAAATCATGGCTCTCAATATAATCTAACAGCCAGGGCATGCTGAGAGTTGTAGTCTTGCAACAGCTGGAGAGCCCCACATTTGAGAGGATAAGA
The DNA here is from genome assembly GCA_033576555.1 of Oophaga sylvatica. Lineage (NCBI taxonomy): Eukaryota > Metazoa > Chordata > Amphibia > Anura > Dendrobatidae > Oophaga > Oophaga sylvatica. Next base: position 70,758,788 of record JARQOD010000003.1, on the reverse strand, counting down.
CTAAGGTGCCTGGCAGGGCTAGTCTTCTCTTCCCCTGGGGCAGGGCATCGGTATTAATTCCTGAAACTTTTTTTTTTCTACTCCTGTGAATTATCTTCTAGCTGTTAGCGAACCACATCCTGCTGTAGATGTCTGCACCACGAGGGTTGGAGTCTGATGTGTAAGCGGCTGTAGGGTTTTGATGTGTCTTGCAGTGAATTGCATTTATACAAGTGCATGTCAGAGAGAACCCATGAGGAAAAATAACAAAGCCGATTCTCTCTTCTGCCTCATCTGTGCTCTGTAATATCTCCACACAAGTGTCTGCAGAGCAAGGGGGTCTGAATCTGTGCCAAAATATAGTCATGGGTCACAGCTGTAGAGTCACTGTGTACATACATTACTTATCCCTATACTGATCCTGAGTTACAGCCTGTATTATACCCCAGAGCTGCACTCACTATTCTGCTGGTGGTGTCACTGTGTACATACATTACATTACTTATCCCTATACTGATCCTGAGTTATATCCTGTATTATACCCCAGAGCTGCACTCACTATTCTGCTGGTGCAGTCACTGTGTACATACATTACATTACTTATCCCTATACTGATCCTGAGTTATATCCTGTATTATACCCCAGAGCTGCACTCACTATTCTGCTGGTGCAGTCACTGTGTACATACATTACATTACTTATCCTGTACTGATCCTGAGTTACATCCTGTATTATACTCCAGAGCTGCACTCACTATTCTGCTGGTGCAGTCACTGTGTACATACATTACATTACTTATCCTGTACTGATCCTGAGTTACATCCTGTATTATACCCAGAGCTGCACTCACTATTCTGCTGGTGGAGTCACTGTGTACATACATTACTGATCCTGTACTGATCCTGAGTTATATCCTGTATTATACCCCAGAGCTGCACTCACTATTCTGCTGGTGGAGTCACTGTGTACATACATTACATTACTTATCCTGTACTGATCCTGAGTTACATCCTGTATTATACTCCAGAGCTGCACTCACTATTCTGCTGGTGCAGTCACTGTGTACACACATTACATTACTTATCCTGTACTGATCCTGAGTTACATCCTGTATTATACCCAGAGCTGCACTCACTATTCTGCTGGTGGAGTCACTGTGTACATACATTACATTACTTATCCCTATACTGATCCTGAGTTACAGCCTGTATTATACCCAGAGCTGCACTCACTATTCTGCTGGTGCAGTCACTGTGTACATACATTACTTATCCCTATACTGATCCTGAGTTACATCCTGTATTATACTCCAGAGCTGCACTCACTATTCTGCTGGTGCAGTCACTGTGTACATACATTACTTATCCTGTACTGATCCTGAGTTACCTCCTGTATTATACTCCAGAGCTGCACTCACTATTCTGCTGGTGCAGTCACTGTGTACATACATTACATTACTTATCCTGTACTGATCCTGAGTTACATCCTGTATTATACTCCAGAGCTGCACTCACTATTCTGCTGGTGCAGTCACTGTGTACATACATTACATTACTTATCCCTATACTGATCCTGAGTTACATCCTGTATTATACTCCAGAGCTGCACTCACTATTCTGCTGGTGCAGTCACTGTGTACATACATTACTTATCCCTATACTGATCCTGAGTTACATCCTGTATTATACTCCAGAGCTGCACTCACTATTCTGCTGGTGGAGTCACTGTGTACATACATTACTTATCCTGTACTGATCCTGAGTTACCTCCTGTATTATACTCCAGAGCTGCACTCACTATTCTGCTGGTGGAGTCACTGTGTACATACATTACATTACTGATCCTGTACTGATCATGAGTTACATCCTATATTATACTCCAGAGCTGTACTCACTATTCTGCTGGTGCAGTCACTGTGTACATACATTACATTACTTATCCTGTACTGATCCTGAGTTACATCCTGTATTATACTGCAGAGCTGCACTCACTATTCTGCTGGTGCAGTCACTGTGTACATACATTACATTACTTATCCTGTACTGATCATGAGTTACATCCTATATTATACTCCAGAGCTGTACTCACTATTCTGCAGGTGCAGTCACTGTGTACATACATTACATATCTTATCCTGTACTGATCCTGAGTTACATCCTGTATTATACTCCAGAGCTGCACTCACTATTCTGCTGGTGCAGTCACTGTGTACATACATTACATTACTTATCCTGTACTGATCCTGAGTTACATCCTGTATTATACTCCAGAGCTGCACTCACTATTCTGCTGGTGCAGTCACTGTGTACATACATTACATTACTTATCCTGTACTGATCCTGAGTTACATCCTGTATTATACTCCAGAGCTGCACTCATTATTCTGCTGGTGCAGTCACTGTATACATACATTACATTACTTATTCTGTACTGATCCTGAGTTACATCCTGTATTATACCCCAGAGCTGCACTCACTATTCTGCTGGTGCAGTCACTGTGTACATACATTACATTACTTATTCTGTACTGATCCTGAGTTACATCCTGTATTATACTCCAGAGCTGCACTCACTATTCTGCTGGTGCAGTCACTGTGTACATACATTACATTACTGATCCTGTACTGATCCTGAGTTACATCCTGTATTATACCCCAGAGCTACACTCACTATTCTGCTGGTGCAGTCACTGTGTACATACATTATTATCCTGTACTGATCCTGAGTTACCTCCTGTATTATACTCCAGAGCTGCACTCACTATTCTGCTGGTGCAGTCACTGTGTACATACATTACATTACTTATCCTGTACTGATCCTGAGTTACATCCTGTATTATGCCCCAGCGCTGCACTCACTATTCTGCTGGTGGAGTCACTGTGTACATACATTACATTACTTATCCTGTACTGATCCTGAGTTACATCCTGTATTATACTCCAGAGCTGTACTCACTATTCTGCTGGTGCAGTCACTGTGTACATACATTACATTACTTATCCTGTACTGATCCTGAGTTACATCCTGTATTATACTCCAGAGCTGCACTCACTATTCTGCTGGTGCAGTCACTGTGTACATACATTACATTACTAATGCTGTACTGATCCTGAGTTACATCCTGTATTATACCCCAGAGCTGCACTCACTATTCTGCTGGTGCAGTCACTGTGTACATACATTACATTACTTATCCTGTACTGATCCTGAGTTACATCCTGTATTACACCCAGAGCTGCACTCACTATTCTGCTGGTGCAGTCACTGTGTACATACATTACATTACTTATCCTGTACTGATCCTGAGTTACATCCTGTATTATACCCCAGAGCTGCACTCTATTCTGCTGGTGCAGTCACTGTGTACATACATAACATTATTTATCCTGTACTGATCTGAGTTACACCCTGTATTATACTCCAGAGCTGCACTCATATTCTGCTGGTGCAGTCACTGTGTACATACATTACATTACTTTATCCTGTACTGATCCTGAGTTACATCTTGTATTATACCCAGAGCTGCACTCACTATTCTGCTGGTGAGTCACTGTGTACATACATTACATTACTTATCCTGTACTGATCCTGAGTTACATCCTGTATTACACTCCAGAGCTGCACTCACTATTCTGCTGGTGCAGTCACTGTGTACATGCATTACATTACTTATCTTGGATTGCTTCAGGTTTATCTAGAAAATCTGCAAGGTAAAAAAAACACACACCGTTACCCCTTTCCAATAATTCCATTCATGTTGGGTGCCGGTGTATGGCGCCGGTTCTGTCTCTACAGCAGACGTTGGCTGCATTACACGGCTGGCCTCATTCTGTAAAGGCAGCAATCAGACCCTGCTCAGATTACTGCTGTTTAACCATTTATTTAAATGCAGCTGTTAGGGTATATTTCCACGGTCAGGAAACAGTCCGGATTTGCTGCGTGTTTGACGCTGTGCGTTGGCGCAGCGTCCAGATGTTACAGCATAGTGGAGGGATTTAAAGAAATCCCGTCTCCACTATGCTTCAAAACACGCAGGCGGAAGACCTGCGTTTATGGACATGCGGCGCGTCTTTTTAGACCGCAGCATGTCCTATCCCCTTGCGGAGACGCTGCGTCTCCGCAAGGGAAATAACACAGGGCTATGTAGCCCTGCGGTCATTCCGGATGTGTTCCATGAACACATCCGGAATGACCTCGTGTTCAAAAGGGGGCGGGGCTTTGGGCGGAGCGGACTTTACGCTCCGTCCAAAGCGCTGTGTTTCCTGAGCGTGGGAACACAGCCTAAGTCACTTAAATGAAGTGATTGCTGATGAGCAGTCTAGCTCCCATCTCACCCATCCTACGATGTGATCGGGGGTGTTAGTCCTCCTATAGGAGGATGTCATTTTGACATGGATAGAGAAGTGGAAAGGGAAATTAAATGTTTTGAAAACTGAAGCATATAAGCAGATTCGGGGTCCAATCAAAATACACTGTGTTCCAAATTATTATGCAAAAAATTGTTTAGGAGTGATAAGGTAAGAATTTTTTGTTTGTCAGTTAAACTCATTGATGGTGATGTGTGTCAGGGCTCTTTATATCACTGTAAGCAATTGCAGACACCTGTGCTAATTAGTTTGGCAGCTGTGTCCAATGAAAGGCAAGACTACTTAAGAAGGCTGTCCCACATTATTAAGCAGCCTACATTTTCTGCCAAAATGGGAAAGAAAAAGGATGTGTCGGCTGCTGAGAAGCAACAAATTGTGGAGTGTTTAGGTCAAGGCATTACTACAATCAACATTGCCAAGACACTTCATCGTGATCATCGCACAATCAAGAAGTATGTAGCTGATTCACAGTACACACGTGTGCGTGCTGATAAGGGAAAATTGAGGACTCTTTTCTACAGGTAATTACGTCAGGTTAAAAGAGCAGCGGCAAAAATGACTTGTCATAGCAGCAGACAAGTTTTTGAAGCTGCTGGTGCCTCCAACGTCCCCGAACAACAAGATGCAGGGTCCTTCAGAGGTTTGCAGCTGTGCGTAAGCCAGGGTTCGACAAACCCGGTCGCCAGTGGCGCCTAGAAAATCATGCCTGGCGCCCGGGTTTGTCGGGGCCCTGAGCAGGCGGGGGGCCCACTTGCCGTCGGGCACCCCGGCGCCCGTTAGCGGAGGAGAGCGGTGTCAGCGCTGCCGCCCGCCTCTGCCTGCTCAGGGCCCCGGCAGCAGCTGGCACAATACTTACCTATCCCGTGCCTCCGCTGCCGCAGCTCCGGGCTCCAGGGGGCGCCGGCGCTTCCTCTCACAGTAGCGCCGCTGAATGACGTCATCATTCAGCGGCCGGCTGTGACAGAGAATGCGGACGCCGGACAGGTGAGATGTGATGTGTGTGTGTGTGCGTGTATCAGTGTGTGTGTGTGTGTATGTGAGAGAGTGCTTGTGTGCTGCATGTGTGATGGTGGTGGGGGGAGGGCAGTGATGATGGGGAGGCATTGATGTTAATGGGGAGACATTGATGATGATGGGAGGCATTAATGATAATGGGGAGGCATTGATGATGATGGGGAGACATTGATGATGATGATGGGGAGTCGATGATGATGATGGGCAAGCATTGATGATGATGGGCAGGCATTGATGATGATGGGGAGGCGATGATATGATGAGGCAATGATGATGATGGGCAGGCATTGATGATGATGGGGAGGCGATGATGATGGGGAGACCATGATGATGATGGGGAGTCTTTCCACAGCGCCCTTTCCTGAGCCGTAACAGTGCAGAACGCAGTACAGCGCAGAGGAGAGCTCCATATTTTGTATGGAGCATTATATGGGGAACAGTATCCTGTATGGAGCATTATTTTGGGTCCAGTATTCTGTATGGAGCATTATTTTGGGTCCAGTATTCTGTATGGAGCATTATATGGGGGGTGACATCCTGCATGGGGTATTATATGGGTGATGAGGGGGAGACTGTGGTGCCCATAATATTGTATGGAGGACTGTACTGTCCAGTCTGTACTGTGCGCTGTGAGGATTTGGTGTTTTTTGAGCTATTGTACAATTTACAATAGATATCACTCATGTAATGTAAGAAGAGAAGTATTTGGCATTGTACGGTACCTATATTTCTATGCTGTATCTGTGCATCATGAATCGTGGTCTGTGTTAAAGGGGCCCACTGAGGCTCGTTCGCCCGGGCTCCATAAAAACCTGGAGCCGGCCCTGTACAATACATGAAGACTGACTTCAAAACTGTTTTGTTCACCGATGAGGGCCGTGCAACGCTCGATGGTCCAGATGGATGGAGTGGAGGATTGCTGGTTGATGGACACCCCATGCAAACACGGCTACAGCGCCAACAAGGAGGAGGTGGAGTAATGTTTTGGGCTGGAATCATGGGGAGAGAGATCGTCGGCCCCTTTAGGATCCCTGAAGGGGTAAAGATGAACTCCATAGTGTATGTTGAGTTTCTCAAACAGCACTTCCTGCCATGGTTCAAGAAGAACCGTGCTTCCTCAGCAAGATCATTTTCATGCATGATAATGCACCATCTCTGGCTGTTATGGGCATAAAAGGGGACAAACTTATGGTGTGGCCCCCATGCTCCCCTGACCTCAATGCCATTGAGAACCTCGAGCATCATCAAAAGGAGTGTCTATGATGGTGGGAGGCAGTTCACATCTAAGGCAGCTCTGGGAGGGTATTCTGTCCTCATGCAAAACAATTGAAGCAGAAACCATCCAAAACCTGACAAATTCAATGGACGAGAGAGTTCAGAAGCTCCTTTCGAACAAGGAGTCCTATGTGCAAATGTAACATCACCTAGAATAAAGTTTTGAGTTGAAAACTGTTTGATTTCAGTTTGTAAGAACCTGCTAATGCTTATAATTTCAAAAATGACCATTTTTTTGTTCTTTATTATAATGAAAAGGTTGAAAACTCTGCTGTGCATAATAATTTGGAACATGCATTTTGAGTGGTGTTTTATTTTTTTAAAATATGCTGTTATCATAGGCAGTTTGTACAAAACCTTTCAATTGTACTCTAATAGTTATTTGACTGGAAAATTACAATGACTGAAATTCATATAGGTAATTTGGGAAAATCTGAGAAAATATTTGCATAATAATTTGGAACACAGTGTATAAAAATTAACCCAAGAGTAAATACTGTAAAGAAAAAATACTGAAATTAAATTTTTTTGTAAAAAGACAAAAAAAAGTCCTCTTGCAAGTCGATAAAAACAAGAATTGGCCACTGTTTTTTGTTAACAAGTTTCCTGGGACTCCTAGAGATCCCCCTAGTGTCAGCACCTCTTACCGCCGTTGCATGAGAGTGCAGTGTGTGATTGTACCTTAGTACGTCAGAGCGCGCGTTTCCAGAGGTCCTAGAAAGTGTCGCTCTGGCTTTGCTTGCGCCAGTTTCAATAAATCTCCCCGATGACAAGTTGTACTATTGTTTTTCTTTCTTGATCCGTGCAGGTGACCGCAGCCGTCCCCAAAGCCGAAGACGACACATTCAGACCGGGGTCTTTATTCAGACAGCTGGCGACGACAGACGACGAAACGCAGACCCCGTCCCTCTTCAAACTGGGGTGGCTGTCCAGCATGACCAAGTGATCGCGCCACCCTCACTAAAGAACTGACACATTGGAACCAAGTGGCATTTTGAGCAAATTAAATAACTTTTATTGTGCAACAATCCCAGTTTGTATTGCCTGTGTGTCCACCTCATAATTCAGGATTATGTTATAGCAAGATACAAAACTTCCTTGCATTCTTCAGCAGCAAAAAAAAAAAAAATAGAAAAATAATGTAAACCACGCCGACGACAACGTCTCTGAAATAAACTGCTGGTCGTTTGCCAGGAGGGCAGGGCCGGAGTTCGGGTAGTGAGTGACACTTTATAGTTATGTGTAGGTCCCCCAAGTGTCTATTTAATGGGTAAACCTGTCCTAAAAGCAAGTGACCGATCAGACGAATATCCTGGCCAATTTCCCATCGTGAACACCTCGGGTTTGGCTGCTGAATAGTTTACAGAAGTGGTCTGCGTTCTTCCAAAAATACAGCTCCCCCTGTATACAGGTTGTAAATAGTATTGTAACTCTTAATCAGTCATTGGAGCAGAGCTGCAATACCACACACAACCTGGAGACAGGAGTGGCGCTGTTTAACCCCTTTAATAACAGTATTAGACTGGGGCTACACGGCTACTTGGTGGTGTTAAAGTCGCTGCTACATTTCAGCGCAATACAAGTGAATGGGGTCTCATTGCGATCCCTGAGGGTACCAAAAAAAAGAAATTGGCGTTCCTTGCTAGTTGGGGGCTGCACTGTGACCCCATGACTTGGCATTGAGCCATGATGTAAAGGCAACCTATAGCCAAATTTGGTCACAGTGAAAGTTGCCATGTAGCCCCTGCCTGGCAATCACAAATTCTGCCCAACTTTTGGGTTGGTACATTAACACTTAAATGCATCTTTTGCTCCCCTCATGCAGATGCATCCTTATTAATGATGGAAGTGCAGGTGTCTGGCTGCCATATCAAGCCACCCGGCCCTGTGGACGTGACCCTAGGCAGTCTCAGGCTGGGGTCAGACGGCATAGTTTGCAGTCCACATACATAACCAAAATGCCCAGACAGCGCAGGTCAGACATGAATGTGTGAGGCTCCAGGTTTGGGCTAGGACCCCCGCAGGCAGTCTGGCCACTGCAGTTTGTGCACAGACCAAGAAATACACCTGTTTAAACCCAGACTAAGGGTATATTTAGGCTGCAGAAAGCTCCGCATCTATCGGCAGGTTGGTAGAAATCTACGTACATCCCGACGCGTTGTCTTCACTTCTGCCACATGCAAATATATAGGATTTTTGTTTGTTTTGTTCCTTGTGAACCAAAGCTGTATTGAGAAAAAAAAATGAAGGTGATCAATGGCTTTGTACCAATGTAGCACCAAAGAGAAGGAGTGCAAGTGACCATCATGGGACGTATGACAAAGGGGCCATACAGCACGTCTCTGATGGGGCCGGACGGTTACTGAACCATGCATGATACTTGCCGGGCGTTGTACAGTTGCCCACTCGGTGTGCAGTAATGTCACTTCGTGCCCAGTGTCAGATCGGGCGCAACACAACCCTTCTGAATTCAACAATCCAGTTTTTCACAAGGTGGCTTATGGCACTACGAGGTGTCTTTCTGATAAGAGCACCGTTTGTGCTCTTGAGATCAGACACTAAATGTCCGCACTTCTCCGTGAATGAGGCATTAACGGGGTGATCCAACATCTCTCACGTTCTGATCAAGTTGTGAGAAGAGCTGGTGGCATTGATGGTGACTTGCTAGGCATTGTGCCCCCGTTATACAGAACGGACACGTGCACAGTGTCTGACAAGCAGCTATTGCCGCCATGCCGTAGCTGGATAAAATGGTCAATGCATCTAGAAAGTTGCTGCTGGCAACTGTCAGTGTTGTGTTCCCTGATGGCTGTGGACGTGGTGGGCTAGTGCCACAAATTACCAGGCTCTACGATCCTTTAGGTAAACAGCCCGAATATTATATTGATGATCAGGTCTTAATCAGAAAACCATAAAAACAAAGGACCTGGGGGTAAAGGTGCAATTATTGTAGGTAGAAGAGAACAGAGAAGCAACCGAAGCCTCCGTAACATCAGGCTTCAATGCCAGGAGAACCACCGTCTGCTCGTCGGCGTCCCCCCGACCACAACACTTATTTACAGCCAAAACGCTGTGGCACAGCCAGTGATGGGATTTGCCAACATTGCATCCAGACCGTGACAGCCATGGGTCAGAAGAATGAAAAATAAGCTCACTGGTGTGACACGGGGTGACCCTTCTGCCACGCGAGGCGATAAGAGAAGCAATGGCGATGGAAGCTCTGGTCCAAGACAAAAGGCGCTTTTTGTTCCATTGCTCCTGCAATCTGAAAAATGGAGGTGGAACCAAGCGAGTATTTACAACCCCCCTAAAAAGGTGCTAATGAACAAAAGGGGGGGGGGTGAAGGAAAAAAAAAATACAAATTAAATATACACAACTAAATGCACACAGCAAGATGGCTTCTCAGTTTCCTTATCCAGAGGGTCTCGTACAAAAAAAAAAAAATGGCATCTCCGTGCCGCTGGAAAGGGGCCGAACTGAGCAAGTAATCTGTTAACTTGGGTAACGAGTTTGAAAACAAGTGAATAAAGCTGCCGGGCAACTGGTTGTACAACCTGAGGGCTGTAATATTGGCATGAGATACAGTTTGCTGGGTCGGATCCATTGGCAGGTCAGGACGAGGGGCAGACCCGCTGTTGTAGACTGGAGAAGTGCGCTTCCTTTAAGATCTGGTTGATGTGTACATAGGGTCCCTGATTTAGCGCTGACTGCTCTGGGACGGAGACTGGCTGTGGTGTGGCGGGGCCCGATCCGGCCATGGTCTGTGGATTCTCAGAGCCGCTGCTTCGATCCAGGCTGCCGTTACTGCTGTCGCTCCCTAAAGACTAAAAGAAATTGAAATATCACAAGATGTTTGGGAAAAATTACTGCATCCAAATCAGAATAGCTGATCCATGGCGGAGCTGAATCAGATCATACGTTGCCCTGAAGGTGCTGGTTTATCTTGTGGAGTCTTTAAGGGCCTGATGGGAAAATTATGCAAATAAGCTCTCAAAAGAAAAAAAACTATTTAGTGCCACCTATAGGTCAGTGTCCACACTTCACCAGAATCCTGTCAGGTTTTTAGACTCAGCCCCTATCTATTGGGATAGCCACCGATAAGACGCAACTGCAGTCCAATTTTGCTCTTGGAGGGAGCCCCCAACGCCCCACTACATTATTTGGTGAAACTTGCAGACTATATGCCATCACTATATGGAGCAGGCACCGTAATCGTGGGGTGTCCATGGAATGTGGCAAAGTCAGAACGATCTCTAGCCGTATGACCTCTGGCCAAAGTCTCCGTGCAGCCCCAGCCTAACATCCACACAAGCCCGAGTTACTCCTTGCTGAGTTTTCTCACACCTTGGTTCAGTTTTAATCCTGTCCCGAATTGAAGACCGGAGTCACAGGGAGACGGGTGGGTGATGGGCACAACCCAACACATCATGGCAGCAGTCACATCACTGGCTGCTGCATTATTCTGTTCCCACCTTCACAGAAGGCCTCTGACACAACAAGACACAACCTGAGGCCCAGTCAGAGGCCTCCTATGAAGATGGCGGGAGAGCTGAATAAGGTGAGGGGTGCGGTGCCAGAAGGGGATGCACACAGAACCGGACAAGCGAGCCACAAGATGATGAGGTTTTTGTTTCCCAGCAGCTGACCGAGGTCTGTGTGTGCAGCTCCTCCCCGTCCACAGCAGAAACATACCAAAATGTGCCAGAAGTGACCGGAAAGAAAGACCAACAACCGATCACTAACTGCAAATGCCTCAGCACGTTTCCTCACTTTCCACCATGCTTACATATGCCCTTACAGTTTTGGCTCCTCTTACATTTCTCCTTTGCCATCCACAAACCCCAATACACAAATATTTGTGTCTCCTGCCCTCTTACCCCACCTGACCTCAGCTGCTGACCTGCTCCTGAACCTCAGATCCATCCTACTAAAAAACAAACCAGGCACTCTCCTTCCCCCACCTCCGCCCCTCTCTCTGCTCCTTCTCACATATCATCTAATCCTGGACCTCCACAGTTCATAAACCCAATTTCTTTATTTATCCCTCCTATCACTCCCCATCTACTAAAAGCTACCGCAATTTCTGGAAAGCCAATTCCAGTTCAATCTGCAATAAGCTCCACATCATTCACGACCTCTTATTCTCGCAATCTATTCGTACCAGCCTCATCAAAACATGGCTGACACCCTCCGACGCAGCATTCCATGGTGCACTGCGTTATGGTGGTCTTCACTTCACCCACACTCATCTCCCTGGTAATAAATATGGTGGAAGTGTTGGCCTTCTCCAGTCTAACAACGGCACCTTCAACCCAATCCTACCCTCCCTTCTTTTGAGGAGCACTGCGCCATAGCCACTCTCCCGCCAAGAGCACTGCGCCATAGCCGCTCTCCCGCCAAGAGCACTGCGCCATAGCCGCTCTCCCGCCAAGAACACTGCGCCATAGCCGCTCTCTCCGCCAAGAGCACTGCGCCATAGCCGCTCTCCCGCCAAGAACACTGCGCCATAGCCGCTCTCCCGCCAAGAGCATTGCGCCATAGCCGCTCTCCCGCCAAGAGCATTGCGCCATAGCCGCTCTCCCGCCAAGAGCACTGCGCCATAGCCGCTCTCCCGCCAAGAGCACTGCGCCATAGCCGCTCTCCCGCCAAGAGCACTGCGCCATAGCCGCTCTCCCGCCAAGAGCACTGCGCCATAGCCGCTCTCCCGCCAAGAGCATTGCGCCATAGCCGCTCTCCCGCCAAGAGCATTGCGGCATAGCCGCTCTCCCGCCAAGAGCACTGCGCCATAGCCGCTCACCCGCCAAGAGCATTGCGCCATAGCCGCTCTCCCGCCAAGAGCACTGCGCCATAGCCGCTCTCCTCGCCAAGAGCACTGCGCCATAGCCGCTCTCCCGCCAAGAGCACTGCGCCATAGCCGCTCTCCCGCCAAGAGCACTGCGCCATAGCCGCTCTCCCGCCAAAAAACACTGCGCCATAGCCGCTCTCCCGCCAAAAACACTGCGCCATAGCCGCTCTCTCCGCCAAAAGCACTGCGCCATAGCCGCTCTTCGCCAAAAGCACTGCGCCATAGCCGCTCTCCCGCCAAGAACACTGCGCCATAGCCGCTCTCCCGCCAAGAACACTGCGCCATAGCCGCTCTCCCGCCAAGAACACTGCGCCATAGCCGCTCTCCCGCCAAGAACACTGCGCCATAGCCGCTCTCCCGCCAAGAACACTGCGCCATAGCCGCTCTCCCGCCAAAACACTGCGCCATAGCCGCTCTCTCCCGCCAAGAACACTGCGCAATAGCCGCTCTCCCGCCAAGAGCACTGCGCCATAGCCGCTCTCCCGCCAAGAGCACTGCGCCATAGCCGCTCTCCCGCCAAGAACACTGCGCCATAGCCAGTCTCCCGCCAAGAGCACTGCGTCATAGCCGTTCCCCCGCCAAGAACACTGTGCCATAGTCACTCTCCCTCCTCCATCATAAACCCTGCAGGTCCTGCCATAACCTTTATTGACCACTTCTCTATATGGCCTCTAAAATTTCTCTCTACTGACATTCCCATCATCATTAGTGACTTCAACATCCCCACTGACACCCACAAGTCAGCAGCCTCCAAACTCGTCACTTGCTTCACCCTTCGAACATCACAGAGTAGAGACAGCGCTTCACAGGTTGGTGGATTTTACATCTACTTTATTCTGCCTTCTGTGGTAACACAAGATCTTTTTCAAATCAAAACGTTGCCACAGAAGGCAGAATAAAGGAGATGTAAAATCCACCAACCTGTGAAGCGCTGTCTCTACTCTGTTTGTGATGTTTGAACATATTCCAAGAGGGACTCCTTGGACCTGACGTGCGCTCCTATTGTGGGTAAAGTTAACCCTATGATGCTATGAGCTGCTGTGGACTATTTTTCTTTTTGATTGCGTCACCCTTCGGTCATACACAATGGTCATCCGCATCCATCCACACAGACGGACATATATCAGACCTTTTCTTCACCCATCTACTCACTATCTCAGCCCTGTCCTCTCCACTGGTCCCAAGTTCAGCAGTTAGGTTTCGGCAGAGGTGCGCTCTCATACTGACTATTGGACCGTTGTTCACCATATCTTCACTTCATGAAACAGACACCGTTTTCTACGCCACACTGGCAGCAGCTACTGATCTGGTTGCATACATACATAGTAAAGGGTGAGGAATCAATAGACAACCCTGGCACACGAACCTCACACAAAAGCTTCAGCAAGTGTCCAGGGTTGCAGAGCAGTACTAGAAGAAAACGCACAAGCTAACGTCTGGTACCTTCCCTTCTGCTTTTACACATGCCACAATCACACCTATTCAGAAGAAACCATCCCTCAACCTGACCTCTATGTCCAGCTATCACCCTGTATTGCTACTCCTGGTCGCCACGAAACTCCTTGAACAGCATGCTGAACTTTCATTTAACTCACTCTTTGATAACCCACAATTCGGTTTCCGTCCCCACCATTCCATTGAAACTGCCCTGACAAAAATGTACTAATAACTTACTGCCAAAACTAACAGACCCGTCCTCTGCCTTCAACATTCGACTACTGCCTCCAACTACAGATCCTCTCCTCTTTTGGCATGAAAGATCTTACCTTCTAATATATCTCCTCATAACTTTCCAACTGCACATTTAGCATCTCCCACACTACCTCCTCATCCAACCTCTCCCTGTCAGTGTGCCTCAAGGCTCTACCCTGGCATCCTTAATCTTATCCATCCATACCCTTGGCCTGGGACAACTCAAAAGTCCTAAGGCTTCCAGTATCATCTATACGCTGATGACACTCAGATCTACCTTTCTGGCCCAGATGTCACCTCTCTGCTGTCCAGAATCTCAGTGTCTATTAGCCATATCCTCGCTTCCTAAAACTCAACGTGCAAAAAAACTGAACACATCATTCCTCCATCTCACTCACCCCTCTACCAGATACATCCATCACAATAAACATCACACTTTCAGCAATAACAGAAGTCCACTGCTCGGAGTGACCTTCGACTCTGCCTTGTACTTCAAACTGCACATTGAAGCAACTACCACCGCCAAAATATTTCTAGAACTTGTCCCTTCCTCAATCTACTGAAATGTTAGAGCCGTCCTCATCATCTCCGTCAACAACTGCAATATCTTTCTCTGTGGCCTTCCCACGCAACAGTCTTACACCTCTCCAGTCCATCCTTAACGCTGCTGCCCGGTTTATCACCCTCTCCGCTCGTTAATCCCTTCATTGGCTCCCAACTCCTCAATGTATCCAGTTCAAACTACTAACACTGACCTAAAAAGCCATCCATAATCAGTCTCCATATATGTCTGAACTAACCTCTCGATATCTTCCCACATGTACTCTCTGGTCCTACTAAGAGATACTTACATCATACCAATTACATCAAAGACTTCTCCCGTATTTCCTGCATCTTCTGGAATTCTGTGCTCCAACACATTTGATTGTCTCAACATTCAGAATCTTCAGACGGAAATTAAACTAATTTCTTCAAGAAATTTTACAGCCTACAATGACCCCACTATCACCTCACCACCACTGGAGCTGCCACAACCACACTGATCGACTGTCTGCTTCCCCAGTACCCTGTAAGCCTGCAAAGGCTCTCTCCCCTCTGTACCAGTAAGTCACTGTTAGTCTGTTCATTGCCATTTATATTTTGTATGTTAACCTCTTGCAGAGCAATCACAATGCAGAGGGAGGGGTTGCACTAATCCCCTGCACAGCAGTCACAATGCAGAGGGAGGGGTGGTGCTAATCCCTGCACAGCAGTCACAATGCAGAGGGAGGGGTGGTGCTAATCCCCTGCACAGCAGTCACAATGCAGAGGGAGGGGGTGGTGCTAATCCCCTGCACTGCAGTCACAATGCAGAGGGAGGGGTTGCACTAATCCCCTGCACAGCAGTCACAATGCAGAGGGAGGGGTGGTGCTAATCCCATGCACAGCAGTCACAATGCAGAGGGAGGGGTGGTGCTAATCCCCTGCACAGCAGTCACAATGCAGAGGGAGGGGGTGGTGCTAATCCCCTGCACAGCAGTCACAATGCAGAGGGAGGGGTGGTGCTAATCCCTGCACAGCAGTCACAATGCAGAGGGAGGGGTGGTGCTAATCCCCTGCACAGCAGTCACAATGCAGAGGGAGGGGGTGGTGCTAATCCCCTGCACTGCAGTCACAATGCAGAGGGAGGGGTTGCACTAATCCCCTGCACAGCAGTCACAATGCAGAGGGAGGGGTGGTGCTAATCCCATGCACAGCAGTCACTATGCAGAGGGAGAGGGGTGCTAATCCCATGAACAGCAGTCACTATGCAGGGGGAGAGGGGTGCTAATCCCCTGCACAGCAGTCACTATGCAGAGGGAGGGGGGTGCTAATCTCTGCACGCAGTCATATGCAGAGCGGAGAGGGGGCAATCACCTGCACAGCAGTCACTATGCAGAGGGAGAGGGGTGCAATCTCCTGCACAGCAGTCACTATGCAGAGGGAGAGGGGTGCCAATCTCCTGCACAGCAGTCACTATGCAGAGGGAGGGGTGGTGCTAATCTC
Source organism: Oophaga sylvatica (assembly GCA_033576555.1). Taxonomy (NCBI): domain Eukaryota; kingdom Metazoa; phylum Chordata; class Amphibia; order Anura; family Dendrobatidae; genus Oophaga; species Oophaga sylvatica. The sequence goes on along the minus strand of JARQOD010000003.1, from coordinate 70,742,590 downwards.
CTGCACAGCAGTCACTATGCAGAGGGAGAGGGGTGCTAATCCCATGCACAGCAGTCACTATGCAGAGGGAGGGGTGATGCTAATCTCCTGCACAGCAGTCACAATGCAGAGGGAGGGGTGCTAATCACCTGCACAGCAGTCACTATGCAGAGGGAGGGGTGCTAATCCCCTGCACAGCAGTCACAATGCAGGGAGATGGGAGGGAAATTTGGGGGGGGCTAATCTCCTGAACAGAGGTCACATCGCAGAGAGGGGACACTTACCTCTGCCTCGGCCTCCCAGTCCTGGAATGTTTGGCTCCTGCTGCTCCGTTTAGTCTGTGGGAGCTGGGAGACATCGTTGTTTCGCCGTCTCTTTCTAAAAATGGAAATAGAGATGACATGTCAGTGACACAGAAAAGCTGGACACAGATAGTGCAGCCTCAGGCTTTGGGCCTGTTACTTTTCAGAACCTGGTGGCCATTCTCGGGTCCTGCAGCTCAGCTCCGTTTCAATCACCGATATCCGGCAGAGTACCCGGCGCACACTGCCACTAGGGCCTTGTGAACAGAAAACACTCATTTCCTTGTGCGATCAGATTTACTATCCCCTGCTCACGGCACCCGACCTGTCCGAGGTGGACGCCACATGTAGAATCCCACAAAGGCACCTCGCAATAGACAGTCATATTGAGCCGTACACCTGCGGCGTATCGATTGCCTTCTGTTATCAGCCACTTCAAATCTAAGCCGCTGCAACGGCAAACAAATCTAGGACCAGACAATTGTATGATCTCACCGTTTTGTGTACACAGCTCCTATGCAATTCCATGGTACAGCAGCAAATAATGTGTTATCTGTTTGTTTTTCCAGTGACCCCACTAGCACGGGGAAATGTTCAGCCATACCCGCGCCTTTGTCTGCTCTGCAGCTTTGGCCTGGAACCTTCTCTATGGTATCCAGCAACCCGATGACGGACCTGGTATCAAAACAGACTGGCACCAATAACCGCCACCTCGTGTGCCGCCCTGTACATGAGGGTGTAATCCAGGGTCAAGGGGATGAGCCCTGAACCCCTGCAAGACTCACTACAAAGTTTGGGAAAGGATTGTCCATGGTAGACATGTTTTTTCACTTAAATACAAGTATTTGGGGCTAAAAAAGTGATGGCACAGAAGTCTGGTAACCCCCCCTTCCATTATTGAAACTGGAGCCAAGGGTAAGTTTAGCAGCATGATCACGTCCTGCTGGAATTTGTAGTGTCACAGCGGTGTCAGATTGCAGACTATCTCCAGTGCGGCTGTCACCATGACTCAGTAATACGCAAACATAAAAGCAAACTGCTGACTACACCATATTAGTGGGGAATTATAATAGACAGGGCAAAGGGGGAACTCCAGTCAAAAAAACTTATTAAAAACAGCACACGGCAGATGGGACCCTTTTTATTTTATTTTGAGGAAAGCCATAGTTTTTGGGTCACAATTTCACGCAGCGCTTCTAAACCAAGGAAAATGTCTTTATTTTCAGAATCTAGTTTAGAAACCATATGTAAATGAAGCAGGAAGTGCAGTGGGGGCGTGTTATATACTTGGATGTTTACTGACACGCCCCAGGACACTTCCTGCTTCATTACTTATCATTTCTACACTAGATTCCTGATGACTGGCACATCAGATCTCTGCAAAAAAAAAAGAAAAAGAGGACTATTTGGGGGAAGAAGAGCACCTATACAGCTATACCACTACTTCCATACATAAAATCGTGCTGCTGACCGGACCCCTTTAGGTGGTGAGCACAAGAGTGAATTTATACAGGAAATTTAAGACTTCATTTCCGACCTGCTATCCGGCAACATCTGGGACTTTGGTGGCCGGCTGTACCGGGGTCCTCTCCTGATGATGAAGGGTGGGATCTGGGGTCGCACAGTAATTAAGTGGGGGCTGCTGTCCACTGCGATTTCTCCGCTGCTTAGTGCAGGCTAGGAAAGAAGAAATGAGATAAAATATATCTATTTTTATATCAAATATACAATGCAACATGAGAAACAGCAACTGCAAAATAAAGGAAACCCATAAAGTGGGGGGGCACACACAGGATTAAAGGATTAAACCCCCAAAACACCTGTTGCCAACTCAATATAACAAAAAAACCGCCTCATGCTGCTGCACACTTCTGCCCGAGTGCTTTGATTGGCCTGGGCTAATTCCCCCCCCCCCAAAAAAGACAAAAAAACCCAAAACACGGGTTAAAAATTATTTAATCCTTCCCCCCCCAATCAAAGGATCGGGGGTGGGGCAAGCCCCGAGGCCTTGTTTTCCCTGTGAAGGCGGCCAAAGGCCAGTGCCCCCGGACAGTGATTTTCACATATACCCAAAACTTTTTGATGTGGTTCGAAACCCCCCAGGGGGTCAAAAATAGCAAATAAAAAAAAAAGTAAAAATTTTTTAAATTAACACTAAATTTAAATTTATACTTTATAGTCAAATATTAAGAAAAACAATACTGAAAGCTGAGAAATGGCGATATTCATTTTATCGCCATTCCTAATGGTCGGATCAAAAATAGAAATATAATAAAAAGTTAAAAAGTAATTATTTTAAATATATTTTTATATTTTTAAAAAATCAATACTAATGAAAATCAAAAAATACCCTTAATAATAAAACAAAGCAC
>JARQOD010000003.1:70688675-70739837 GCA_033576555.1 Oophaga sylvatica | reverse complement strand
AAAAAAAAAAGAAAAAGAGGACTATTTGGGGGAAGAAGAGCACCTATACAGCTATACCACTACTTCCATACATAAAATCGTGCTGCTGACCGGACCCCTTTAGGTGGTGAGCACAAGAGTGAATTTATACAGGAAATTTAAGACTTCATTTCCGACCTGCTATCCGGCAACATCTGGGACTTTGGTGGCCGGCTGTACCGGGATCCTCTCCTGATGATGAAGGGTGGGATCTGGGGGTCGCACAGTAATTAAGTGGGGGCTGCTGTCCACTGCGATTTCTCCGCTGCTTAGTGCAGGCTAGGAAAGAAGAAATGAGATAAAATATATCTATTTTTATATCAAATATACAATGCAACATGAGAAACAGCAACTGCTAAAATAAAGGGAAACCCACCTAAAGTGGTGGGGCACACAGCAGAGATGTAAAGGATTAACCCTAAAGACACCTGTTGCCAACTCCAATGAGTAACAAAAAGCCGCCTCATGCTGCTGCAGCACTTCTGCCCTGAGCTGCTTTGATGTGGCCTGGACTGAATTCCCATCCCCCCAAAAGAGACAAAAAAACCTAAAACACTGGCTTAAAGTTATTTAACTCCTTCCCCCTCCAATCAAAGTGATCAGGGGGTGGTGCAAGCCACCGGAGGCCCTTGTTACTCCTGTGAAGTGCGGCCATAGGCCATGTGCCAACGGACAGTGATTTTCACTATATACTCCAATACTTTGGTGATTGTGGGTTCGAAACCCCTCAGGGGACTCAAAAATAGCAAATAAAACACAAAGTAATATTTAATTATATATACACTAATTAACTTCATACTTTGATAGATCAGACTATTACAGAAACAACAATACTGAATAGCATGAGAAAATGGCAGATCATTCATTCATTATCGCCACTTCCATAATGGTCGGATCAAAAATCAGAAATATGAAATATAAAAGTTAAATAGAAATTATATTATATATATATATATATATATATATATTCAATACTAATGAAAATGCAAATAATACCATTAATAATAAAACCATATGCACACTAATATATTATATATAAACACAAGAATTGCCTTCATTCTGGTGCCATTGATTCACCACAATTAAAGTAATCAGACCCTCCACAATATATATATAAAACACAATCCCTCACACAGCTTCATGTACGCAAAAATAATAATAATAATAAAAAAAGGAAAAAATGAATAAATAATCGGCAGCTGCGGAGTTAAAACGCGACTACGTCTACAGAAGGGTAGATCTGGGACTCTGCGGCCAGTCTTTAGGCCCACGACCCCTGCAACCTCCTCTACTAGCCACCTGGGTAAAATCAGAAGCCATTTAACCCCATGCTGCCATCTCTAGTCCAGTCTCCTGGCACCAGGCTGAGTATAAATAACAACAGCAGTCATAGCCCATGATCCAGCCTTTCTGCGACTTGTAGTTCCACACCCACGGAATAAAAGAGCGGCGCCCCCTTACCTGAGCCGTCCTCTCGGCCCTGTCTCCCCGAGGCTGCGGCCCCGGCCTCTCCCCCTACAGATCATACTCCTCCTCACACACAGGCCCCGCCGGCCTCCATGCTCCAAAGCATAACTGCAGCCGGATACAGGCCCCTGTGACGTCATCACGCAATCCTTTAACAACGTTCCAATTGGCCAATAAGGACGCGCGCTCAGAAGTGTCGCCACAGAAGGCGGCGGCCATTTTAATGGTTTCACAAAAAAAAAAACTGCTGTAAAAACATTTGTTTCCGCTGCATGGATATTATTTTTTAGACTATAATATCTAACTGATAATGATAAAATATATCGAGAGCAGATCCAACCATAGCAACCAATCAGAATTTTGTTTTATTTTTTTCAAGAAATGAATGGAAAAATGAAACAAGGATTCCGATTGGTTGATCTTGAACATAACTGAGACTGTCAGCGTGATACGAGATGTAAATGTTGATACTGCCTCTACCAACATGGCGAACATTACCCAGCGTGGAGGATCCAGCCAATTACAAAACACAAAACGATCCACGTGATCCTTCTCGTCGCCTCATATACGTCTCCATTTTGTCGGGAGTATATACGTGATATTCTCTTTTTATGTTAAAGTACGTGTACTAGCAGTCTCTATAACCGCTATACTATAATATTAGACGCATGAGAGATGTTCAGTGATCATAGAACAGCACTTAAGTACTTACTGCTTGTGCCGCTACCAATATGGAGGCGCTCCCATTCCCGGGGACAAGTCCTTTCAACCAATCAGAGTCGCAAAGGTGTGTCCATGTGACCGTCACGTGTGAGATGACGTCACATATGCAGTCCGGGGTCAGAGGCGGCATGTGGATGAGACCGTGAGGTGAAATGTGGTCCCAGGAGGAGCAGGTAAAACCCCTGCGTGAGGGTCGGGGTCTGCGCTGTGTGCGACCCCCAAATATTCACTCGTTCCTGACAGTGGGCACCGTGTAGTGTAGGAATAAAGCGCAAGCCTAGCCGCAGGAGGAGTTTAGGAACTTTGTGATTTACTTTATCTTTCATTTCATCACTATTTTCACTCTCTCTGCTGTCAGTGACCCAGGACACCTGAGACCCTGAAAAGGTGCGAAATACTGCGGTGCAAAAAGGGGTCTCATGTCCTTTTATTCAGGACACACACTGCACCCCGAAATACATCCCCCTTTTAAACAGACCACACACTGGACCCTTTCTTTATGCATCACCCTCACCCTTTTATGGACCCCCAGACCAGCCCCCTTGTGCCTTTATATAGGTCACTCAGACCAGTGCCCTCTCTTTATAAAGACCCCTAAACATTCCCATCTTTAAAAGGACGACGTCGATCAGCCCCCTACCGTTATACAGAAACCAAGACCAGTCTGACTCTTTGTACAGATCACACCAATCAATCTCCCACATTCTTTTTACAGATCCTCAGACCAGCCTCCCACTTTTATACAGACCCTCAGACCAGCCCCTACCTTTATACAGACCCCCAGACCAGCCCCTACCTTTATACAGACCCCCAGACCAGCCCCCACTTTTATACAGACCCCCCAGACCAGCCCCCTACCTTTATACAGACCCCCAGACTAGGCCCCTACCTTTATACAGATTCCCGCTCAAGCCTCACTCCTTTTACAGACCCCCAGACCTGCCCCCACCTTTATACAGATACCAAGACCAGTCCCCTACCTTTATTAAGATACCCTGCCTATTCTGACTCTTTGTATAATTCACACCAATCAATTTCACACATTCCTTTTACAGACCCCCACACACCAGCCCCCCTTTTTAGATAGCCCACAAGGATAAATCCCCTGCGGCCTTATACAGCCCCTAGACCAGCACCATAGTATCTTTATATACATCATCTAGCCAGTCTGACTCTTGATACAGATCCCCGCTTAATCCCCCACACTCCTTATACAGACCCCCAGACTAACCCCGACCTTTAAACAGATGCCAAGACCAGCCCCTTCCTAGTAGAGACACACAGACTATCCACCACTTTGTATAACTAGGCCCTTCTTTATACAGCCCACACTGACCAATCCAGCGCAGACCCCTAGACCAGCCCCCTGTACCTTTTATATAGATCACCTAGACCAGTCCCCTCTCTATATAAAGACCCCTAAACTAGCCCCTTAACTTTATACAGATCCCCGCTCAATCCCCCACAATTCTTATACAGACCCCCAGACCCCAGACCAGCCACTGCCTAATAGAGACCCACAGACTCTCTCACTTTAAAAAGATCTCCGGACCAGGCCCCTCTCTAGATTGACCAATCAGGCCTGCCCCTTTCTTTCACAAACCGCAAAACCATACACATACAGATAATAACTCTTCCATCCCATCCCTACACGTCCTTTTACTCCCGGTCACTGACAACATCCTGACACTGGGAGCGGCTTGGAGAGGGATTAGTGCTGCTGAACTTCTCCTAATACTATGATAGTTTGGTGTCCCACCACTAAGACCCATAACAATCAGGAGGAACAGGCCCACCTCACACTCATTCCACCTCGTAAGGCGGCTGACACATCTACACGTCATTAGGGCTACTCCACACAGTCTGAATTCTCGACCTGAACCAAACCTCATACAGTTCCCTTTTCTTAGGCGAAAAGGGTAAACTAAGCTTGTGTAGCCACCCTTCTACTCATTCCCCGCCTCAAGTTAGGTTGAGGACCCAGAGGTCAGATGTCTCCCGCTCCCCTTTATCCATTTCTCACCACTGTGGTTATCACCTCTGAACCTCGTATTTTTGTTCCCTTCAGTGATGAAAGATCCATCTTCTCCAATGGATGTTTGCCCGTTTTGCGGGAAGGCTTTTAAGAGGCTGAAATCCCATTTACCCCATTGTAAGATGGCCGAAAACAAAACTACAAGGTCAGACCCTGGAGACCAAAGTAGGACTGCCAAACGGGTGCCCATGAAAAGGATGGGCACAACTTTGCCAAACGTAGATAAACAGGATATGAAAGCAAAAAGTAAGACAGGACTCAAAATTCAAGCTCAACAAGACAAAACCATAACCTCATCCCAGACAACAGAAACAAAAGTGGGAAAAGTCACATCAGGAAGTATGTTGAACAAGCAGAAAGCTGTATCAACCAGGCAAGAGTCCACAACAGCTCTACAGACAGCCATAAGGACAAGTCAAATGGTTACCTTACCAAAAGAGCAAGATCAACAGCTGGTGGCATTAGCAGAACCTATTATGCCAGTCCAGCAGGCTGTTGTATTAAAGAGCAATCTTGAGAGATCGGTGCCAATTACTGTGGAAAGTCCAAGATCGGGCAACACTGAAACTGTGAGAGACCAAGTCAGTACTAAAAAGTTTGAAGGAGATTTGATCCGATTATTTGTGCCCAATTGCATCTCAGAAAAAGACATTGTAGAGAGTTCAGATGGGGTATGGCCTCACAGACAGGTTCATTTGGACCAAAATTTTGTTTCAAAGTTTCCTTTAGGATCTACCAAGGCTTTGATGGACTTTGAGTGGTCTACCAACTTTCCTCAGGAAGGGGTTAAAACACAAATCCTGGGAATTGCCCCAGTTGGGTGCAATATAAAAGCTGAAATACATGATATTAAAGCATTGGGGACTACCGGGAAGTCTATGGAGATCAAGATGGACGTGTTATTCCCACCCAAGACCATGCAGATAGTCGATGGTCACTTAGGGCTGCACTGGATTCCGCAGTTGTATCCCAATTATGTCCAATTGGGCATAGTTCCTGGAAGACAAGATCAATGGGATCCACTTGTTAGAGGAACAAGGATGCCAGACCCAATAAGAAATCTACCTGGTAGTGTACCACCATGGTTGGATTGCTTGGATCCTACAAGGATCCCTCATTCCGTTTATGCTTTTTGAGTCATTTTTCTTCTCTCTTTCCCTAGAAGTTTCCAAGATTGCTCGTACCGAGTCCATTCTAGAAAACCAGTCTATATCCAAGCGCCTGATGGATGTCAGACTCGGGGAGCTGCCACACTGGTTGGCCAACCATAGCTTTACAGCAAAGAACCTTACAACTTTTATGGCAAATGGTGAGAGAGCAAGTTACTTTATTTGTCCTGTGGAGGTGCTGCAGGAAAATTCAACACTTGTGGTCAGGTTCTTTCACTCATCAGTGGAAAAGTTTGGGTTACCCTTACTACAAAAAGGAATTGTCTAAAGTGGAGAACCTTTTTAAGTCAATGGTGGCACGCTAGTCTTCTTGGACATCTCACTTCCAGGTCTTAAGCCCCCGTCTCACATAGCGATATCGCTAGCGAAATCGCTGCTGAGTCACTAGTTTTGTGACGCAGCAGCGAGCTCCCCAGCGATATCGCTGTGTGTGACATTCAGCGACGATCAGCCCCCTGCTGGGTATCGCTGATCGTCACTGAATGTCCTGGACATTTTTTTGATCCCTGCATCAGGGCTCTGGTATCCAAGGTACACTGCAGGTAACTAAGCGACGTTACCCGCAGTGTCGCTTGTACTGATCGCTGCCTGTTTGGTAGCTCAGCAGCGATAATGTAGCGATACACCAGCGATCTTGATCGTTGTCGGGATCGCTGGTGTATCGCTATGTGAGACCCAGGCTTTAGTCTTCCAAAAGCTGGAAGCCAAGGGAATTTCCAAATTGGTTAACAATGCTACCTAAGTGTTCTCTACCATCACCAAATCCATTTTTAATAATCCGTAATGTCTGAAAGCTTCCTTTTAAAGGGGATATTTCACACCAAGATCATTACCAACCAATATCGTTAGGATAGGTCACAACCAGAGATGAACGAATAAATTAGAGTGGAATAGAATTGTACAAAAATCTGTATTCGCCAAAATTCGATTGGGCGCATTCAGCAAAATGTTGACATGTATAGGACCATCAAAAGATTAAAAAAATATATCTGCTTTCTTCCAGAAACAGCGCCACTTCTGTCCACAGGTTTGGTTGTGATATGACACGTTATCTCCATTCACAAAACTAGTCATCCATGGATACCTGTGCTGCCGTTTTTGAAAGAAAGCAACTTTTTTCTAGTAATATACGACTTCCATTAAACCCTTAGTGACAGAGCCAATTTTGTACTCAATGACGAAGCCAATTTTTACAATTCTGACCACTGTCACTTTATGAGGTTGTAACTCTGGAACGCTTCAACGTATCCCGCTGATTCTGAGACTGTTTTTTCGTGACATATTGTACTTCAGGTTAGTGGTCAAATTTCTTCAATATGACTTGCGTTTATTAATGAAAAAAACAGAAATTTGGCAAACATTTAGAAAATTTTGTAATTTTCAAACTTTAATTTTTGTGCCCTTAACCCCTTAACGACTGCCAATACGCCTTTTAACGGCAGTCATTAAGGGTACTTAATTAACGGCGCTGTGGAAAAAGTGAATAGCGCCCCCCGCAGTCGGATTTTCTCCGGGGTCTCGGCTGCCGGGGGTAGCAGAGACCCCAGAGAATATGAATCGGGTCGGTTTTTACCGACCCCGGTGTTGCGATCGCTGTTATTAACCCTATAACGGCAATCACAAAAAAAAAAAAATGATGTGCCATTTAATTTCTCTCTCCTCCGATGTGATCGGACGTCAGAGGAGAGAGAAAAAGGGTCCCCGATCCCCCCCCCTTGTGGCCCCCAATCCTCCCCTTGTGGTCCCCGGGCCTTTCTGCCTCCTCCGGTGGGCGCCGCCATCTTGAATGGCGAGAAAATGGCGGGCGCATGCTCAGTGCGCCCGCCGCGATGTGCTGGGGGGGGCTTGGGCAATTTTCTCCGTGGTCTCGGCTGCCGGGGGTAGCCAAGACCCCAGAGAACATGATCCGGGTCGGTATTTACCGACCCCGGTGTTGCGATCGCCGTTATAACAGTATAACGGCGAATGCAAAAAAAAAGATTTCTCTCTCGTCTTATGTGATCGCACATCAGAGGGGTGAGAATTAAGGTCCCCCGATCACCCCCCCCGTACCTGTAGGTGTCCAAACGGTGGTTTACCCCAACATATGGTGTATCAGCGTACTCAGGACAAATTGCACACAACTTTTAAGGTCCAATTTCTCCGGTTACCCTTGGTAAAATAAAAAATAGCTGGCTAAAGAATCATTTTTGAGGAAAAAAATGATTTTTTATTTTCACGGCTCTGCGTTTATAAATTTCTGTGAAGCACTTGGGGGTTCAAAGTGCTCACGACACATCTAGATAAGTTCCTTAAGGGGTCTAGTTTCCAAAATGGTGTCATTTGTGGGGGGTTTCCACTGCTTAGGCGCATCAGGGGCTCTCCAAACGCGACATGGCGTCCAATTTCAATTCCAGCCAATTTTGGTTTGAAAAAGTCAAACGGTGCTCGCTCCTTCCCTTCCAAGCCCTGCCGTGCGCCCAAACAGTGGTCCCCCCCCATATATGGTGTATCAGTGTACTCAGGACAAATTGGACAACAACTTTTGTGGTCTAATTTCTCCTGTTACCCTTGGGAAAATAAAAAATTGGGGACTAAACGATCAGGTTTGTGGAAAAAATAATGATTTTTTATTTTCACGCCCGGGCGTTATAAACTTTTGTAAAGCACTTGGGGGTTCAAAGTGCTAACCACACATCTAGATAAGTTCCTTAGGGGGTCTAGTTTCCAAAATGGGGTCACTTATGGGGGGTTTTCACTGTTTAGACACATCAAGGCCTCTACAAACGCGACATGGCGTCCAGCCAATTCTGCGTTGTAAAAGTCAAACGGCGCTCCTTCCCTTCCAAGCTCTGCCATGCACCCAAACAGTGGTTTACCCCCATATACGGGGGTATCAGCATGCTCAGCACAAATTGCACAAAAACTTTTGGGGTCTTGTTACCCTTGGGAAAACAAAAATTGGGGTGAAAAGATCTTTTTGTGGAAAAAATATTATTTTTCTATTTTTACGGCTCTACGTTATAAACTTCTGTGAAGCACTTGGAGGTTCAAAGTGCTCACCACACATTTAGATAAGTTCCTTAAGGGGTCTAGTTTTCAAAATGGGGTCACTTGTTGGGTTTTCCACTGTTTAAGCACATCAGGGGCTCTCTAAACGTGACATGACGTCCAGCCAATTCTGCGTTGAAAAAGTCAAACGGCGCTCCTTCCCTTGCGACCTCTGCCGTGCGCCCAAAAAGTGGTTTACCCCCACATATGGGGTATCGGCGTATTCAGGAGAAATTGCACCACAAATTTTGTGTACTTTTACTCTTCCTTCCAGAAGCAGCCAATCACAGCTTAGCATGGCCTGAGACTGCTAGATCAGCTGGTAAGTTGTGACTGGCAGCATCTGGGAGGGAAGGGTGAAAGCACACGACCCCAGAAAAGACTCTGAAGAATCGCCCTGTTGTACTGCAAAGCAGAGATTTCCCAGTGCGCTACATAAGCAACAAGTGTGAATATCTTTGCGATGGGGCAACGCAGCACAAAACGGAAAACGGCATCAAAATCAGGGGGGTTCAGGGACTTTTACAAGACATTTAACTACATTTTTTGAGCAAGTGACCGGTGCTCTGTAAAGGGGTTGTTCAGAATGTTTTCAAACTGATATAATTCCCTGTCCTTAGCCCTTCCACTACCTAAACTGCAGCTGCCCCAGCACCATTACCCAAGTGGTCCTACTGTTCCTGAAGTGCTGATACCACGTCCATCATTTACGTGACCACTGCAGTCAATCACTTTCGTCACTGGTCATACTAGCATATATGGTGGATGAAATGGCATTGCTGCAGGACCATCAGGACACATCACTGAAAGGGCAAACTTTTAATCAGGCAGGTCATTATTATTATTATTTTATATTCTGTTTCCTAACCAGAGGCCAATTTTGAAAAAAAAAAAATCCTGGACCGCCCTTTATTGTAAGTTTAAGGAAATTTTCATTATGTTTCAGAGGATAAGGACACAGTTTAGGTAACCCTTTCCTTTTTACGTCCATCATTTTATCCATTTACCACATGATTTTTTTTCCAGCTTGGGAACGCTACTACAACAAGTATATCAATGTGAAGAAGGGCGGCGCGGGAGGGCTGACCATGCTCCTCGCGGGTTACTGCGTTCTCAGCTATTCCTGGAACTTTGACCATATAAGTATGATTACCTCAATTTAATCCTAAGGTTGCCTTTTATGCCCAGCTGTGTGCCATTTTTTGACTACTCCATTGGCTACCGTTTTGTGTATACAGCTCTTAGGTAGAGCTGTGCATCGCCATGTCACACATCATTTTGTTTATTCCCTGAGGGTTGCTAATGTACAGTCAGGAAATATAGAGGGGATCATGTATGAAGGATCTGAAAGGGTCTTGTTTGTAATCTGTAATCATAGAAACACATCCAGAACAGCTGTATACACAAAACAGTAGAAGAACTGTCCACTTTTGGGGATAATTTTTTTTTTTTTTAACTTAAATTAAAAATGACATATGCAAGTGCAATTACCCTCTTGTGTTGCACTGTCTATTGCTGGTTGCTGAATGAGTTAACTGAGAATAAGTCAGTGAGCTTGCTTTGATGGTTGCACAGAACAGTTTGTAACTCCTTTATCTAAATGATCACATCAAAGATGAACGTGCAGAGAAACTAAAGAGCCTGTAAAAGCCAAACGGTGCAAAATATTTAATGAAACCCAATATCAAAAATTATTTTTAGTACCAAATACATTTTTTTCTGGTAAAAAAAAAGCCACAAACATGGACAATCCATTTAAATTAATTATTACAAGGCTTGTCCATGATTAGAAAAACCCAGCAGCCCTTTTCCAAAAGCTGTGGCCACACCTATCCATGGGTATTTGTCTGGTATAGCAGCTCAGCCCTGCTGAAGTAAATGAGACTGAGGCCGGTGTCACACACAACCACAAAAAATCGGTCCGTTTTAGACGGTCGACAATCGGATCAAAATAAAAACATCACACATCCTTCTGGCATCCGATTTTCCTTCAAAGATGCGATTTAATCGCATGTGTGTGTACCTTGTAACATCCGATTTTCATCCGACTTGCGAGATTTTCTCGCAGGCTTGCAAAACTGACATATAATGGATCCAAAAGAATAGTATTTAAATGCCAAAAGAAAGAATAGATATATACACATAGAGCACATATATATATATATATATATATATATGTCATTGTGACATATATATTACATATATTTATAATTCTTACACTTCTACATACTGTTATAGCCGCTAATTCAATTGCCGGCTTCAGTGAAATCACAGAAGCCGACATGAAATGATACATTGTTTCCACACATTTAACCATGTAATTTCATGTATTTTTATATATGTTTGAAACATACAATTACATGAGTATATGTGTGCTAAATTTCAGACATGTAGGGGTTAATTAAAGGTGTAAATTCGTTGAAAAAAAAATGCGTGGGCTCCCGCTGTATTTTCTCCACCAGACAGACAAAGCAAGCGAGTGGGGGCAGATAATAATAGCCTAGGGAGGGTACATTTTTGTTGTGCCCCCCCTGGCTACTAACATCTGCCCCCAGACACCCCAGAAAGGGCAAATCTATAATTAGATTCGCCCTTTCTGGCACTTTGCCCGTCTATTCCCATTGCCCTGTAGCGGTGGTGAATGGGTTAATAAGGGGTTAAAATGACCTTGCAATTGAAAGGTCACTTTAAGCCAGGTTAATAATTGATAGCTGTCAATTAGACAACTATCAATTATTAATCCTATTGTATGAAAGAAAAATCAAACACACACAGTTTAATAAAAAATAAGTTTAATTAAATAATCACACAGTTTTTGACCATATTTTATTTTCCTGCTAAAACCATTTCCTGTAATAAAAATAAAATAAAAAAGCAAAATTATTCTTACCAATCCGATGTACAGTCAGGTCCCACGGTGTAATCCATCAGAAAGGGTTAACAGGTTACAGGTCGCAGAGAGCTAATAATGCTGTCTCAGACCTGTAACCCCTGAATGAATAACTTCCTCTCCCAGCGAAAGTAGAGGAATAGATTCATGAATGGAGCTTAATTGATTTATTGCCAATTTAACTGTAGTGACCTGACCTAAAGGGAAAGTGGACACAATCAATTAAGCTTCATTCATGAAACACATCCTCTCCTGTCGCCAGGAGAGGAACTTATTCATTCATGAGCTTTGAGCTGAGCATGCAGGATTACTTGCACTGCTTGGCTCAAAGCTAGTTAACCCTTTGTGAAGGATTACAGCGTGGGACGTGACAGATCGGCGGAATAGGTAAGAATAATGTTGTTTTATTTCTTTTTCTTTATTTTAGGAGATCAATGGCTTCGCACGGATTAAGTGTAAAATAAAATATGGTCAAAAAAATGTGTTTTTATTTCATTAAAATTATTTATTCTTAAAGTGTGTGTGTTTTTTTATTTACTTCAATAGGATTAATAATTGATAGTTGTCTAATTGACAGCTATCAATCATTAACCTGCCTTAAGGTCACCTTTCAATTGCAAGGTGACAGTAAGGTGAGATTAACCCATTCGCCACCGCTACAGGGCAATGGGAATAGACGGGCAAAGTGCCAGAAAGGGCGAATCTAATTATAGATTTGCCCTTTCTGGGGTGTCTGGGGGCAGATGTTAGTAGCCAGGGGGGGGCACAAAAAAATGCACCCTCCCTGGGCTATTATTATCTGCCCCCACTCGCTTTGCTTTGTCTGTCTGGTGGAGAAAATACAGCGGGAGCCCACGCATTTTTTTTCAACGAAATTACACCTTTAATTAACCCCTACATGTCTGAAATTTTGCACAAATACACTCATGTAATTGTATGTTTCAAACATATATAAAAATGCATGAAATTACATGGTTAAATGTGTGGAAACAATGTATCATTTCATGTCGGCTTCTGTGATTTCACAAAACCCGGCAATTGAATTAGCGGCTATTACAGTATGTAGAAGTCTAGGAACTATAAATATATGTATATATACATGTCACAATGACATGTATGTATATATATATATGTGTTCTATGTGTATATATCTATTCTTTCTAGTCTTTATTAAAGCTGTCAGTGTGATTTTACAGTATAGCGGGGATGAATTGCCGGCTTTTCTAAAGGACACTGATGCGATTTATCGCAAGTCACACAGTGTGGTCCGTTTGTAATCAGATTTTTCATCGCTCCCATAGACTTGCATTGGCGATAGTCGACCCACAATCGGTGACAATCGCAGCATGCTGCGATTGTACACGGACGTTTAAAACGGACCACAAAAAATCTGATACTGGGAGCTGCTCCATAGATTAACATAGGTCAGACTGCAATGCGATTTTTCATCGCATTGCAGTCGTCCGATTTTGTCGCCAGTGTGACTCCGGCCTGAGATGCAAAACGGTACACAACCTGTGTTTAGGGTTGGTGCTGTTTTTTGGAAAAAGGTGGCCACTTTAATAACTGCAATCATAAAAAAGTGTCAGCGCGTGCGTAAGAAGACAGCCACTTGTTAGCGCCATATTACACTGCTAATCTGATTGACACCTGACAGTAATAATGTTGCCCATCCTGCGATATTCGGGTTTTGCTCACCTTAAGCACTAGAGGGATCAGCCCCACAGAACCGTCTAAGGCAAAGCCTGGAGTGATCAGGATATTAATGTTTAGACAGGATATTTGCTTTAAAAGTCACATTACCATGGAGATCACTTCATGCCCAGAACGGGCCGCTCTGGTAAATCACCTTTCATTGCGGACCATTATAGCGCACCAGCTGGAAGAAAACATTAACTCCACGCACAGCAATGTATTCCTGGAGCCGTAAAAAAGCAATACATCTCATCCAGCCCAAAAGACGGAATTAACTGGAGACTGCAGAATAAATCAGAGAGCGAGCGCTCCTTCTAGAGACGTGCTGGGCCAGATATTTATATTCCAGGCTGTGTTATAAAATTCTGGGAAAACGGCATTTTTTTTTTTTTTGTAAAATTTCTCAAACTCTGCAAAATTGCTGCAGTTTTGGAGCAATTTTAGAAAAATGCAGCACAATAAAAATGCAGGTTTTATACCGCGATTTTGCAAAAATGTAAATTTAATATATTGTGCAGCAAGTAAATTAGGTTTTCTCATCTGTCCTGTTGCTGCTCTCCCTCTAAGGAAATAGTCAGACGGCCGTGGATGAGGATCGCAATGTAATGCTCGGACTGGCTGGCGGCTCTCCTGACAGTAGCATAGGAATACATGCTGTCACGCTGTGGTCGGGAGAGGGGCCAGCCAGTCCGAGCATCGCGCTGCAATCCTCGTCCAAGTTACTTGACCATCAGGCTCTTCACCAATGCTTTGATATCTTGTTAATACTTAAATTATACTTTCCTGTGACACCGATATTAGAAAAATTGTTTTTAATCCTTTTAACCCCGTTGTTTCCCCTTAAGGATAATCGTCACTTGTGGTATATGGCAGCTGCTTATCCCATATTAGAGCGGTTAATTTTTTGTTTCATAAAATCTGTCTCCTGGCTGGAGTGTGTTAAAAGATCAGATTGAACTTTACTCACCCTCCCCAGGTCCGGCACTGAGTGTCTGCAGTACTGCCATCCCATCTACAGCACTGCAGTCAATCAATGAGCTCAGTGGCTTTGACTGCCATCTACTCAGGCACAGCCAGTGAGCTCATTTATAGGCTGTAGCACTGTCAACGGGAGGTCCGCACTGCAGACATTAACAGACACTGAGAGCAGCGGCGGAGACTGAGTTCTGGACCTGGGTAGGGCAGCTGGGACACAGGGATTTTCCGATAGTGGAAAGACCCTTTAATTCGGGATGAGCAACTGTCAAATACCATAGGTGGCGCTTTTCAACAGGGTCGAATGGATTAAAAGAACAACCTTACAAAAATAAAATGTATAAAATAAATTATAGCTATATAAATATTAAAGTAATAAAAAATAATATATATATATATATATATATATATATATATATATATTATAGATAGACAGATCTATATATAAACACACATATATAATATATATAATATCATATAATGATGTACACATATATGCCGGGGAGAGGGGTTTTCAGAAGCCGGAGATCCCCTTTAACTGTATATCAATTTCATTCTTGGGATTCCAGTGCTGAAGCTCTCCTTCTGCCCACTAGAGGGGGTTTATACACAGGTGAGCACATAGAAAGCTTCTGCATAAACCCAGGTCCCAGTGCTGAAGGGGCGCAATAGCGCTTCTGTCAAATAAGAGAGCACCAGTGTCATAAGCAGCACATGGCGGAGGGGTGCCCTTATTAGGGACCTGGAGCGTCAGCTCATACCTCTCACTTCTTTCTTTCAGAGCAAGATCGCTGGAGGAAATATCACTGATGACCTCACAGCTTCCGGAATTACGTGGTGTCATCATCAGCAACCCTGATGTCATGGGAGACCGTCAGCAAGTGCCTTGTGAATATTTGCAATGAGGTTCTCTTACATTTCATTTTTTTTTGCTTTGTGTTAACTTATTTTTAGTTGTGGCTGTTTATTTATAGTATTGAGTTTATATAACGGAAAACCTGTACCGACCACACCATTATTAAAGAGTTTACTGACAAACATGTACTGGATGCCCTATATCGAACCATTGAGGATAACATTGTCATGAACCCATGACGGCTGGAAACCATAAACAAGTTGGTGCGGACAGAGAGAATACACAAGATGTAAGAAAAATGTCATGTGCAAAAATGGTACCAACAGAAACAAGCCCTCACACAGCTATATAAACGGGAACGTGGGTTGTGTCGCCATTTTCCGAAACCTACAAATTTATTTTTTTTTACAAAAATCTGAATTATTTTCAACCACTTAAATAAAAAAAAAAATAAGTATGCTAGTTTAGCATTGCCGTAAATCATGCTGAGCTGCAGATCATGTTTCCTTTTTACTGTACAGGTAACAACGTAAAAAAAAAAAAATTTATATGGACTATTTAGACTATATATTTGAATAGAAAAAAAAATCTAAATTATATTTTATTTTTCAGCAGATTATATGTGTGAAGGACGGCCCTCGTCCTTCCACGTCACCAATGTGACTTAACTCCACAGGCACAGCTCTCCGGCGCCCCCTTTGTCTCTCAGGTCACTAAGGGAACTGCATCTAGAGCAAATGGCCGCCGGGGAGGGTGTCCTGTTACCCACTGGGTATTCTAAGATTCGTGATCAGAGTAAAAGCATCAGCCCAAGATTAATTTTATGGTTTAATTGCCTTAAGGGCGCACTAGATAATTACAGAAATATACAGTAAGCTATACAACGGAATTACAGTGGATTTGCAGTCAGAGTAAAATACAACAATAATGTACAAGGCTTAGAGGTATTAGCTAGAGGTCAATATTACCAGGTTGTAGGGGCATGTGGAGGCAGGGAGCTTTGCGATCCCCAGGTGAAAGTTTTAGTTGCTGGACAGTCCCCCAAAACATGTACCGCTGCTCCCTTGGCAGTTCTGTCCCTGGTTGCTTCTTGACTTCTGTGAGAATGGATCTGGTCTGCCCTTAGCTCACAGTTCTAAAACCTGCTAGGTCCCTCCCCTCGGTATCCGAGGGTGGGCTGACAATCTCCACCCTTAGCCCCCTGCAGAATTTATTCCCAATACCTAATAAAGGGGTTAACTTTCTCCAGGACGATCGGATCAGGACACGAGAGGTACCAGCGGATGCAGTATGTTTTGCCTGTCGCATGGATATCAAACCTGGCCCGATTGGGTCATTGTGGATGGCCAATCTCTATATCTCATCCCCCCAAGCCATCACCGACTTGGGAGTTGCACCATCAAATGCCCGAGGTCCGCAGGGTCACACAGATATTTTTATGAGAATGTACCTACAAAGATGTGCTCATAATTCATAATCCTAGAACAGAGCCTTCGTGTCTGGTATATAAATAGCTGTGTTTTCATGGTCTGGCTGAAAGGTATAGTCTAATTGAAGCCCTCTGCTTTGAAGCACGCATACTAACCGGCCTGGCTATTCATATTGAGCAGTAAATTCTGTCTTGGGCCTGAATTACTTGGCATACTAATGACCTTTTAGTCAAACATGGGCCTGAATTACTTAGCATACTAAAAGGCCTTGCTATTGCCTGGAACTATGTGAAGTCAGGCAAAATATCTTCACTGGGCCAAGCTGAGACCAAAATGGAGGCTGGAGCAGGCCAATATCTAAGATGGTGGCGGTTGTACCTCACAATATGGTAAAAAGAATGTTTTTTTTCAACGCTACAGCTGATCCTGCAATACAAGAACCCTCATAAGGTTATGTTGATGGAAAATTATAGTTTATGGCTCTTGGAAGAAAATGTGGAAAAAAAAACTTAATCTAAGAAAAGTCAGGTTTTTAAAATGTAAAAATATTAAAAGGTTGCTCTGGCTCTACTCATTTTGGCATCAGCAAGGTAATGGTGCTCATTGTGTCTCAAAAACACATATGCCAAGACGCAAGCATGGCTGTCACGTTTGGTGCACCAGTCCTAGTCATTAGGTACACGATACACCCTTAAGAGTGGGTTGTCCAGGATTGCACAAATATGGCTGATTTGTTTCAGAATCGGCAGCCCCCTTGACTATGGGTTGTGTTTGGTAGATCAGCTCAACGACATTCACTTGAATGGGGCTGCTTTGCAATACCAGACCCAACCCATAGTCAGGGGTGGCGCTGTTTCAGAAAGGGAGCAAACATATTTTTCTAATCCTGGAGTTGATTCTTCCCACTTAAGCCCAACTTTCGCCAGCTAATATTGCCTGGAAATTGATCAGATACTGCAGATTACCAAAATATAATTTATTTTTTTCTATAATTTAGCAATTTAAGGGACTTCTCATGGGATAAATCATTAGTCACGGTACTGAAATTCCAACAAGTCCATGCAAAACTCTCGCAGCGTGGATATCATGATTTGACCGGATGAGGACACGGTGGTCTTGGCTGTGTCCGCGCGGCCGTTCCTCCACAATCGGCCGCTCACTTCCTCATTATCAGGGCATAACGGTTCTTGCTGCACTTGTTGGCATAGTGGCCTCGCTCTCCACACTGCATGGTCCAAAGCAAAAAAGGAATTAGAGACCTAGAAGAATGCGCTGCTGAACAGGGCAATTTCATTGTCCTTACTTTGAAGCACGTGACTTGTTCCAGGGGTCTGAGACCCCCACAGACATTTTCCTGCATCTTTCTAAAGCGTTCGTGCATCATGGTTAAGACAGTCAGGTGTGAGAGATGCGGCAGCTCCAGAATGAGGGCTGGGGGCTTCGACATGGGCTCATGATCACAGGGGAGTGAAGGGACCAGGACCCTCTGAGGTGCAGCAGCATTCTGTAAGACGAAGCAGGGTCACTAAAGCCTGAAGGCACTAAAGTGAAGTATGCCCAATTTTATACTTCTTGTAGGGTGTTGGGCAAATTTGTACATGCAGTCAGTTACTTATCCTGTACTGATCCTGAGTTACATCCTGTATTATACTCCAGAACTGCACTCACTATTCTGCTGGTGGAGTCACTGTGTACATACATTACATTACTGATCCTGTACTGATCCTGAGTTACATCCTGTATTATACTCCAGAGCTGCACTCACTATTCTGCTGGTGGAGTCACTGTGTACATACATTACATTACTGATCCTGAGTTACATCCTGTATTATACTCCAGAGCTGCACTCACTATTCTGCTGGTGCAGTCACTGTGTACATACATTACTGATCCTGAGTTACATCCTGTATTATACTCCAGAGCTGCACTCACTATTCTGCTTGTGGAGTCACTGTGTACATACATTACATTGCTTATCCTGTACTGATCCTGAGTTACATCCTGTATTATACTCCAGAGCTGCACTCACTATTCTGCTGGTGGAGTCACTGTGTACATACATTTCATTACTTATCCTGTACCGATCCTGAGTTACATCCTGTATTATACCCCAGAGCTGCACTCACTATCCTGCTGGTGCAGTCACTGTGTACATACATTACTGATCCTGAGTTACATCCTGTATTATACTCCAGAGCTGCACTCACTATTCTGTTTGTGAAGTAACTGTGTACATACATTACATTACTTATCCTGTACTGATCCTGAGTTACATTCTGTATTATACCCCAGAGCTGCACTCACTATTTTGCTGGTGCAGTCACTGTGTACATACATTACATTACTTACCCTGTACTGATCCTGAGTTACATCCTGTATTATACCCCAGAGCTGCACTCACTATTCTGCTGGTGGAGTCACTGTGTACATACATTACATTACTTATCCTGTACTGATCCTGAGTTACATCCTGTATTATACCCCAGAGCTGCACTCACTATTCTGCTGGTGCAGTCACTGGGTACATACATTACATTACTTATCCTGTACTGATCCCGAGTTACATCCTGTATTATACCCCAGAGCTGCACTCACTATTCTGCTGGTGCAGTCACTGGGTACATACATTACATTACTTATCCTGTACGGATCCCGAGTTACATCCTGTATTATACCCCAGAGCTGCACTCACTATCCTGCTGGTGCAGTCACTGTGTACATACATTACTGATCCTGAGTTACATCCTGTATTATACTCCAGAGCTGCACTCACTATTCTGCTGGTGGAGTCACTGTGTACATACATTACATTACTTATCCTGTACTGATCCTGAGTTACATCCTGTATTATACCCCAGAGCTGCACTCACTATTCTGCTGGTGCAGTCACTGGGTACATACATTACATTACTTATCCTGTACTGATCCCGAGTTACATCCTGTATTATACCCCAGAGCTGCACTCACTATTCTGCTGGTGCAGTCACTGGGTACATACATTACATTACTTATCCTGTACGGATCCCGAGTTACATCCTGTATTATACCCCAGAGCTGCACTCACTATCCTGCTGGTGCAGTCACTGTGTACATACATTACTGATCCTGAGTTACATCCTGTATTATACTCCAGAGCTGCACTCACTATTCTGTTTGTGAAGTAACTGTGTACATACATTACATTACTTATCCTGTACTGATCCTGAGTTACATTCTGTATTATACCCCAGAGCTGCACTCACTATTTTGCTGGTGCAGTCACTGTGTACATACATTACTGATCCTGAGTTACATCCTGTATTATACTCCAGAGCTGCACTCACTATTCTGCTGGTGGAGTCACTGTGTACATACATTACATTACTTATCCTGTACTGATCCTGAGTTACATCCTTTATTATACTCCAGAGCTGCACTCACTATTCTGCTGCTAGTGGAATCCCTGCTTACTGAATACATTACTTTTCCTAAATGACATTCTGTATTGTACTCCTGAGCTGCAATCTTAATTCAGTTAGCATTACAAAGTACTAACCTTTATATGGTCTGGACTGTAGATTATTAAGTCAACTTTTGGACTGGAAAAGATATAAACAAGAGAGATGATTGTTATATGGGATCCCAATGGGGGGAGCACATACACAACTAAAACACTGGGCTTGTAGCGCTCCCTTATTGACATGTAGTTTAAACACACTGTAAAGACAGGTTGAAGTTTCCACTGGAGTGCTTGGGAAGCCGACAACTTACTGGACGTATTTACAGCTTGGACCTTCTGGACAGAAACCAACCAGGTAGTTGGTGCACATGACTCTGCGGGTGTGTCTGTGCTTACAGGCTGGACCTGGGCGGGCGGAAAGGATGAGGATTAGTAGGAAAAGGCAGCAAAAGGGATATCAGCTGGTGCAAGCTACTTCTACACCCCCTATAGGCACCACATCCTGATATATAGGAGAGATAGTCAGTAACAACAAGGAGAGAAGTCGCAACAAAGTATCCAGTGACTGACACAAGGGATTAATCCCCACCCAGAAAACAATGCACCTTGCCTCAAAAGCAATAAAAATCCGTCAGTGATTCTCCGCTGAATGCTTATGTAGGGCGTTAGTGGGAGTAGGAGAAACTAGATCATGTATAGTAATGCTTCTCTATAGTTCTTCCCAGGAGTAGTCTTCATTGTATGACAGTCGTGGCCCCTCGGGGGATTGTGATGATGGACAACATCTGCCTGCTGTATGAAAACACCCATGGTGCAAGAAACAGTCTGCACAAAGAATTATCATTGCACTATGGAAGATGTGGTGTTTACCCTATAAACCGGAGGAAAATGTCCAAAAAAATAAAACTGAACTGCCATACTAGACACTGTCTAGGTATGGGGCTGTTTCAGGAGGAAAGCAGCTATTTTTCTACAATTCTGGACAACCCCTTCAGTGGGAATGATTTCTTGTCAAAATGAATCCTTTATGTTGTAAATACTGTATATACATTTTAATTTTTTGACATTTTTTTTTTCAGTTTTCCATATCACAAAGTATATAGTAATCAAACTTTGCTATTTTCACATCTAGTATTAGGCTTAATACTAGGCTCAACTCTCTGCTCTCTACTGAAGACTTCAGCAGTCTCAATATTATTCCAGGCAGGACTACAATGAAAGGAAACGCATCTATATACAGTATAGAGTGCTATCAACAACAAATGTCACAGCTCACCTCCTCCCCCTCCTATATAACAACTGATAACAGCTCTATATACTGTATATAATACAGGATCCACCATTCACAATAGGTGATGTCACAGCTCACCTCCACCTCCTGTACAATGACTGATAACAGCTCTATATACAGTATATAATACAGAATCCACCATTCACAATAGGTGATGTCACAGCTCACCTCCACCTCCTGTTCAATGACTGATAAAACCTCTATATACAGTATATAATACAGAATCCACCATTCACAATAGGTGACATCACAGCTCACCTGCTTCTCCTTCTGTACAATGACTGATAACACCTCTATATACAGTATATAATACAGAATCCACCATTCACAATAGGTGATGTCACAGCTCACCTGCTTCTCCTCCTGTACAATGACTGATAACACCTCTATATACAGTATATAATACAGAATCCACCATTCACAATAGGTGATGTCACAGCTCACCTCCTCCTCCTGTACAATGACTGATAACACCTCTATATACAGTATATAATACAGAATCCACCATTCACAATAGGTGATGTTAAAGCTCACCTCCTCCTCCTGTACAATGACTGATAACAGCTCTATATACAGTATATAATAAAGTATCCACCATTCACAGTAGGTGATGTCTCAGCTCACCTCCTCCTCCTCCTGTACAGTGACTGATAACAGCTCTATATACAGTATATATACAGAATCCACCATTCACAATAGGTGATGTCACAGCTCACCTCCTCCTCCTCCTGTACAATGACTGATAACACCTCTATATACAGTATATAATACAGAATCCACCATTCACAATAGGTGATGTCACAGCTCACCTCCTCCTCCTCCTGTACAATGTCTGATAACACCTCTATATACAGTATATAATACAGGATCCACCATTCACAATAGGTGATGTCACAGCTCACCTCCTCCTTTACAATGACTGATAACAGCTCTATATACTGTACAGTAGATAATACTGGATGTTTGATAGATGGTTACAGCTCACCTCCTCCCCCTTCACTGTGATCTTTTCCCGCATTAGTGTCTGATCACATAATGCTTCTGTACAAACATATAGCTTGTGTCCATGTTAGGAAGACAGTCTAATATTAGGCCTAGTGGCCAATGTGAAAATCCTTTTTTTTAATGTATTAACATGAAAACCACTTTCTGATGACACTATTACCATGTTTGCAGAATCCTCTGTCATACCATGGGCAATCCTTAATCTTAGATGCTGGGTCAATGTGCAGAAAGGGACAGTCTTTGTTGCTGCATTCACCTAATAATGACAATGAAGGGTCACAAATTATACGCGACTCCAATTTGTGTTATTACACAGTCTACCACTAGAGGGAAACAGAAGACCACTAGGATCACTAGGCATGTACAGAAAAATATTTAGACTTGAGAGTCCTCAGTGGTTGATACCTTTTAATGGCTAACTGAAAAGATGGTAACAAATTGCAAGCTTTCCAGACTACTCAGGTCTCTTCATCAGGCAAAACTACTGGCTAACACGGTACAAAGATATACATCTTACTGGCTAACACGGTACAAAGATATCTTAATGGCTAACACGGTACAAAGATATACATCTTTACTGTATCAATATAGGCATGTACACTAATAAACGTTGCATTCTTTCAGATATTGCTTGGTTTTAATGGAGAATAAAAGTTGTAAAGTCGAATTTGTGTGTTTATACAATTCAGAATGGATCGTTCTGGACAAGCTTTGTAGCCAAAAAATAATAACTCCTGTTCCAGGGAAGCAAATATGACATAGGAATTCATAAGCATGCCATTATCTGTATATGCACTGTAGACTATTACTGTGCAAGGAGTGTGGGGGACACCTATGATTAATGGTATCGGGTTCTGATAAATAATATAGAAGAGTGGGAAGTCAGATTAGGGGAGGCCTGCCTAAGGATGTGTTTTAGGGCGTGCTCAAAATTGTGAATTTTGGGAATTAGAATTTATCCGATTGCCTGAATTAG
This sequence comes from Oophaga sylvatica, assembly GCA_033576555.1. NCBI lineage: Eukaryota > Metazoa > Chordata > Amphibia > Anura > Dendrobatidae > Oophaga > Oophaga sylvatica. The sequence continues at coordinate 70,716,838 of JARQOD010000003.1, read as the reverse complement.
CGCATTATAGAGAACTGGTGCAGCATGAGAAAACTCAGAGTGCACAGGTAAAGTAGTAGACGGAGATGTAGAGAGCTACAGAACCGTGGAGAGGTTTGTTACTGGGAGTGATAGTTTAAATTGTTCTTTATCGAGTGAAATTATATTTTGGGGAGCACAAAAGAACATCGTTCTCGGCGGTACATCAGCCAATAAGCACTGTGAAGTCTTTTACAGAACGCTCAGTACGCATCGTCTACTGCTGTTGTGTAGCCCTGGTACACAATACCAGGAGGATGAGTGGAGAGGTAACAGTTAAGGTCTCTTCATGACATCACGTACACTTCTGACACACCCAGCAGGGGTGTGGAAGGGAGTGATTTCTAGTCAGTCAGTTTCCTGTCCTTGGACAGAGTAGACGTGTCCAGTTTGAGCCTGTCATCAGTTCAGAAAGTGGAGGCTGGTACAGGTGGTCTAATTCACCTTAGCCTAGTCAGAGCTGTGCCCCACTGGAAGAAAGACTGAACTATCTATTAAGAGTCGAGCAAATCGAAGGGCAAAGTGGAAGGAAGATAATTGGAAAAGTGCTTTTGACTTGGAAAAGTCCTGCACATTGCTACCGGTCACTGGGGACCGAAGGATCACTATTAGCTACAGCATAGTGAAGAGAAAACCAGAGATTTACCGGACCCTAGGTCGCGGCAAACAAGCCCCTTATAGTCAGTACGTAACTGGGGTCAGGGGGAGTGAAGACTTTGAGTCAGTGCACGACAAGATAAGAATTCAGCTCTCTCGAAGGAAGGCTTCACCACAAATCTGACCGGGCAGAACAGCTTTGGAAAGCTGGAATCATAGAGGGGACTACGCTTCAGGCTGGTCGTACTCATCTTCATTGGACAGTAAAGGAGGCCCCTAACTTGCTTAGCTGTTGCCTCAAAGCTCATCCTCCATCAACCCCATCAGCCTCCCTGGGACCTGCCTTACCATCTTGCAAGTAAAGGTATGGAAAGACACTGACCGTGTGAGACTGAGTTATTATTGCATGCCTGCACAATCCCTACCTAGCTACCGACCTGAGGGAAGAGTCCCACCTGTAGGGGACCCGACATCTAGCTGCATCACCATCCCCTCAGAGATCTATAGCAGCGCTGGTACAAATTACCAGAATACTACAGGTGGCGTCACGAACTGTATATAAATCTATCCCCTGTAAATATATCCCCAACATACGCCAGACCGCCAGGGCCACAGACCGAGCCACAGCTACCTGTGACAATCCCCATAGACTTCTACGGGCTCGGCTCTGAGTACCCCATTGCCCTGGTAACCCACAATTGTGGTGGCGGGTCGACACAAAAACTTGGCGTCACGAACAGGATACGAAACTTGCATCATTGTGAGCCCTGTGTGCCTGTGGAGTGTTTTTGTGAAAAAGGACTGTTTGCACTTTTGGCGCCAAAATCGCCATCTTTGTCGCCATATTCGCGCCCTCAGGCGCTGGAGAAGAAGGTGGGCGTACCTGAAAGAGCGCACAAAGTCTTGGACACGCCCCCGGCTCTGACTCAGCGGCAGGTCCTGCAACAGGAAGTGAACGCTCTGACATCAGAGCGCCTGCGACGAAGGTCCTGTTCCCACTGCGGTGCCTGTGAAATAGCAGCGTCTGAAACCGGTAGGCTCCGTTTAACCAAGGGGGCGCTAAGATGTCACAACAACCGGCTGACAGTGCGGCCCCGGTCGGAGTCCCCAATCCCGCACCGTCTGGTATTGTAGCGCCAGATGGGGGCGCAGGCCCTGCACCCAGTCCGGTAGTCCCGATTATGCCACTAACGCTCCCATATATGCCTGGGGCGAAATGGCTTCCCCAATACAGCGGTGGGCCAGGCACATTAGCAAGCTTCAAGCGGAAGTTATGCAGCATCCTAGAAATGTACTCCATGCCTGAGAGACAAAAAGCTGCTGTGCTAATAGGGCAGCTAACTGGCGCTGCTGAGAGGGAAGTGGAGACTTGGGATACCGTTGATCAGGAGTCGGTACCTGCGATCTTCCTGAAGCTGCATGCCATATTTGAAGACCGCACAGAAACGGATCTCCGGATGGCCTTCTATCACTGTTCACAACAGCAAGGTGACAGCATCCGGGACTATGCTTGCCGACTACAAGGAGCCCTGAGAGCCCTCAAGCAAATTAACAATTTAAATGCTATCGACGAGAATAGAATGTTGAAAGAGCAATTTATACAGGGATTGAGATCCCAAGAGGAACGCAGAACTGTAAATTGGTGGTCCTTAGATCATCCAGATGCTACCTTTGATTCCCTAAAGGACATGGCAATAAAAGGGCTGCGGCCCCTGGGCAAACCTGAGGTGGCCACCCAACATCATCAGGGTGAAGTCACTCTGGAACCGGCAGTAACCCCCTTTTCCCCGCTAGTGGCCGAAGCCAAAGCGCAGGTGACACCTCCTAGTGAATTGGACTGTCTGCGCTCAGAGGTGCGCCAGCTGACTAAAAATCTGGCTGCTGTAATGAGTGCCCTGCAGCTGCGGAAAGAGGAGGAAGGGAAGATCTTGTTAGCTGACTGCCCAGAGGACGTTCCGTGGATGCACCGGAGAAGAAAGAAGACGTCGCGCCCCCCGGAGGAGGACAACGCCACCCCCAGGAGCAACCTCTGATCAACACCCTCCTCGTCGAGAGATCATCTGTTACCGCTGCAACCGGAAAGGTCATCTGTCTACACAGTGTCCTTTAAACGGGCAGAACCTGGGTCCAAGGGCCAACACCCAGGAGAATACCCGTCAGGCCCCCTAGACTGGAACCGCAGGTATGTGGGCGGGCGACCCTACCTGTCTATTATTCTAGATGGTATTGCTGTTCCAGCATTGTTAGACACTGGGTCCCAGGTGACCCTAATACCTGATGCTCTATATACCAAGTACTGGTCAATGGACAGTCTTAAACCTCCGAGCCTTGACTTTACTGTGTATGCTTCTAATGGTCTTCCTGTAGAAGTACTCGGGACAAAATGTGTAGATGTAAAGGTGGGCAGAGAGGAGTTGAAAGACCAAGGGCTTCTGGTAGTAAAGACTGTAAATGAGGAGAACGGTTTAAATATCATTTTGGGTACTAACATTATCGGTAATTGTTTGGGAGAAGTTGTGTTCTTGCTCCAACAGCTCGCTGAGATTGCCCGACCAAGGCAGAGAGGAGTAATCCAAAGAGAGATCCGGGCCCTGGTGTGTCAGCAGCAAGCGAAGCTTACCGACGGCGAAATTGGTAATGTAAGGGTCACTGACTCGGATCCTATTGTGATACCCCCAATGAGTGAAATGATCATTTGGTGTAGGGCGGCCATAGGTCTGAGAGGACAGAATTACCAAGCTGTAGTAGAACCCCACCATTCAGAACATAGACCTACACTTATGACTGCTAGAGGAGTAGTAGAAGTGGTGAATGGAAGAGTACCGGTACAGCTTCTCAATTGGGGAGATGATGAGGTAAATTTACCCCGTTATGCAACCATTGCTAAACTTCATGCTGTTGATAATAATTCTATTCTCCCGGCTGAGTCCTTAGACTCCTGTCAAATAGCGGAGGACAATGACCCAGCAACTCAGGTGGCGGAATGGTGTCAGCAACTCCATGTTGGGACGGACACCACTCCCGCTCACCAGAAGCAAGGGGTATTACGGGTGGTGCAAGAGTATGCCCAAGTGTTTAGCAAAAATCCACTTGATTTTGGGACAATTAAGGGAGTACAACATCATATCCCTACAGGCAATCATCCTCCCATCAAAGAGCGGTATAGGCCCATACCTCCAGCTCATTATCAGAAGGCTAAAGAAATGTTGCATGATATGAAGAAAGCTGGGGTGATAAGGGATAGTTGTAGCCCCTGGGCAGCCCCTCTAGTTCTGGTCAAAAAGAAAGATGGTAGTATGAGAATGTGTGTGGATTACAGGCAGGTGAACCGCATAACACACAAGGATGCATACCCGTTACCACGTATAGAGGAATCATTAGCTGCTCTGAAAACGGCTAACTACTTTTCTACCCTTGATCTGACTAGTGGTTACTGGCAAGTGGCTGTGGCTGAGGAGGATCGTGAGAAAACGGCTTTCACCACCCCAATGGGGCTCTGTGAGTTCGACAGAATGCCGTTTGGGCTCAGTAGTGCCCCAGGAACATTTCAGAGAGTGATGGAAAACTGTCTGGGACATCTCAATTTTGAAACCGTGCTGCTATACCTAGACGACGTTATCGTGTATTCCAAGACATATGAGGACCATCTGAAGCACCTGGCAGAAGTATTCGAGTCCCTGTCCAGGTACGGGATGAAATTAAAACCCTCAAAATGCCATCTACTCAAACAGAAGGTACAATACTTGGGGCACATCGTCAGTTCGGAAGGAGTAGCGCCAGACCCAGAGAAAGTCACTGCCATCCAGAAGTGGCCGGAGCCGAAGAACCTTAAGGAAGTGCGACAGTTCCTGGGACTAACGGGTTACTACAGAAGATTCGTGAAAGATTACACGAAGAAGGCAGCTCCTTTACAGGACCTCCTGGTAGGACAATCTTTAAAGAGCAGAAACCCTCCCTTTAATTGGGGTAAAGAACAGGCTGAAGCATTCCAAAAGATGAAGGAGATCCTTACAGGTGATGAAATCTTAACCTATCCTGATTACAGCCAACCGTTCCTGTTGTACACCGACGCCAGTAATGAAGGGTTGGGAGCCGTTCTCAGTCAGAAGCAGAATGGACAAGAAAAAGTCATCGCATATGCTAGCAGAAAACTCAGGCCAACTGAAAGGAATCCGGAAAATTATAGCAGCTTCAAGCTGGAGTTTCTGGCGCTGGTCTGGGCCATCACTGAAAGATTTAAGCACTATCTGGCCTCCAATAAGTTCACTGCGTTTACAGACAACAACCCGTTAACGCACCTGGAAACCGCCAAGCTGGGCGCCATGGAGCAGCGATGGATGGCTCGGTTGTCCAATTATCAGTTTACTATCAAGTACCGGGCAGGTCGAAAGAATGCTAATGCTGATGCGTTGTCCCGAATGCCGCATGACTCTGACACGGAAGAAGAATCGGACGACCTGGAAGAAATTGAGCTACCCGCGTTCCATCGAAATGGGGTGGTCCACGAGCATCGAGTCCACAGAAAGCAGTATGGTGCAACATTAAATCCTTTACCCCATCACAGCTGGAAAGAGACTCAGGACAGTGATCCAGTGGTCAGCCGCATCAAGGAGTTGTTAAAACAGGAAGGTTCCTCCTTGGAAAAGGATGCACCTATGTCAGCCAAGCTCCTGTGGAACGAGAAAAGCAGGTTGTTCCTATACCGTGAGAAGTTGTGCAGGAGATACGTCAACCCCAGAACTCATGAAATGGTCTGGCAAATAGTGGTCCCCAAGGCAGACGTCCCAATGGTGTTGGAAGCATACCACGATCAAGCAGGACACTTTGGCTGGAGAAAGCTGGAGACCCTGTTGAGATGCCGGTTCTACTGGGTAGGGATGCGCAGCTCCATCGAGAGGTGGTGTCGGAACTGTGGACCCTGTGGTCTCAGAAGAAGGACTACGGTAGTCAAAAGGCACCCCTGCAACCTATTCGGACGACTCGTCCCCTGGAGATTGTGGCCCTGGACCATGTCAAACTGTCGCCAAGTAGATCTGGATACTCATACGCCTTGACCATGGTAGACCATTACTCCAGATTTCTGGTAGTCGTTCCAGTTAAGGACCAGACCGCAGTGACGGCCGCGAAAACCTTTCAAGCAAGCTTCTGCAGACCGCATGGGTATCCGGAGCAAGTATTAACCGATCAGGGACCTGCTTTCGAAGCTGATTTATTCAAGGAATTCTGTCACATGTACGGGTGCAAGAAAATAAGAACAACCCCATATCACCCTCAAACCAACGGTCTTTGTGAAAAGATGAACCATATTGTCCTTGACTTGTTGAGATCCATACCGTTGGAAGACAGGAATCGATGGCCGGATTTACTGCCTGATTTGGTTGATTTGTATAATCATATACCTGTAAGCTCAACTAACTGCACTCCAGCCTATCTTATGAGAGCAAGGCCTGGAAAACTACCAATGGACCTAGAACTTGGAGTGGTAGAACCGGAGGCAGATGACGCTGTTGAAAACTGGGACGTCAATCGGCAAGAGCAATACAGAAGAGTACAAATCTGTGTAGAGGAAAGTCTTAATAAGGCACGGGAGAAACAGGAAGATGTTTACAACCGAAATGCTCCTGCCAAGCCTTTGATGCCTGGAGAGGTAGTATTAAAAAGAAAAAGGAAAATGCACAAACTGGATAATCAGTGGGAGCAAGAACCCTACGTCATACAAGATTCTAAGTACGACAACAGAAAAGTTTGTGTCGTCAGTAAGGACGGAGGAAGAACAACAATCACTGTGTCCAGAGATCATTTGAAGTTGTGTCCAGAACACTTAAAGCGTTGTGAAAAGAACCCTGTCCTCAATCAAAGAGAAAGAAAGGAAGAGGTCCTACACACCGATCTGGGAGATTTTCCTGCGGATTGGCCTAGACTGGGAGATGCTGTGATAATTCCAGTGTTGCAGTTTTATCAGCCACAAGAGGAAGTTCTACCTCCAGTTGTGCCTGTGGTGCCAGTTGAGCCCGCTCAGGAGTTACCCATCCCAGCAACACCTCAACCTATGGAACCTCAAGATGGATCATCTGCAGCAGCGCCCCATACTATGGGATCCCCTGGTGAAGCTGACTCACACCGCCCAGCCATCAGTACGCTTGCCAGATCCATAGAAAGATTAAGGCAGTTCTATAGTTTGCCGTTACGCAGTGCAGACAGATTGCAACTTGATATACCTGAAACTACACCACGTAGATCAGAGAGAATCACAAAAGGGAAATTACCCATTAGATATCAGCAGTAGTTCATGTGAATATTGTGAAAAGTCTATATATATATATATATGTGTTTTTCCCTATTATGTCTTCGTTTAACAATGGACTCAGAGGCTGAGGACTGAGCCAGCCAAAAACTGTATCCTGTAAATAGTTGCACTAAAGTGCCTTTTTAATGGTTTCACATGAAACCTTGACTTACCTCTGAACCAAAAAACCCGTGTGGTGTGGCACTGAGTGAGGTCTGCATTTGGATGTCCTGCAGCCCACCCAGGACCTACGTTGAAGGTTTGGTGCGGGTCCTTCACAAGAATACCATATATTTATTGAATGCTATTTAATATTTGTATTTCTATATATAATGTTTGCAACGTTCAAGATATCCTCACCTCCCGGATGGGACGAATTAATGTTATTGTTAATGTTTTCTTGCATAAACAAAAATGTCTCTTTATATTTTACAGCCCGGGAGTGCTGTCGTTTACCATGGGGGAATGTGTAGCCCTGGTACACAATACCAGGAGGATGAGTGGAGAGGTAACAGTTAAGGTCTCTTCATGACATCACGTACACTTCTGACACACCCAGCAGGGGTGTGGAAGGGAGTGATTTCTAGTCAGTCAGTTTCCTGTCCTTGGACAGAGTAGACGTGTCCAGTTTGAGCCTGTCATCAGTTCAGAAAGTGGAGGCTGGTACAGGTGGTCTAATTCACCTTAGCCTAGTCAGAGCTGTGCCCCACTGGAAGAAAGACTGAACTATCTATTAAGAGTCGAGCAAATCGAAGGGCAAAGTGGAAGGAAGATAATTGGAAAAGTGCTTTTGACTTGGAAAAGTCCTGCACATTGCTACCGGTCACTGGGGACCGAAGGATCACTATTAGCTACAGCATAGTGAAGAGAAAACCAGAGATTTACCGGACCCTAGGTCGCGGCAAACAAGCCCCTTATAGTCAGTACGTAACTGGGGTCAGGGGGAGTGAAGACTTTGAGTCAGTGCACGACAAGATAAGAATTCAGCTCTCTCGAAGGAAGGCTTCACCACAAATCTGACCGGGCAGAACAGCTTTGGAAAGCTGGAATCATAGAGGGGACTACGCTTCAGGCTGGTCGTACTCATCTTCATTGGACAGTAAAGGAGGCCCCTAACTTGCTTAGCTGTTGCCTCAAAGCTCATCCTCCATCAACCCCATCAGCCTCCCTGGGACCTGCCTTACCATCTTGCAAGTAAAGGTATGGAAAGACACTGACCGTGTGAGACTGAGTTATTATTGCATGCCTGCACAATCCCTACCTAGCTACCGACCTGAGGGAAGAGTCCCACCTGTAGGGGACCCGACATCTAGCTGCATCACCATCCCCTCAGAGATCTATAGCAGCGCTGGTACAAATTACCAGAATACTACAGGTGGCGTCACGAACTGTATATAAATCTATCCCCTGTAAATATATCCCCAACATACGCCAGACCGCCAGGGCCACAGACCGAGCCACAGCTACCTGTGACAATCCCCATAGACTTCTACGGGCTCGGCTCTGAGTACCCCATTGCCCTGGTAACCCACAATTGTGGTGGCGGGTCGACACACTGTTTGCCTGGGTAAACAAGGCTACTAAAAAACAGCCGATTAGTAAAGGTTTACCGATCGGCGGTCGTTTCTCACAATGGAGATCAAGCTTGGGGGTTTCCTAGTATAGGCATGGAGCTTGGCCGAGACAGGCGCAGTCACCGAGTTTGGCAGTTTCAGTCGTGATTGAGGCAGTTTCACAGCACAATTTTTCACATGGGTAATAACTTGTGACACAGTAATGGCTGGTTGCTAGTTCCATCATTGAGTATGGAGGACGGTTCATTCACCTCTTTCTGGTCCTCACTAGTGATGAGCGAACATGCTCAGATATGATCTTATCCGAGGATGCACATGTGTTAACCGAGTGTCTTCGGCGTGCTCGAAAAATATGTTCGACTCCCCGCGGCTGCTCGTCTCGCGTCTGTTCGACAGCCATTTTGTATGCCAGTCATGATGAAGACAGTTTCCTCCGGATTGTCCATATTTCTCCCACACTTCGAAAATATACTGATAGGGAAATTAGATTGTGAGCCCCAATGGGGACAGCAATGATGTATGTCTCTAAAGCGCTGTGGAATTAATGGCGCTGTATAAGTGAGCAAAATAAATAAAAATAATAAATTAAAGCCTCTTTAAATTATGATGAATTTGGTGGCCTCCCAGCTAAGCTCCACACCAAAAAGTTGCAGGAGCTGTATAAAAAAAATGTTAAAAGTTGCTAATTTTTTGCACAACTTTGGTTATCGTAAAACATTTCCGGAAAGAAAACACAGTAAACAACTGTAAAACGATAGTGGCGACTCCACTTTTACATTGTAGTCTGGTGGGGGGTGTTGGCGGGGTCGGCATTGTGCATTTTTTATGTGATTTACCATAGATAAGTTCATTTTTCCTCATTCAGCTCAGTGAATTAAAAAAAAAAAAAAAACATTAAAAATGCTAAAAAAAAATTGACATCCTGGAGTTAAAAATAAATAAATGCACCACAGGTCAGTTAATAGAAGCGGAAAAAAAAATGCAACCTGTGAATGGGATTTTAGGAATCTCATCCTATTGTAAAATGCAGAGGGTTTTTTTTTTTCACTCAAAACAAGACAGACGGAGAAAAGACACAAAATGCTGCGGGTGAACAAGTCCTAAATTTTCAGTCCATTGTGTAAATTCCTGCTAATCCAGGACTCATTTTTTATTCCATGTTTCCAGACTATCAGGTGCCGGATTAATAGAATTCTACTACTTTTTTTGATATTAAAGCAAATGATATGAATCAGTACACATCATTTCCTAGATTTATTGGGAAACCAGCTAATAAGTGATGTGATCCTCATCTCCGGGTGTGTTTATGACATTACAGAAGACTTTCAGGTCCAGTCATGTGGAACAGAAGACAAACAGAGCAGGAGAAGCAGCTCGGTGCAGACCGGATGCCACCAACCTTAGCTGGAGGGCTGTATTCATCCATTAGCGGTGGTGTTACGCCACATTAGTCTGCCAAGCGTCTGTTACAGGATCCTGACCAAGTGGACCCAGTTAGTGCCAGAGAAACGACTGGCAGTTTGCACCAGGCCGACTGCGGTGCCAGGTTTTATAATGCTGTGACCATTTGTGGTGTCCGCTGCCAAAAACTATGGTACTTGGACAATGCTGATTGCTTGAATAACATTTCCAGTATTTCAAGACTCACAGGATTGGTAGATGCCGGTGGACATATACTGGTTAAAAGCGCAATATTTTTGCTGCAATTTTTTGATAAAAAAAAAAAACAACACTGTGATCGCAACGTCTGAATGCAACCTTAAGGGTTGTCTCTAGTAATGAGCGAACATGCTCGGATAAGGTGTTATCCCGCATGCTCGGGTGATAACTGAGTGACTTCACCGTGCTCGAATAATAAGGTAGAGTCTCCGCAGCTGTTTGACAGCAGCAACACATGCGGGGATTTCCTGTTTGTTAGACAATCCTTGCATCTGTTGGTGCTGTCGAACAGCCGCGAGGACTCAAACATATTATTCGAGCTTGGCGAAGACACTCGGTTAGCACCCGAGCATGCAGGATAACACCTTATCCCAGCACGTTCGCTCATCACTAGTTGTCTCATCAGGTCAAATCCTTTTTAGGTTAAAAAAAGCCAATTGATTTGGTTAATGGAAGGATCAGGCTACAAAAGTAGCTAAGGAGGCTCCAGAAGGCCATTTGTTTAGCCCACAGGGCACTTTTGTGTAGAGTGCTGATAAGTCAAATGGCAAGCCACATAACACATGGATGCCTAGGGCAAGGGTTGGCCTTTTATTAGCAGCTGTCCACTGTGGCTACTAGATGATGTTCATATTCTCTACATAATCTATTTGAGCAAATTTCCTTAATAGGTTATTAAATCATGGGACAATTACCTGTGAGTAATAAAGCTAAGGAAACAAATATCTTATTCTGATAATGCTTTAATAAAGTTGGCGTCTATCAGCCATGCCAGTAATCGGTGACCGCTGGATGGGAGCCCCGAGAAGCACCTCCTACTTGTCAGCTCCTCATTTGATTACCCGGCCTGGCATGAAGTCACCGTTGCAGCTTGACACACAGGCTGGCCAATCAAAAGAAGAATTGTGGATTTCATGAGGAAGGAGGCAATTCTCGGGGTTCCCAACCAGCAGCCGTAGATTACCGACGTGGCCCAATCATTGGGTCCAGCAAATTATTCACATCATACCCATAAACCACGTTTCTTACCAAATTTAGAGTAGAAGTAACACTCGGGCATGCGACCCATGTCATATTCATGGAGGAACTCGCAGTGGTCGCCTTTCTTGCACAAACCCCGTAGCCAGTGCTTGCAGACTATAGACTTCTCCCCAGTCAGGTGACGGAAGGGGCACATTGGACCTGAGGGCGATAGGAAAACCAAAAGCATCCTACATTAATACATCAGGGACTGCAACCAGGTGTGTAGTTACAGAAATCACGCCCAGCCATGAAGTCGGAGTTTCTCAGTGGCCTCTTTACCAAAGAAGACGACACCGATATGATAAAGGGAACATAGTAAATGGGGGGGGGGTGTGTTAAACAATTATGAAGGAGAAAAGAAACTTCAAGTGGAACCACTAATTTCTTTATCTGTCTGTCTTCAGAGGCTTAAATTGAAGGCAATTCCCCCATTTTCCATGAGACATTGGAGACATAATTAGTACAGTTGGCCTGTGTGGCAAATGGGATGACTGGACCCTCTTAAGACAACAGGGTCTCAGTATCTATGTAACCAGAACCTTCCACTCCCATCTCCAAGACTTTTCACGTGCTGCGCCAATTTTTTGGAGTGTACTACCCAGGTTAATTTGATTGATCCCCACAGTTTTAAGCGTGCCCTAGAAACGCATTTCTTCAGACTGGCCTATCGCCTCAACGCATTTATCTAACTATCCCTGTGTTGCGCATTCAAAATTTTTACCATAACCAGGCACCTTGTATCATGTTCTCACCCGCTTTATGTATTTAATAGCCGTCTGTGTCTGTACTGTTACATACTCAGGCTGATAACCGGTTCATGCAGCATTACAGGACCACCCGATACTTACACTATGGCTGGTCCGAACAATGAAAGCATTTGTAACCATCCACCTCTCGTGTCTCCCCTTTTTCCTCATAGATTGTAAGCTTGTGAGCAGGGCCCTAATTCCTCTTGGTATCTACTTTGATCTCTGTTTATTGTTATGCTGTAATGTCTATTGTCTGGACAAGTCCCCTCTATAATGTAAAGCGCTGCGGAATATGTTGGCGCTATAGAAATAAAATTATTATTATTATTTGATCGCCCATATGAGAGAATGGAATTGCCTATGACCATATAATGGTAATAACAGTTCTGGACCAGTGCTCTGCAGACCATATATGTATGTACTGTACAGGTTCTCAAAATAGTAATGTTCTCGCTGATTGTCATCATTCATTTTACCTTTTCTTTTCCATGTGGCCCAGACTGCCATAACCTCTTCTTCCATCTGTAATTCATCGCTGTAAAATGTAACACACAGACGTCCTTGACTTATTGTTTTTCCGAGACCTTCCTCAAATTCTACACAAACCATATAGTGCTATTAACAATGCTCTAGACAGTGATAATGCCCCTTCTTTGCCCCATGTAGTAATAGTACCCTCCTATTGTGCCCACACAATAACAGTGCCCCTACACAGTAATAATGTTCCCTCTGTACTTCCTCGTAGTAATAATGCTCCCCTGCGCCTCTTCACAGTTATACAGCACCCTATAGAAATAACATCCCCCTGTGCCTCCTCATAATAATGCTCCCCTGTGCCTCCTTACAGCTATACAGCACCATACAGTAATAATGTCATTTTGTGTTGCCTTATAATAATTTCCCTGTGCCTTATTTAATAACACTCCCCCCTTGAACCCTTATAATAATGACTCCATACCACTTTATAATAATAAAAACTCCCCTGTACTTTATTATTGTTATGCCTCCTTTGCTTCCCCTATAATGATAATGACTCACTTGGTTTTTATACCTTGAGAAAGGCGCCGTTCCGGCGCTGAAGCGTTGGTATTAATAAAAAAAAGTTTTGGAATCCCAAGGCTCTTCATTTCCACAGCCCAGCCCGCCTAAACATGCCAGCTTCCATTTTTGTAATGATCCCCCAGTGTGTATTTTTATAATAATACCTCCCTATTGTGCTTCCTTATAATAATGACACTCAGTGTCTCTCTATTGTAATAATGCTCCTGAGCAGGGGCATAAATTATTATTATTATACATTTTTATAGCGCCATTTATTCCATGGCGCTTTACATGTGAAAAGGGGCAAATATAGACAAGTACAGTATACGTGAGCATTACAAGACACACACAAGTACAGAAGGAGAGAGGACCCTGCCCGCAAGGGCTCACAGGCTACAGGATAAATATAAATAACAGGCGCCCAATAGCAAAAGTTACAGTCACAGAAGGGCATATCCCCCAAATTTCTAAAGAAGCACTCCCATCAAAATTTGTATCTTCTTATTATATTGCAGTTGTCGTATTATATGGCCCTGTATGCTTACAATTGCCGATTCTGCTCTTCTACTCAGCTAATTCTTATCTTTTCCATTAGGTCTATGAAATCATATAATTAAAAACTGACGAGCTGAATCCTCTTAGGGTGAGTTTCCACGGTCAGGAAACGCTGCGTGTTTGGCGCTGTGCGCTGGCGCAGCGCCAAACACGCAGCGTCCAGATGTTACAGCATAGTGGAGGGGATTTCAAGAAATCCCGTCTCCACTATGCGTAACAATACGCAGGTGGCAGACCTGCGTAAACGGACATGGGCGCGTCTTTTTAGACCGCAGCATGTCCTCGCGTATTGCGGCGACGGTGCGTCGCCGCAACAGAATTTCACACAGGGCTATGTAGCCCTGCGTTCTTTCCGGAGGTGTTCCGGAGGTGTCCTGAACACCTCCGGAAAGATCTCGCGTCATAAAGGGGGCGGGGCTTAGACGGAGCGGAATTTCCGCTCCGTCCAAAGCGCTGTGGTTCCGGACCGTGGAACCACAGCCTTAAGGTTTATGTAGAAACAGGACGTCTCTTTTCCCTGTAGGAGTCATGTGTCACTGCAAAAGTCCCTGGCAGGTGGAAGAGGAAGCAGCTGGGTCAAGAGTTGAAAAGGGGGATGATAAATACAGGGAATAGAGACTTCTTGTTTTTGCATAGATCAGAGAAAAGAGAAGAATTAGCTGGGTAAAAAGGCAAAATGAGCAATTGTAAGTACACAGAGCTATATAATATGATGAAGAGAATAAAAACTTTGATGAGAGTGCTTCTTTACAACATGGTGAGGGATATGTATTGTGGCTCATGCACAATTATTTTGCCCCTACTGAAGCCCCTAAGTGGTCACACCCGCTAGGATACCCCTTTCATGTTTCCCATAGAGTATTATGAGCTCACACAGTATGATTGCTCCACAAACCTCCTTCAGCAAGATGGTCACTATAGCCCCCCCATGGGCTACAGCTCATGGTATTCACCACAGCCCCCAATATACAGCATGATGTCCACCACAGGCCCCTATATAAAGTAAGATGTCTACCAAAGCCCCCCCATACAGTATGAGTATGGTTATGAGTATCCCATAACCACCCGGTACAGTATGATGGTCACCACAGCTCCCCACACAGAATAATCTCCACCACAGCCACCCAACAGTATAATATACACCACAGCCACTCCACATAGTATGATTGTCCACCACAGCCACCCCACACAGTATGATGATCTCCCCACAATCAACCCCAACCCCCTATATAGTATGCTGGCCCCATCTACAGCATCTTATATAGTATGATGGTCCACTTCATGGCCCCCTATAAAGTATGATGGTCAACTACACAGCCCCTATATGGTATGATTGTCCCCCAACAGCACTGTATGTAGTATGATGGTTGACCCCACAGCTCCCTATATAGTATGATGGTACCCTCAACAGCCACCTATATTGTATGATGGCTCACCCCACAGCCCCCTATATAGTATGATGGTTTACATTACAGCCCCCTATATAGTATGCTGGCCCCATCTGCAGCACCTTATACAGTATGATGGTCCACCTCACAGCACCTTATACAGTATGATGGTCCACCTCACAGCACCTTATATAGTATGATGGTCCACCTTGCAGCCCTCTATATAGTATGATGGTCCACCTCACAGTCCCTATATAGTATGATGGGCCACCTCACAGCCCCTTATATGGTATGATGGGCCACCACCCCACAATCCAATACATAGTATAATGGTCAACACCACGGCATCTTATATAGTATGATGGTCCACCCCACAGCTCCTTATATCGTATGATGGTCCATCCAACAGCCCACTATAAAGTATGTTGGTCAACTCCACAGCCCCCAATATAGTATGATTGTCCCCTCAAAGGCACCGTATGTAGTATGATGGTCGACCCCACAGCCCCTATATAGTATTATGGCCCACCCCACAGACCCCTATATAGTGTGATGGTACCCTCAACAGCCACCTATATTGTATGATGGTTAACCACAGCCGCCATATAGTATTATGGTCCCCCAACAGCACCCTATATAGCATGATGGTTCACCCCACAGATCCCTATGTAGTATGATGGTCCCGCACAGCACCCCAAAAATAAAAAAAAAGTATACTTACCTAGTCCAGACACCTCATCCTCCGCAGCCTCCATCTACTTTTCTATCCTGTCTTGCTGGTGGCATGATGCAAGGACATCATCGCACCACCGAAGTCCCCTGCGTGGCGCTGATCTCTGGCAGGTCGTAGTCTAAAAGGAAGCCTGCTGGGGTAAGTTACGGAGTATGTGGCTCTGTGCTCCAACACAACTGTTAACAGTATGTAGCACACAATGCAGCCCATGGTTGGACAGGCCCTGCTGGCATTTGTTAGAACTGCCAGATGGCCAGTCCGTGCATTGCATTCCAATTTATAAGGCCATATAATTGTGCCCTTACTGTGAATTTGTCCAGCCACAATTAGCCCTGCTCCTTCCACTAGGGCCTCATTCAGACGTCCATGTTTTTCATGAACAGAACTTGTACCTATGATAGTCTATGTTCTCACATCCAACTATTTTTACGGACCAAGTGGTTATGAGTCATTGGTCCAAGTAGTGGATTAAACTCATCAATGCAAATCTACGGGTCCATGAAAAAACGTGGACAAAATTATGTCCAATTTTTTTACGGACTGTTTGATAGTAACAACCAGTGCCCAAAACTGTACACAGTACTCCATTTGTGGTCCAACACACATACAGAGGCAGTAGAATGCTCTCATCATGTGTATCCAGACCTCTTTTAATGCACCCCATGATCCTGTTTGCCTTGGCAGCCGCTGCCTGGCTCTGGCTGCTCCAGGTACGGTAAGTTTATCATTAACTAGGATCCCCAAGTCCTTCTCCATGTTAGATTTACCCAGTGGTTTCCCGTTCAGTGTGTAATGGTGATATTGATTCCTTCTTCCCGTGTGTATAACCTTACATTTATCATTGTAAACCCCATCTGCCACCTTTCGGCCCAAGTTTCTAACTTATCCAGATCCATCTGTAGCTGAATACTATCTTCTTTTGTATTGACTGCTTTACATAGTGTTGTATCATCTGCAAATATCGATATTTTACTGTGTAAACGTTCTACCAGATCGTTAATAAATATGTTGAAGAGAATAGGTCCCAACATCAACCCCTGCGGTATCCCACTGGTCACAGCGACCCAGTTAGAGAATATACCATTTATAACCACCCTCTGCTTTCTATCACTAAGGCTAGTTTCACACTAGTGTTCCTCAGAGCTGCGAGGGCTGCGGACTTCCTCAGTCAAGCTCCGCCCACTGCCGCACCTCCTCCAGTCAGCTCCGCCTGTGTCTGCATGCAACCTGCGTACCTATCTTCAACATTAGGTACGCAGGCCGTGCGGATGTATGTGGATTAGTGTTGAGCGATACGATAATGCAAATATCGGCTATCGGCCGATATTAGCTCTATCGGCCTTTCGATAATTCGTTTCGATATTTTCGTCTTATCGAATACCGGAATCGGATTTGTCACTGTCACTGTGAGTGTCCGTCGGTCGGTCTGTCATGTCAGTGTCCGTCGTCGGTCTGCAGGAGTCAGCGGCACTTACCTGGCAGAAGATCTCCGGCGGTCACGGCCTGGACTGCTTCATGGCCGCCATCATCTTTCCCCTGGCGGTCACATGCAGTTTTTCGCGATAACTGCAGTGACTGCGGGTAATCCCGGCCGTAAAGCAGTCAGTCCGATGACGTCACCGCCGGGGAAGCAGGTAATCAGCTGTGCTGCGCCGGGATGACAGGCTCTGCCTGTCATTCTGATGTAGCAGAGCTGGATCGTCGTGGGACACTCGTTACTATGGACTGCGTCGGTCAGGTGGTATACTTTTTTTTTTTTTTTCATTTTTTTACAGGAGATCGATGGCGTCGCAGGATGAGACTGTAATAAAAGTAATGAAAACTGTGTTTTGTTTTTTTTTATTAAATTAAAAAACTTTTTTATGAACATTCACCCGTCCGGGTACATAAACAATTTAACTATTTACATACAGGGACCCTGTCTGGGTTATTTATAATTCTTTGGCAGGGGTGTTCCAGATACCACCTGGTACTCTTCTGATGCTTGCCAAACATCCGAGGCACCAAGGACCACCAGGACCTGATGACGTCGTGTGGCCTGTACAGTGACGTCGTGACCCGCTATCTGGGTCTGTGTGGCCACCTCTTTCATCTCCCTCCGAGTCTGGAGCCCTATGTCACGGACTGAACGAACCCCAGGGGCCTAACAGGCGCCGGGTACGGGCCAGCTATACTTATCATGTCCATAGCTGGGGCTGCTGAGGAGACCACTGAGGGAAGCTGGGAGATTTACGACGTGGGGTGGGCACTTTTGCAGAGGCCTGGATGTGGGAGGGCTGAAGGCTCCGAGGGTCTCACAGGTTCCTGACACTCTGGGGAGTAGGGGTCACACCTGGTAACATTTAGGGCGTACCATCCATTGTAACCCCAGTGTCGGGTGTAAGTCACCAAGTCTCCTGGCAACAGGTCCCTCCCCGGGTGTCCTTCTGGGAGGTGAGCCTCCACGTCCCGCCGGGTCACAAAAACTTCTAAATAAAGTCCAGGCTCCTGGATGAAGCCCCAACCACCTTTCAATTTAAAGCTCCGTACTGCACCCTTACGCCGCGGCTCACACAGGGTTCCTTTATCCTTTCTCATCCGGTCCTTATCTGCCCGGTCCTTCTCCAGGTGACGTTGGCAAAGTTTTTGGGATTCTCGCTGCTCCCTTTGTCGCTCTGCTTCCCGCTCCCAACGTCTCCACTCTTCCTCCTGACGCCGGTTGTAATTCTCCACCAGCTGCTCCATGTCTCCACCATCAAATGCCAGCTTACAGTGTCCGGTTTGCGGCAGCTCTCCTGGCGCCCCCCAGTCCTGGCGGCGCTCACCTGCAGAGGAAGCAGCCGGCTCTGGAACAGATGACAGTCGGGGCTCCGGTACAGGCAGGTAGTGCTCTGGTGCCTGCGCGGCCTCCTCCATGAGGACGGGTGTCGCTTCTTCTGTCTCAGCGACGGGGGCAGACAGCGGGATCTGGGGTGCTGCCGGTGCAGCGTTTTTTGCACGAACGGGTGCCTCCACTGCGACAACGTCAACCGGATCACATTGCAAGGGCTCCTCTACTAGAACGGGTGCCTCACCTTCCGGTACAGACACTTCAGGTAAGAGGGATTGGCGCCGCTCCAAGTTTATTTTTAGGGCACGCCAGCTGGCTTCCATCCTGGCGACCTCCTCCCGGTGCCGGGCCAGGCCTCTTAGGGTATCCTCCGCTTCTTGCAGCGTAGGAGGGTTTCCAGGCCGGGTGCCCAACGGTGGTTCCGTGGCGATCGGGTCGCTTCCGTGGGGGGAGAGCTCTGACTGCTCCATCCCTTCACACTTCTGCTCGTGTCCATTAGCCATCTCTGCCAAGTCACATGTGTCATTAGCATCTGGAGAGGGCCCCTCTTTTGTAGGGAGGCGGGACCTTCGTGTTAGTTTCCGCCCACTGAGGAGGATGAGGAGGCGGAACTGAAGAGCTGTGGGGCACGATCTTACATTGCAGTACCATTTAGAGCCATCGTTTTCGCGTCACTGAGTGAGTGTGTACACCCATGAAGAGCACGCCCTTCTTCTTCACCAGTGCCTCGTCGTGACGCAGATATGGCGGAAAAATGGCAAATACATTCTCTGATGATTTTAGCAATTCTCAAGCACAAAACCAGTTCAATTCAGGCACACAGGACTCGCTTATAGCGAGCTACAGAATCCTGTTCGTGACGCCCAAGTTGAGTCGCACAGAGCCAGAGGTTTTTGGGGTACTCGGCACCGAGCCCGTCGACTTCTATGGGGTATGTCACGGCTTTACCCGGCAATTGAATCAGAGTCTATTTTACTATGTAGAAGTGTATAAACTATAAATATATGTATATATATATGTCACAATGACATGTATATATATATATATATATATATATATATATATATATATATATATGTATTCTATGTGTGTATATTTTGTGTTTACAACGAAAGAAAGGGTTTTTTTTGTTGCGATATTTTGTTCCCATAGACTTACATGGACTTCCGGTATCGAAATCGGATATCGACGATATTTAGTGCTATCGGCGATACAATTTCGATACGATATTTTTAGATATCGAGCACTATCGCTCAACACTAATGTGGATGCCTCTGCATGCGTCGTTTTGACGATGCGGCGAATAAAACAAATTCCAACACGGTGCTTTCGACGCTGGTCGCCGCATCGTCAAAACGACGCATGCAGAGGCATCCGCATACATCCACACGGCCTACCTATCTACTGTTAAAGATAGGTATGCAGGCCGCATGCAGACATAGGCGGAGCTGACCGGAAGAGGTGCGGCAGTGGGCGGAGCTTCACGGAGGAAGTCCACAGCCCTCCGCAGCTCTGCCATACGCAAATGTGAAACCGGCCTAAGCCAGTTACTTACCCATTTACACACATTTTCCCCAGACCCAGCATTCTCATTTTGTGTACCAACCTCTTGTGTGGCACGGTATCAAACGCTTTGGAAAAATCAAGATATACCACATCCAATGACTCACCTTGGTCCAGTCTATAGCTTACCTCTTCAGGAAAAGCTTGAGAAACTTCCATCAGTTTTGTTTTTTTCTCTTATGAGAAAAAAAAATGATTAAACTGATGGTAAAAAGTGATTAATCCCTGAAGAAAATCAAATCAGAGACAAGTCAGAGAGCATAAGTCTCACACTAACATCGCTAGCGATCTCGTTAGCGTTGCATACTATGAGATCGCTACGAAGTTTATATCGCAAGGCCATTAGATTAGTTAACGACGCTATGCTTTACGATCTTCAAGACTTTAGCGTACAAATAGCTAATCTAAGAAGTGCCACACACGATAAGATATTACCAGCGCGCACGATGAATAGGTCGAGATTCAGCAAGCAGATCACGCAGAAGCTGCCTGAAGTGCGCATGACAATACGCAAGGATCGCAAATAGTATTTTACGATCTCGTTAGCGATATGTTATGTGGCATACCCTAAGCCACACTTTTTAGAAAGTTGGGCTAATGAACAATGCTACGTCAAAATTTTTGGCAATTATGCTTATGTGAAGAGATAAATTAACTCTTTGAAGTCACAGACAGATGCAGCTATGATGATAGAAAAAAGACATAAATATGAAAAAGTGTTTGCCTCCTTCCTGATTTCGTATTCTTTCGCATGTTTGTTACACTTAAATGTTTCAAATCACCAAACAAATGTAAATATTAGAAAAGATAACACAAGTAAACACAAAATGCAGTTTTTAAATGAAGGTCTTTATTATTAAGGGAAAAGGAAATTCAAACCTACAGGACCCTGTTTGAAAAAGTCATTGCCCCCCTCCCCACCTTAAAACATAAATTAACTGTGGTTTATCACATCTTTGGAAAGCGGAGTTCAAATTCCCTAGCCACACGCAGGCCTGATGATTGCAACACCTTTTCTCAATCAAGAAATCACTTAAATAGGATCTGCCTGACAAAGTGAAGTAGACCATAGAATCCTCAAAAGCTAGACATCATGTCGCGATCCAAATAAATTCTAGAACAAATGAGAAACAAAGTAATTGAGATCCAGCTGTCTAGAAAAGGTTATAAAGTAATTTCTAAAGCTTTGGGACTCCAGTAAACCACATTGAGAGCCATTATTCATAAATGGCGAACACATGGAACCGTGGTGAACCTTCCCAGGAGTGGCCAGTCGACCAAAATTACCCCAAGAGCCAGCGACGACTCATCCATGAGATCATAAAAGACCCCACAACAACATCCAAAGAACTGCAGGTCTCACTAGCCTCAGGTAAGGTCAATGTTCATGACTCCACAATGAGAAAGAGACTGAACAAATATGGCCGGCATGGCAGAGTTCCAAGATGAAAACTTCTGATGAGCAATAAAAAATAAAGGCTTGTCTCAGTTTTGCCAGAAAACATCTTGATGATCCTTAAGACCTTTGGGAGAATACTCTGTGGATTGACAAGACAAAAGTTGAACTTTTTGGAAGGTGTATGTCCCATTACATCTGACATAGAAATAACACAGGATTTCAGAAAAAAAAAAAAAACATACCAACATTAAAATATTGTGGTGGTATGGTGCTGGTCTGGGCTGTTTTCCTGCTTCAGGAACTGCAAGACTTGCTGCAGTAAATGCTGTCTACCAAAAAATCCTGAAGGAGAATCCTAAAGCTGAAGTGCACTTGGGTTATGGTCCAAAACACATGAGCAAGTCCACCTCTGAATGGCATAAGAAAAGCAAAATTAAGACTTTGGAGTGGCCTAGTCAAATTCCTGACCTTAATCCGATTGAGATGCTGTGGCATGACCTTAAAAAGGTGGTTCAACCCATCAATGTGGCTGAATTACAACAATTGTGCAAAGATGAGTGAACCAAATTCCTCCAGAGCGTTGTAAAAGACTCATTGCCAGTCATATCAAACGCTTGATTGCAGTTGTTACTGGTAAGGGTGGCACAACCAGTTATTAGGTTTAGGGGGCAAACACTTTTTCACACAGGGCCTTGTAGGTTTGGATTTCTTTTTTCCTTAATAATAACAACCTTAATTTAAAAACTGCATTTTGTGATTACTTGTGTTATCTTTGTCTAATATTTAAATTTATTTGATGACCTGAAACATTTAAGCTTGACAAACATGCAAAAGAATAGGAAATCGGGAAGGGGTAAACACTTTTTACACAACTGTATATAGTAGCATATATATAGATTGTTACCTTTTTTGCATATGCCCCGTATGAAGAAGTCACACACAGCTGCTCCAGACTCTGCACAATAAATAGGGAAGAAAGTAGTTATATATAGAGCAAAGCGATCCTCCTACAAGACTATAACTATTAATTCATGACATGTCTGTCTATAGGGTTTGCAAAAAGGTTGCTTTTTTTTTCCTTCTAAAAGATTTGATGCTCAGGGGTGTAATGATCGCGGCCCAGTATGATCAGGTCAGTGGAGGAAGTGAACCTGCCGATGCGAGCACTATTTTCAACTGGATCTGCATTGCAGAACAGAGAGCCACTGGCTCCCTGCACCGCCATACCTACACATGCCACCGACCTATCAAAGGCTGGCAGCTGATGCTGGTATGCCAATGTAAGGGGGTTACCGGGACCGTGTAATACTCCACTCCCTTCTTGTGTATTGAGACTGTAATAATTAATGTGATGTCTGTGTATGTTGCTTTCCCATACTGTGAATATTTAATAATGCTGCTGTGTGTATAATGTAATGCAGGGTTCCCCAACTCCAGTCCTCAAGGCCCACCAACAGGTCATGTTTTCAGGATTTCCTTAGTATTGCCCAGGTGATAATTGCATCACCTGTGCAATACAAAGGAAATACTGAAAACATGACCTGTTGGTGGGCCTTGAGGACTGGAGTTGGGGACCCCTGATGTAATGTATATATTTGCCTATGTGTATATGTGAGATAGGGTAAGTGTAGTACCCCTGTTTGGCCACTAGATGGGGGCATTCTAGTGTACTTAGTAGGATAAGTGTTCCACACTATACATAGTTAAATTAGAAGGGGTCAGCTGCAGTTAAGAGAGGGAGGACTTCCTCATAGTGTTCAGACTGGCCACGGTGCCTAAACCATCTGCACGGGCTTAAGTGCCCGGAATGATAGCAGTGACCACGCAACGATTAAGGGAGAAGCCCAGCCATCCACAGCACCAGGCCAGAACAACAGTGGACCAGTACAGTAGGGGACCACAGCAGACTTGGAACAGAAGCTTGAGGCAGAAACAGTGGCAGCGTGGGGACGCAGGTGGCTCCATAATGTGGCAACTTATCGCATGGGCTGATGCTCTCAGATCCGGGACGAAACAGCTGAGGGAACTCCCAGATGCAGTGAGTTTGGACCGGGAGGATGCTGTGTCACCGCAGAAGACAGTTCAGAAGGGCAGGTTGCTCACCATGTGGCAGCTGACTTTGGGGGCTGAAGTTCTAATGTCTGGGGCGAAACAGACTGGGGAACCCCTGACCGTAACAGAGCTGAACAGGGAGGACGCTGAGGAACCATATGAGACGGTCCAACCACGGTACGTGCTGTGCGACAGTAAGAGAAGTACAGGGAAAGAGAAAGATATGTGCAGTGTGCAACATGTGGTTAATGCTGTGAAGATTATGGATGTGCTGCGTAAAGAAACAAGTAAAGTTGTTCTTTTGAAAGTTGAAATGGACTGTGTCTCTATTCATGTGGAAACGTCTATAGGGAGCTTTCAGCAGCGCAGAGAAGACCCTGACGGCGCAGAAAGTGAAGCCACTGTTATGCAGAGTAATGGACACTATTTTCATGTGATGGGAGGACAGGGCACAGATATACCGGTGTCCTCGGCCATGACTACGGCCATGTCCTTCCCTCACACCCACCGCTGGCAGTGCATAATGTCACTGCATTACACAGCTTCATCCACGTGCGTCAGCTATGGAGGAGGAAGAGTACGCTTCTTGTCGTGGTAGCAAGGACAGGTGAGAATAATTTTTTTTTTTTTTTTATGTCTATGTGAAGAGAGCCAAAACTTGGGACATTATTACTAAATAAAGCAAATTGAGAGACATAATTACTGTGTTGAGTCAATTGTGGGACATTATTATTGTATAAAGCCAGTTTGGGAACATTATTACTGTATGGAGCCAATTGGGTGTCATTATTATTGTATGGGGGCAATATTATTCCACAAAGGAGGACATTAATAATAATATTACCCAGTGAGGCCCATAAATATTAATAAAAGGGAACCTGTAACCAACAAAATGCTATCCAATCTGCCGGCACCATGTTATAGAGCTGTGGTAGTGGAGTAGATTGATATACCGTATATACTCGAGTATAAGCTGACCCGAGTATAAGCCGACCCCCCTAATTTTGCCACAAAAACTGGGAAATCTTATCGACTCGAGTATAAGCCTAGGGTGGAAAATGAGGCAGCTACTGGTAAATTTCAAAATTAAAAATAGATACCAATAAAAGTAAAATTAAAGTAGGTTAAATGTTTTTGAATAGCCATATTGAATCAGGAGCCCATATGCTGCTCCACAGATTATGCCCCATATGCTGCCCCATATATTATGCTCCATATGCTGCCCCATATATTATGCCCCATATGCTGCCCAATGTATTATGCCCCATATGCTGCCCCATATATTATGCCCCATATGCTGCCCCATATATTATGCCCCATATTATTATTATTATTACATATTTATATAGTGCCATTTATTCCATGGCGCTTTACATATGAATAGGGAAAATATAGACAGGTACAATAAACATGTGCAAGACAAGGGACACACAAGTACAGAAGGAGAGAGGATATTATGCCTCATATGCTGCACCATATGCTGTCCATGTATTGTGCCCCATATGCTGCCCCATGTATTATGCCCCACAAGATGCTCCATGTATTATGCGCCATATGCTGCCCATGGATTGTGCCCCATATGTTCCACAGATTATGCCCCATATGTTCCACAGATTATGCCCCATATATTCCACAGATTATGCCCCATATGTTCCACAGATTATGCCCCATATGCGCCACAGATTATGCCCCATAGTA
This sequence comes from Oophaga sylvatica, assembly GCA_033576555.1. Taxonomy (NCBI): domain Eukaryota; kingdom Metazoa; phylum Chordata; class Amphibia; order Anura; family Dendrobatidae; genus Oophaga; species Oophaga sylvatica. The sequence goes on along the minus strand of JARQOD010000003.1, from coordinate 70,691,694 downwards.
TAGGTCCCTTATGCTGCCGCTGCAACTAAAAAAAAAAAATGACATACTCACCTCTCGTCGCTGGGGGCCAGGTGCCAGTGTCCTGAGCAGGCGTGGACACAAACGCGCTATGGGGGACAGGTGCTGGTGTCACCGCTGGTTCAGGGCCCGGCACCTGCAATATTCACCTGTCCCTGTTCCACCGCTGAGCGCCGCTGTCTTCCGGGTCCTCTGTCAGTGAATGCTCAGGCAGAGGGCGCGGCGCGCACTAAACACGTCATCGCGCCCTCTGACCTGAACATGCACAGCTAGAGGACACAGCGGCGAGCAGCGGTGGAACGGGGACAGGTGAATATGGAATATACTCAGCCTCTCCTGGAGCGGTCTCTGCAGCCCCTGCTCTTCTCCCACGGTCTCCGCGCTATGCCTAACTTCAGCGGTCACGTGGTACCGCTCATTATAGTCATGAATATGTGCATATTCATGACTTTAATGAGCGGTACCACTGATGGCTGAACACAGGCGCCGGAGACCGTGGGAGAAGAGCAGGGGCTGCAGAGACCGCGCCAGGAGGGGGTGAGTATATAGGACAGCTGCGCTCCCCCTCCCCCGCCGACCCCCCAGTATAAGACTTGAGTATAAGCCGAGAGGGGGACTTTCAGCCCTAAAAAATGGGCTGAAAATCTCAGCTTATACGAGCGAGTATATACGGTACTTAACCTTTTCTTATAAAACTATATATCCTGTGTTTTTATAATTTCAAAGTTTGCTCTTTTTGGGATTTTAAGTCCAGTGGGCGGTCCTATCACTGGTTGACAACTATCTATGTATGTACACTGATAGAAAGCGAGTGTCAATCACGGATAGGACAGCACACTGGACCAAAAATTCCAGAAAGAGCAGAGATTTATATGATGAAAACAAAGCTAATACTGAATCTTCTCTCACAAAACTACATACAGACATGGTCAAAATTATTGGTATCCCTCGTTTAATGACTGAAAAACCCACAATGGTCACAGAAATAACTTGAATCTGACAAAAGTAATAATAAGTTAAAAATCTATGAAACTGAATAAATGAAAGTCAGACATTGCTTTTCAGCCATGCTTCCACAGAATTTTTAAAAAAAATAAAACTCATGAAATAGCTCTGGACAGAAATGATGGTACCCTTAACTTAATATTTGGTTGCACAACCTTTTGAGGCAATCACTGCAATTAACCGATTCCTGTAACTGTTAATGAGACTTCTGCACCACTCGACAGGTATTTTGACCCACTCCACAAGAACAAAGTTCTAAAGTTGTCTCATGTTTGAAGGTTGCCTTTTCCAGACTGCATGTTTCTGCTCTTTCCAAAGATGCTCAATAGGATTTAGGTCAGGGCTCATAGAAGGCCACTTCAGAATAGTCCAAAGTTTTCCTCTTACCCTTTTAGGGGTGTTTTTAGCTGTGTGTTTTGGGTCATTATCCTGTTGCAAGACCCAGGGCCGGCGTCAGCACCCGGCACACCCGGGCAAGTGCCGGGGCCCTGAGCAGGCGGGGGCCCACTCGCAGTCTGGCACCCCCGCGCCCGTTAGCGGAGGAGAGCGGTGTCAGCGCCGCCACTGGGCCCCCCCCCCGCTTGCTCAGGGCCCCGGCATCAGCTGGCACAATACTTACCTCCCGCGTGCCTCCGCTGCCGCAGCTCCGGGCTCCAGGGGGCGTCGGCGCTTCCTCTCACAGCAGCGCCGCTGAATGACGTCATCATTCAGCGGCCGGCTGTGGCAGAAAGCGCGGGGACGCCGGAGAGGTAAGACGTGTGTGTGTCTCTGTGTGTGTCTGTGTGTATGTAGTGCGGTGCTTTGTGTGTGTATATGTGTGTGTGTATGTATGTGAGAGAGTGCTTGTGTGCTGTCTGTGTGTGATGATGGGCAGGCATTGCTGATAATGGGCAGGCATTGATGATGGGAGAGTATGATGGCAGGCATTGCTGATAATGGGGAGGCATTGATGATGATGATGGGGAAAGATGATGATAATGGGCAGGCATTGATGATAATGGGCAGGCATGATGATGGGGAGAAGATTATGATGGGCAGGCATTGCTGATAATGGGGAGGCATTGATGATGATGATGGGGAGAAGATGATGATAATGGGCAGGCATTGATGATAATGGGCAGGCATTGATGATGGGGAGAAGATGATGATGGGCAGGCATTGCTGATAATGGGGAGGCATTGATGATGATGAGGGGAGAAGATGATGATAATGGGCAGGCATTGATGATAATGGGCAGGCATTGTGATGGGGAGAAGATGATGATGGGCAGGCATTGCTGATAATGGGGAGGCATTGATGATGATGATGGGAGAAGATGATGATAATGGGCAGGCATTGATGATAATGGGCAGGCATTGATATGGGGAGAAGATGATGATGGGCAGGCATTGATGATGAGGGAGGAGATGATGATGGGCAGGCATTGCTGATAATGGGGAGGCATTGATGATGATGATGGGGATGATGAGGGAGATGATGATAATGGGCAGGCATTGATGATAATGGGCAGCATTGATGATGGGGAGATGATGATGATGGGGAGGCATGATGATGATATGGGCAGCATTGATGAAATGGGAGGCATGATGATGATGGGAGGCAATGATGATGATAAGGAGCAATCATGATGATAATGGGAGTCTTTCCACAGCGCCCTTTTCTGAGCCGCAACAGTGCAGAACGCAGTACAGCGCAGAGGAGAGCTCCATATTTTGTATGGAGCATTATATGGGGACCAGTATCCTGTATGGAGCATTATATGGGACCAGTATCCTGTATGGAGCATTATATTGGGTCCGTATTCTGATGGAGCATATTTTGGGTCAGTATTCTGTATGGAGCATTATATGGGGGGTGACATCCTGCATGCGGTATTATATGGTGATGAGGGGGACTGTGGTGCCATAATATCGTATGGAGGACTGTACTGTCAGTCTGTTCTGTGCGCTGTGAGGATTTGGCGGTTTTTGAGCTATTGTACAATTTACAATAGATA
>JARQOD010000003.1:70484487-70688575 GCA_033576555.1 Oophaga sylvatica | reverse complement strand
ACCCTGTACCAGGGATCAGGAATTTTCAATATTCCAGCTGTTGAGCCTGTCAAGTCCCGGGACTTGTGGTTTCAAAACAGATGGAAGTGCTTAAGTTAGTGATCCCTTGCTTTTAGAATAGAAAGTCCAATGAGCCCCCATGAGTCTAAAGCCCTCCATACACCTAAGATGGTTTGCCCAATCATTCGAATGGCACCTATTTTGGCCGTTAGGGCCCCGTCTCACATAGCGACACACCAGCGATCCCGACAACGATATGAACTTGTCAGGATCGCTGGTGTGTCGCTACATGATCGCTGCTGAGCTGCCAAACAGGCAGCTCAGGCAACGATCAGGACAGCGACACTGCGGGTAACGTCGCCTAGTTACCCGCAGTGTACGTTGGATACCAGCGCGCTGATGCAGGGAGCTGGTAACCAAGGTACACATCGGGTTTCCAGGCGCTGCGCGGTGCCTGGAAACCCAATGTGTACCTTGGTTACCAGCTCCCCTGCAGCAGCGCGCTGGTATCCAATGTACACATCGGGCTTCCAGGCACAGCCCCGCGCCTGGAAACCCGATGTGTACCTTGGTTACCAGCTGATCGCTGGTCTCCTGCCTGTCACACGCAGCGATGCGTGCTGGCCAGCGGGAGACCAGCGATCAAAAAAAGTCCAGGCATTTCTGACACGACCAGCGATTCACAGCAGGGGCCTGATCGCTGGTACATGTCAGACATAGCGAGATCGCTGTTGCGTCACAAAACTTGTGACTCAGCAGCGATCTCGCTATGTGAGACAGGGCCCTTACTCCTATACACTTGGCCGAGTGCTCCTGAGTTTTCCCTCCACTGATGCACATCTCTGATGGCGACTTATCTCCGAGAAAGCAAAGGGATCAGCAATCTGAAGTCAGACAAGCCAGATCCTTAACTCCCGACAACCCTCTGTCCTGGGTCCCCATCAACCTGTCGATATCGGTGGGTTCGGTCAAAGTTAGTCTGTGTATGGGGGCTTTACTTTTGCAGCTCCTTCAGTGGCAGAGCATATGTCTAAATACTATAGTCTACCGATACACCAAGATATGTATTGGTACAAGTATGTCTACTATATATTCATGGTTCTGTTAATTAATGGCAAAATGGGAAAAATATGTTGTGCCACTTTAAATCTGCAACTATACTGATCAGTGACTGCCCGCAGTCCCCCAGAATATGATTGATTTCGGCACAACTTCTAGACTGTCATCCAGCACTGACGTCGATAGCCGGGCTTGTGATTGTGGACAGTAATGGAAATATTACCGGCGGTGAATTCTCTTGGGTGGGCTCACCTAATCTATATTCCAGTAATATAAATGCTACTCACACAGAAAGCATTGTGGCTGCTCCAAATAGAAATGCTCTGTCACTGAGCGACCGCTTTGTACCACTCCCTCAGTCCTGTCTTTGCTGATCCCTACAAAGCCGTCAGCTCAAGTGCAATCCTCCATCGTGGTGATAGATTACCTGTACCAGTGCCTGGTTTACAGCAGATCCCACATATACAAGCAAGCAGAATTATGCAAAATATAATGGGAAATTACACAAACGGGTATACATCATGTAAAATTGTTCATGCCTCATGTCATCAACGGAGGTCAAGACAACGTCACAGATCACGGCAGCGATCCATCTGCGATTTGTCATTTGGTTTTCCAATCCCATCCATCACGGGCAGACTATGAATGACAATTAGTTATGAGAACGACCTGAAATCGCTAATCTATGACCAGCTTTATAAACTGTTATACTCCAGAGCTGCAATCACAATTCTGTAAGCGTCCAATCTGAAATCTTCCAACGTCTACTTGAATATCGCCCAAAGCTTCTATGGTAATTTGCATTCAGGTAAAATATAAAAATTGAGATATATATATATATATTTATTATGTGAGACAGTGAAAGCATATGTAGTGAATGGGGTGTACATTTCAACTAGGTACTTTGCTGACTGGTATAAGGGAAATGTATGGCTTTGTAAACCTAGTGGTAGAGAAAGGTCACTACACCTTACATTCAGTACACACTTGCAGCTCAGGCCTGAAACCACTCAGCTGTTAATTAGGAAACCAGAAGTAGGTGTCTGGGAACACAGACAGAGAGCTCGCTTAGTCTGGACAAGGAGTCCAGGCACAGAAGGAGACTCCAGGAGGGGAGCTGTCTCAGTCTGGGTGCTCGATGTACCCCGGACACAGGAGTAGTCTCTGTGAAACTCCATGCTGCAAAACTACCGAATAGGAGGGGAGCTCTCTCAAGTCTGGACGTGGGATGTGCCTTCAGACACAAAGAGGAGTCTCTGTGTAAACGCCATGCTGGTAAATGCTGAATATAATGTGTTGTTTTGGCCCAGGCTGTTAGAGTCTGGTCCCTGATAGTGAGGGAATTATCTATGTGTAGTAAGTGGCTGGAGAAGCCCAGGATTTATGTTTATGATTTGGTTTTGATTATGTTCTGTTTGCTGTGGACTTTAAAAAAACTGGTTGCGGCCAGTTTTTACCAGAACTGCTGTCTGTGAATGGACTCTTTATGCCACTCCGTCTCCCCAAGACGGCGATCCCAGAGCTATATCCCCTGAAAAGCTTACAATATATATATATAAAATTATATATATATATTTTTATTTATTTAATTTTCATCTATTTGGGACTAAAATGACTTTTGCTATTGGGATTCATTAAAAATTTTGCACCGCTTGGCTTTTACGGGCACATTCAGCTTTAATGTGGTCTGTGTTCATAAATCAGGCGAGAGGGGCTCAGAAAAAGACAGATTTAAGAGTTACAAACTCTCATATCAGTTCATCAAAATTAATTCACTGACTGATCCTCAGTGAACTCATTCAGCAGCTAGTAATTCACAGCACAAGACAGAGGCTATTCTATAGGCAAACTGCACAAAATTTTTGTGGAAATTATTTTTTAGCCCCGGTTACATGCACATAGTCTATCAGCCCAGAATTACTGTTCAAACCAGGCACAGGCGCTCGGTGCACCTTGGTGTGGCCAAACATTCAAGTGCACCTTATCTGTTTGTCTCCCCTTCCCTCTCTTCTTTTGATTGACAGCTCTGGCTTCATAGGGCCGGATAAGGGTGGCGATGGAGAGAACATGCCCTTAAATGTTTGGCCAAACCAAGGGTGCACCGAGTGCCTGCACTTGGTTTGAACAGTCCCTTTACATTTAAAAAAAATAATTTTAACCTTATTGGATAGCAGTTCAGCTAAACTGATAACATGCTCGCCGACTGTTTCCAATCCCAACAAGCAGAATCGTGAATACAGCACCAGGCTGAAATACAGGTACTAAAAAAAAAAAATGATGCAATATATTAATTTATATTTATGGTAAAATATAGATATAGTTAGAGTTCACTTTTCATTGGGTGTCTACATTTTTCATATATTTCAAGATTAACCCTTCAAGGTCCCTTGTTCTGCTCTCTTGGTTAGCGGCAGAATACGGACTGTATCATTTGTGTACGCAGGGTATATATTGCATTTAGGGTTGAATAAGGTGATAAAACGCAGAGAATATAAAACACAGAGAATATAACAGCAAAACAGCCTGATCTAAACCCCATGGCTGTCAGCACGTGTGTACACAGAAATCCTGCGATGGCTGGAAATCTGCCTGCCCTGCACAATCCACTAACCTGGCTGTGCATCAGCTACTTGGAAACCCTGACTGAGCATTTTAAATATCGAAAGCCCGAATGCGGTAAATGCAAAAGATTTAAAGGGCCACGACACAACTTAGAAGCGTTAAAGTGTGTTTTAAAGGGATTTTCCACTTCTGTCAAACTGACGGCCCATCAATATCATATGGGTTGGGGGCGGCCTGACTCTCTCAATACTTTCTTCTTCGTTCCCTTAAATGTCCCATTTCCCACACTGATACTACATAATGACAAAAGTTTGTCTTTTGCAAGTTTTTGTTTAGGTGGATGAAATCTGTTGAGATGTCGTCCAGTGGAGACGATGACTATTAACCACAGAGCTGGATACTAGAGATTCTCCACCACTGATTCAGCCATTGTCTGGATTTCCCAATCAGGGAACAAAACGATAATTTATCAACCAGAACAACGATCTAATAATATATATATAGTAACGTTCCAGCAGGCTGGCTGCAGATCTCTCTCGAGAAGAACCAGCTCCGGACCCTCCAAGGAGGCTTATGCTAGTCTTCCATACTTATCACCAAAGGCATAACTACAGTAGGTGCACGGGTTGCAATTGCACCCGGGCCCTGGAGCTTAGGGAGCCTAAAAGGTCCCCTAGGCTCATATGAAAAGACAATTCCTATTAAATGGAATTTTTCAGTCGGATTTTGCTGTTTAATCTGAGAACAGCATAATATAGGGAAAGTGAGCCTGATTCCAGGGATGTGTCACTTATTAGGATGTGTGATGTGGTTTCAATACAATCAGTGATTTATCAGCAGGAGGTTATCCCTGCAGGACTAGGTGTGCACTGCACAGAAGTCAGACTATTCTGTGTATCCCCTCCCTCCCCCACCACTGATTGGCTGCTTACTGACAGTGTACACAGAAAGCTGCCAATCAGTGGTGTGAGTGGGGTTATACACGGTTCAGCATTCCGAGAACTGTAAGATCTGCACCAAAGAAAGGATTTTATCAAAATTGCAGCAAGCAGTCCAGTAAGTGATACATTGAGGTAATCAGGGTCTCTACCCCTATACCATGCTGCTCTCACATGACAAAGCTAACAGATTCACTTTAACCCCTTCCTGACATGAACCGTACATGTACTGAGCTGTGTTCCCGCAAAGCGCAGTACATGTACGACGCCGCGAACGCACAGGCTCATGCTGTGATCGGGTGTGAGTGTCAGCTCTATGTGAGAGCTGATACCCTGCAGCAACGTCCACAATTGGTGCCAACACCGATCGCAGGCGTTTAACTCTTCTGATGCCGCTGTCAATAGTGAACTCCCTGTGTGCTTCCATCAGCAGAACACGCGATTGCTGATGATCTCCATGGTGATCCCCGGTGGTAAGATGGCCATGGGGTCGCTCAGGGTCCTGCAGGGAAGATGGCTTGTGAGGGCCTGCTATGAGCAGGAGATGACACGCCTGCATCCCTTACTGTCAGATACTCCTCTGATTCCCTGCATTGCAGAGTATCAGATCAGCGATCTGTCACTGTACAGTGATGTCCCATCCTTGGACAATATAAAAAAAGTTTAAAAAAAAGTTATTAAAAAGTGTAAAAATATTTTTTTTTAAATATCCAAATAAAGAGCAAAAAAAAGAAAAATATTAATCCAATAAATACATTTATTTACGTAAAAAAAACAAAAAAAAACTATTAAAGTGCACATATTGGGCATCGCAAAGTCAGGAACAACCCGACCTATATAACTGTCCTGCTAGTTAACCTCTTCAGTGAGCACCGTAAAAAAAAAAAAAAAAAAAAGGCAAAAAAAACTATGCTTTACCATCATAACACTGAACAAAAAGTGCAATAAAATGATGGATCTAAATAAAAATGGTACGGCTGAAAACCTCATCTAGTCCTGCAAAAAACAAGCCACCATAAAGCTTCGTCAGTGGAAAATTAAAAAACTTATAGCTCTCAGAATAAAGCGATGCAAAAATAATTTTTTTCTATAAAATAGTTTTTGTGTAAAAGCGCCCAAACACAAAAAAGACATAAGTTTGGTGTCGCTGTAATTGTTCTGACCCGAAGAATAAAGCTGCCTTATCAATTTTACCACACACGGAACGGTATAAAAAAAATCCTTAATTGCTGGTTTATGTTCATTCTACCTCCCAAAAATTGGAATAGAAAGCGATCAAAAAATGTCATGTGCCCGAAAATGGTACCAGTAAAAATGTCAACTCGTCCCACAAAAAAAAAGCCCTCAAGTCTCTATGGGCCAAAATATGGAAAAATTATAGCTGTCTAAATATGGCGATGCAAAACTAGTTTTTGCAATAAAAAGCGCCTTTTAGTGTGTGACAGCAGCCAAACATAAAAAAGCTGTAAATCTGGTATCGCACTAAAGTTCTCTAATCACTCATACCACGCAAGGAATGGCGTAAAAAATAAAAACAATTCTTCACCTGCTGTTGATTTGTTAACTCTGCCTACCAAAGATCGCAGTAAGGTCAGGCACACATTTATCCTGCGCACTGCACTGAGCGCTTACACCGGAGTTATTGTGCAAATCTCTGAAATACATGATTCAGACGGAACCTCTGGCAGAAGATTCCCTATAATGAAACAGATGGAGGCACTGTGTACGCCGTCTGACCTGTGATCCGGCGGTGTCCGTCCTTTTAGATTAGTAGGATCCATTGAAGCGTTCTAGAGTTATAACCTCATAAAGTAACAGTGGTCAATATTGAAAAAATTGGCCCGTTCAGGAAGTGAAAACAGGCTTCGGGGTGAAGGGGTTAAAGACCTGCGTTAGTTGGAGCCCTGTTGGAAATTTATCTTAAGAGCCAACAAGCTTGAAGTTATGCCACTGCCGGTCACCACTGCCAATTGGCAGTAACATTGTACAAGTGCAAAGTCCAGAAAAGTTTAATCATTACACAATGAAAACTTCTCCACATATCCTCTTGTCTTTCCAAGACATCTGCTTGCTGACAGTGAATGTGATCATTCTCCTTTCATACCTAGTCCAGCTCACGTGGGTGCCGGATTCATCCAAACAGTAGCTCAAAAATGTAACAGTATTTCCAACAGTTTTATGCCAGATTTCTGGTGCCAATGGTTTGGTGGATCAGACCCAATGTATATTAGAAAATTGCAAACAAAAAATAAAAAGAGCATTACTTTAATAAAAAGCTTTGCTACAGCTCCTTCCTTACCATCTATAACAAGTGAAGTAGATGTCATGAGACCACTGAAGCCAATGATTGACTGCAGTGGTCATGTTGTCGTCTTCACTCTAGCCATGCAGTACCGGCTTTGAATATCCCCTTTAAGCAAGGCCATTTATTTTAGGCCGCTAGTGTAAAGGGTTCTTGCCTTTTGGGCTACAGACAGCACAATAACTATAAATCTATTTCCATTTTCGGTTCCGGTTTATAAGGACGGCATTAGTCACCAAATTCACTGACATTACTTTAGTGAATCGTGACGGTCTCTTGCCTTTTCTTTAAGGTTCACAATTAGATAAAAAAAAATGTTGCGTCTCCAGGATGCTGTGAGCAATGCTGTTCCAAGGGGCTGCCTAACGAGACATAGTATTCTCCTGAGTCACAGGCACAGAAATAGACACACACTGAAGGAATCTCCATTATATAAACCCTGTAGTCTAGCCCTGTGTGACTACTCCAGCATCAGACCCCGGACACCTGGGACTTTGGATGTATCTGTTCCTGGGAAAGCTGGCTTATCACTACTACAAGGGGCCCATCTCACAACTAGTAGTTATCCACACCCCTGCCACTGCACAGCTCCACTGATTAGCCATTCCGGACACATGGAAAGATGGGTAACAATCTTACGTGAGCTGAAACCGATCCAAGTAATGACAAGACTAGAAATGAAGTATATTTTCAAAAAAAGATTAGATTTTTGGTCAAGATGTAAATTAAAGTTTAGTCATATTAGAGACAACCCCTTTAAGAATGCAGCTCTTGAGGCGATCAGCTGATTTAGAAACCACTTATACCCAGACAATTTCCTTTATTAACCTTTATTATGTGTAATGAACAGTTCAAAAAAGTTTTTAATAACTTTTTTTTTTAATTGTCACAATGTAGGAGATCTCTACTTGCTGTCAGTTCATGGGAACAATCATCATTTACAGAACTGGGAGAAAAAGAAACCCATACATACAGGTCAATCAGCACCTCTCACAGATTAGAGTTCCTTCTACAGTTGTATCCAGTCTAGACCCTCCACCATCTGACAGTCTAACCTCAGGTTCACACATTTTTCCCTGCACTAATACATTGTAGCAAACTATGAGGCCAGGATAGTGGTGGGCAATACATTTTCCCAAGGGGCCTGAAACCATGACTGTTGTGGAGGGTAGAACCTACAAGTCAAACTTAATTCTGTTTATTATTAGAATTTATTAATTTTATTGCTTAATATTGAGCAGAATTAAGTCTGTGACTCGCCGCTGCTGCGGATACTTGTTACCATTGGGCTTATTGTACCCTGTCTTCTTACCTGTAGCAGCGAATCAAAACCATATAATTTACTGCTTTTTATAAATGCTATAAATCTAATACCCTGGTACCTTGATGAACACCCACCCCCCACACATAGTATGGTGCCACAGTCCCCTCACACAGTATTATGTTCCCACTGTATGATGCTCCCACAGCCCCCCACACAGTTTGATGCTCCCACAGCCCCCACACACAGTATGATGCTACCACAGTCCCCCCCGCACACATAGTATGTTGCTCCCATAGTCCCCCCCGCACACATAGTATGTTGCTCCCATAGTCCCCCCCACACATTAGTATGATGCTCCCACTGTCCCCCCCACACAGTATGATGCTACCACAGTCCCCCCCACACATTATGTTGCTCCCACAGTCCCCCCGCACACAAGTTTGATGCTCCACCTCCCAGTCCCCCACACACAGTATGATGCTCCCACAGTCCCCCCACACAGTTGATGCTCCCACAGTCCCCCCACACACAGTATGATGCTCCCACAGTCCCCCCACACACAGTATGATGCTCCCACAGTCCCCCCACACACAGTATGATGCTCCCACTGTTCCCCCCCACACACAGTATGATGCTCCCACAGTCCCCCCACACACAGTATGATGCTCCCACTGTTCCCCCCCCCACAGTATGATGCTCCCACAGTCCCCCCCCACACAGTATGATGCTCCCACAGTCCCCCCCCACACAGTATGATGCTCCCACAGTCCCCCCACACAGTATGATGCTCCCACAGTCCCCCCACACACAGTATGATGCTCCCACAGTCCCCCCCACACAGTATGATGCTCCCACAGTCCCCTCCCACAGTATGATGCTCCCACAGTCCCCCCCCACACAGTATGATGCTCCCACAGTCCCCCCCCACACAGTATGATGCTCCCACAGTCCCCCCCCACACACATTATGATGCTCCCACAGTCCCCCCCACACACATTATGATGCTCCCACAATCCCCCCACACACATTATGATGCTCCCACAGTCCCCCCCACAATTATGATGCTCCCACAGTCCCCCCCCACACATTATGATGCTGCCACAGTACCCCCCACACACATTATGATGCTCCCACAGTCCCCCCCACACATTATGATGCTCGCACAGTCCCCCCCACACATTATGATGCTCCCACAGTCCCTTCCCACACATGATGCTCCCACAGTCCCCTCCCACACATTGTATGATGCTCCCACAGTCCCCTCCCACACATTATGATGCTCCCACTGTCCCCCCACACACAGTTTATAGCCCCCACACAATATATCACCACAGTCCCAACCCCCCACAGTATTATGTTCTCACTGTATGATGCTCCCACAGCCCCCCCCACAGTATGATACTCCCACAGCCCCACACACAGTATGATGCTCCCACTGCCCCCCACCCACAGTATGATAGCCCACACACAGTATGATGAACCCCACAGCCCCTCTTCCACACACAGTATAATGGAATAAAGAATAAAACCACTCACCAAGCCGTGTTCCCCCGATGCACTGTTCTGGTCTGTACACGGTGTGGAATGAGTCTCTGCACACCAGACACAATCTAGTAACTAGTGATGATGCTCGTTACCAGCGTTTTCCCAGGGTGCTGGAGTGACATGTTCAAGGCCCCGCGTCTGCACGTTTCGCAGAGCTGTCAAACAGCCATAAAGCATGCGGGGATTTACTGACATACACGGACAATCCCCGCATGTTTTGTGGCTGTCTAACAGCAGTGAAACGTGCAGACGCGGGCCTTGAACATGTCACTCCAGCACCCGCGATACTCTGTGCATAGGCAGTCAAATAACGGGCACTTGCGCTCATCACTACCTACTAGTGACATTGTTACGCCTGCTGTGCTCAGACGCTACATAAGCTGAATGGTGGAAGAGGCAACTGCTCTGTTCCACCACTGCCATGGCCAGTATCTGCGTATGGTGCTGCCAGCGGGCCACTATTCCCAGCCATTTGGCTGTCACGGTCCACGGGTCGGAAGAGCACTTTGCACAGGACATTGCTAAGAATGATTTGCATCCTCTAAGCTGGATACAATTGTAGCAAACCCTCAGCAGTGAGAAATATTAGATGTGCGTTGGTTTTCAGCTTTTGCATGTTTTCATTCACTGATAACTTTGCATCGATGTAAAAAAAATACCGGGTGTTAAAATTAGAAAGTTGTGAAACTTTTCATAACTCAAATTCAATTAATCTACATTTATATACAAGTGCACTTCACTATCCCTCTAAGCAAAAAAATGCCAGAAAGCTACTAATCAAGCAAATTGACCTGAAAATCAGACCTTTTTCATTTTTCCCCACGAGTGAAAATCAATGTAAACACGTGGATGGGGAGCAGGAACCTTCCTCTGTCCTTGGAAGGCCTGTGGCCACATAAGAGACCTCTGTTCTTACTACACTGGAGCTATGTCCTACCGGCCTGTCCGTCATCTACCAGAGAGCAATAACATCGCACGTCACTCTCCGACCTTCTCTGAAGGAGTCTCAATATTTAGGATCCTGTGACCGAGCAGTGTCAATGGCGTCCTTTATCCTCCGCAGTCTCGTAAACCACCAACGCCACCAACTAATGACCGTCCAATATCACAAGTCTGCATCACACAAGGGCCTAGTGTGTAACTCGCCTGCTCATAGCTTCAGAAAAATATATCTCTTTCACACTGTATAAATAAAGATGATTGAAAGGGGCACAGCGAGAGCGCACACTCCGCATGCATCAGACTAGGACTATATCACCAGTGTTTTTCAGGAATTCAGGTCTGAAAAAAAATGGTTCTCGTTGCATGGTTAAAGCTGCAAGTGATTTTCTGCATATGTGTGGCTTTTCATCATAGAATGGTAGAGTTGGAAGGGACCTCCTGGGCCATCTGGTCCAACCCCCTGCTCAAGGCAGGATTCTCTAAATCATCCCAGACAGATGTCTGTCCAGCCTCGTTTGAAGACTTCCATTGAAGGAGAACTCACCACCTCTCGTGGCAGCCTGTTCCACTCATTGATCACCCTAACTGTCAAAAAGTTTTTCTAATATCTAACCTGTGTCTCCTCCCATTCAGTTTCATCCCATTGCTTCTAGTCTTTCCTTGTGCAAATGAGAATAAAGATGATCCTTCTACAATGTGACAGCCCTTGAGATATTTGTAGACAGCTATTAAGTCTCCTCTCAGTCTTCTTTTTTGCAGGCTAAACATTCCCAAATCCTGTAACGTTCCTCATAGGACATGGTTTGCAGACCGGTCACCATTCTGGTGGCTCTTCTCTGAACTTGCTCCAGTTTGTTGATGTATTTTTTAAAATGTGGTGCTCAAAACTGGACACAGTATTCCAGATGAGGTCTGACCAAAGAGAGTAGAGGGCAATAATGACCTCACGTGATCTAGACTGTATGCTTCTGTTGATACATCCTAGAATTGCATTTGCCTTTTTTGCTGCTGCATCACACTGTTAGACTCATGTTCAGTCTGTGATCTATTAGTATACCCAAGTCTTTTTCACATGTGCTGTTACTTAGCCCTATTCCTCCCATTTTGTATATGCTTTTTTCATTTTTATTTCCCAGATGTAGTACTTTGCATTTTTCCCTGTTAAAATCCATTCTGTTAGTTGCTGCCCACTGCTCCAGTTTATGTATATTTTTTGAATCCTCTCTCTCTCTTCTCTAGTATTAGCTACCCCTCCTAGCTTTGTGTCATCAGCAAATGAATCATCATCACCCAACCTTTGCCCTGTGATCTGGACTTTAACAGTACAGTTCCAGGTTTAAGACCTTAAGGGGTTGTCTGGAGCCGCTGACTCCATAGGGAGGTGAGCGGTGCTGATGTTGGGTCTGCAGGTACAATGTACCATGAACACGTCCTATTCTAATCTATAGACCAGGTGCACGATACCTGCCAATCAAGCACGCGTCATGGCAGCTATGTGCAGAGGTGACGACGTCAGCGCTGCTCACACTTAAAGTGGAAGTGAACGGCGCAACATGACCACTTTACCTGGGAACAAGCCCTTAAAAAAAATTGTGCCAGGAAAGAGGTTTTCCAAAATCTGAAAACCCCTTTAAGCAAATGTGTGCAATTTGGTTCTTTACTCCTCCTCCCCGGGTCCAGTGCGGAGTCTACGGCGTGCTCCCGTGTCTGTTATACATCATGTCGACAGTGCTGAAGACCATAACTGAGCTCAGCGGCTCTGCCTGAGTTGATTACCAGTCGCTGAGCTCACTAATTGCCTGCAGCGCTATCGACTAGATGTCAACGCTGCAGACAATAGCAGCGGAGACTCTGTGCTGAGTCTGTAGAAGGTGAGCAAAGCATCAGTGTATTTTTTTTTTTTTTAAACAAATTGTAGCCAGGTGTTTTCTGTAATCGGGGACTTATTTGCTCAGCTCTCCAGTGTCCATTCATTCTCTTATGCTTCTTCACTAGCTGCAGTCCTAAATCAGTCCAATGGATAGGTGATCACTCTCGGGCAGGTGCAGATGACCTTTTTCTCCTTATCCGAGAGTTTGTGTGATCCAATTTTCTCACAGGTGGAAAGGAGAAAAAAAAATTTCTCCAACCTCTCTATAATGTCAGTCCATGAAAATCCGACTGCATTTGGATGTCATCAGAGTTCGGTCCAATTTTACGCTTTTTTTCTACAGACACATAAAATTGAAAGGGCGAGTGCCATTTGATTCTCGGAGTCAAATCATGCATGCTGCAGTTCTTTTCCTCTGACCAACTCTAGAGAGGAAAAGAATCGGACATGTGTTCAGCCCCAAAGAATAACATGGGGGTGATATGAGTTCTCTAAAAGGCTTTGGCGCTGACAAAGCCAAGCGCTGCCTCGGCTAACTTCGTATCTACAGTGCCATAGACTTGGAATGGCGCAGAAAGATGCATTTGTGAAGGGCCATTCCATTCAACTCCTAACTGGGAACCAGGAGAGAACAAAGCACACAGGTTCTCAATTTTGCCAATGAATGGAGGTCATGCAATGATCCAAAAGTTCACAACATTAGAGGAGGTGTAGACGACCGTAGATTCTCTCATCCCAGAGAATCAGGACAATTGTGCAAATTACACTCTGATCAAACTCCTAGATTCTCTCGGATGAGAAGATGGAGAAAAAAATGCCCCATCTTCTTCATTCTGTCAGTCCGTGGAAATCAGGCAACGCTCAGCTGTCATCCGAGTGCAGTCTGATGGTTTTTCATCAACTCGTTGACTTGCATGGTCGAGTGTGATCCGAATATCCAAAATGTGCACTGCCCCGAGAATAACATTGGTCCGAGTGTGATCTGATGTTTAGTCGGACCGAAACGTCTGTCGTCTGCACCTGCCATTAGATCAATGGTAACTTGCTTAGACTGAAATACCTCCTGTAATTTCAGACACAATGTCTTCTCTATAGATCCCACACTTTCCCTTTCACAATTTTGTTGCTTGCCAATTGTGTTTTGTTTTTATTTTCCACAGTTTATTCCAAAACTGAATGTGAGCAATGGCCTCTAAAATCTGTTTTTGGGACCAAACTGTGATTGCAGAGATGCTGTGGATTTAGATCACCACCCATCTCCATATTTACACCCTCCAGGACTGAAGAATTGTAAAAATGTCTAAACATTGATGGATATAACTGTCCTTATACAAGGTCTCTATGTCATCCCCGCACCTCCGAGAACAGGGCATGGATTTATAAGAATTCCTCAGTAGTGCAGCCTCGGGCTAACACTTCTAGTGATCATACTGCGGGATAGAAAAATGATTTTACAAATTGTATTTTAAAACCAATTCTCCAATATTACATGTATGTTATCCTATACGAATGTAGTGAAAGCCACAGGATGTGTTGGTAAGTCCTCTACTTACTATTGTATGTCATACGTACGGCGCACATAAGTCTCTCCACACGTTACATGTTTATGACTGGTAATGACTCAGAGGGCAGGTTACCTCATGCTACATAAATGTAAGGAGGGGCCCACATCTCAGCCATGTGCTGCGCCATCTCTTACCTAATCATCTCCATCATTGTTTACATTCTATGAGCGGGAAAAGACTAGAGTCCCAAAGAATAAAGAACCGCAATATAGTGTGTGCTGGAGATTGCATGACTATAAAATGGCACCAACAGGGTGGTTATAATATGGCGGCTCACAAGATCTGCGTGTTCAGCCAGTTTCACAAATCTGCAATTCACAGTCCGTGTGTGGACCGTAATGCCAAGACTGCCTGGAGATCTCCAGACAACAACTCAACACTCGTATATGTCTTCAACGCTATCAAGTCCTGCATCACAGTCCACACAACTTACAGAACTGTGAAACTGGCCTAGGATGGCCCTTTAATTCAGCCAGCAATATAGTATAGGTTTACATCCAGTATTATACTCCAGAGCTGCACTCACTGTTCTGCTAGTGCAGTCACTGTGTACATACATTACTGATCCTGTACTGATCCTGAGTTACATTCTATATTATACTCCAGAGCTGCCCTTACTATTCTGCTGGTGCAGTCACTGTGTACATACATTATATTACTGATCCTGTATTATACCCCAGAGCTGCACTCACTATTCTGCTGGTGCAGTCACTGTGTACATACATTACATTACTTATCCTGTACTGATCCTGAGTTACATCCTGTATTATACTCCAGAGCTGCCCTCACTATTATGCTGGTGCAGTCACTGTGTGCATACATTATATTACTGATCCTGTGTTACATCCTGTATTACGCTGCACTCACTATTTTGCTGGTGCAGTCACTGTGTACATACATTACTTATCTTGTACTGATCCTGAGTTCCATCCTGTATTATACTCCACAGCTGCACTCACTATTCTGCTGGTGCAGTCACTGTGTACATACATTACATTACTTATCCTGTACTGATCCTGAGTTACATCCTGTATTATACCCCAGAGCTGCACTCACTATTCCGCTGGTGCAGTCACTGTGTACATACATTACATTACTTATCCTGTACTGATCCTGAGTTACATCCTGTATTATACTCCAGAGCTGCACTCACTATTCTGCTGGTGCAGTCACTGTGTACATACATTACATTACTTTTCCTGCACTGATCCTGAGTTACATCCTGTATTATACCCCAGAGCTGCACTCACTATTCTGCTGGTGCAGTCACTGTGTACATACATTACATTACTTATCCTGTACTGATCCTGAGTTACATCCTGTATTATACTCCAGAGCTGCACGCACTATTCTGCTGGTGGAGTCACTGTGTACATACATTACTTATCCTGTACTGATCCTGAGTTACCTCCTGTATTATACTCCAGACTGCACTCACTATTCTGCTGGTGGAGTCACTGTGTACATACATTACATTACTTATCCTGTACTGATCCTGAGTTACATTCTGTATTATACCCCAGAGCTGTAGTCACTATTCTGCTGGTGGAGTCACTGTGTACATACATTACATTACTTATCCTGTACTGATCCTGAGTTACATCCTGTATTATACCCCAGAGCTGCACTCACTATTCTGCTGGTGCAGTCACTGTGTACATACATTACTTATCCTGTACTGATCCTGAGTTACATCCTGTATTATACTCCAGAGCTGCACTCACTATTCTGGTGCAGTCACTGTGTACATACATTACATTGCTTATCCTGTACTGATCCTGAGTTGCATCCTGTATTATACTCCAGAGCTGCACTCACTATTCTTCTGGTGCACTCACTGTGTACATACATTACATTACTGATCCTGTACTGATCCTGAGTTACATCCTTGTATTATACCCCAGAGAGCTGCACTCACTATTCTGCTGGTGGAGTCACTGTGTACATACATTACATTACTGATCCTGTACTGATCCTGAGTTACATCCTGTATTATACCCCAGAGCTGCACTCACTATTCTGCTGGTGCAGTCACTGTGTGCATACATTGCATTACTTATCCTGTACTGATCCTGAGTTACATCTTGTATTATACACCAGAGCTGCACTCACTATTCTGCTGGTACAGTCACTGTGTACATACATTACATTACTTATCCGGAGTTACATCCTGTATTATGCTCCAGAGCTGCACTCACTATTCTGCTGGTGCAGTCACTGTGTACATACATTACATTACTTATCCTGTACGGATCTTGGGTTACCTCCTGTATTATACTCCAGAGCTGCACTCACTATCCTGCTGGTGCAGTCACTGTGTAGATACATTACTTATCCTGTACTGATCCTGAGTTACATCCTGTATTATACTCCAGAGCTGCACTCACTATTCTGCTGGTGCAGTCACTGTGTAGATACATTACTTATTCTGTACTGATCCTGAGTTACATCCTGTATTATACTCCAGAGCTGCACTCACTATTCTGCTGGTGCAGTCACTGTGTATATACACATTACATTATTTATCCTGTACTGATCCTGAGTTACATCCTGTATTATACTTCAGAGCAGCACTCACCACTATTCTGCTGGCGCAGTCACTGTGTACATACACTACATTACTTATCCTGTACTGATCCTGAGTTACAGCCTGTATTATACTCCAGAGCTGCACTCACTATTCTGCTGGTGCAGTCACTGTGTACAGTCATGGCCAAAAGTTTTGAGAATGACACAAGTATTATATTTTCACATGATCTGCTGCCCTCTGGTTTTTATGTGTGTTTGACAGATGTTTTTATCACAGACAGAAATATAATAATTGCAAACATATGATTAACAAAAGCTTATATTGACAGTTAGAATGAGTTAATGCAGCAAGTCAATATTTGCAGTGTTGACCCTTCTTCTTCAGGACTTCTGCAATTCTCCCTGGCATGCTCTCAATCAACTTCTGGACCAAATCCTGACTGATAGCAGTCCATTCTTGCACAATCAATGCTTTCATTTTGTCAGATATTTTAGGTTTTTGTTTGTCCACCCGTCTCTTGATGATTGACCACAAGTTCTCAATGGGATTAAGATCTGGGGAGTTTCCAGGCCATGGACCCAAAATCTCTATGTTTTGTTCCCTGAGCCATTTAGTTATCACCTTTGCTTTATGGCAAGGTGCTCCATCATGCTGGAAAAGGCATTGTTGATCGCCAAACTGCTCTTGGAGGGTTGGGAGAAGTTGCTCTTGGAGGACATTCTGGTACCATTCTTTATTCATGGCTGTGTTTTTAGGCAAGACTGTGAGAGAGCCGATTCCCTTGGCTGAGAAGCAACACCACACATGAATGGTTTCAGGATTCTTAACAGTTGGCATGAGACAAGACTGGTGGTAGCGCTCACCTTGTCTTCTCCGAATGAGGCGTTTTCCAGATGTCCCAAACAATCGAAAAGGGGATTCATCAGAGAAAATAACTTTACCCCAGTCCTCAGCAGTCCACTGCCTGTACCTTTTGCAGAATATCAGTCTGTCCATGATGTTTTTCCTGGAGAGAAGTGGCTTCTTTGCTGCCCTCCTTGAGACCAGGCCTTGCTCCAAGAATCTCCGCCTCACAGTGCGTGCAGATGCACTCACACCTGCCTGCTGCCATTCCTGAGCGTGCTCTGCACTGCTGGTAGCCCGATCCCGCAGCTGAAACACTTTTAAGAGACGGTCCTGGCGCTTGCTGGTCTTTCTTGGGCGTCCTGGAGCCTTTTTGGCAACAATGGAACCTCTCTCCTTGAAGTTCTTGATGATGCGATAGATTGTTGACTGAGGTGCAATCTTTCTAGCTGCGATACTCTTCCCTGTTAGGCCATTTTTGTGCATTGCAATGATGACTGCACGTGTTTCTTTAGAGATAACTATGGTTAACAGAAGAGAAACAATGATGCCAAGCACCAGACTATTTTTAAAGTGTCTAGTGGTGTCATTCTTACTTAATCATGAAAGATTGATCTCCAACCATGTCCTCATCAACACCCACACCTGTGTCAATGGAGCAATCACTGAAAAAAGGTTAGCTGGTCCTTTTAAGGTAGGGCTGCAATGATGTTGAAATGTGTTTTGGGGGATAAAGTTAATTTTCTAGCCAAATATTGACTTTGCAAGTAATTGCTGTTAAGCTGATCACTCTTTATAACATTCTGGAGTATATGCAAATTGCCGTTAGAAAAAGTGAAGCAGTAGACTTTGTAAAAATTAATATTTGTGTCATTCTCAAAACTTTTGGCCATGACTGTACATACATTACATTACTTACCCTGTACTGATCCTGAGTTACATCTTGTATTACACTCCAGAGCTGCACTCACTATTCTGCTGGTGCAGTCACTGTGTACATACATTACATTACTTATCCTGTACTGATCCTGAGTTACATCCTGTATTATACTCCAGAGCTGCACTCACTATTCTACTGGTGCAGTCACTGTGTACATACATTACTTATCTTGTACTGATCCTGAGTTACATCCTGTATTCTACTCCAGAGCTGCACTCACAAGCCTATAGGTCATCATTAGAAATTGTCTACAAGCTTACAGTGCTATACATAAAGATCACACTTTGCCAATCACCAGTGCAGGTAAAGAATGAGAAAATGACTGGAGATTTGAGCTCTGAAGCCCACAAGATTATAAATGCAGCTCTGGACTATAATGCACATTGAAGCTAAGTAATGTCATATATTTACAGTTGCTCTGTTATATTTAGACTAGATGGTAGCCCGATTCTAACGCATCGGGTATTCTAGAATATGTATGTAGTTTATTTATGAAGATTTAAGAATAATGCAATGAATACACTGCTTGGTTTTCTATAGTGCTCACAATAGTGTCATATGCAATCTTTTATATAGAGGCTGCTGGGGTGTATATATAGAGACTGCTGGGGTGTACGTGGAGGCTGCTGCTGCTGGGGTGTACGTGGAGGCTGCTGCTGCTGGGGTGTACGTGGAGGCTGCTGCTGCTGGGGTGTACGTGGAGGCTGCTGCTGCTGGGGTGTACGTGGAGGCTGCTGCTGCTGGGGTGTACGTGGAGGCCGCCGGTCAGGGTACTTCCGCTGCGAGCAGTCGGGAGATGATCGGCTGGCACCGGTCATCTCCCGGCTGCGTCGCCGCTGACCTCCATGCGGCAGGAGATGACCCGCGGCTACCGTCGGGAGATCAACGGCTAGCGCTGCTGATGTCCCGACGATAGCGGTGGCATGCGTGGTTCAAATCCTGCGCCAATTCGCGGCCGGACAGCGCCTGTCGTTGATTGGTCTCGTCCGGCCGGACGTGACCAATCAGTGACGCAGGATTTCCGTTACAGACAGAATTAGACGATTACCGGTATATAGTAGATGCTTTATATGTACTCAGTGGACTCGATCTCTATGGGTTGTAATGACATTTTGTTTTGGGTTTTTTTTTAGTTTGAGATAGTTTTTATACATTGCCAGTAAAGTTAGGGACTTCTAACCTGCCCTTTGCTCTCTTCGACAAAGAATCCTCTCTCGTCTGGCAAAATTCTTGAAGCTTCAGTCATAAGAAGGGGTTAGCACATCACATTTACTAATTTGCAGTTTCCTTGTAAAATCTTCATTATTCCGTGAAAATTTCTGGCAGCAAAAAAAAAAAAAAAAAATGCAGGTTGCGGTGTCATTGCTTGCTGCATAGTCTAATGACCAGGGGTATAGCTGTATACTGGAGTCTAGGGGGGGCCTAAAGCTTCCTTTGGCCCATATGAAAAGACTACTACTTCTAGGGTTCGAGCCCGCAACGGATTTTTCTCGGACGAGTACTATCTCTGGTTTTTACAGATTGCACTCGTACCTGTCATATTCTATGAGGCTGTGCACATTTATGAGTGGTCCATAGAGAAAATCAGATCCAAGTTTCAGATTAAAATCGATAATGCAAGTCCATGGATTTGTGAAAAAAAAAAAAATATTGGATGACACCTTAATACAGTCCGATTTTCATAGACTGACAGAATGGAGAAGGTGGATAAACTATTTTTTTTCCCCATACTCATGAAAAACAAATGCCACGCTGATCAGAGCAATCAGACTGTTTTTCTTGAATGTAGAGAAAACGATCGTGTCAACCTACCCTTTTAAAGGAGATGTCTGGCCTTGGGGTACAAGTCTGCAGTCATTCTATATGACTTGCAAATCTTCTCACAGTGCGCACTGTCAGGATTCCCTGGTGCCAGAAGCTGGCGCATGACCGCAAGTATGTTATTTACATTCTCCAGGCCACATTCCGACTAGACTTATCACTTGTACTGAGCGAAGCAGCGCCGATCTAGTCGGCATGTGACCGTCTATTTGCAAATTACATACTTGCAGTCACTCTTAGTGGCGGCATCGGAGAATCCTGACAGTGTGCGCTGTGAGGATTCACAAGTCTGCAGTCACATAGACGTGTGCTCCAAGGCCGGACAACCCCTTTAATGACCTGCGATAGATGTGAGATTTCAATATATAGAACCTTCTGCTTTCTCCATTTATCATAATGGCGGTGTATACCCAAGAGGACAATCGGGTGCAATAAAATTAACTCCTCCACCTCTGCCCTCGTCATAGTAATAGTTCGAGTTGCAGCTCCTGGGAGTTTCTTTGCTCAGGGGAATTAATACTGAGTCATCACGAGGATTGCATAACATGTAAAGGACAATACATAGAAAGTCCCTAGAAGATGAGGGAACTTCAGAAAATGCTAATCTGTTAGTAAGTCCTCTGCTGCTGTCAGTGAATTGAACATCCTGTACAAGCCTGATACTACTCACAGATGAGGGCTGGATACAAGTGTAACAAGAATGGTCTACACTGGATACAAAGCTTTCCTCGTAGCTTGTTACAATGGTTCATTTTGCAGCCTGTCTGTGACCTAAGACTATACCTTAGCATAATTTTATAGTTTTCTATCCTAAACCTCAGGCACTTTGGCTCACAAAAGCCATCTAGACTGGATACATCTGGCTCCTTGTTTGTTGGTCCCGTCATGGCTTACGTCTGAACCCCCCAATAAATGGGATTTGGGCATATGCGCCAACAGGCCAATAGACTATAATGGTGCTGACAGAGTCAACGTGTGCTCTGACGTGCATCGTTTTCGGGCGTGTACCCCCTACTGGAGACTGACACCCAATACTGGTTGTTCGCCTCCAATAGGTGTAAACGCTCTAAAGTGATGCACGTCAGAGCACATGTTGACTGTCTGCTCCAT
The DNA here is from genome assembly GCA_033576555.1 of Oophaga sylvatica. Classification (NCBI taxonomy): domain Eukaryota; kingdom Metazoa; phylum Chordata; class Amphibia; order Anura; family Dendrobatidae; genus Oophaga; species Oophaga sylvatica. The sequence goes on along the minus strand of JARQOD010000003.1, from coordinate 70,667,284 downwards.
TATAGTCTACTAGCCCCTTTTGCGGGGGGCTTCAGACGTAAGCCCTGACGGGACCAACAAATGTGGACAAGAACGCAATGTGAAAGGAGCTTTAGAGTTGGTGAGAATTGATTTGCAGGACCTGGTCCATTGACCATGGTCTGTGACGGCTGAATGTGAGCCGTGTGAACCGCATCTTACCTGACTTCATCCGCGGCTCTTCTTTTGATTAACGGTTTGGCGTAAAATCACACGTGCGTCACTCCACATCGATGACCTCACTCCAGGTCGGCTAATCTAAAAAAGAAGAGCTCCAGATGCTATTGGGTAAGAGGCGGTTTTCACAGCTCCCATCCAGCCATCACAGACCAGTTAGGTCCGCTGGACCAGCTCATGCAAATTGATTCGTACCAACTCTATTTCCAAAAAACCAAGGATGTGGGATAACTTGTTTAAGGGGGGTTCTGCAATGCCAAGATTGGGGTTCTTGAACCCTCAAGAACAAGGCTCTGCAGCCCAGACTTGATTGGAGAGAAGATGTGCATGCTCACCCTCCCTCCATTCATTGTGTATGGGATTGCAGGAGAAAGCGGAGTGCTGTACTAGGATATTTCCAGCAGTCTCATTGACAATGAATGAAGAGGAGGTCAAACCTGCACATCTTAGCTCCATTCAAGACTGATCCGAGGTTCCAGAACCCTGATTGCAGCATCACCGGGAGTCCCACTATCCTACGGAAAAGGAGAACTTTTTTTTCTTTTTGGGAATAACCCATTTAGGCCCCCTTTATATATTAGCATAAAAGTCGACCAAACGCCCAGAGTTTGGCAGCACCAGCCAACCATCTGAGGTGTAGGGGTCCCTCGGACTCGCCTATAAGGGGGACAGAAGAATGGGGCAGTTGGAATATCAACACTGGATCATTTAGGTTCTAGTGGATAAAATCCACAGATGTTTGGCGGCGGCGGCTTTGTCATCTTTCCCCATGGAAAACACCCCAAAGGGAACCTGACAGTGGATACATGCTGCCCGATCCTTGGGCAGTGTGTATCAGACAGCGGCTGCATGTATGTTTAACTATTTAACTCTGATAAACATACTTTAGAAGCTGCCAGGGACCGAGCAGCACCAGAGACTAGTCGGACAGGCAGGTCCCCAGTGGCTTCTCCCTGCATGCTGCCAGGGATTGACAGATCTCTTCCTGCATGTGCTTGTAGGGATAGATCTGTCACTCAAGGGGAGCAGTCGGGGAGAACACGCCGAGGACCCACCTGTCTGACTAGTCATCCATGAGGCTTGATCTCCAGTGGCTTTTTAAACTGCTTTATGCTGCAGCGTTTCAGAGTTAAACACATATGGAGGAAATCACGCAACCAGTGTCTAACTCTGAAACGCAGAACATAAAACATGGTTTAAAAACCGCTGAGGACTGAGCCGGAAGAAATACTACGCGGACAAGCAGGTACCTGGTGGGTTCTCCCCACTCGCTGCTCTTGAGTAAGGGGTCTCGCTGTACAAGTGCATGAGTTAAGAGACCTGGCAGAATGTTCCCATTCACTGTCCGCAAGCAGAGAACTGATATAGATGCACAATATAGTACAGACTTACAGAAGTTTTCACCATGAGAGATATGTTATGAGACAACTGCATGCATAGAAATACAATATATCACAAGTGAGTACACCCATCACACTTTTGTAAATATTTTATATCTATTCATAAGACAACACTGAAGATGACACTGTGATACAATGTAAAGTAGTCACTATACAACTGGTATAACAGTGTAAATGTGGTGTGCCCTCTAAATAACTCACACAGGAAATGTCCAAACTGCTAGTGAAACTTGACAAATTGTGCCCAAGGTGTCAATATTTTGTGTGGTCACCATTATTTTTCAAGCACTGTCTTAACTCTCTTGGGCATTGGGTTTACTAGTTTCACAGGTTGCCACTGGAGTCCTCTTCCCTCCTCAATGACGAGATCACAGAGCTGGTAGATGTTAGAGACCTTGCGCTCCTCCATCTTCTGTTTGAGGATGCTCCACAGATGCTCAATAGGGTTTAGGTCTGGAGACATGTTTAGCCAGTCCAGCACCTTTACCTTCAGTTTCTTTAGCAAGGCATTGGTCGTCTTGGAGGTGTGTATTTGGGGTCATTATCATGTTGGAATACTGCCCTGTAGCCCAGTTTCCGAAGGGAGGAGATCATGCTCTGCTTCTGTATGTCACAGTATAGGTTGGCATTCATGGTTCCCACAGTGAACTGTAGTCCTTTACAACTGGCAGGACTCATGCAGCCCCAAAACATGACACTCCTACCACCATGCTTGACTGTAGGCAGTCACTCTTGTCTTTGTACTCTCACCTGGTTGCCTCCACAGACGCTTGACACCATCTCAACCAAATAAGTTTATCTTGGCCTCATCAGACCACAGGACATGGTTCCAGTAAGTCAGCTTGTCTTCATCAAAGTGCGGGCTTTCTTGTGCATCATCTTTAGAAGAGGCTTCCTTCTGGGATGACAGCCATGCAGAACAATTTGATGCAGTGTGCAGTGGAATGATCTGAGCACTGTCAGTCTGACCCCCAACCCTGTAACCTCTGCAGCAATGGGGACAGCACTCATACCTCTATTTTGAAAAGACAACTTCTGGATATGACGCTGAGAACGTGCACTTATCTTCTTTGGTCGACCATGGCAAGGCCTGTTCTGAGTAGAACCAGTCTTGTTAAACCGCTGCATGGTCTTGGCCACCGTGCTGCAGCTCAGTTTCGGGGTGTTGGCCATCTTCTTATACCACGTGGAATCGTTATGTAGAGTAATAATTCTTATTTTCAGATCCTCAGAACGTTCTTTGCCATCAGGCTTCCAGTGACCAGTATGAGAGAATATGAGAGCGAGAACACCAAATTTACCACACCTGCCCCCCATTCACCCCTGAGACCTTGTAACGCTAATGAGTCACATGACACCGGTGAGGCAAAATGGCTAATTGGGCACAATTTGGCCATTGTCACGTAGGGGTGTACTCACTTTTATTGCCAGTGGTTTAGACATTTAATGGCTGTGTGTTATTTGTAGGGCACACCACATGTACACTGTTATACAAGCCGTACACGGACTACTTTACATGATATCAAAGTGTCAGATCTTCAGTGCTGTCCCATGAAAAGATATAATAAAAGATTTATAAGTATGTGAGGGGTGTACTCACTTTTGTGATATACTGTCAATTTTTTTTGCTGTAGTATCAGACTTACATGAAGAATCACCAATTGTATATGTGATTGCAGTAACATATCTGTATAGGTTCACCCGCCATCCTCTGCCCCCGACCTCACCGCAGGCCGCACCACGTGATATTTATACAAGTCATGTCCGCTCATGTACAGAACCAGATCATACTAATAACTCCTGCCAGGACAACAGACAAAAAGATCTGAGCACGCTGGGACCTCGGGGCTATTCAGTCACAGCGTGGCACCAGTCACTCTGCACCCTCCCCAGGCTGGTATCACTGGCACTGCCAGGTGTATATGCCACAGACACAGCGTCCGATGATGTTCATGGGACTCATTAGCTAAAACTGCATGTCCAACAATTCCCTGATATTCTTCTGTCATCCTAATAAGAGCCATGTGATGGTGTTCGCCACCCGTGCCCGTTTCCACCACCAGAATACTGGCTGGCGATTGTCCAGTCCATGCATACTAATGGGAGCAGAACAGATTTCACCTTTATAGGACACTGAGCCCAAAACTTTGAACTTTTGCAGCCTATTTCCCTGTCCCAAAGAAAACACGTGCATGCTCGGCAAAACTGAGAGTGCATGTGTATAGGGTCCGTAGGTACAGTACTTTCGGATGAATCCATTTTTTACGTAAGCGCTAGGAGCTTTTCCCAATGGATACACAAAATTTAGGTACCTAACAAGGTCCTAATGAAGGAGGTGACGGGGACCCTCCTATGCTTCCCCTTCTCTGGTCTATCAATTGGGTGCGGTTCCTTAATGTAACTGTCCCATGTGTTGTGTATAGGATTAGAGATAGAATAGGAACTAGCATAGTAGAGATAGGAATTAGGAGTGTTCGTTTAGGTACAGGCAGCTTAGGGGTTTTCTCAGTGGGGAGGAGTAAGGGTGTGTTTCCACGGTCAGGATTCCTTCAGTAAATGCTGCGAGTTTGACGCTGTGCGTTGGCGCAGCGTCAAACATGCAGCGTCCAGATGTTACAGCATAGTGGAGGGGATTTCAAGAAATCCCGTTTCCACTATGCGTAAAAACACGCAGGCGGCAGACCTGCGTTAAAGGACATGCTGCGCGTCTTTTTAGATCGCAGCATGTCCTTTTCCCTTGCGGCGACGCTCCGTCGCTGCAAGGGAAATAACACAGGCCTATGTAGCGCTGCGGTGATTCCGGATTGTTCAATGAGCACATCCGGATTCACCGCGCGTTCACAAGGGGCCAGGGCTTTGGACGGAGCGGATTTTCCGCTCCGTCCAAAGCGCTGTGGTTCCGGACCGTGGAACCACAGCCTCAGAGCAGTGCAGTGCTAAGCAATTGAATATAGGAGAGAAACTTCCTGGTTTGGCAGCAGAGCCGGGCAGCCTTGCCCAGGGCAAGGAGTAAGGAGCAGCAGTGAGAGAGACAGTCTGCCAGCCATGGGGATAAAGCTGCTATGGCAGGAAGAGCCCCCAGGCTGAGAGTCGTGCAGGCGTTCACCAGCAAAGACAGGACACTTCGAAGAAGGATCCGGGGTCTACGACCGGGGCAGGTGAAGCTGAGATGGCGAACCTGGCACCTTTTCCCATTGAAGCCGGACCAGGGGATGGTAGGAAGCTGGTGGGACTGAAGACACGGATGGGACAGGAATTGTCCAGATGTGAGGCAGGAATTGCCAGAAGACAGAGAGAGTCAGGGAAAGTTAGAGATATGCTCCTCTGCGTACACTGCGCTGCATGTGTGATGAATACCCTACTGCTCAGTAAAATTAAACTTTTGGAAAAGAGTAATGTCTCTGAGATGGTTTGTGAAGCTCGGGAATGCGGAGCCGGAGTGACAGAAGCCGAGGGGACTCTGACAGTAACCTTGAGTGCACTGCTGCACACGCTGCACTTGCAGCAGAAGGGACATTGTATTTTATCTGTGGGGCGCCAGGGTGTGGGAACCGTACAACCCGTTGCCACGACTACCACCCTGGCCCCCTTACACTAATACCACGAATTATAAAAAATAAAATAAAAATATAGCCATTTTATTATTATTTTTTTTAATGGGACCCTGTAGACCACATCTTTCACACTATGCCTATATATCGCCATGTGTCTCGGCTTTCTGTCCCGAGTAAGGGCTCATTCAGTGATATTTCTCATCCAAAAAAAAAGTAGTGTCCATTTTTACCATACAGATTTGGTCCAAAAGTCTGGGATGAGAAACAGAAAAAAAAAAAAAAAAAGTAAGGTTCTCTATCTTTTCATATTTAGCAGTCCTGTCTGATGCCCTTTTTCTTTTTTCACGGACCCCTTGACTCGCATTGCTGATTTTGATCCGATACTCAGATCAATATCATACATGTCTCATGTGAGTAGCTCCATAGACTGTCATAGGTATGAGCGCTATCCAGGACAAACATTAGATGCACTTATACGAGAAAAACTGACATGTGAATGAAGTCTTGGGCTACGTTCACATGTTCATTTTTGATGCTTTTTTTAATGCAAATTACAGTACCAGCAAAACCTATGAGATTTCAGAAATCTCATGTGCAAATTGTCTCTTCAGAGAGGAAGAAGACTTGCACTATAGCGCATCTATTGGAAGTAGTAATCCTAAAAGTCAATATCGACCCTTTAACGAGCCTTGCCATACGATTGCGGATAAAAGCCAAACCACAATCTCAATTTGCAGGCAGTGTTTTGGGGTGTTGCCCCTCATCAGTGCAAAGTATGATGAGTGATGATTTGACTAGATGAGAAAGACTTAAGACTGGGGTTCTAAGGGGTAACGTGTCTCCCATGGCGGAGGAGTGATAAGCCAGGTCTGGCATGCCAATGTAAGGATCTTATATGCATGCTTAAATAAGTCTCTTCCTTGACATGCCAGGCCTAAACACTTACCCCTTAGAAATCTCACGCATGCTTGTTTTGTTTTTTTAAAAACCTACTGCATGTCAGTTTTTTGTTTTCACCATAGAAGGCAAAAAGAACGCAGCCATGTATTTCTGATTTTTTCCTTTGGTGAATGAAACTAACTTTATTAAACATGTACTGTGGGATAAATGACACACATAATCTGCAGCAAAAATAGGAATAAAACCTGCTTTTTGTAAGCAGCTTCTTTTTTTCTGACAAGAGCAGATTTTGCCTGTAGAAAAAGGCAAAAAATAGCAACATGTGAACATAGCCTTATATACACATCAGGAAATCCTGCCACTGAAGGGCTCGGGCGATACATGCACCCATAGCTTATGAGTGATATATATATATATATATATATATATATATATATATATATATAATATATATATATATAAATCCATATAATGCATTGAGGGTTTGAAGTGAAGGGGATCCCCCCCCCCTCAGGGTCATTGATAAGGATGATTTACCATGAATATTTCGTAATTGAATATTCCTCTAATCCAGCATTTGATGAGGACATCCTGTTAATCTGTTATAAATTCCGATCATCTCGTATCCCATAATATCATAATTATTCCAGCCAATGTACCAAGTGCCATTTTTTTGGGACGTGAGTCTGTAAACGATCACCTCATTGCCATAGATGTCAGGAGACCTATAGGAGGAGGTATCTGTACAGCTCCAGATCATGGCTCCTCCGTCCATATGTGCCCTGTCGTTACAGATCCTGTTTCCTCTCCTCACATCTGTAGTGACAGATGGCCGATTCCCAGATGGGACCTGCTGTAACGACAACCAAACCGACTAGTTGTCTTCTAAAAATCATCACCATGGAGAAAGTTCTACACCAGGACAACCAGCAACCATCATCCTCATCATCCCATTACCTGCCCGTAATGTTAATGAACATGGGAAGAGATGATCCTTATACTGCGACTCGCCCTGTAGGATCGGACAGGTAAAACGCCACCTGCCCCATCCTCGTTTTTCCCATCCGGATACATATTGTTTCATTGCTTTAGTGTATTTGGTCCAGATTGGATGCAATGGTAGCAAACGCTCAGCTGTGAGAAGTCTGTACAACCGGATGCAAACAAGAATGTTTCTATTCACTGACATCAAGCGGAGTTATTTACGGTAAAAAAAATGGTCATGTCCCCACAATTTCCCAGAGGAGCATGCATGGCCTATAAGTCTCCTCACTGTGATATGCCAGGCTTGGCTTGTCACTCTCCACAAGGAGAAATGTGATCCCCTTCAATTCTCACTAGTGAAACCTTGGCCATAAATCACAGGTACAGGTATGGGACCTCGAGTAGCGGAGGGGCCACAATAACAGTGTATGGGCCCCTCGCACAGTAAGATCCATAATCGGGCATAACTACAATAAGTGCAGGGGTTGAAGTCGCACCCGGGCCCTTGAGCCTAAAGGGGCCCAAAAGGACCACATGCCCCACATGAGACAACCAATATTTTAAAGCCTAGTGATACTTAGGGGCCCTGTTGAAAAGTTTGCAAGCTTCAAGTTACGCCACTGGGCACAAGTAATGGTCCCCACATTATGAGCTGCTCAAACAAATGGGGGTCATCCAAGCAGGACACCTTCCCCTATAAGAGCCGCATCTGCGTTTAGGCTATGGCTACAAGGCACCTTATAAGTGCACAGTATGGCGCTACCACATCTCAACTAAAGAGTGAATGATCCATAAGATGCCATGTCTGCGACCCACCCATTGGCCGACATCGGTGCGACCACTTTCACGGTCATTAATTGCGACCCTGAACATTGCCATATATCCCTATGCCGTCCCGAAGAGTGACACGCCAAACCTAACTCTGCTACGTCTTTTCCGCGCATAAAAATCCAAACTTCCTACTCCCTAGTCAGAAACTCTGAGACCTGTAACAGTCCAGGACTCGTTCTCTTCAGCCACCCAGCTTTCCTAGAGTCCTGAATGGCAAGTGTACTTTGTGGAGCTGCCGTGCAGAACTGCACAGGGAAACTTTTACATGCGCTATTATGGCAGCCATATCGGTTGTCACCCAGCTTTCCCAGAACCTGATAATGAGATGAAACCAGAGCATTTATTTTGGTGGGAAATACAGTTCAAGAATGAAGAATAAACAGACGGATATGTATCTGTGACAGACAGAACTGATAATTTTCCATTTTTTTCCATCATTATGCCTAAATGTCTCCTTACGGATCACAACCCCAAATATCTGCGTAAGTCACAACTCTGCTGCCACTCAAAGGACTTATTGTGACAACTTTAACCCCTTCCTACCAGTTACTGGTAGCAGCCAGAGAGATCCTATATGTAAATACAGTACCTACCAAAGACCCTCCAACAGAATGGGCACAGAGACCACCCCCTTCCCCAACAATGAGGGGCAGTCATTTGGATGCAGGCCTTTGTGTCCCCTTGAACACACACACAATCCAAAGCACAGAGCCTGGATCCAGGCGGTGCCGTACTCTCATCGGTGTAACTGCTGCAGCGCTGGCACGACCGGCGTCTGGGGGCCATGCAACCCGCACACCATCTGTAACTCATATATACATATTATATAGCACCAACATATTCCACAGCACTGTACAATCCTCCAGGAGCCTAAAGCAAGGAACAATAGAGACGGATGAAACGTGGAGTCCGCGGTGCACTCACCTCCAAAATCCCTAATCCTAATCCCAAAACAGAAAGGCTGGAGGCAGGAGCGCGAGCAGGGTGCGGAGCCGGACAGAGCAGCTCTGCAGATCTCCCCAGTGTGTGTCTGACTGTACCAGCACGGCATAAAGAGCTGCAGCACAATGCAGACCACTCCTCCCTCCAAAGCCATCCCTCCAAAGCCAAGCCCCTCCCCTACAAGCACGTCCTCTGCTCCTCTCTCCCAAACACAAGTGCAAAAGAATCAAAACTTATCAAAGTACAGAGTAGTACACTATGGGATCGACTCTGAGTGCAGTCAGTGTGAACAGAGCCGATTTCAAGTTCAGCAGTTTAGAAACAGATTTTTTTTTATAGTTTCTGGATCGGTCTTAACTGATGATGATTACTGGCCATGTGAACTCTGCCTTAGCCGATATGCCCTAATGATGCGGTGCAGTGGTACACAACCTTTTTCATCCAAGGGTAGGGATGGGTGGACCTGTGAAAGTTCGTTATCAGGTACCTAACCCGGACTTCCACGGTAACCCGAACCCCATTGAAAGTAGTAATGTTACCCGAACTGCTAAGAAAGGAGAAAAAAATCCCTCTCCCTTCTCCTCTCCTCTCTCTCTTCTCTCCCTCTTCTCTCCTCTCTCTCTTCTCTCCTTTCTCTTCTCTTTTCTCCTCTCTCTTTTCTCTCTCTTGTCTCCTCTCTCTTTTCCTCTCTTCTGTCTCTTCTCTACTCTCCTCTCCTCTCTTCTCTCCTCTCTCTTCTCTCCTGTCTCTTCTCTCCTCTCCTCCCTTCTTTTATCTCTTTTTTCCTCTCTCCTTCTCCTCTCTCTCCTTTTCCTCTCTCTCCTTTTCTTCTCTTTCCTTTTCCTCTTTCTCCCTTTTCCGCTCTCTCCCTTTTCCGCTCTCTCCCTTTTCCACTTTCTCCCTTTTCCTCTCTCATCTCTTCTCTCCCCTCTTACCCCTCTCTCCTTTTCCTCTTTCCTCTCTCTTCTCACTCTCCTATCTCTTCTCTCCTCTCTTCTCCCTTCTTTTCTCTTTTTTCCTCTCTCCTTTTCTTCTATCTCCTTTTCTTCTATCTCCTTTTCCTCTCTCTCCTTTTCCTTCTCCTTTTCCTCTCTCCTTTTCTTCTATCTCCTTTTCCTCTTCTCCTTTTCCTCTCTCTCCTTTTCCTCTTTCTCCCTGTTCCTCTTTCTCCCTCTTCCTCTCTCATCTCTTCTCTCCCCTCTTACCCCTCTCTCCTTTTCCTCTCTCTCCTCTCTCTCTTCTCACTCCCTTCTCACTCTTCTGTCTCTTCTCTCTCTTTTGTCTCCTCTCTCTTCTCTTCTCTCCTCTTCTCTTCTTTCCTCTCTCTTCTCCTCTATCTTGTCTCCTGTCTCTTCTCCTCTTCTCTCCTCTCCTTTCTTCTCTCCTCTATTCTCTCCTCTCTCTTGTTTTTTCTTTTCTCTCTTTTCTCTCTCTCTTTTTTCCTCTCTCCTTTTCCTCTCCTCTCTCTCCCTTTTCCTCTTTCTCCCTCTTTTCCTCTTTCTCCCTATTCCTCTCTCATCTCTTCTCTCCCTCTTAACCCTCTCTCCTTTTCCTCTCTCCTCTCTCTCTTCTCACTCTTCTGTCTCTTCTCATTTCTCTTTGGACTTACGCCAAACACTGCACCAGACTTTTGTTCGAGTCGGCCATCTCTATTACAAGGGTATTACCTACTGTGACATTAGTGGCATATTGGAAGTATGTACCATAAATGTAATTCTACTTATAGGACTCTGACCTCCAAAAATCAGCATTCTCATGGTACGGTCACCAGGGGTGAACCTAGCCTCTCTGCTGCCTGAGGCGAACTGCAAAACGGCGCCCCCCCATTGTAAAATCAGTACAAATAAATCTGGTTTACTCTTACTAGCCTAACGTGACTCACATGTGAAATACATACACTTTTAGGGTATGTGCAGACGTTGCAGAATCTGCTGTGTAATTTTCGCTCAGATTTTGCTAAATCCGCAGGTAAAATGACCTGCGTTTTACCTGCGGATTTAGTGCGGATTTGCCGCGGTTTTTGTGCGGATTTCCCCTGCGTTTTGAGACCTGCGGATTCCTATTTAGAGCATGTCTCAAAACGCTGCGGAACTGCACAAAAGAAGTGACATGCTGTGGATTTAAATCCGCACCTAATCCGCGAGGAAAAATCCACAGCATGTGCACTGCGTTTTTTTATTTCCATTGAATATAATGGTACTGTACATCACTTGCAGTTCTGATGCGATGCGATCGGCGGATGCGCAGCAGATTCTGCAACGTGTGCACAGACTCTTAGGGCCTGTGCACACGTTGCGGACTCTTAGCGTTTTTGCCGCTTTTTTCGCGGCAGAAACGCTTACACAACACAACTCATTATATCCTATGGGATTCCGCAATGCTGTGCACATGCTGCGTGTTTTTCCACGGCGGAATCGCATCGCGGAAGAATCCGCAGCATGCTCATTCTTTTTTGCGGAATCGCGGCGATTCCGCCGCCATAGGAATGCATTGAACCGCTTACTTTCCGAATATGGCTATGCCCACCATGCGCAAAGTAAGCGGTTCATGTGCGGATGGTACCCAGGGTCTGGAGGAGAGGAGACTCTCCTCCAGGTCCTGGGTACCATATCCTTGTTAAAATAATAATTAAAATAAAAAATAATGATATTCTCACCTTCCGGCGGCCCCGCAGCCTTCCCGCCTCTCAGCGACGCTCCCGCCAATCCCGTTCCCAGTAATGCATTGCGAGAATCACCCCAGATGACATAGTGGTCTCGCGTGATGCTACATCATCTGGGAGTAATTGTCGCAAAGGACGCCTGGGAGCGGGATTGGCCGGGAGCGTCGCTGTGAGGCAGGAAGGCTGCGGGGGCCGCCGGAAGGTGAGAATATCACGATTTATTATTTTTTTTATTATTTTTAAAATTAGATCTTTTTACTATTGATGCGGCATAGGCGGCATCAATAGTAAAACGTTGGTCACACTTGTCAAACACTATGTGTGACCAACCTGTCAATCAGTTTTCCAAGCGATGCTACAGATCGCTTGGAAAACGCTAGCATTCTGCAAGCTAAGATTACGCTTGCAAAACGCTAGTTTCTGGCGGGAATACGCAAACCTATAAAATGCGTATTTCCCGCGGCAGAGAAGTGCGGGATTGCCGCGGAAATTTTCACGTCAATTCCGCAACGTGTGCACAGACCCTTAAATAGGAATATGTTTGAAACATCGATTTTTATATTTGTTAAAGTTCTGTATAAGTAGTACACCTTGTAAACCACATGGCTCCACTCCGTAAACCTTGTACACATGCGGCTTTGGACCATACACCTCATACACATGCGGTTCCGCTCCGTACACACGCGGCTCCACTCCATACACACTCGGCTCCACTCCGTACACCCATAGCTCTGCTCCGCTCCGTACACACACGGCTCACGACACTGTACACTGCACACAGGCTCGTCGTAGCCGTACACATTGCTCCCATCGTACACACACGGCTCGCTCTAATTCGTACACACAGGGCTCTGTTTCGTACCCCCGTAACACATTACCACCCTCTACTGTACACACGGTGCTCCGACACTCGTCACTACACCCGTTCAGCTCGTACACTCGTACACACAGCTCGCCTAACTCGTACACACAGCTCTGTCGTCTCACCCCGTCACTCGTACACTCGTACACACAGGCTCGCTCTACACTGTACACACACGGCTCGCTCCGTACACTTCGTACACACAGGCTCCTCCGTACACTCGTACCACACGGCTCGCTCCGTACCTGTACACCACGGCTCCTCCGTACACTCGTACACACAGGCTCGCTCCGTACACCTCTACAACACGGCTCCCCGTACACCTTCTGTACACCTACACACGCTCCGCTCCGTCACTTCGTACACACCATGGCTCGCTCCGTACACTTCGTACACTCACGGCTCCGTTACCGTACACACACGGCTCCGCTCCGTACACTCGTACACACGGCTCTGCTCCGTACACTCGTACACACACGGCTCCGCTCCGTACACCTCATACATACAGGCTCGCTCCGTACACCTCGTACACACACGGCTCCGCTCCGTACACTTCGTACACACACGGCTCGCTCCGTACACTTCTTACACACAGGCTCCGCTCCTACACATGCCGTAATCTACACACGGCTCCGCTCCGTACACTTCGTACACACACGGCTCCGCTCCGTACACCTCGATACACGGCTCCGCTCCGTACACCTCGTACACACACGGCTCCGCTCCGTACACTTCGTACACACACGGCTCTGCTCCGTACACTTCGTACACACACGGCTCTCGCTCCGTACACTTCGTACACACACGGCTCCGCTCCGTACACTTCGCACCACACGGCTCTGCTCCGTACACCTCGTACACACACGTCTCCGCTCTGTACACCTCGTACACACACGGCTCCGCTCCGTAGACTTCGTACACAACGGCTCTGCTCCGTACACTTCGTACACACACGGCTCCGCTCCATCACTTCGTACACACACGGCTCTGCTCCGTACACCTCGTACACACACGGCTCCGCTCTGTACACCTCGTACACACACGGCTCTGCTACATCCACACTGTAAACCCCTCCTGATCCCACCATGACAACCAGGACAGCTGACCTGCACACAGGGAGCCTGACCATGTGACCCCTGACTCCTCCCCCTCCTGTGACCTCATCACAGGTCCTGTGCGCACAGAGGAGGGCAGCACAGCAACAGACTCCTGGCTGCAAGAAGCTGAAGTGGAAAGGTGGGAGGGTGAGGAAGGGGTGCATGGGGGGCGTGGCTGCTTCTCACTGCGGGACACATAGCACCGTGCGCAGGAGGGTAAGGCCTCTTTCACACTTCAGTCGTGTGACGTCCGCCCAAGTGTGAAAATGGCGGATCTGTCAGAAAAGTGTAAAAAACGATCAGTTTTCTTACGGATCCACCAAGAAGTGTTCACCCAGAAATTATGAAAATTTCGTTCCGGAAAATGTAAGTTTGCAAGTTCGGACCGAGGAGAGAGAGAGATCCGCTGGCAGATTCCGACAAAGACAGATGCCAGCGGATCCGCCGCCCATAGTCGGCCATTATACGAAATGGCGGATGCGGCGGATCCGCCATAGTCCGCCATTTTGGCGGACCAAAAAAAGTTGCATTGGACGTTTTTCTGAAACGACGGACGCCACTTTTTTGGCGGATCCGTCAAAAAACGGACCTAATGGACGACCATCCATCAAAATCCGTTACTAATGCAAGTCAATGGGAAAAAAACAGATCTGCCAAAAAAAATGGTGGATCCTTTTTTTCACATTTTGACTGACGTCGCACGACTGAAGTGTGAAAGAGCCTAAGACTCAGCAGGGATTCACAGGGATTCAGGGGAGCCGGCACAACACCACACGTGTTCTGATTTCCGCTCTGCTGCCCCCTAGCTGCCGCCGCCTGAGACAGAAGGCTCAACTCGCCTCATTATAGGTGCGCCACGGACTGTCACACTGAGTTTTTTCATGAGGATTTAGAAATAGATTCAGCTCTTAAATCCACATTAAATACTGTTCAAGTTTTAATGGGAAAAGCCCCTTTAGTTCACGCTGTTTTTTCCCACATTATTTTGAACATTTCACAGTAAAACTAATAGAAACGTTTTCAAAGAGTATTTAAAGCATTTTTTATGTGGATTTGCAGTAAAATCAACTTCCAAATCCTCATAAAAAAGGTATGAAAAAGCCCAAAGAGGAAGAGGTGATGCCTGCACATGGCTCTACAGTAGATCGTGGGGTTTTTTTGCTTACGGATAGAGTAAAGAAATGTCTGAAATTGATTTTTTTAACAATCTAGTAGAAGATAATGCCTTGGGGAAGGGAAGGGTCACATGCAGCATGTAGACTGGAAATTTCAAGGGGTTTTCCAGTCTCTTATCACTTGATATACCATCACTTTATGATTCCCACGATCCTCAGAATAGGAGAGGATGCATCGCTGTGCACAGAACTGCAGCCGATTTCCCCCCTCTCCTAAGTGGTCCCTGCTGATCATAAAGTGATGGCATGTCATAGTACTAAGCTATTGACTATGTGAGATGGGAAAACCATGCTTTGGATTACAGATCGCTCAGCGCCATTGTTCTCGGCAGCACAAATCCTGATTGCATAGGACAATGTGGTAATGTGCTGCGAGAAAGATGATCTTTTGAGCAGCACCTAAGATCATTTTAGTGGAAGAACGAGCGTTTTGCACTTCGTTTAGACTGCAAGACAATCTGGATCGAGCGTTCCTAGTTCACGATACTATCCTGTGTAAATGACCCTTTTATCGCAGATGACCTACAATATCGCATGATGATCTGCTGCTGAGATCACTTGTGCTGCCAAATCTTCTTTCCTAGAGCGCATTACTGAAACATCGCTGAGCGCCCAAACGTCTCTGTGGATGACGCCGGAGTCTCATGTGTTTAGACCAAATGAATTAATAATCATTCCGCCAGCTCCGGATTTTTCCAATAGTCATGCTTTAGAAATTTCTAAAGCTGCAGTCTGTAATTATTTAGCAGAAATAACTATTATTAATGTCAGGGAGGCACAATAATCCTTTTTATAGGACATAGCAGTGTAATTTGTGCCGTAAAGGAGGACGCCAGACGTGCTGACAATACAGCCGACGTATCATGGAAATTAATAATGGGGGTCTGTTCTGTTCTCCCACCAGGATGACTGACCAGATGGGCAGAATTAAGACTGAGAGAGAGCTGACTACATCAGATGACTGTACAGGGCCCGGTGTAATGACCGTGCTTCTCAGAAACAGAGTGAAAAGAATGCAAGCAGATTTCAGCTCTGAAGGCTTGGCAAATGCCAACTGTCTCCTGGGGGACAAAACCAAGTGTAACCAACTGCTTAAGATGCTAATACCGGGGTGGGATTTAATTGAGGCTCGTTATGACCAAACTGCTAACAATGCTCGGTGATAATGAGCAAATCCCATTAGTATACTAGGCGCGACTAAATGGACAAAGGGGCAAATTAAAAAAACCCTGCCTCAGATGCCAAGAGAGCTTGTAATACTCCTAACATCCACTTTACAGAGGAGGGGTCCCCTGTAGTTACAAATAATCATATGCTGATATCCTTGTATGCTTATTATAGGGTTTTCCGGGACTTTAGTACGAATGGTCTCTTTTTAGGATCTTTTTAGGTCCCCTCCATGACAGCGGGTATTGCAGCTGACTCCCATTCACTTGATTGAGACCAAACAGCAGTGAACTGCAATACCAGACACAACCACTACAACATGTGTGGCGCTATTCCTGATAAACATGAAAGGGAGGAAGTGATTGCTAGTTCTCCGCAGTGAAGGGTAACTGGCTACCAATCCTAAAGATAGACATTCAATATCAAAGTCATGAAAACCCCCTTTAATATGGCTCCAGGTGTTTTTCCTTGCAGGAAGTGGCATAGATGCCGATTTCCTATTGTCCTGTCCCACGACTTGGGAATCATACAGTATTGTATTATCATTGTGTTGTTGCTGTTACATGCTGCCATGGGATAAGATTGCCTTTTAGAAGTTTGTCCTGTCTCTCTCCCTGTAGCCCAGCTCTGATGTAACTGATCCCTCCCTTCTTTCCCAGTTAGTGGTTGTCAGCCATCTTTCTAGGTTCATCTCTGTACATCTCTGGCTCAGGATTATCTTTTTACCTACTGTTGTTACTATTGAGCATAATGCAAGAATTCAGCCTGAGAATAAACTTCTGGTGGTTATAAATGGTATATTCTCTATGTCGCTGTGACCAGTGGGGTAACGCATGGGTTGGGGTTGTTACCTATTCTCTTCAACATATTTATTAACCATATGTTAGAAGGTTTACACATAAAATATAGATATTTGCAGATGATACAAAACTATGTAAAGCAGTCAATACAAGAGAAGATAGTATTCAGCTACAGATGGATCTGGATAAGTTGGAAACTTGGGCCGAAAGGTGGCAGATGCAGTTTAACAATGGTAAATGTAAGGTTATACACATGGGAAGAAGGAATCAATATCACCATTACACACTGAACAGGAAATCACTGGGTAAATCTGACATGGAGAAGAACTTGGGGATCCTAGTTAATGATAAACTTACCTGGAGCAGCCAGTGCCAGGCAGCCGCTGCCATGGCGAACAGGATTATAGGGTGCATTAAAAGAGGTCTGGATACACATGATGAGAGCATTGTACTGCCTCTGTACAAATCCAGGTTAGACCTCACATTGAGTGCTGGGTACAGTTTTGGGCGCCGATGCTCAGGAAGAATATAATGGAACTAGAGCGAGTACAAGGGAGGGCAACAAAATTAATAAAGGGGATGGGGGAACTACAATACCCAGAGAGATTAGCAAAATTAGGATTATTTAGTCTAGAAAAAAGACGACTGAGGGGCGTCTAATAACCATGTATAAGTATATAAGGGGACAATACAAATATCTCTCCGAGGATCTGTTTATACCAAGGAAGGTGACGGTCACAAGGGGGCATTCTCGGTCTGGAGGAGAGAAGGTTTTTCTACCAACATAGAAGAGGATTCTTTACTGTTAGGGCAGTGAGAATCTGGAATTCCTTGCCTGAGGAGGTGGTGATGGCGAACTCAGTCGAGGGGTTCAAGAGAGGCCTGGTTGTCTTCCTGGAGCGTAACAATATTGTATCTTACAGTTATTAGGTTTTTTAGAAGGACGTAGATCTAGGGATTTATTCTGATGGAATATAGGCTGAACTGGATGGACAAATGTCTTTTTTCGACCTTGCTAACTATGTTACTATGTAACTATGAATCGGCATACGTGCCTCTGCAGTCGAGTCAAGCTATCTGATGAAGTTTCTTGGTGTGTGTACTTGTTCAATACAGATATCCATAGTAATGCTGTCTCGAGTCCCAGACTTGCAGCCTAGTTAGAGAGTCAGAATACCTAGTATATTCAGGAAACATTTAGGGGAGTATTTGTTTATGCAAAGGTGAATTTGATTCCTGCATGGGAGTAATTTTATGATTTACACATATAAATGCAAACATGTACAAGTCAAACACGTAGGCTGCAGATTAATCACTGTTTTTACTACTTTGTGAAAGAGATCATAAGCCCTGCTTATTAAAATGAAGGACAGGCATATAAAATAAGAAATCCAGCAGTTTTTTCAGGGAGCACACCAGCCCCAATATTTGTGCTCAATTTGATAAGAGGCATGTGTCATCTCTCAAGAGGGATCAGTGTCCTGCTACACTGTGACAGCACCCCAGATGTGCAGAGGAGGGATGGGGGCTCTCACATGACCAGTTTACAGATCATATGGTTAAGAAAAGTTAAAGAATTTTTAGTAAAGAAAGCAGAGCCCTTAATTCGGGGACTGGTTAGTAGTACATCTGTGAATCATACAATGTAATGCTGCATTTCTCCTGTGGGGGCGCTGCAGTGCTGCTAGATTACAGCTCATCACTAGGGGTCAACCAGTTTCCAGAAACCATTCTAACACAAAATGAATTGAAAAAATTAGCTATAAAGATATATTCGAAAGTTAATTGGGCAGAATTATGGACTGTGTTCTAGGATGGACATTGTCTATATAGACATTTAAGGGGTAATTCAGCTCCATTCTCTTCCATATCAGCAGGTAATCAGGGCCGGAGATGTCATGTCTACAGATATCTCCCATCTCGCATGCATGGGTAGTAAGTACCACGCTCGCTCTTGTCTGACTTTAATGAGTAAGGGTTAATTCACACATCAGTATTTTCATGCCAAAACTAGGAGAGTCTCAAAAACGCAGAACAGGGGTCAATTTTTCAGATATAGCTGTTTTACTGACCATATACTGACGTGTGAATAAGCCCTAAGTCGGAGTAAGAGATCTGCACTCAAGTCTGCCACCGGGACTTCGCCACCTCCTGAGACAGAAGTGAGAAGAGCCCAATGTTAGTTTTCAACTGACTTTTCCCCAATTTCATGGAGGTTAGAAACCATTGACAGCTCTTATAATTGGGACAACTATATAATTAAGCAAGAAAAAATTAGAGAAAAATTTCAGCAAGACCCTCTAATCTCTCCTGACAAATGGTGCTGGGGAAAAAAAGGATTGGGCATGTTGGATTTCAGTGCTCAATCCTTTTGTTCTCAAGCCAGATGAGCCACCTCCAGAGATGTCTGGCAGCAACTTGTTTTGCCTGGATTGGAGCAGAACATGTGCATGTTCTGTGAAACTGAGCGTGCGTATGGGGGATGGACACCTATCGGAGGTGTATACGTACCGTAACGCTCTGTTGGACGTGTTTTTGAGATCCGCAATCAGTAAATTCCACCACTGACATTAGTAAACACCTATTCTCCGTACACAAAGTCGTATGGGCGGGAAAGGATTGAGACACACGCACGATATCATTATTTCCTCATTAGAAATGACTTGACACTTGTCACAAGGCTGAGCCGTGAACTCATGTATTTAGCGCTGTTTCTCAGGGAGTGGAGGGAAGTTAATCCAGAGCTTACACCAAATATTACAACATACAATGACAAGCAACCAGCGAGAGATGACACAAATCACCGGAGATCATTCTCTAAAGAGTTCTGCAAGACGAGGAATAATCGTCAACCAAGGAGGGAAAGACGGAGATTGTAGAAGTGGTCTGTCCATAACATCACACCCCAACATGGACCCCAGTAGAACTAGGTTAGATATTAGTCCACAATGGTTTTCTACAGTTTAGGATCTTCACAGAGTAGCTACAAAATGACAGCTGCACCATTCTCTGTAACTCATTGGGACAATGTTGAGCTCTCTTGACAAAAAATTCTCTTAGGGTTCATGAATGAGTCCAGTCCTATGGTAATACAGACATAGGACCACCCATTTGACTCCTGAGTGTAGAATAACCAGGCATGTTACAGACCGCAACTCCTGCCATACAAAAAGACTTGATATTGTACTGCTGCATACATAAGCAATCCAAAGGCCTAACAGGACAAACCCTACTGATGAAGGGGACCTATCACTAGGTCAAAAGTGTCCAGATTTTGCTCTCATTCAGTTCTCGGTTAACCCGTGAATATTCCGTATTTCTTGGTTTAAATTCGTTATATGGTTCCCGACATATGAGTACTTTTATCTAGTGGTGCTTTCTAAGGTATTTACCAAAGGGGGTGGTGCTTACATGGTAATTTATGCAGAGTAGCCTAAAGACACGCCTCAGAGGATCCTAAGGACCATACACCCTTTGTAAAGAACTTAAAATGATCACATAATAAAAAGGTTCATATCACTGGAACAGTATGGGGGATTTTAAAGTAGCAAAAAATGGATTACTCAGGGGATCAGTGGGAATAAAATACAAGGGAAAACTGCCCACTTTTGACCTGGTGAAATGTCCTCTTTAACTGATGAGCATTATATTGCACTCCTTACGAAGTAGACATGTTCTTCAGTGCATGGCTGATTCATGGACATTACTATTCTATGGCGAAAAAAGTCAAATGACTAAGAAACTAAAAGGTAATTTCACATCTCAGAGACACAAGAGAGTTTGTGAATACAAAGTGATGACGACCTTTGACACTCTCAATGCTGGAATGAACATATCGCATGGATTTATGGCCTTTTACATCAATTAAGGAATTTGCTCCTAAAGACCCTGTGGGAGCATCACAAAACATTACCAGACCCCAATCAGAGGGCAATAAAACTTTCACACTCCTTATCTATGAAATGGTCCAATATTATGGCCACAACTGTTCATCCCTCTCCCATATTGACAGTTCTGCTTTACGTCACTTGTCTTATCTATTGCATTATTTCTGTGCTGTGTTGTGTATAAATATGTGATTCTGCAGATGTTGTTTTAGTCTTTGCCTGATGAAGAGACCTGAGTAGTCTGGAAAGCTTGCAATTTGTTACCATCTTTTCAGTTAGCCATTAAAAGGTATCAACCACTGAGGACTCTCAATTTAAATATTTTTTTAAGAAACTAAAGCAAGGAGTCTTATTGCTGGGGGACTTTAGAGGCGATGATTCACTGTAATGGACGTGATGTCACAATCTTGTACTACATGTGGATGATGTGAGAGGGAAGTCCTGGCAGATACGGTTTCAGTTTTCGATGGAATTCCTTCTTACTCTTAGTATTCCAAGTGCCTGGACTGATCCGCTAATTCTTAGATAATCTGGAGGGGATAGAACGTGTTGTGTCTCTATATTGACAGCTCTCCTTCGTGTTTTGTCTTCGTGGCAAGGACACCACCTGGCAGATTACCATGTCCGCTTCTAAGCAGACTTGTAGGATTTCTCTAGCCCCTTTATGTATTAGGGAATGGGTCCTGGGCTTCAGTGTAAATGTTGTACTGGGGCCTCCACCTTCCCTTTAAGTACCAAGAATGGGGGAGTAGCTAAAGGGTGTGCAGGGGTAGTATAAGGTGACCCAAGTTCTTGTGCCCATCCTTGTGCAATTCTTTAAAGCTTTGGTTGGTTAAATGACCACATTTTTCAGTCATCACTGATTATTCCTAGGTGTGGCACAGTGAATTTCCGCCAGCTACACCTGCATAACAACAACTTCTTCATTACCTTATTGTTCTTGTCTTGCAGCTGCCAGTCAACAGGTGGCAGAGAACTGGGGTCCTGGGTTTGTATCAGTCCGGAGCAGTATTTCTGCTGTTATGTATCTGTCTGATTACACTTTATAGAGGACCATGTGTGATAGAAATAAATTATGGAATTGCTAGGTATGCACATCCCTCACATACATGATAAACCCACACCATAAGCTCGTGCTTGGACAACATAACATATCATAATACACGTTTTATAATCGCTCTAATGAGTATTTTACAGAGCTAATAGGCAAGATCTGTCTTGATAACAATTACAAAAATGCATAAGAGGATTGTCTGATCAATGACTCATTTATAGGCATTGTACTGGAGAGGGTGGGTCTTACGAAGTGCATAGATCAAAAGATGCCATTATGGTACCAGGTTTTGCCACATACAATAAAACAAAATGGTGTTTGTTTCCCCCTCTAAACCATTTCATTTTTGTACAAATGAGCAGCATTATAGTAGTTATATTCTTGTACATAGGAGCAGTATTATCGTAGTTATATTCTTGTACATAGGGGGCAGTATTATCGTAGTTATATTCTTATACATAGGGGCAGTATTATAGTAGTTATATTCTTGTACATAGGGGCTGTATTATAGTAGTTATATTCTTGTACAAATGAGCAGCATTATAGTAGTTATATTCTTGTACATAGGAGCAGTATTATCGTAGTTATATTCTTGTACATAGAAGCAGTATTATAGTAGTTATATTCTTGTACATAGAGGCAGTATTATAGTAGTTATATTCTTGTACATAGGGGCAGTATTATCGTAGTTATATTCTTGTACATAGAAGCAGTATTATAGTAGTTATATTCTTGTACATAGAGGCAGTATTATAGTAGTTATATTCTTGTACATAGGGGCTGTATTATCGTAGTTATAATCTTGTACATAGAGGCACCATTATAATAGTTATATTCTTGTACATGGGGCAGTATTATAGTACTTATATTCTTGTACATAGGAGCAGCATTATAGTAGTTATATTCTTGTACATGGGGCAGTATTATAGTACTTATATTCTTGTACATAGGAGCAGCATTATAGTAGTTATATTCTTGTAGGGCAGTATTATAGTAGTTATATTCTTGTACATAGAAGCAGTATTATAGTAGTTATATTCTTGTACATAGAGGCAGTATTATAGTAGTTATATTCTTGTACATAGGCCAGTATTATAGTAATTATATTCTTGTACATAGAGGCAGAATTATAGTAGTTATATTCTTGTACATAGGGGCAGTATTATAGTAGTTATATTCTTGAACATAGGGAGCAGTATTATAGTAGTTATGTTCTTGTAGGGCAGTATTATAGTAGTTATATTCTTGTATATAGGAGCAGTATTATAGTAATTATATTCTTGTACATAGAGGCAGAATTATAGTAGTCATATTCTTGTACATAGGAGCAGTATTATAGTAGTTATAGTCTTGTACATAGAGGCACTATTATAGTAGTTATATTCTTGTACATGAGGCAGTATTATAGTAGTTATATTCATTGTACATAGGGGCAGTATTATAGTAGTTATATTCTTGAACATAGGGAGCAGTGTTATAATAGGTACCCTATATTCTTGTTTGTAGTGCAGTATTAAAGCAGCAGCATAGCTAATATTAGCATCAATAGTGAATGGAATTGCTACCAGAGTGGTTTTATTGCCCTAGGGAAGGAGAAATCAATATATTCATGTGACGAATACACGACTGTAATGAGAGATAATAAACAGATATAAAGATCTTCAGGCGATCATAAATAATATAATAGTACATGATGTGATACTGAAGTGCTCTTTTAATTCCATTTAATAAACATAAATCTGACCAAAGGAAATCGCAATGAAATTTCTTGTATTAATTTATGGCTTCTTGTGTTCCACCTCTTGTTTTGCTGAGCTGGGAATGTCATGTCTCCTCCTGAAGCGATTTTGCCCGAGTCTTGCAGTTCTTAACAGAGATCGGCCTACATGAGACAGCAATGTCAGGCTGATGTACTAGGCTCTCTTCCATCACTATAGGCGCTAGTGACAGGATTATTCCTGGGGTGCTCCATTAGTGGTGAGCACTCAAGTGTATGACTGGTACAGTCAAGGCTGCCGGAGCGAGGTCCGGGAGATGTTCATATAAAACTTACAATAAACCGGAAGCTGTGGCACAATGCACAGAGATGATTAGAAGAGGATAAATCATACAAATGAATCCTCCATCTGGTAATTTAGAAAATCTCATGATCCAAAACTGCAATTTAGTAGCAAACTCGATGAGGCATTTTTGTTATTCCTAACCATTTTTAAGATATCTGCAAGTGAATGGAAATTCTTGCTTCCCTCCAGTGACTGACAACTAAGGTTTTGTTTCAATTGTTTGCAATGTAGAGAATCCTTTGATGAATACAATAGATGAGCAAATTGTCTCAGGCCCGGATTGATAATCTGCCGAGTCAGGCAGATGGCCCTGCATACCTCCCAACTTTTAAAGAAGGGAAAGAAGGCGCCGTGGCAAATTTTAGGCCGCACCCAGACCACACCCATTTCACAACTAGTCACACCTATGTCTACGCCCCAACCACACACATTTAGCACTGGTGATCACACTGACTGGTACTGAGGGCACAGTGGCTGGCATTATGGGCACAGTGGCTGGTTCTATGGGCACACTGACTGGTACTGAGGAAAAGAAAGAACAGAAAGGGAGAAAAAAGAAAACAGAGAGAAAGAAAGAAAGAAAGAGGGGAAAGGAAGAAAGAACAGAGACAGAGAGAAAGAAAGAAAGAGGGGAAGAACAGAGAGAGAGAGAAAGAAAGAAAGAAAGAAAGAAAGAAGAGAAAGAAAGAAAGAAAAAGAAGAAAGAAAGAAGAGAAAGAAGAACAGAGAGAAAGAAAGAGAGAGAAAGAAAAAGAAAGGGGACAGAAAAAAAACAGAGAGAAAAAAAGAAAGAGGGGACAGAAAAAGAACAGAGAGAAACAAAGAAAGAGGGGAAAGAAAGAACAGAGAGGGAGAGAGAAAAAAGGGGAAAGAAAGAACAGATAGAAAGAAACAGAGAGTAAGAGAAAGAAAGAACAGAAGGAGAAAGAAAAAGGGGACAGAAAAAAGAACAGAGAGAAAGAAAAAAAGAGGGGAAAGAAAGAACAGAGAGGAGAGAGAAAGAAAGGGGAAAGAAAGAACAGAGAGAGAAAGAGAAAGAAAGAACAGAGAGAAAGAAAGAACAGAGAGAAAGAGGGGAAAGAAAGAGAACAGAGAAAGAAAGAAAGAACAGAGAGAAAAGGAAGAACACACAGAGAAAGAAAGAATAGAGCAAGAAAGAAAGATTAGAGAGAAAAGATTAGAGGAGAAGAAAGAAAGAAGAAAGAACAGAGCGAAAGAAAGAACAGAGGGAAAGAGGGAAAGAAGGGAAAGAAAGAACAAAGAGAAAGAAAGAGATGAAGGAATAAAGAACAGAGAGAGAGAAAGAAAGAGGGGAAAGAACAGAGAAAGAAAGAGGGGAAAAAAGAACAGAGAGAAAGAAAAAAGAAAGAAACAGAAAGAAAGAACAGAGATAGAGGGGAAAGAAAGAAATAACAGAGAGGGAGAGAGAAAGAAAGAGGGGAAGAAAGGGGACAGAAAAAAAGAACAGATAGAGAGAGAAAAAAGAGGGGAAAGAAAGAACAGAGAGAAAGAACTGAGAAAAAGATAGAAATAAAGAGGGGAAAGAAAGAGAATTAGGGGAAAGAAAGAACAGAGAGAGAAAGAAAGAGGGGAAAGAATGACAGAGAGAAAGAAACATGGGAAAGAAAGAACAGAGAAAGAACAGAGAGAGAGAGAGAAAGAAAGATTAGAGAGAGAAAGAAAGAGGGGAAAGAATAAGAGAAAGAAAGAGCGGAAAGAAAGAGAAAGGGCAAAGAAAGAACAGAGAGAGAGAGCAAGAAAGAGGGGAAAGGAAGAAAGAAAGAGGGGAAAGAAAGAACAAAGAGAAAGAAAGAACAGAGAGAGAAAGAAAGGGGAAAGAAAGAACATAGAAAAAGAAAGAAGAAAGAAAGAAAAAGAACAGAGAAAGAAAGAGTGGACAGAAAAAAAGAACAGAGAGAGGAAAAAAGAGAGGGGAAAGAAAGAACAGAGAGGGAGAGAGAGGGGAAAGAAATAAAGAACAGAGAGAAAGAAAGAGTGGACAGAAAAAAAGAAAGGGGAAAGAAAGAACAGAGAGAGAGAGCGAGAAAGGGGAAACAAATAAAGAAAGTACAGAGAGAAAGAAAGAGTGGATAGAAAAAAAGAACAGAGAGAGAGAAAAAAAGAAAGAGGGGAAAGAAAGAACAGAGAGGGAGAGAGAAAGAAAGAGGGGATAGAAAGAACAGAGATAAAGAAAGATGGGAAAGAAAGAGAGAACAGAGAGAGAAAGAACTGAGAAAGAAAGAACAGAGAGAGAGAGAGAGGAAAGAAAGAACAGAGAGATAAAGAAAGATTAGAGAGAGAAAGAAAGAGGGGACAGAAAGAAAGAACAGTGAAAGAAAGAACAGAGAGAGAGAGAAAGGAAGAGGGGAAAGAAAGTTAGAACAGAGAGAAAGAAGAAAGAACAGAGAAGAAGAACAGAGAGAAAAGAAAATTCTATAAAGATACTATAGCAGCACGGCTCACATTGTAGTGCCCACCTGAGCCTCCTGATTCAGGACATATCATGATCCGCTAACATGGCCGACATCCCCGAGTCCAAGGCGATCCTGCTGACGGAGGACACGGTGATGGATGTGAAGCATTCCCTGAAGTGCCTCCATGGTTCCGTCACAATCTCCTCCGGAAATTACCTTATTTATAGTATAATGCTGTCTTAATATAGTGTATAATATAGAGTTGTGCGTATATGCGAGTATATAGTATAGAATGTACAGATGTTTATATAGTATGTTGTTGTGTATATAGTGTGGAATCCACTGGCACATCTTTACACTATATAATGTATACACAGCTCCACTTTATATTTCTTAACACAGTATATATTGTTGAGCTATGTATGCCGTTTATACTTCTCCTGTCCTGAATACATGGTGTAATTCTCAGCATCTGCTCTTATTATGTGTGTGTTAGGATTTGAACCTGTGAGCCATGGCTTGCTGGTCTGTTCCCTTGCTGTGGAGCTATTTCGGAACTTGAATAACTTCAGCCTGAAATCATATGAACTTCGTCTGGGATAGAGATCATCACCTGCCCTGCTGATTGTTCCCTCCCTGATTGAGACTGATTGGATAGAGATCATCACCTGCCCTGCTGATTGTTCTCGCCCTGATTAAGACTGATTGGACCTGCTATATATACCTGGCCCTGTGCAGCTTCCTGTTGCTGAGTATATTGTGGTGCTCAGTCTAAAGGGTATGCCACACTAAACAACATCGCTAACGGGATCGCTAAAAAACGTCACTATTTAGCGATCCCGTTAGCGATGTTGTTGTGTGCGGCATCTACCTGCGACGTGGCCCCTGCTGAGATTCTGCTGTGATCTCGCTCGTCGTTCTCATCGTTCCGGACCCTATTTTTATTGTCGGCGCCCCGCTGGTAAGTATATATCGCTGAGTGTGGCACCTTTTTTTAGCGATTTAGCGGTACTTTTGTACCGCTAAAGTCGTTAAGGAGATCGCTAACCGCGATAGCGTCCTTAACGACATCGCTAAAATAGGCTGCTACTAGCGATATAGAAACAATCCCGCTAGCGATCGCATTAGTATGCGTCGTTATCGTGATCGCTAGCAGGATTGTTTAGTGTGGCAGTACCTTAACTGAGTGAAGCATTATCTGAGCTCCTGATCTGGAAGGTGTTCTGCTGACATCTTCCTATCTCTTGTGGAAACCCTGCTGTTCCTACCTCCAACTCTATTCATCTGAACGGACTTGGTGCTTGTGTGTGATCTCGGCCGGCCCGTGCTCGGGCGGGCTCCGGCCTCTGCCAACATAGTGAACCACCACCGCCATATACTGCACTTCCAGAAGTCCTTCCTTGGTCCGCTCATCTACCAGGAAGGAGAGCCGTGAATCCCACTATTTTGTAACTATCAAACTGAAGGTTAACTCCCAGTGGATCACTGCATCAGCCATGATTGACTCTGGGGCCAGCGGGATGTTCATGGATTCTGCATTTGCTCAAAATCATGGCATAGATAGGCAGAAAAGACGTTCACCTATTGTGATGGAGACGGTAGATGGATCTCCACTGAATTCGGGGCCAGTGGATCATGAGACAGGACCTTTGGAGATCTATATTGAGCCGCAGCATCGTGAGATGTTGACATTCCTAATTATTTCTTCTCCACATTTTCCCATCATTTTAGGTTTGCCCTGGTTGCAGAAGCACAATCCTATCATCGATTGGGAGATGAAAAAGATCAGTTTCCCCGAAAAGGAAGTTCAGACGGAGGTTCCAAGCGAATCCACATTAGAAGCAGTTCAGAATCCAGAATTGCCTCAGCTACCAGCGGTGTACGAAGATTTCTTGGATGTCTGTGACAAGAAGGGAGCGGATACACTTCCCCCGCATCGACCATACGACTGCCCAATAGAACTACTCCCGGGGGCGGCTATACCGTTTGGAACTATCTACTCTTTAGCGGGTCCTGAACTGAAGGCTCTTAAAGAATTTATTGATGAAAACCTAAGCAAAAAATGTATTCGTCCATCATCCTCGCCCGCTGGAGCCCCTATATTCTTTGTCAAGAAGAAGGATGGAACATTACGCCCAGTAGTGGACTACAGGGAGCTTAATAAAGTCACTGTAAAAAAACGTTATCCTCTACCGTTGATCCCGGAACTCCTAGAAAGAGTACAAAGTGCGAAGATCTTCACTAAGTTAGATTTACGTGGGGCATACAATTTAGTACGTATAAAGCCTGGAGATGAATGGAAAACGGCCTTTCGTACCCGATACGGACACTTTGAAAGTCTAGTGATGCCCTTCGGACTCGCTAATGCTCCAGCTACCTTCCAGCACCTGGCAAATGATATTTTCCGAGACCTGTTGGATCAGTTCATGGTCGTTTATCTAGATAACATCCTGATCTTTTCAAACTCTATGGAGGAACATCAGATGCACGTAAGACAAGTGCTACAACGGTTAAGGGAGAATTCATTATATATTAAATTAGAAAAATGTGAATTCCATCGAGAAGAGATTCAGTTCTTGGGATACGTCATTTCACCTCAAGGATTACGGATGGATGATAAGAAAACGCAAGCTATCACCGAGTGGCCTGTCCCTAAAAATGTGAAAGAAGTTCAGCGTTTTGTGGGGTTCGCCAACTTTTACAGACGCTTTATTAAAAAATTTTCAGAAATCGTGCTACCCATCACGCAATTAACAAAAAAAGGAGCAAAATTCATCTGGACACCCCAAGCGCAAGAAGCGTTCTCTCGTTTAAAAACAAAATTCACAACGGCTCCCATATTACGCCATCCTGACCCTGAATTGGCTTTTATCATCGAGGTGGATGCTTCAGACTGTGCGGTCGGCGCTATCCTTTCTCAGAGGACAGGGGAAAAGAAGTTGCTGCATCCATGTGCATTTTTCTCACAACGTATGTCTGTAGCCGAAAAGAACTATGATGTGAGAAATAAAGAATTGCTCGCCATCATATCAGCATTCGAAGAGTGGAGACATCATCTCCAAGGGGCTGCACAACAAATTTTGGTGTTGAGTGATCATCGCAATCTAGAGTTTATCAGGTCTGCAAAATGCCTCTCTCCTCGGCAGACTCGTTGGAGTCTGTTTTTGAATCAATTCAATTTTGTAATTTCATATCGACCAGGCTCCCGTAACAAGAAAGCAGACGCATTATCCAGAATGTTTTCAAGCGAAACTAATCTTGTAACAACACCCAAACCCACTGTGGCAGATACTAAGATCTTGGGAGTAATACATGATGGAGATTTGCTGGAAGATTTGAAGGCAGCATACGAAACAGACTCGTTTCTATCACATCCATCAGGGGACGTGCATCTGTTTTTTAAAAATCAAGTATGGACTGATGGTCGACGACTATATGTACCAGAAGCAGCTCGGTTAAGAGTCCTACAACTAGTGCACGATTCTAAAATTGCAGGACACAAAGGGACACAGAAAACGCAGGAGTTTTTTCACGTTTCTTTTGGTGGCCGAACTTTCAAGAAGACGTGAAGAAGTATGTTAATTCCTGTGACATCTGTGCCAGATATAAGACTCCACGTGCATCCCCTATGGGACTATTGCAGCCTCTCGCCATCCCAACATGACCATGGGGATCAATTTCAATGGACTTTATAGTAGATCTACCAGAGTCCAAGGGAAAGACATCCATTCTGGTAGTAGTGGATCGACTTACAAAAGCAGCGCATTTCATCCCGTGTTCAGGTCTACCTTCAGCAAAAGATACAGCTGATCTGATAATTTGCAATGTTTTTCGCCTCCACGGAGTGCCGGATGAAGTCGTTTCAGATCGACGTGTGCAATTTACATCTAAATTTTGGCGCAGTTTATGCTCAGCACTAGACATCAAAGTACGATTGTCAACCGCTTACCATCCGCAATCTAACGGCCAGACAGAACGTACAAATCGGACACTGGAGCAGTATCTTCGTTGTTATATTTGCCATCTGCAAGACGACTGGGTGGATCTGCTGCCATTTGCGGAATTTTCATATAATAATTCACAGAATGCCTCTACGAAACAGACGCCATTTTTTGCAAATCTGGGATATCACCCAAACATCCTTCCCAAAATCCTGTGGCACCATTAATACCAGCAGTCGCAGAAAGAATCTCTCTGCTACAGCAAAATCTGAATGTTCTGAAAGACACTCTAAAGGAAGCTCAGGAGAAATATAAAAAAGTGGCCGACAGGTATCGGAGACCCACTCCCACGTTTAGGATTGGAGATCGAGTGTGGTTATCCACTAAGAATTTGAAATTGAAGATTCCTTCTCCTAAATTAGGACAAAAATTTGTGGGACCATACAAAATCAGTAAGATTGTGAGTCCATTGGCCGTACGTCTACAGCTACCAACATCAGTGAAGATTCATCCTGTGTTTCATGTGTCGTTGTTGAAAGCCGCCACAGCCAATCCATTTCCAGAACGATCCCCTTCGCCTCCCGATGCAATTGAAGTGGACGGACAGGAGCAGTTTGTGGTGGAAAAGATCTTGGATTCCCGAATACACAGAAATCGTTTGCAATATTTAATCAAATGGCAGGGCTACGACACGGAGGAAAATTCATGGGAACCAGTAAGCAACATCAATGCTCCTCATTTGATTAGACAATTTCACCAGCGGTATCCTGCAAAACCTGGACAAGTTGCGTCCAGAGGCCGCCGTTAAGAGGGGAGTATTGTTAGGATTTGAAACTGTGAACCATGGCTTGCTGGTCTGTTCCCTTGCTGTGGAGCTATTTCGGAACTTGAATAACTTCAGCCTGAAACCATATGAACTTCGTCTGGGATAGAGATCATCACCTGCCCTGTTGATTGTTCCCTCCCGATGAGACTGATTGGATAGAGTCATCACTGCCCTGCTGATTGTTCCTTCCTGATTGAGACTGATTCGATAGAGATCATCACCTGCCCTGCTGATTGTTCTCGCCCTGATTAAGACTGATTGGACCTGCTATATATACCTGGCCCTGTGCAGTTTCCTGTTGCTGAGTATATTGTGGTGCTCAGTCTAACTGAGTGAAGCATTATCTGAGCTCCTGATCTGGAAGGTGTTCTGCTGACATCTTCCTGTCTCTTGTGGAAACCCTGCTGTTCCTACCTCCAACTCTATTCACCTAAACGGACTTGGTGCTTGTGTGTGATCTCGCCGGCCCGTGCTCGGGCGGGCTCCGGCCTCTGCCAACATAGTGAACCACCACCGCCATATACGGCACTTCCAGAAGTCCTTCCTTGGTCCGCTCATCTGCACACTTCTGCTCCGGCCACTGACTTCCAGTCCTGTATCGCCAGTAACGTGACAGTGTGTGTGTAAATATGTAATAATCACTCTGATAAGTTGTGAAAAAAGTGGCGGATTCTTTATTAGCCCATGTGGCAACGTTTCAGATCCATAACATAACCTTTCTCTGCTGTGGAACTGAAATGTTGCCACATGGGCTAACAAAGGGTACGCCCCTACCCGCTTGCTCAGGGCCCCAGCACTTGCGATACTTACCTCTTCCCGCTCCTCCACTGCGGCGTCTTCTCACTGTGCTGTTTCAGGTCAGAGAGTGTAGTGACGTCACGTCTGTGCACCCTCTGCATGAACAGTCACAGTGCAGAGAGGCGGAAGATGCCGACGTTGAGGGGTCCGGAGCAGAGCAGCGGCCAGCGAGGAGAGGTGAGGATTTCAGTTTTTTGTTTTTTTTTAATATTTTGAGCAATATATGAGGCCCATCATAAACTGTAGCATCATATGGGGCCCATCATTCACTGGAACATTATATAGAGCATCATATGGGGCCTTTTATATACTGGAGCATCATATGGGGCCCAGGATATATGGAGCATTATATGGAGAATTATATGGGGCCCATTCTGTTTGGAGCAAAATATAGGGCCCATCATATTCTGTATGGAGCATTATATGGGGCCCATTCTGTATGAAGTAAGGTATGGGGTTCATTATACTGTATGGAGTATTATATCGGGCACATTATACTGTTTGGAGCATTATATGGGCTCATTATACTGCATGGAGCAATATATGGGGATCATTATTCTATATGGAGCATTATATGGTGCTGATTATACTGTATGGAGCACTATGTGGTACCCATAATACTGTATGGAGCATTATATGGGGCTTATTATTCTGTATGGAGCAATATATGGGGCTCATTATTCTTTATGGAGCAATATATGGGGCTCATTATACTGTATGGAGCAATATATGGGGCATGTTATTCTGTATGGAGCACTATGTGGTGCCCACAATATTGTATGGAGGACTATGTGGTGCCCATAATACTGTATGGAGCAATATATGTTGTTTATTATACTGTATGGAGCAATATATGGGGCTTATTATACTGTATGGAGCAATATATGGGGCTCATTATACTGTATGGAGCAATATATGGGGCTCATTATTCTGTATGGAGCACTGTTATGAATGTGCTGGAGATGGTTTCTGAGCAGAGGCTCCCTCTGGTGTTTGCAGACAGTACTGAACCTTACAGCGAGGAATGGCAGTCTGGGATCACGGACTGGACTGATATAAGGGAGGTTCCCTCCCATGATGATCGCCGGTGATCAATTGTTCTTGTCTCAATTGTGGTTTCTGGTTCATTTGGAAGCCTGTTGGAGTCTTGCATGCATCTGCTGCTTTCAGATAAGATATTTTCTGCTTTTCTTTTTGTGCTTACTTTTTGCATAATTTTCTGCACTTTTGTGGAGGTCAGCCGGGTCCCCTCCTGGGGCCTGTGCTCCTCTCAGTTTATCTGTAGCCACTGTTATTTTTTTCATTTGCTTTTTCCTGTTTTTCAGTGGCTGCGGCTTAGTATTGTTACACCAGAGATCTGATTTAGGTGGTGGAGATCGTGTGATCTCAGGTGTTTTTGCAATCAGAAGAGTTGGTATTTTTTAGGGTTTTTTGTTGGATTGCAGTCAGAATTCTTTCCTGTACTTTTCTATCTAGACAGATTGGAACCCAGTGTTTGCTCATTCTATTTTCTGTCTGTGTCCGTGCTTCTTCTTGTCTAACCGCCATTACATGTTTGGGGGCTTCCTATTTTCTTTGGGGATCTGCTCTGGGGCAGATAGCTTTCATCTTTCTGCCTTTAGGTGTAGTTATCTCTCAGGCTGTGACGAGGCATCTAGGATCAACGTAGGAACGCTCCACGGCTACCTCTAGTTGTGTGGTTAGTTCAGGTTAGTGCAATCCAGCCTCTCTGGTGTATTGCTGTTTTTGCTTTTTCTCTTCAGCTACCGAAACATAACAGAGCACTATGTGGTGCCCAGAATACTGTATGGAGGACTATGTGGTGCCCATAATACTGTATGGAACAATATACGGGGCGTTTATTCTGTATGGACACTAAGTCCATATACTGTCTGATTTATGACCTATTGTAGAATGTACAATAGTTATCACTCATGTAATGTAAGAAGTGAAATCTTTGGCATTGTATACCTATATTTCTCTGCTGTATCTGTGCATTATGAACTGTGGTATGTGTAAAAGGGGCCAACTAAGACTTTCACCTGGGGCCCACAAAAATCTGTATGCACTGCACAGTACCGCTTCTCCTGTCCTGTTGTCGAAGAGGCGACATTGGACTTTGAAAGGGTCAATATTGGTTTAGTATTTTCAATATTACTATGGCCAAATAAAAATATTGGAAAAGCTGTTTAAATGGATTATCCCAAGTAATCCACGCTCCTTTGGAAAGGGGATTACTTTTCAAAAGCTGGAGATCCGACTGCTGGGACCCCCATGATCCTGAAAATCGGAGCTCTGTAGAGCACCATGTAAATGCAGCTGTGGTTGATCATGCGCACTGTGGCGGTTTTCACATGTGGCTCTTCAAATAACTCCTTTTAGGAGGGTGAGGGGCACGACAAAGTTAAGCAAAATTCACTGATCGAGGTGGGGAGTGTTATAGTTTGTGGGTTGGTGGGGTTTGTGTGACAGGGCTGCTTTTTTGTTCCAGTCCGGCCCTGGTTTCGATGTATATCAAATTTGTGTGCATTTTTTAGGAAAATTTTAGGAATATTTTTACCAATTTGCTGAATCCAGCAAAGCCTAACAATTTGCGATTCTCTTTGTACCAATCACCATTGCTCTTTTACACGTTGCGTAACATTGCATCAGTCAGAGAATGATCATAAGACGGTACGAAGATACACATCTTTCCTATATCATAAGACCTCTGGCAGTTTTCCCCATAATACCTTGCAAATATCATATACTATGATATAGCACAGCTTAACAGGATAGACTGTCTTAGCCTGTATAAAACCCGAGGCAGGGAATGCAGCAGCCAATATACGGGGAATCTGGATAGCAGGAGGACATCATACCTTAGATGAGTCACGCATATGTCTGTTACGTTCAAAGCCTCTTTGGAGAACCATAGATATAAGTGTGATTACTGACATAGCTTTGGACAGGTAGTGTTTGTGTAGGAGTAGTATAGCAAAGCTTACAGATATGAGAGGAGAAGAGCTGATAGAAGGGTTTGTAATGTGACACTGCTAAACTCAGCTGTGTTGCACCTTTCCCCTTCGGGACCTTATTTGGAAAGTTTATGTCATCTGTGCGCTAATGTCCCAGTACTTTCTAATTATGGAGGACTTTAGACCAGGAGATCAGAGCTGTATCATGACATCTGACACACTGAGCAACCTACGCTATTAGGGGGGGCGTGTTCTTTTTCTGATGTGCAGCTGGCAGATTGGTCCGTATCATACAGGGAGAAGTACACCCCCCAGTGAAAAGTCTCTGATAACACCCGCTTAGACATAACAAAAGTTAACTCATTAGGTGTCAAATACTTTAATTGCTAATATCCCTGAAACAACAAGGTGACAGTCCTTATTACATCCTGTGTCCAGTTCAACATGAAAAATTTGGTGAGAAGTCCTTTTTAAGATGACAGAAGATTGTTTAGACTGGACACCTTTGTAAAAAAAACAAAAAACGCTCAGATGTGAGAATTATGTCTGTCAGAATATATTCCACCCATTGGATTTGACCAATTTTGACTTAGATTTTGTTCCAACCATCTTGCATGTTGAATGCACTTAAAAGGGGTTTCAACAACCTTTTTCACCGGCATTGAAAAGCTTCTGCATTAACTTTAAGTAGGAGGGATTCGAAAAAATCTGTTGCAGAAATGAGTATCAAGTACAGGGTCTGCCTGGAAAGGCAAATTATTAGGGTATGTTTCCACGGTCCGGAAACAGTCAGGATTAGCTGCGTGTTTGACGCTGTGCGTTGGCGCAGCGTCAAACACGCAGCGTCCAGATGTTACAGCATAGTGGAAGGATTTAAAGAAATCCCGTCTCCACTATGCTTCAAAACACGTAGGCGGAAGACCTGCGTTTACGGACATGCGCCGCGTCTTTTTAGACCGCAGCTTGTCCTATTCCCTTGCGGCGACGCTGCGTCGCCGCAAGGGAAATAACACAGGGCTATGTAGCCCTGCAGTCATTCCGCATGTGTTCCGGATGTGTTCCATGAACACATCCGGATTAACCGCGCGTTCAAAAGGGGGCGGGGCTTTGGGCGGAGCAGACTTTCCTCTCCGTCCAAAGCGCTGTGTTTCCGGACCATGGAAACACAGCCTACGGAATAACATGGAGAGGTAATACTTATGCTCGTATTTGTAACTTAGAAATTATTTATGGATTTACCCAGGCTGTGTGAATATACCTTTACAGTTTTCAACCTCTATAGGCTAATAAGAACGTTCCCACTCACTGATGGCAAGCAGAGATCTTTTTTAAAATATTACATAATTACAATTTGTATAATTTTGTCAGAGAATGAAGTATTCTGCTTAATTTGCTTGTTCAATGGCGCTAAATCTGCTGAAGCTCACATGATGGCACAAAATGGTTAAAAGGTAACTAAACTTTCTACAATATATTGTATCACCTTAAATGTCCTGTAGACCAGTGCGAATTCCCGTCCTGAATTTCAAGCCCATCTCTCAAAAGAAGTGGTGAGCTCCTGTATGAGCACTTTCATAGCATACAGACAGCATGCATACTAAGCCCATGCACCACTGTTTGAGCTTTCATTGTAACGCTGGTGAGTGTGTGCCCACTGCCCCACGAGCCGGACTTACCCTAGAGGGGCGTGACTAAGTGTCTACCGGGTATTCACTAGAGCCTCTGATGGTGAGGATAGGCTGGGCCACCAGTAGGCACCAGGTACTACTCCAGGTCAGTCTGTAGCAGCTGACTGGAGTGTCAGAGGCTCAGGTACGGAGTACAGTTGGGCGAGACAAAAGCGTAGTCAGGTGGTCTGTGGTCAGGGCTTGCAGGACAGGTTCAGAATTCATAGCCAAAGATGCGATAAACGAGAAGGCAAGCTGGGTCGATAACAGGTGAGACAAAACAGGAAGACACCAATACAGGAAGCTAGAGACTGAGCTACTAGTAACATAAGTTCAGGCGAGGAATGGATTGTGGAGTCGCTTGATATGTCACCTGCTGGCAGGTGATAAGCCAGGGAAGCCAATCTCTCCAGGACAGAATAGAAAAGTTTGGTCGTGCGCCCCATGACTCTGCATGGCTGGAAGTGTTAGGCCGGGGTTAGACTTGCGAGAAACTCACACGAGTCTCGTGTGAGACTCTCGCATCAACACCCGGGGCTGCCGTCGGCTCTCGGACCAAAGCGTGCAGCTGTATAGAAATACCTCTACTTAAACTGTA
Source organism: Oophaga sylvatica (assembly GCA_033576555.1). Lineage (NCBI taxonomy): Eukaryota > Metazoa > Chordata > Amphibia > Anura > Dendrobatidae > Oophaga > Oophaga sylvatica. The sequence goes on along the minus strand of JARQOD010000003.1, from coordinate 70,630,510 downwards.
AGGAGGTGGCGAGGACACCCAACTGCCTTCTCTCTCCTGAACACCGTGCACTAATGTATTGTGCGGTTCAATTAATATTCTTGTGTTGTGTAATGTACTGTTGTGTAATGTGTAATCAGGGTCGGACTGGCCCACCGGAGAACCGGAGGATTCTCCGGTGGGCCCTGGCATCTGGGGGGCCCTGGCACCTGCTGGCATACAGGGGCCAGTTGCCTAGGGCCCCCGCTGCTCCAGGGGCCCCCAGCCGGTGGCGTGTCGCTAATAGCGGCACACCACGCAGCTGCCATGGGGGCCCCGTGCCAGCGGAGCAGCAGCGGGTGACAGGAGGCAGGAGCCCCTGTCCCCGCTGCTAAAGAGAAATGAATATTCACTGCTTCCCACGCCCACATGGGCGTGGGAATCAGTGAATATCATTACTTTGTCACCCGCTCCAACCGCTGAGCGTCGCTGTCCTCGGGCCCTCTCTTGCTGCAATGTTCAGGCAGAGGGCGCGATGACGTCATTAGTGAGCGCCGCGCCCCCTGCCTGAGCATTCACTGCCGGAGGACCGAAGACAGCGGCGCTCAGCAGTGGACCCGGTGACAGGTAAATATCGCAGGTGCCCAGGACACCAGCACCTGGCCCCCAGCGACGAGAGGTGAGTATGCTTTTTTTTTTTTTTTTTTGCAGCATCTATGGGGGCACAGTGGAGCATCTATGGGGGCATAATCTATGGGGGCATAATCTGTGGAGCATTTATGGGGGCATAATCTATGGGGGCATAATCTGGAGCATTTATGGGGGCATAATCTATGGGGGCATAATCTGGAGCATTTATGGGGCATAATCTATGGGGGCATAATCTGGAGCATTTATGGGGGCATAATCTATAGGGGCATAATCTGTGGAGCATTTATGGGGCATAATCTGTGGAGCATTTATGGGGGCATAATCTATGGGGGCATAATCTGTGGAGCATTTATGGGGGCATAATCTATGGGGGCATAATCTGTGGAGCATTTATGGGGGCATAATCTGTGGAGCATTTATGGGGGCATAATCTATGGGGGCATAATCTGTGGAGCATTTATGGGGGCATAATCTATGGGGGCATAATCTATGGAGCTTCTATGGGGGGCATAATCTATGGAGCATCTATGGGGGCATAATCTATGGAGCTTCTATGGGGGCATAATCTAAGGAGCATCTATGGGGGCATAATCTATGGGGGCATAATCTAAGGAGCATTTATGGGGGCATAATCTATGGAGCATCTATAGGGGCATAATCTATGGGGGCACAATCTATGGAGCTTCTATGGGGGCATAATTTAAGGAGCATCTATGGGGGAATAATCTATGGAGCATCTATGGGGGCATAATCTATGGGGGCATAATCTATGGAGCATCTATGAGGGCACAATCTATGGATTATCTATGGGGGCATAATACATGGGCAGCATATGGGGCATAATCTATGGAGCATCTTGTTGGGCATAATACATGGGGCAGCATATGGGCATAATCTCATTTTCCACCCTAGGCTTATACTTGAGTCGATAAGTTTTCCCAGTTTTTTGTGGCAAAAAGAGAGAGGAAGGAGAGAGATAGAGATAGAGATAAGATAGATATATAGAGAGGGAGAGAGAGGAGAGAGAGAGAGAGGGACCTGTTTTCTATAGAGGCGTACGGATCCGCACGATTCGTCAAAAACGATATGGCGGATCCGTCGCCCATAGGGGCTATTGTACAAAATGGCGGATGCGCGGATCCGCTGTTTCCGCCATTTTGCGGTCAGAAAATACGTTGCATTTGGACGTTTTTTTGAAATGACGGACGCCAATTTTTTGGCGGATCCGTCAAAAACGGGACCTTAAAGGTGAACCATGCGTCAAAAATCCGTCACTAATGCAAGTCATGTGAAAAAAACGTATCCGCAAAAAAAATGGCGACCGTTTTCACATTTGACGGATTTGACTGACGGCTCGCAGACTGAAGTGTGAAAGAGGCCTTATACTCGAGTATATATGGTATCATCTATATATATATATATATAATATATATATATATATATATATATATATAGCATTATACCCTATGAGGGGGGCAGCATTATCCTCTATGAGGGGTGCAGCATTATCCCCTATGAGGGGGGCTGCTTTATAATCTATGAGGGAGGCTACCCCAACTCCTGCTACATAATTAAGACATGTACTACCTTATATTATACCCTGATATTAGTGTGTTTTACTGCACAATTGGTGGTCTTGTATTTATTTCTATGTAGCTACATAGTGGGCCCCAATAATGATTTTCTCTGGTGGGCCCAAGGTGTTCCAGTCCGACGCTGTGTGTAATGTACTGTATTATAATGTGAAGTTCATTATTGTAATGTTAAATGTATTATTTAGCATAGGATAGAACACTAAGGGTTAAACAGTTGGGAGGAGTTAAAAGGGTGCAAAGCCTCAGGGACTTGGGGAAAGAACTTCCTGCTCAGAGAGCAGGTCCCAGGCAGGCTTGCCCGTGGCAAGACATGCACCGTAGTGAGGACAGAGGATAAAAGCTGCCCCAAGTGGACGGGCAGTGTGGACGGACGCTGGCTCTGCAGGATTGTCCCCAGGAGAAAGCCGGGGATCGGGACCAGGATAGAAGCCGGTGGCATACCACATACAGAGGCTGCAGGGAAAGTACAGGAAACTCTCATTTGCATCGTGTTCAGTAAAGTTTTCACCCTTGGAACAGAAATGTGGCTTGTGGTGTTTCCCTGAAATCTGATCCCCTACAACCGAAGTGAACGTGTGATAGAGGTAACTGACTGTACCGCTGGACCGGGACTTCACTTGTCTTTTCATGTACAAGGTGCCGCAGTGCTCACTGACTGTGACTTAGTGGACTCACCCCGACTACCACCCGTGCCACCTTGTTACAATACAATACTATTCAGAGCAATGGTCAAGTACTGGGTAGAACAGAGCAAAACACGCTGTGAGTAGTGAGGCGCTTAGAACGCATGTGAGAGGCCAGCGCAACACTCATACAGGAACACAGAGCTTTTGAACAGTCTTTGTGTAATAATGTCTCCCATCCTGTGTCCCTTCCTGGTATAATGTCCTACATCCTGGGCCCCTTTCTGGTGTATTGTCCCCATCCTGGCTCTTTCCTGGTATACTATCCTCTATCCTGTTCCCCTTCCTATTGTAATGTCTATTGTTCTGCCTTTACCATACGGTAACATCCAGCAATTGGCTTTTCTCAGTTACAGAACTTGGCAATATGTGTTCAATATTCCTGCAGCACCTCCAGAGGGAAAATGAAGTATTACACAGTTTCCATTTAAATTAGTGATCTGTCGCCCTGAATAAGAGAAGCTCCTTGCAGCCATACTGCACTTTGGCTAATACAGTGAGGGTCCTGATCAAGGGCTCCCCATGATTAATCAGAATTGTGTATGGATTGTACTCTAGGATTTAACTATCCCATAAGACTCTTTTTTTTGTTCACGATAAGTAATTCCCGCGTTCGTTCCCCCTTTATTATACGTTTCTGAACTCTGTCGACTTCTCTCCTTTTTCTGTGCGTTTTTACTGGAGAATATTGTCCAACTTGAAAACCAAATCCCTTCAACTAATTTCGCCTCAGTGACCCCAATCGTTACTGGAGGCGTTCGAGATGGGGCCTGAGCATTGTGGTGTTGTCAAGGAGATGCATTTTGGGACAATGCGAAGCCATGATCTCATCCATGAGATGAGTCTCGAGAAATAAACCGGCAACGATTTTTTTTTTAACCCCCAATAAGTCCATGGTTTCGCTGTTAACTCCTTCATGTCAGAGGCCAAACACCACTATCATGCATAACTTGAGTATCGCATTGAAGCTGAATAAAAATACTCCTTTTGCATTTTAGAAAGGGGTTCTGTATCCGTCTATTATGGAGGCCAAGTGGAAGAACTAACCTGAAAGCGAAGCACCAGCTAAAGGTCCAGAAAACCACTCACCGTTATTCAGATCCACCAGTAATTTTGTGACATGGATGGGAAGAAGCTTCGTGATATCACCTATTGTGAATGCTGGATTCTGTGTTATCTACTGTATATAGTAATATAATAATAATAATAATTTTATTTCTATAGCGCCAACATATTACGCAGCACTTTACATTATAGAGGGGACTTGTACAGACAATAGACATTACAGCATAACAATAAACACAGATCAAAGTAGATACCAAGAGGAATGAGGGCCCTGCTCGCAAGCTTACAATCTATGAGGAAGAAGGGGAGACACGAAAGGTAAATGGTAACAATTGCTTTCATTGTTCGGACCAGCCATAGAGTGATGGTCTGTGCACACGTTGCGGATTCTTAGCGTTTTTGCCGCTGTTTTTCGCGGTGGAAACGCCGCGAAAACGCGGCAAAAACGCTTACACAACACAACTCATTATATCCTATGGGATTTCGCAATGCTGTGCACATGTTGTTTGTTTTTTCCGCAGTGGAATCACATCGCGGAAAAATACCAGCATGCTCATTCTTTTTGCGGAATTGCGGCGATTCCGCCGCCATAGGAATGCATTGAACCGCTTACTTTCCGCATGTGGCTATGCCCACCATGCACAAAGTAAGCGATTCAAGTGCGGATGGTACCCAGGGTCTGGGCTACCCTTAATATCCATGTTAAAATAATAATTTTAAAATAAAAAATAGTGATATTCTCACCTTCCGGCGGCACCCGCAGCTTTTCCGCCTCTCAGCGACGCTCCCAGCCAATCCCGTTCCCAGTAATGATTTGCGAGAATCACTCCAGATGATGTAGTGGTCTCGCGTGATGCTACGTCATCTGGGGTCATTGTCGCAATGCATCCCTGGGACCAGGAAGGCTGCGGGGGCCGCCGGAAGGTGAGAATATCACGATTTATTATTTTTTTTATTATTTTTAACATTAGATCTTTTACTATTGATGCGGCATAGGCGACATCAATAGTAAAAAGTTGGGCACACGAGTCAAACACTATGTTTGACTCAAGTGACCAACCCGTCAATCAGTTTTCCAAGCGATGCTACAGATCGCTTGGAAAACGCTAGCATTCTGCAAGCTAATTAGGTAGGCTGAGACAAGGGAGGAGATGTAGGGTGGTGCTGAGCCATGGAGTGCTTTGTGGCTGAGGGAGATAAATTTATTTTGAATTCTGGAGTGGATGGGTAACCAGTGTAATGACTGGCATAAGGTAGAGGCATCGATTTAACAATTGGTGAGGAATATGATTCTGGCTGCAGCATGCAAGACAGATTGGAGAGGGGAGAGTTTTGTAACTCTCTACTAATCGGTCTTCCTCTTACCATAGTCCAGATGTAAATGAATAAGAGAAACAGTAAGAGTTTTTGCAGAGTCGAAAGTAAGAAAAGGTCGAATTCTAGAGATGTTTTTGAGGTGCAGATAACAAGAGCGAGCAAGTGATTGGATGTGGGGGGTGAATGAAAGCTTGGAATCAAGTATGACCCCAAGACAGCGGGCATGTTGCTGGGGAGTAATGGTGGAACCACAAACGAAGATGGCAATGTCGGGCAAGGGTAGGTTAGTAGAGGGAGGAAACACGAGGAGTTCCATTTTTGACAGGTTCAGTTTCAGATAGAGGGAGGACATGCTGTTAGAGATAGCGGTAAGACAATCACTGGTGTTTTCTAAAAAGGCAGGCGTGATAACGGGTGAAGAAGTGTATAATTGGGTGTCATCAGCATAGAGATGGTACTGGAAACCAAATCTACTGATTGCTTGACCAATAGGGGCAGTATACAAGGAGAAGATGAGGAGGCCTAGGACTGATCCTTGAGGAACCACAACAGTAAGGGGAAGATGAGAGGAAGAGGAACCAGCAAAAGATACAGTGAAGGAACAATCAGAGAGATAGAAGGAGAACCAGGAGAGAACGGTGTCCTTGAGGCCGATGGAGCGGAGCATAGTGAGGAGGAGCTGATGGTCCACAGTGTCGAATGCTGCGGAGAGATCCAAGAGAATTAGCATGGAGTAGTGACCATTAGATTTAGCAGTCAGTAAATCATTATAGACTTTAGTGAGGGCATATAGAGGTGTTATCGGTGATTGTACAGGAGGGGGAGGAAGTGAGCTGTGACATCACCTATTGTGAATGGTGGATCCTGTGTTATCTACTGTATATAGAGCTGTTATCAGTCATTATAATCCTGACTGTGATGATGAAATAACTGTGGATAAGTAATTTTCTACAGAACAGAAAGTTTCAGCCTATTATGAAGCTCAGTGTGAAAACTGCACGATTTCAGGATTAATTTTTCTATGCTGAAAATGAGAATGAGAGATTGCAGCCAGATGTGTTATTTTCTGAAACGTCACTGTTTTTCAGAGAAAATTACACTTTGAAGATAAGATCAAGTCTCTCATTATATATATATATATGCGAGGGAGAGACCCATCAATCACCAGCAGCGGATTTATGAATAGCTGGCCAGGGATTGTGTTGGATTAGTCTTCTCTCCGATCTTCTAACTACTGTATATTACGCCAGAGCTTTTCTGAGAATAATAGACCAGGCTGTCCAAGTGCAGATACCTGCCGGATCACCTCTAGTCTTCTGCACGACCATGTTCTCCACCTGTCTCTCTGCTTCCTCTCTAGCAAGGGACTTTATTTCACCACTGCAGCCTTGATGGTCAATGGCCGCTGATTGACTGCAGCGGTCTTGTGATGAACTTCCATCACAATTGGAACCGAGCGGACGCGTAGAGTGCAGTGCAGGATTGTCGGTGGTCCAGTAGATGAGCAAATGTTTTTGGTTTTTTTCTTTTAAAACCACCATGGGCCTCACTGTAAAACACAATATTGTAACGGACAACCCTTTTAATGATAAAAAAACAAAAAACATAATGGATCATTGATTTCAACACAGTCACATGTTTGTCCAGTTCACAACCCAGAAGTACAACATAACTCAACATTCGATCACAATGCTCAGCAGAGGGGTAAAAGGCGCATTTTTCCCCAATCTTTCTTCTGTAGTGATTTAATCATGAAGAGTTTTTAGTTATTTGCAGACTTTATCTACTTAATGCATGTATTTGAGGCAAAAATCATTTTTGCTATTGGATTTCATTAAAAAAGTTGCACTTTTTGGGGTTTTTTTTTTACAGGCTCTATCTTCCCCTGCACATTCCACTCTGATGTTGTCTGTGCTCGGCCGAGTGGAAGTCAGAAAAAGACAGAAGACTTAATCTGAATGAGCTCACTCACAGATTCTCAGTTTATCTATTCTACAGCCAGCTAAATAGAGTGCAACACAGAGGCCATAGAAGGCCAACAGTGCAACATTTTTAATTAAACCCAATTGCAAAAATGATTTGTAGCCATGAATGCGTGCATTTACATAAAAGGGAAAAAATGTCTTCAAAAGAGAAATATATTAAGAAGTACTTTTTTTTCTTATTCTATGGTCAATTACATGACCAGAGATGCTGCCAATGGGAAGGTATAAATATACAGAAGATAGGGGCACCTTCTTGGGGTTCATTTACGCTGCTGTACCTCCAATAGTATCCTTTATTATGACTCTTTGGGTCGAGGGGGCTAATAATCTAATCTTTAATGCTTTTTTTGTGGCCTTTTACTTTTATTTTCTTCTTTTTCTTCTTTTTCCTGTTTTTGTTTATGGTTAATCTAAAGGCTAAAGGTTTTTGGGATAAAGGAGCCGTGTTTTAAGTGTCCCTCTAACAATGAATAACTTGTAATGATGTGAAAGGGAGCTCTGGATTTTGCGATGGTGGATATTCTCCTTGTTTTGCTTCTGCTCACGCATGGATGAAAACCTCCATGTCCTCCCCAATGTAGTTCATATCACCACTGTACGACCCACATCAGCACTGGGAACTGATTTGCACTTGGCACGAGTTGTTGTGACTTCCTTCATGACACACACAGCAAGCTCTTTATCTTCTAGACTGACTGGGAAATCTCCACCATGTCCCTCAACTGCATTTTATCATCTTAATAACAATGTTAAAGACATGTTCCAATGGCGGACATAACATTGGTGCAACCTGGGCAGCTGCATAGGGGCCCAAGAGGTTAAGGGGGCCACTATCCCTTCCAAAGCAGGTGAATTTGAGCAGTTGGATTGCAATGAGAGATGAGTGGATCGACTTGCGGGTCTCTGGTCCAGCGTCCAGGTCAGCGGTACCTGACAGCTAGACGAGAGGCCAGCGAATCTCTTACCTTTAGGTATATCCGGCGTGTCATTTTATTTGCCGCGTTTGGTGTGACATATTATCTATGTGGAACGTAGCGCAGATGACATTATGCTAACCCAGACAAATCAAATTACTGGACCTCCCGTCTTACTACCAGGTACCACTGACCTGAATGCTGGACCAGAGTCCCGCAAATCGATCTGCTCATCTATACTAGCTGACATTCATTTTTGATAGCTTGTGGTAGAACCATCAGCCAAGGACAGCTATCTTGGCCATGTCTCCCATGTTCTCTATAAGAATGCCGCTGCCAGACTTCTCAAATCAGACACAATGGATCCACAACTCCTCCGACATTCTATATCTGGGACCTCCAACCTCCATACACATTAGACTGTCGGCTGAAGCTGTCTCTATTGGCCAACGTTTGTCTAATGTGCATGGGGGCCTTAACAAACCCCATACACATTAGATGAAAGTCTGCATGCTGTAACGGGAGTGGTGGAACCACTGTGCTGTGGTTCGAGGAGAACTAACAAGCTTGTTTGGGACCAGACTAACAGTGTTACACAGGAACCTCCCATCAGGTGGAGGTGCCTTAAATAATAAGTGTTTCCCAGCAATTGGTTGGGGACACTTTAAGACAGCGTGTGCTGTCCATTTTAAGAGGGCAGGACTGTGTGCACCCTATGCACAGTGCCCGGGGATCTGTGAGTTGTGCACAGACCCCGGGCAGCAGGATAAGGAGGAGGGTGTGCTGAGCCGCGGTGGTGAGTGAGTTGGCGTTCCTACAGGGGAGAGGGGCAGCGTGCAAGGAGGCCAGTGCTACACATACTATCCAATTTTGGTGAGGTTGATTGACCATCTACTGTGAATGGGACCCTCCTGACCTCCCCCCCAACCTCTGAAAATGATGTGATGAAGAGAAGGATTGGGCAGTTTAATATGTTGGCAGAAATGTGTGATAGCAGATTTCCCCTTTCCTCCGTGTAGAGAACATATACACTTGAGGAGGTTGGTACAGGTAGCTGTCAGTCATCAATATTAGATTAGCACATACATTTCTTATCGGCTGTGCAAATACTGAGACATTGTCTGTTCGCTTAGACTGGATAATGCAGCAATATCTTGCTAAAAGTATTGTGCAGGCCAGTGCAAACATAGAAGAGGAGCACTTCGGCCCCTTCAAACATGCAAAAGATAAGTTATTACCATTAAAGGGGTTATTTAGCCTTTTAAAATGAGTCTGTTGGCACAAAATGACTTTTCAAACCAAGCACATGCACCCGTGACGCTACCAAACAGTTCAGTGCACCTCCCCACCTAGTTGTTTTCTATTTAGACGCCCTCTTCTTCCTTGATTGACATCTTTTATAGAAATAAGATAGGCGAAAACAAGTAGGTGGAAAGGTGCACTGATGGCTTGGCCACATCAAGGGTGCACAGAGCACCTGTGCTTGGTGTGAACAGTCATTTTGTATAGACCTCTTTTAATGAATTCTCTCTGTAAGGCCGGCGTCACACTGGCGACAGAATCGGACGACTGCAATACGATGAAAAATTGTATTGCAGTCTGCCCTATGTTAATCTATGGAGCAGCTCCCAGTATCAGATTTTTGTGGTCCGTTTTAAACGTCCGTGTCACCGATTGTCACCGATTGTGGGTCGACTATCGGCAATGCAAGTCTATGGGAGCGATGAAAATCTGATTACAAACGGACCGCATGTGTGACTTGCGATTAAATCGCATCGGTGTCCTTTAGAAAAGCCGGCAATTCATCCCCGGCTATACTGTAAAATCACACTGACAGCTTTAATAAAGAATAGAAAGAATAGATATACACACATAGAATACATATATATATATATATATATATATATATATGTAATTGTGACATGTGTATATATATATATATATTTATAGTTCCTAGACTTCTACATACTGTAATAGCCGCTAATTCAATTGCCGGCTTTTGTGAAATCACAGAAGCCGACATGAAATGATACATTGTTTCCACACAGTTAACCATGTCATTTCCTGTATTTTGATATTTGTTTAGAACTTACAATTACATGAGTGTATTTGTGCAAAATTTCAGACATGTAGGGGTTAATTAAAGGTGTAAATTTGTTGAAAAAAAATGCGTGGGCTCCCGCTGTATTTTCTCCACCAGACAGACAAAGCAAGCGAGTGGGGGCAGATAATAATAGCCTAGGGAGGGTACATTTTTTTTGTGCCCCCCCTGGCTACTAACATCTGCCCCCAGACACCCCAGAAAGGGCAAATCTATAATTAGATTCGCCCTTTCTGGCACTTTGCCCGTCTATTCCCATTGCCCTGTAGCGGTGGCGAATGGGTTAATAATGACACCTTAATGTCACCTTAGTATTGAAAGGTGACCTTAAGGCAGGTTAATAATTGAGAGCTGTCAATTAGACAACTATCAATTATTAATCCTATTGAAGTAAATAAAAAAACACACACACACTTTAAGAATAAATAATTTTAATGAAATAAAAACATATTTTTGACCATCTTTTATTTAAGTCTTAATCCGTTCGAAGCCCTTGTTCTTCTAAAATAAATATAAAATAATAAAACAACATTATTCTTACCTATCTGGCAATCTGTCCCGTCCCACGATGTAATCCTTCGCAAAGGGTTAACTAGCAATCAGATAAGCAGCGCAAGTAATCCTGCGTGCTCATCTGATAGCTCCTGAATGAATGAGCTTATCTCCTGCCGACAGGAGAGGATGTGATTCATGAATGAAGCTTAATTGATTGTATCCACTTTCACGTTAGGTCAGGTCACTGAAGTGAAAGTGGCAATAAATCAATTAAGCTCCATTCATGAATCTATTCCTCTCATTTCGCTGGGAGAGTAACTGATTCATTCAGGGGAATACAGGTCTGAGACAGCATTATTAGCTCTCTGCGACCTGTAACCTGTTAACCCTTTCTGATGGATTACAGCGTGGGACCTGACTGTACATCGGATTGGTAAGAATCATTTTGCTTTTTTATTTTATTTTTATTACAGGAAATGGTTTTAGCAGGAAAATAAAATATGGTTAAAAACTGTGTGATTATTTCATTAAACTTCTTTTTTATTAAAGTGTGTGTGTTTGATTTTTCTATCATACAATAGGATTAATAATTGATAGTTGTCTAATTGACAGCTCTCAATTATTAACCTGCCTTAAGGTCACCTTTCAATACTAAGGTGACATTAACGCCTTATTAACCCATTCGCCACCGCTACAGGGCAATGTGAATAGACGGGCAAAGTGCCAGAAAGGGCAAATCTAATTATAGATTTGCCCTTTCTGGGGTGTCTGGGGGCAGATGTTAGTAGCCAGGGGGGCACAAAAAAATGTACCCTCCCTAGGCTGTTATTATCTGCCCCCACTCGCTTGCTTTGTCTGTCTGGTGGAGAAAATACAGCGGGAGCCCACGCATTTTTTTTCAACGAATTTACACCTTTAATTAACCCCTACATGTCTGAAATTTTGCACAAATACACTCATGTAATTGTAAGTTCTAAACAAATATCAAAATACAGGAAATGACATGGTTAACTGTGTGGAAACAATGTATCATTTCATGTCGGCTTCTGTGATTTCACAAAAGCCGGCAATTGAATTAGCGGCTATAACAGTATGTAGAAGTCTAGGAACTATAAATATATATATATATATATATATATATATATATATATATATACATGTCACAATGACATGTATATATATATATATATATATATATATATATGTGTTCTATGTGCATATATCTATTCTTTCTTTTGTGATTGAAATACTATTCTTTTGGATCCATTATATGTCAGTTTTGCAAGCCTGCGAGAAATTCTCGCAAGTCGGATGAAAATCGGATGTTACAGGGTACACACACATGCGACTAAATCGCATCTTTGAAGGAAAATCGGATGACAGAAGGATGTGTGATGTTTGCATTTTGATCCGACAATCGACCGACTAAAACGGACCGATTTTTTGTAGTTGTGTGTGACGCTGGCCTTATGGTCTTCACCCGTGGCTCTCCAGCCTCTCCGCAGTAGGAATTGTGCTTGTGCGGCAGGTTGGAGATCAGCACCCATGTTCTTTGGAAGCCTCATATCTCCTGTAGAATACACTAGTGAACAGATGGGCTCTGCGTGTCACCCGCTCCTCTACGAGGGATGCAGCCTCCTCACATTAATTTGTTATTGTACGGATTTGACTCATGAAATGACATCTCAGCAAGGAGAAGCTTGGAATGGAAATGACAGACGCATCACCCATTGAGTGGATGAAAGTTGGAAATAAGAAATACACGAGCAGGTGGCAGCAAATCCTGAATACTTTTTATATTAAAAAAAATCATCCACATTTGTTATCCTAATGTGTTGGCAGATACAAGAGATTCAGTCTCTGCTCGATTCAGTGCGCTGTGTGCCAGCCTGCCTGTCACAAGGTAGAAGGTCCATGGTCACAGGAACTAGAGACATCATGCCATCTCGTGATCACACACAGGTGTGGACTGGCCCACAGGAGCACAGGAGAATCCTCCGGTAGGCCCCTGTGCAGGAGTGGCCAAAACCCTCTTATATGAGCAGTACTTGGCACAATATACTTGAATCACTATGTACAGATAAAGGCAGCATCTATTCACTTAATCTATCTAGTTGATTGCTATGTAAATGTGTGATTGAGGATAATGTCACATTTGTATGTAGCTGAAAAGTGGGGCCCTGGATTTGGTTACTGGTGGGCCCCTGGTACCCCAGTCCGACACTGAATTCATACTGGCACCTCAAGGCCAAATCTTGGTTTAAGCTTGAGAAACAAAACCTATTTTTGATTTGTTTTCCATCCTCCTGAATAAATAAAGATTATGTAATCTGCTTTATACTTCTGTTTGGTCTGAGACGTCTCCAAGGGTGTTGACCGAGAGGCCTGGATTATAGATTCCCTTTGCAAATATAAAGACAAACTACTTGTCATTTTATCACTATAGCATTGAAGGGGTTGTGCCATAAACAGTGTATCTTCAATATATAGATAGCATCGGATGCAATATGCTAATGACCCTCGGCTCCTGATCTGCTGCGAGCGGGAGCCGAGTGTCCTGCGACTGTGCTCCGAGCCTCTTGCATAGAGCGGATCGGAGCACAGCTGCAGAGGAGGCGGAGAAAGTAATTTCTCCATCTCCTCCATTGTCAGAGTCGGCGTATATCATACAGGACTCGGATGATATCCGAGTGATGTGCGCTGTGTAACTCGCACCCATAGACTTATATGGGTGCGAGTGAGCTGAGTCTCTGTGCCAATCGCAGCATGCTGCGATTTTAGACGCACTCTGAATACGCCCAAGAAAATAAATGGTGATGTGAGCTGCCCCATAGATTAACACTGGGTCGAGTGCTATGCAATGTTTTCTCACATATCACTCGTCTGTGTTCTACTGTAGTGTAGGGAGATGGAACGGGTCCGTGGCACTCCTCTCATATCTGGACCGGAACTGTCGAGACTGGGGAAGACGTTCTAACCTGGACCGACCTTTGCACCTGACTGCAGGGGCGGAGCGCAGGAAAGCAGTGCTTTCGGCAGACAAAGTGCGCAGCAGGAGAAAGTTAACTCGCTCTCCTCACCTCAGCTCCTGAAAGCCAGGCCAGATGGCCGAATCTCCATGCACACGTAGTCAGACTGTTTCCAGCGTTTGACCGCTACCGCTTCAACACCCGACACTGCAGAGACATTCCATAACGTACCGCTGACTGCTGTCGGTGCTTATTGTGGATCGGATCTGGGAACGGATTCGGAGTCGGCTGATTCCCTCCCTGGTTCTCCCGTGCCTCTTGGCCCTTTTATTCTGAAGCCTTCCTCTTCTCCTCCGCTGAGACTTCACACCGGAACCTTCAGGTCACCTCCAGAAGCACCAGGATACGCCACGACTGTCCGGAGCCAGTGTCTCACGTTCTTCCGGAACCAGGCCAGAGTCTCCACGCATCGCTTACAACGTCATTGCGGATCCTGCTCACCTTCATCCCATGAGAGCAACTGACTGATAAGTGCCATTGTTTATTGAACCCTTGTTTTCTGTTTAAACCTTGCCAACCGTTCCCCAGTTACTACCTCCGTGCGTGGAGTATCCCTGTAATAAATCCCCTGTTAACTGTTGATCTGCCTCCTGCGTGTTTCTGCATCCCGCGTACCTGCCTCGTCCTTACAGTAGTGTGACCCCAGCCTTGATCAGAGTATGGTACAGTAACTTGGGTTCCCGCTGCTGAGACCACCACCAGTCTCGAAGTCGAGGGTGCCAAAGGCCCCTCTGAATGTAGAGGTAGTCAGCGTGTGTGACCATCACCTCTAACTAAAGAAAGTGAATGAAGCAGTGGTCGCACATGCTCAGTTCACACAGTGGATTTTTGGCACTCCCATTCTCATGATAGATGGTGGTCCATCAGCAATCACCTATACTGTGTTTAGGAAATGTAAGTCCTGTGTGTAATAACCCCTTTGATTCTGATTCCTAAACGATCTCTCCTTTGTATCCTGTAGCCATGTGGTTTCATTGTGAAACCCAAGAGCCCACAACATCACAGACATTAGAAGACTTTAAGGCAGTGTTTCTCAACTCTAGTCCTCAGCACCCACCAACAGGTCATGTTTTCAGGATTTCCTTAGTATTGCAAAGGTGATAATTTTATCACCTGCTCAAGCATTAATTCCATCACCTTTGCAATACTAAGGAAACCTGAAAACATGACCTGTTGAGTTGAGAAACACTGCTTTAAGGGCTACCCTGTTGTGAATAGGCTGGAAATGAGTTCTGAGCAGAAGCTCCCTCTGGTGGTTACAAACGGTACTAGACTGTCCAGTGAAGATTGTGAGGATTGGGAATCAGGTGTTACTGACTGGTCTTATATAAGGGAGTCACCTTCCCATCAGGGTTGCCGGTGATCAATTGTTCTGGTCTCAATCCTTGATTCCTGTTTCCTTGGTAGCCTGCTGTGTCGTGTCTGAATCTCCTGCTAACAGATAAGACATTTTCTTCTTTTTGTTTTGTGCTTGATTTTTGCATTTTGTCCTGCACTTCTGTGGGGGCCTTCAGGGTCCCCTCTGGGGGCTTTTGCCTCTCAGTTCAGTTCAGCCACTGATGTTTGTACATTTGCTTTTTCCAGTTTTTTCAGTGGCTGCTGTTTTGTTTTTGGTTACACCAGAGAACTAATTTAGGTGGTAGAGGTCGTGTGATCTCAGGTGTTTTTGAAATTAGTAGAGTTGGTGCTTTTCAGGGTTTTTTGGGATTGCAGTAAGTGCCCTTCCTATCCTTTTCTATTTAGTAAGTTTGGGCCCCAACGTTTGCTCATACTATTTTCTGTCTGTGTCAGTATTTCTTCTTGTCTAACCGCCATTACATGTTTGGGGGCTTTCTATGTTCTTTGGGGATCTGCTCCGGGGCAGATAGCTTTCCTCTTTCTATCTTTAGGTGTAGTTAGTTTCTCAGGCTGTGACGAGGCGTCTAGGACCAACGTAGGAACGCTCCACGGCTGCCTCTAGTTGTGGTGGTTAGTCAGGGTACTGCAATCTCATAGTTTCCAACTGCTCTGGTGTATTTCCTTTTTTGCCTGCTCTCCTCAGCTACCAAATCATAACAGTATCACCGGCCTAAACTGAAAATTATATGGTACTCACAGAAGGGAAAAATATTGTGAAACAAAAAAGTTGTCAGAGTTGTCAGAGATTTTTTTTTTTCTGTTTGTTGCATTTTTTTTTCCCTCTGTATCTCTGGGTGCTGAGGAGGATTTTTTTTTTCTCTCAATGGAGTTTGCACAGTTGTCTGGCCGTGTGGATCAGCTTGCCACTGAAGTTCGGAGTATTGCTACCTATCTTGCTAGGTTGCCTGTTGTGGAACCTAGGATTCCCATGCCAGATTTGTTTTTAGGGGATCGAGCTAAGTTTCTGAATTTCAAAAATAACTGTAAATTATTTTTTATCTTAAAATCTAAGTCCTCAGGGAACGCAGCGCAGCAGGTTCAAATTGTCATCTCTCTCCTGCGCGGCGACCCTCAGGATTGGGCTTTTTCCCTGACACCTGGGGATCCTGTTTTGAGTGATGTTGATGCGTTTTTTCAGGCTTTGGGGTTATTGTACGATGAGCCTAATGTCACTGATCAAGCTGAAAAAACTTTGTTGGCATTAAGTCAGGGGCTTGAGGACGCTGAGTTATACTGTCAGAGATTCCGTAGGTGGGCAGTCCTGACCAAATGGAATGACGACGCTTTGGCAGCTCTTTTTCGGAAGGGACTGTCAGATAATGTAAAGGATGTTATGGTGGGATTCCCTGTTCCCTCTGGTCTCAATGATTCTATGTCATTAGCGATTCAAATTGACAGACGTTTGCGTGAGCGGAAAGGTATGCGTGGAATAATGTTGCCTTGTGAACCTGCTTCTGAATCCAGAGTGGTTTCTGGGGCACAGCGTCATGAATTTCGAAAGCGCAATGGGTTATGTTTCTACTGTGGTGATGCCTCTCATGCTATTTCTGTCTGCCCTAAGCGGGGAAGACGTTTTGCTCGCTCAGTTGTCTTGGGTAGTGTTCAGACTAAGTTTTTGTTAACTGTTACCCTGATATGCTCTCTGTCCTCATTTTCTGCTCAGGCTTTTGTTGATTCTGGAGCAGCTATTAACCTGATGGATTTTGATTTTGCTAAACGTTGTGGGTTTCCCTTGATACCCCTACGGAAGTCTATTCCCCTACTGGGGATCGATTCTACCCCTTTGGCTGAGAATAAACCTCAGTTCTCTACTCAGGTGATAATGAGGGTAGAACCTGATCATCAGGAGAGTTGCAAATTTTTGGTTCTGTATAATCTGCATGACATTATCGTACTGGGTTTCCCTTGGTTACAGTCTCATAATCCTGTTTTAGATTGGAAATCTGTGTCTGTTACCAGTTGGGGCTGTCAATGTGTTAATACCAACACTCCTGTTTTTTCTGCCTCCCCCAGGCTCAGGATGTTCCTGACTTTTTGATTGATTTTTCTGATGTGTTTAGCGAAAGTAAATCTGCATCCTTACCTCCCCATAGGAGCTATGACTGCGCTATTGAATTAGTGCCTGGTAGTAAATTCCCTAAAGGTCGCCTTTTTAACTTGTCTGTACCTGAACATGACGCTATGCGGTCTTATATCAAGGAGTCATTGGAGAAGGGTCATATCAGGCCATCCTCTTTTTTTCTTTGTGGCCAAAAAGGATGGTTCATTGAGGCCGTGTATTGATTTTCGTCTCTTGAACAATATTACTGTGAAATATCAATATCCGTTACCCTTGATCTCTGATCTGTTTTCCAGGGTGAAAAACGCTACTTGGTTTACCAAGCTTGACCTCAGGGGGGCGTATAACCTTATTCGCATTAAGCACGGGGATGAATGGAAGACGGCATTTAATACCCCTGAAGGGCATTTTGAGTACCTTGTGATGCCCTTTGGGCTCACTAATGCTCCTTCTGTCTTCCAGTCCTTCATGAATGACATTTTCAGGGACTTTGTGGATAAATTTCTGATTGTTTATTTGGATGATATCTTGATTTTTTCCAATGACTGGGACTCTCATGTAAAACATGTTCGGACTGTGTTCCAGATTTTGAGAGAGAATGCTCTGTATGTGAAGGGATCAAAGTGTCTTTTTGGCGTTCAGAGGATCTCATTTCTGGGTTTCATTTTGTCCCCATCTGTTATTGAAATGGACCCGGTCAAAGTTCAGGCTATCTGTGATTGGGTCCAACCTACTTCATTAAAGGCTCTTCAAAGATTCTTGGGTTTTGCCAATTTTTATCGTAAATTTATTGGTAATTTCTCTGTTATTGTTAAACCATTAACTGATTTGACCAAGAAGGGTTCTGATGTGGTGAATTGGCCTCCTGAGGCAGTCTCTGCATTTCAGGAACTTAAGCAGAGATTCACTTCTGCTCCTGTTCTACGGCAGCCTGATGTTTCTCTACCATTTCAGGTGGAGGTTGATGCCTCTGAAATTGGGGCAGGTGCCGTTTTGTCCCAAAGAGATCCAGAGACCTCTAAAAGTAACCCTTGTGCCTTTTTCTCTCGAAAATTTTCTCCCACTGAACGTAATTATGACGTGGGTAATCGGGAGTTATTAGCCATGAAGTGGGCTTTTGAAGAGTGGAGACATTGGCTGGAGGGAGCCAAACATCAGATGGTGGTCCTTACTGACCATAAGAATCTAGTTTATCTGGAATCTGCCAAGCGACTTAATCCTAGACAGGCCAGGTGGGCCTTGTTTTTCACACGTTTTAATTTTGTGGTTTCATTTCTTCCTGGCACTAAAAATGTTAAGGCGGATGCCCTCTCGAGGAGTTTCCTGGCGGACTCTCCTGAGTTATCTGATCCTTCTGTTATTTTGAAAGAGGGTGTAGTTCTTTCCGCCATCTCGCCCAATTTGAGACTGGCTCTGGAGGGGTGCCAGGAGGATAAGCCCGAGCGCTGCCCTGTTGGGAAATTGTTTGTCCCGGACCGGTGGAAAAAGAGTGTAATGTCTGAGATTCATTGTTCCGCGTTGGCCGGTCATCCCGGAATTTTTGGTACCAGGGACTTGGTTGGTCGGTCCTTTTGGTGGCCTACCTTGTCTCGTGGTGTCAGGGAGTTTGTGCAGTCCTGCGGGACTTGCTCTCGCTCCAAGCCTTGCTCTCGTTCTAGTGGTTTGTTGATGCCATTACCTGTGCCCAAGAGACCATGGACCCATATCTCTATGGATTTCATTTCCGACCTCCCTGTTTCTCAGAGAATGACCGTCATATGGGTGATTTGCGATAGGTTTTCCAAGATGATACATCTTGTGCCATTACCTAAGTTGCCTTCCTCCTCTAAATTGGTGCCTTTGTTCCTTCAGCACGTGGTTCGTTTACACGGCATTCCTGAGAACATTGTGTCTGACAGAGGAGTCCAGTTTGTTTCCAGATTTTGGAGGATCTTTTGTTCTAAAATTGGTGTTCAATTGTCTTTCTCCTCGGCGTTTCATCCTCAGACCAATGGTCAAACTGAGAGAACAAACCAGACATTGGAGACTTATCTAAGATGCTTTGTGTCTGCTGATCAGGATGACTGGGTCTCTTTTTTGCCTTTGGCTGAGTTTGCTCTTAATAATAGGGCTAGCTCTGCCACTTTGATGTCTCCATTTTTCTGTAATTCTGGGTTTCACCCTCGATTTTCTTCTGGACAGACGGAGGCTTCTGTCTGCCCAGGTGTTGACTCTGTTGTGGAGCGTATGCAACAGATTTGGGACCAGGTAGTGGAGGGTTGTCCCTCTCTCAGGAGAGGGCCCAGCGGTTTGCTAACCGGCATAGGACTGATGGTCCTCGGTTTAAAGTGGGGGACTTGGTCTGGTTGTCCTCAAGAAATATTCCTATGAGAGTGGCATCTCCTAAATTTAAGCCTAGGTTCATTGGACCTTATAAGATCATAAAGATTCTTAACCCTGTTTCTTTTCGTTTGCTTCTTCCAGGGACATTTAAGATCCATAACGTGTTCCACAAGTCCTTGTTGAAGAGGTTTGTTGAGCCAGTGGTTTCTACTACTGTGCCTCCTGACCCTGTTTTGGTTGAGGGCAATCTGGAGTATGTGGTTGAGAAAATATTGAATTCTTGTTTTTCTAGACGGAAACTCCAGTATTTGGTTAAATGGAGAGGTTATGGTCAGGAAGACAATTCTTGGGTGTTTGCTTCGGACATCCATGCTAGGAGACTCATCCGTGCGTATCATAGAACTCATCCTGACCGACCTGGTTGCTCAAATGAGGGTTCGGTGACCCCTCCTCAAGGGGGGGGGTACTGTTGTGAATAGGCTGGAAATGAGTTCTGAGCAGAAGCTCCTCTGGTGGTTACAAACGGTACTGGACTGTCCAGTGAAGATTGTGAGGATTGGGAATCAGGTGTTACTGACTGGTCTTATATAAGGGAGTCACCTTCCCATCAGGGTTGCCGGTGATCAATTGTTCTGGTCTCAATCCTTGATTCCTGTTTCCTTGGTAGCCTGCTGTGTCGTGTCTGAATCTCCTGCTAACAGATAAGACATTTTCTTCTTTTTGTTTTGTGCTTGAGTTTTGCATTTTGTCCTGCACTTCTGTGGGGGCCTTCAGGGTCCCCTCTGGGGGCTTTTGCCTCTCAGTTCAGTTCAGCCACTGATGTTTGTACATTTGCTTTTTCCAGTTTTTTCAGTGGCTGCTGTTTTGTTTTTGGTTACACCAGAGAACTAATTTAGGTGGTAGAGGTCGTGTGATCTCAGGTGTTTTTGAAATTAGTAGAGTTGGTGCTTTTCAGGGTTTTTTTGGGATTGCAGTAAGTGCCCTTCCTATCCTTTTCTATTTAGTAAGTTTGGGCCCCAACGTTTGCTCATACTATTTTCTGTCTGTGTCAGTATTTTTCTTGTCTAACCGCCATTACATGTTTGGGGGCTTTCTATGTTCTTTGGGGATCTGCTCCGGGGCAGATAGCTTTCCTCTTTCTATCTTTGGTGTAGTTAGTTTCTCAGGCTGTGACGAGGCGTCTAGGACCAACGTAGGAACGCCCCCACGGCTGCCTCTAGTTGTGGTGGTTTAGTCAGGGTACTGCAATCTCATAGTTTCCAACTGCTCTGGTGTATTTCCTTTTTTGCCTGCTCTCCTCAGCTACCAAATCAAAAACACTACCCAATGTAGCATTCTGGTGGAATCTGTCATTGACTGATTTTTGTCAATCAACTTTGTAGTGTTCCTGTTCGTGACATCTTTGTTGGCCAACTTGACCTTTCAAACATCACGATCAAGAGTTGCTCCTTCCCCCCCCCATTTTTCTCCCCAAGAAAGTCTTTTTGAATATTGCTCTGTTGTTTCCAACATTGGAAGTATTGCTCTGCTTTTTCCCGACACCGGAAGTATCGCTCTGCTGTTTGCAGCGCCAGAAGTATCGCTCTGCTGTTTGCAGCACCGGAAGTATCGCTCTGCTGTTTGCAGCGCTGGAAGTATCGCTCTGCTGTTTGCAGCGCTGGAAGGTTTCACTCTGCTGTTTCCAACATTGTAGGAAATCACAATTAGAAATAATTTACAAATGTGGTAGAAGCATGGCCGGACTGGCCATCTGACAATTCTGGGCAAATGCCAGATGTGTCAATGCCGGCTGTGGGCCGCTTCTTCATCCAGGGATGCACATGCAAACCTTCTTCCTAGTGCAGGTATTAATTCCAGTTGTGAACAGACCAGGGATCACCTGGAATGGCGCCAGCATCGGAGGTGAGTATAAGTGTTACTGTTTTTTTTGAGAGGAATAAAAAATATGATTGAGAAGGGTTGTACGGTTAGTGGAAAAACCGCTTTAATTTTATATTTAAAATCAATCAGTAACAACAAAAAGGGGCAATGAAAATGTGAAAAAGAATGCAATACAGACATGGTGGTGATTAGGGAGTTGGTTACATTTAGGTGCAGTCAATGCACCTTAAAGGGGTGGTACGTAGCGACTAATGATTTTTCATCCTAATAACTTCTTTTTTGTAATCATCTTATAGCTTTTCTAATAAGCTTTTAATTAAAAAGTCCGTATTGTTCTCTCTCTAATTTAACTGCTTTAGTTATTTTTTTACCAATTTCCTTTTTAATGATGTTCCATATGAGAATCCCCATGGCATGTCGGGATACTCTAACGAGTCATCATCAGGAGTCAGTGATGCAGCCTCTGTCCCCACCCTGAAATGAAGTGTCATTCAGAGTCATACATATCATTGGTGCAAGCGGTAAGGGGGCCTAATTTCTGCCTCCAAAATAGGTGGAATTGTGCATCATGATGAGCTATTGGACTACAAAGGGCCCATACACTGTTCCTGCACAGGGGCCCTTTTCTGTTTGTTCCCGCCAGTGGCGTCATCAGTGACATCCATTTCCGGGGCTGGGCTAGTCCCTACTCGACTGAGCATTGCGTCGGTTGTCAATTCAGACATGTGATCAGTAGGATCTTGCCACTGTTAGTCCGCATTGTAAGGAGAGAATGGGGATAGCAGAAACCAGCGCTGCCCCCAATAATGAGGTCACTTTCATGGGTGGAGCTCATCCCTGTTCGCCGCGTTTCTTCCTTGACTGACAGCAGGCGGTGAATCAGTGCACAGTGGGCTGTCAGTCAAAGTGCTGGGGCGCGCTTACAGCTTTTCACTCACTGATGTGACTCTATTGCTCCGGGCACGCCTGCATGACCGAAAGCCGGTGGCTCCTGTGAGAAATAAGTTTATTTTGTCCCAGGTGCCGTACTTTCAATATAGCGGCTAGGCACTTTTATAATGCTGTTAACCTGCAGATTAACCCTATTGTGAAGGACAACCCCCGTCCTTCCACGTCACCAATGTGACGTAACTACACAGGCACAGCTCTCGGCGCCCCCTTTGTCTCTCAGGTCAGTAAGGGAACTGCACCTAGAGCAAATGGCCGCCGGGGAGGGTGTCCTGTTACCCACTGGGTAGTCTAAGATTCGTGATCAGAGTAAAAGCATCAGCCCAAGATTAATTTTATGGTTTAATTGCGCACTAGATAATTACAGAAATATACAGTAAGTTTGTCACGCTGTCTAGTAGATGTACAAATATATAAAGTCAGTAATCTATCAAGTGGGACAACATACTATCTAACATATAAGTAGGTAACATTAACATGTATATATAGCATAGTATTACCTGACATAATATCCTGTGAGTCAATACTGAATCCTTTTCACGCTGTCTCTGGCTAGAGGTGGACCGGGGTCTATGCTGACCCTAAACTGGGGTCCTGACTAGTCCCTCTACCTGGAGGTACTGTTAATGGTACAGAGGTCCAGGCCACCAGCGTAAACCCTGTCTCCTACTAATCCCGACCACTGTAATCTAGTCCTTAGAAGGACCCTGATTACCACCAAAGGGAATGGACAGGTAAAGGTTAACAAACAGTATAGACAAACGAGACAGACAGGGGATAAAGTAAATACTGTCTTTCATACAACATATAAACACAGAGGGAACACCAAAGGTCTAGGAGATAAACTATAAGCAAGGAGGGGATGAACAACAAAAGAGCTCTTAGCTTAAGTCTTCTCAGAACCGATCCTATCTGCAGTCTGTATGAATGCTTTCACCGGCATCTAACACCCAGACTGGCAGGGATATAAAGGAAGCTAATTAGAACATAATCAAAAGCAGCCGGGCGAGGCTGGACCTAGTCTTAGCAAAGAGCTAGGTAAAATTAACTCTCTCATTACCAAACACAAAGTAACAGCAACTCAGCTGCGAGAAGTCAGAATGTGCAATCGCGACGATCCTCGTGGCGATGCACCCATGACAGTACCCCCCTTCTACGAGGGGCCTCCGGACCCTCAGGGCCAGGTCTGCCCGGGTAAGTTGTGTGGAAGGTCCGAACCAATCGATCTGCGTTAACCTCCGACGCAGGGACCCACGTCCTCTCCTCAGGACCATACCCCCTCCAATGAACCAGGTACTGAAGGGACCGACGATTCAGACGTGAGTCAATGATCTTCAACACCTGAAACTCCAAGCTACCATTGACCACCACCGGAGGAGGAGGCAGAGGCGACGGTATAACTGGCGCCACGTACCTTTTAAGCAACGATTTGTGGAACACATTGTGGATTTTAAACATAGGAGGGAGGTCCAGACGAAATGCCACAGGATTAACTATAGAACTGATCCTGTATGGACCGATGAACCTGGGACCCAGTTTCCAGGAGGGAACCTTGAGTTTTATATTCTTGGTAGACAACCACACCAGATCGTTCACACCTAGGTCCGGACCAAACACTCTCCTCCTATCAGACCTCCGCTTGTAACGGTTCCCCATAGCACTCAGACCATTCAGCACTCCTCTCCAAACTGAAGCAAGTGACGACGAGAATCGTTCCTCCTCAGGAACCCCAGATGGACGGGTTTGTGGGGTCTTAGAGCGAGCACAACCTCTGTTATGTTACGGTAGCTGAGGAGTGCAGGCAAAAAAGGAAATACACCAGAGCAGTTGGAATCTATGAGACTGCAGTACCCTGACTAACCACCGCAACTAGAGGCAGCCGTGGAGCGTTCCTACGTTGGTCCTAGACGCCTCGTCACAGCCTGAGAAACTAACTACACCTAAAGATAGAAATAGGAAAGCTATCTGCCCCGTAGCAGAACCCCAAAGATAATAGAAAGCCCCCAAACATGTAATGGCGGTTAGACAAGAGGAAATACTGACACAGAAAGAAAATAGTATGAGCAAACGCTGGGGCCCAAACTATCTAAATAGAAAAGGACAGGAAGGGTACTTACTGCAATCCCAGAAAACCCTGAAAAACACCAACTCTACTAATTTCAAAATCACCTGAGATCACACGACCTCTACCACCTAAATTAGTTCTCTGGTGTAACAAAAACAGCAGCCACTGAAAAAACTGGAAAAAGCAAAAGTACAAAACACAGTGGCTGGACTAAAACTGAGAGGGCAAAAGCCCCCGGAGGGGACCCAGAAGGCCCCCACAGAAGTGCAGGACCAAATGCAAAAATATAGCAAAAACACAAAATAAGAAATTGTCTTATCTGATAGCAGGAGATGCAGACACGAAACAGCAGGCTACCAAGGAAACTGGAAAGAAGGATTCAGACCAGAACAATTGATCACCGGCAACCCTGATGGGAAAATGACTCCCTTATATAAGACCAATCAGTAACACCTGATTCCCAGTCCTCACAATCCTCACTAGTACCGCTTGTAACCACCAGAGGGAGCCTCTGCTCAGAACTCATCTCAAACCCATTCACAACAGTACCCCCCCCTTGAGGAGGGGTCACCGAACCATCATTTGAGCAACCAGGTCGGTCAGGATGAGTTCTATGATATGCACGGATAAGTCTCCTAGCATGGATGTCCGAAGCAAACACCCAAGAATTGTCTTCCTGACCATAACCTCTCCATTTAACCAAATACTGGAGTCTTCGTCTAGAAAAACGAGAATCCAATATTTTCTCAACCACATACTCCAGATTGCCCTCAACCAAAACAGGGTCAGGAGGCACAGCAGCAGGAACCACTGGCTCAACAAACCTCTTCAACAAGGACTTGTGGAACACGTTATGGATCTTAAATGTCCCTGGAAGAAGCAAACGAAAAGAAACAGGATTAATAATCTCCATGATCTTATAAGGTCCAATGAACCTAGGCTTAAATTTAGGAGATGCTACTCTCATAGGAATATTCTTTGAGGACAACCAGACCAAGTCCCCCACTTTAAACCGAGGACCATCAGTCCTATGCCGGTTAGCAAACCGCTGGGCCTTCTCCTGAGAGAGGGACAACCTCTCCACTACCTGGTCCCAAATCTGCTGCATACGCTCAACAACAGAGTCAACACCTGGACAGACAGAAGCCTCCGTCTGTCCTGAAGAAAATCGAGGGTGAAACCCAGAATTACAGAAAAACGGAGACATCAAAGTGGCATTATTATTAAGAGCAAACTCAGCCAAAGGCAAAAAAGAGACCCAGTCATCCTGATCAGCAGACACAAAGCATCTTAGATAAGTCTCCAATGTCTGGTTTGTTCTCTCAGTTTGACCATTGGTCTGAGGATGAAATGCCGAGGAGAAAGACAATTGAACACCCAGTTTAGAACAAAAAGTCCTCCAAAATCTGGAAACAAACTGGACTCCTCTGTCAGACACAATGTTCTCAGGAATGCCGTGTAAACGAACCACGTGCTGAAGGAACAACGGCACCAATTCAGAGGAGGAAGGCAACTTAGGTAATGGCACAAGATGTATCATTTTGGAAAACCTATCACAAATTACCCAGATGGTGGTCATTCTCTGAGAAACAGGAAGATCGGAAATGAAATCCATAGAGATATGGGTCCATGGTCTCTTGGGCACAGGCAATGGCATCAACAAACCACTAGAGCGAGAGCAAGGCTTGGAGCGAGAGCAAGTCCCGCAGGACTGCACAAATTCCCTGACATCGCGAGACAAGGTAGGCCACCAAAAGGACCGACTAACCAAGTCTCTGGTACCAAAAATTCCGGGATGCCCAGCCAATGCGGAACAATGAATCTCAGACATCACACTCTTTTTCCATTGGTCCGGGACAAACAATTTTCCAACAGGACAGCGCTCGGGCCTATCCTCCTGACACCCCTCCAGAGCAAGTCTCAAATTGGGCGAGATGGCGGAAAGAACTACACCCTCCTTCAAAATAACAGAGGGATCAGATAGCTCAGGAGAGTCCGCAAGGAAACTCCTCGAGAGGGCATCCGCCTTAACATTCTTAGTGCCAGGAAGAAAGGAAACCACAAAATTAAAACATGTGAAAAACAAGGCCCACCTGGCCTGTCTAGGATTGAGTCGCTTGGCAGATTCCAGATAGACCAGATTCTTATGGTCCGTAAGGACCACCACCTGATGTTTGGCTCCCTCCAGCCAATGTCTCCACTCTTCAAAAGCCCACTTCATGGCCAATAACTCCCGATTACCCACGTCATAATTACGTTCAGTAGGAGAAAATTTTCGAGAGAAAAAGGCACAAGGGTTACTTTTAGAGGTCTCTGGATCTTTTTGGGACAAAACGGCACCTGCCCCAATTTCAGAGGCATCAACCTCCACCTGAAATGGCAGAGAAACATCAGGCTGCCGTAGAACAGGAGCAGAAGTGAATCTCTGCTTAAGTTCCTGAAACGCAGAGACTGCCTCAGGAGGCCAATTCACCACATCAGAACCCTTTCTGGTCAAATCAGTTAATGGTTTAACAATAACAGAGAAATTACCAATAAATTTACGATAAAAATTGGCAAAACCCAAAAATCTCTGAAGAGCCTTTAATGAAGTAGGTTGGACCCAATCACAGATGGCCTGAACCTTGACCGGGTCCATTTCAATAACAGATGGGGACAAAATGAATCCCAGAAATGAGATCTTCTGTACGCCAAAAAGACACTTTGATCCCTTCACATACAGAGCATTCTCTCTCAAAATCTGGAATACAGTTCGAACATGTTTCCATGAGAGTCCCAGTCATTAGAAAAAATCAAGATATCATCCAAATAAACAATCAGAAACTTGTCCACAAAATCCCTGAAAATGTCATTCATGAAGGACTGGAAGACGGAAGGAGCATTAGTGAGCCCAAAGGGCATCACAAGGTACTCAAAATGCCCTTCAGGGGTGTTAAATGCCGTCTTCCATTCATCCCCGTGCTTAATGCGAATAAGGTTATACGCCCCCTGAGGTCAAGCTTGGTAAACCAAGTAGCGTTTTTCACCCTGGAAAACAGGTCAGAAATCAAGGGTAATGGGTATTGATATTTCACAGTAATATTGTTCAAGAGACGATAATCAATACACGGCCTTAATGAACCATCTTTTTTGGCCACAAAGAAAAAACCGGCACCTAAGGGTGAAGAGGATGGTCTGATATGACCCTTCTCCAATGATTCCTTGATATAAGACCGCATAGCGTCATGTTCAGGTACAGACAAGTTAAAAAGGCGACCTTTAGGGAATTTACTACCCGGCACTAATTCAATAGCGCAGTCATAGCTCCTATGGGGAGGCAAGGATGCAGATTTACTTTCGCTAAACACATCAGAAAAATCAAACAAAAAGTCAGGAACATCCTGAGCCTGGGGGGAGGCAGAAAAAACAGGAGTGTTGGCACTAACACATTGGCAGCCCCAACTGGTTACAGACACAGATTTCCAATCCAAAACAGGATTATGAGACTGTAACCAAGGGAAACCCAGCACGATAATGTCATGCAGATTATATAGAACCAAAAATTTGCAGCACTCCTGGTGATCAGGTTCAACCCTCATTATCACCTGAGTAGAAAACTGGGGTTTATTCTCAGCCAAAGGGGTAGAATCGATCCCCAGTAAAGGAATAGACTTCTGTAGGGGTATCAAGGGAAACCCACAACGTTTAGCAAAATCATAATCCATCAGGTTAATAGCTGCTCCAGAATCAACGAAAGCCTGAGCAGAAAATGAGGACAGAGAGCATATCAGAGTGACAGTTAATAAAAACTTAGTCTGAACACTACCCAAGACAACTGAGCGTGCAAAATGTCTTCCCCGCTTAGGGCAGACTGAAATAGCATGAGAGGCATCACCACAGTAGAAACATAACCCATTGCGCTTTCGAAACTCATGACGCTGTGCCCAGACACCACTCCATCACACTGCATGGGCTCAGCAGCTGGCTCACAAGGCAACACCACTCCACGCATACTTCTCCGCTCACGCAAACGTCTGTCAATTTGAATCGCTAATGACATAGAATCATTGAGACCAGAGGGGACAGGGAATCCCACCATAACATCCTTTACATTATCCGACAGACCCTTCCGGAAAAGGGCCGCCAAAGCGTCGTCATTCCATTTGGTCAGGACTGCCCACCTACGGAATCTCTGACAGTATAACTCAGCGTCATCAAGCCCCTGATTTAATGCCAACAAGGCTTTTTCAGCTTGATCAGTGACATTAGGCTCATCGTACAATAACCCCAAAGCCTGAAAAAACGCATCAACATCACTCAAAACAGGATCCCCAGGTGTCAGGGAAAAAGCCCAATCCTGAGGATCGCCGCGCAGGATAGAGATGATAATTTGAACCTGCTGCGCTGCGTTTCCTGAGGACTTAGATTTTAAGGCAAGAAACAATTTACAATTATTTTTGAAATTCTGAAACTTAGCTCGATCCCCTAAAAACAAATCTGGCATGGGGATCCTAGGTTCCACAACAGGCAACCTAGCAAGATATGCAGCAATACTCTGAACCTCAGTGGCAAGCTGATCCACACGGCCAGACAACTGTGCAAACTCCATTGGGAGAAAAGATCCTCCCCAGCACCCAGAGATACAGAGGGAAAAAAAAAAAAAAAAAATGCAACAAACAGAAAAATATCTCTGACAACTTTTCTTCCTTCAAAATATTTTTTCCCTTCTGTGAGTACCATACAATTTTTATGGCCGGTGATACTGTTATGTTACGGTAGCTGAGGAGTGCAGGCAAAAAAGGAAATACACCAGAGCAGTTGGAATCTATGAGACTGCAGTACCCTGACTAACCACCGCAACTAGAGGCAGCCGTGGAGCGTTCCTACGTTGGTCCTAGACGCCTCGTCACAGCCTGAGAAACTAACTACACCTAAAGATAGAAATAGGAAAGCTATCTGCCCCGTAGCAGAACCCCAAAGATAATAGAAAGCCCCCAAACATGTAATGGCGGTTAGACAAGAGGAAATACTGACACAGAAAGAAAATAGTATGAGCAAACGCTGGGGCCCAAACTATCTAAATAGAAAAGGACAGGAAGGGTACTTACTGCAATCTCAGAAAACCCTGAAAAACACCAACTCTACTAATTTCAAAATCACCTGAGATCACACGACCTCTACCACCTAAATTAGTTCTCTGGTGTAACAAAAACAGCAGCCACTGAAAAACTGGAAAAAGCAAAAGTACAAAACACAGTGGCTGGACTAAAACTGAGAGGGCAAAAGCCCCGGAGGGGACCCAGAAGGCCCCCACAGAAGTGCAGGACCAAATGCAAAAATATAGCAAAAACACAAAATAAGAAATTGTCTTATCTGATAGCAGGAGATGCAGACACGAAACAGCAGGCTACAAGGGAAACTGGAAAGAAGGATTCAGACCAGAACAATTGATCACCGGCAACCCTGATGGGAAAATGACTCCCTTATATAAGACCAATCAGTAACACCTGATTCCCAGTCCTCACAATCCTCACTAGTACCGCTTGTAACCACCAGAGGGAGCCTCTGCTCAGAACTCATCTCAAACCCATTCACAACAAACCTCCACAGGACGTGACAAATTTTATTACCTCTTTATTTAAGTTAGGCCACCAAAACCAGCGAGAAAGGAGATCCACAGTTGCTTTACTCCCTGGATGTCCTGCTAAAGCAGAACTATGATGTGCCTCGATAACTTTTTGTCTTAACTGATTAGGAACAAACAGTCTCCCTGGAGGTCCTACAGGAGTGTCCCCTGAGCCTCCAACACCTCCTCCTCAAGCTCAGAGCACACAGCCGACACCACCACTCCCTCCTGCATGATAGGAACCGGGCCATCCGTCTTTCCGGCCCCTGGGACACTATGAGATAAGGCATCAGGAAGCAATTTTATTGAGCAGTCATACGTGCGATGAGGAGGTAACTCTTGACACCCCTCCTCTGAGAACATCTCCCCAAAGTCCTCCAGAAAAGGAGGCAAAGTCTTAGGCACGACCGCACCGATGACCGTGTTCATGCAGTTATTCTTGCAAAATTCACCCCACTGGCTTATCTTTCTGGATTGCCAATCAATCACTGGGTTATGTTTAGTCAACCAAGGAAGTCCCAACACAATAGGAGTAGGAAGACCCTCCAACACATAACAAGACAACCGTTCTTTATGTATTGCCCCTACTCGAAGGTCTATGCTATGAACAGCTTGTACAAAGCTACCTTGACCGAGAGGTCTGGCGTCAATAGAAAGTATAGGGATCGGTTTGGCCAATACACTCAGTTGCATACCTTGCACCTGGGCAAACCGAGCGTCCACCATATTAGCCCCAGACCCACTATCAAGAAGAACAGAAAGCCTCTCAACTCTCGCACCAACCACCACCTCCGCAGGCACGAGAAATTGAGACGGACCCGGGGACAAAATACCTACTCCCAGGTTGTCGTCCACCACACAACCTGGGATTAACAGTTTTTCGGTGACTCCTTTGCTCAATGAGGCACGGGAGGGACACCCCCCAACAAAATGCCCCTCTCTCCCGCAGAAGAAACACCTTCTTGTCCTGCGGCGCACCGCTGATTCCCTCCTATAAATTGATGTCCCTCCCAACTGCATAGGTTCCTCAGAACAGACCAGGGGAATCTCAACATCAGGGACTTTAGTAGTGGATGGAGTCATAACAGGGGGCGGAGTTACCTCGCACCTCCCCGAAGCCGTCTATCAATACGAATGGCAAGAGCCATAGCAGCCTCCAGTGACGGAGGAGAATCATACTGAGCCAAAACGTCTTTTACTTTGTCAGATAACCCTTGACAAAACTGGCTCTAAGAGCTGGGTCATTCCACTGAGTATCTGTGGCCCATCTACGGAACTCAGAAGAAAATTCCTCCGCCGGACGATCTCCCTGCTGTATCCTACGTAACTTCGTTTCAGCAAGGGAGACCCGATCCGGGTCATCATACACCAAACCCAGGGCAGCAAAAAATTGATCTACTGACTGGAGGGCCGGGGAGCCCGGGGGAAGAGAGAACGCCCAGGATTGAGGGTCCCCTTGTAAGAGCGAGATGACAATTCCCACCCTCTGCTCTTCACTCCCCGATGACCGAGGCCGCAGCCGAAAGTACAATTTACATGCCTCCCGGAAGGTAAAAAATTTGTCCCGCCCACCAGTGAACCTGTCCGGGAGAGCAACCTTAGGTTCAGATCTGGTTTGCTCCGGGGGGGACAAAACCTTGGACTTAATATCCATAAGCTCCATGGACAACCTCTGCATCTGCCGGGCAAGCTGGGCTACTGGATCCATGGTAGCTGAGGAGAATTTTTAGTATGGCCGGTGAAAATGTCACGCTGTCTAGTAGATGTATAAATATATAATGTCAGTAATCTATCAAGTGGGACAACATACTATCTAACATATAAGTAGGTAACATTAACATTTATATATAGCATAGTATTACCTGACATAATATCCTGTGAGTCAATACTGAATCCTTTTCACGCTGTCTCTGGCTAGAGGTGGACCGGGGTCTATGCTGACCCTAAACTGGGGTCCTGACTAGTCCCTCTACCTGGAGGTACTGTTAATGGTACAGAGGTCCAGGCCACCAGCGTAAACCCTGTCTCCTACTAATCCCTGACCACTGTAATCTAGTCCTTAGAAGGACCCTGATTACCACCAAAGGGAATGGACAGGTAAAGGTTAACAAACAGTATAGACAAACGAGACAGACAGGGGATAAAGTAAATACTGTCTTTCATACAACATATAAACACAGAGGGAACACCAAAGGTCTAGGAGATAAACTATAAGCAAGGAGGGGATGAACAACAAAAGAGCTCTTAGCTTAAGTCTTCTCAGAACCGATCCTATCTGCAGTCTGTATGAATGCTTTCACCGGCATCTAACACCCAGACTGGCAGGGATATAAATGAAATGTGTAGCCCTGGTACACAAAACCAGGAGGATGAGTGGAGAGGTAACAGTTAAGGGCTCTTCATGACATCACGTACACTTCGGACACACCCAGCAGGGGTGTGGAGGGGAGTGATTCATTCAGTCAGTTTCCTGTCCTTGGACAGAGTAGACGTGTCCAGTCTGAGCCTGTTAGCAGTTCAGAAAGTGGAGGCTAGTACAGGTGGTCTAGTTCACCTCAGCCTAGTCAGAGCTGTGCCCCACTGGAAGACAGACTGAGATATCTATTAAGAGTCGAGCAAATCGAAGGGCAAAGTGGAAGAGAACAGAGAAGTGCCATAGGTCAAGGATACCTGCACATTGTTACCGGTCACTGGGGACCGAAGGATCACTATAGCTTCAAGCTTAGTGGTGAGAAAACCAGAGGCTTACCGGACCATAGGTCGTGGCAAGTAGCCCTGAAGAGTCAGTACGTATCTGGGGTCAGGGGAAGTGAGGACCTTGAGTCTCTGCAGGACAAGATAGGAATTCAGCTCTCCCACAGGAAGGCTCCGACCACAAAACTGACTGGGCAGAACAGCTTTGGAATAGCTGGAATTATAGAGGGAACTACGCTTCAGGCTGGTTGCACTCATCTTCATTGGACAGTAAAGGAGGCCCCTAACTTGCTTAACCGTTGCCTCAAAGCTCATCCTCCATCAACCCCATCAGCCTCCCTGGGACCTGCCTTACCATCTTGCAAGTAAAGGTATGGAAAGACGCTGACGGTGTGAGACTGAGTTATTCATTTGCATGCCTGCACAATCCCTATATAACTACCGACCTGAGGGAAGAGTCCCACCTGTAGGGGACCCGACATCTAGCTGCCTCACCATCCCCTCAGAGATCTATAGCAGCGCTGGTACATATTACCAGAAGACTACAGGTGGCGTCACGAACTGTATATAAATCTATCCCCTGTAAATATATCCCCAACATACGCCAGACCGCCAGGGCCACAGACCGAGCCACCGCTACCTGTGACAATCCCCATAGACTTCCATGGGCTCGGCTCTGAGTACCCCATTGCCCTGGTAACCCACAATTGTGGTGGCGGGTCGACACAAAAATTTGGCGTCACGAACAGGATACGAAACTTGCAGCATTGCGAGCCCTGTGTGCCTGTGGAGTGTTTTGGCGAAAAAGACTGTTGCTGTTGTTTGGCGCCAAATACCGCCATATTTGCCGCCAGATTCGCGCCCTAAGGCGCTGGAGAAGAAGGTGGGCGTACCTGAAAGAGCGCGCAGAGTCTTGGACACGCCCTGGCTCTGACTCATCGGCAGGTCCTGCAACAGGAAGTGAACGCTCTGACATCAGAGCGCCTGCGACGAAGGTCCTGTTCCCACTGCGGTGCCTGTGAAATAGCAGCGTCTGAAACCGGTAGGCTCCGTTTAACCAAGGGGGCGCTAAGATGTCACAACAACCGGCTGACAGTGCGGCCCCAGCCGGAGTCCCCAATCCCGCACCGTCTGGTATTGTAGCGCCAGATGGGGGCGCAGGCCCCGCACCCAGTCCGGTAGTCCCGATCATGCCACTAACGCTCCCATATATGCCTGGGGCGAAATGGCTTCCCCAATACAGCGGTGAGCCAGGCACTCTAGCAGGCTTCAAGCGGAAGTTATGCAGCATCCTAGAAATGTACTCCATGCCTGAGAGACAGAAAGCTGCTGTGCTAATAGGGCAGCTAACTGGCGCTGCTGAGAGGGAAGTGGAGACTTGGGATACCGTTGATCAGGAGTCGGTACCTGCGATCTTCCTTAAGCTACATGCCATATTTGAAGACCACACAGAAACGGATCTCCGGATGGCCTTCTATCACTGTTCACAACAGCCAGGTGACAGCATCCGGGACTATGCTTGCCGACTACAGGGAGCCCTGAAAGCACTCAAGCAGATTAACAATTTAAATGCTATCGATGAGAATAAAATGCTGAAAGAACAATTTATACAGGGATTGAGATCCCAAGAGGAACGTAGAACTGTAAATTGGTGGTCCTTAGATCATCCGGATGCTACCTTTGATGCCCTAAAGGACATGGCAATAAAAGGGCTGCGGCCCCTGGGCAAACCTGAGGTGGCCACCCAACATCATCAGGGTGAAGTCACTCTGGAACCGGCAGTAAACCCCTTTTCCCCGCTAGTGGCTGAAGCCAAAGCGCAGGTGACACCTCCTAGTGAATTGGACTGTCTGCGCTCAGAGGTGCGCCAGCTGACTAAAAATCTGGCTGCTGTAATGAGTGCCCTGCAGCTGCGGAAAGAGGAGGAAGGAAAGATCTTGTTAGCTGACTGCCCAGAAGACGTCCCGTGGATGCACCGGAGAAGAAAGAAGACGTCGCCCCCCCGGAGGAGGACAACGCCACCCCCAGGAGCGACCTCTGATCAACACCCTCCTCGTCGAGAGATCATCTGTTATCGCTGCAACCGGAAAGGTCATCTGTCTCCACAGTGTCCTTTAAACGGGCAGAACCTGGGTCCAAGGGCCAACACCCAGGAGAATACCCGTCAGGCCCCCTAGACTGGAACCGCAGGTATGTGGGTGGGCGACCCTACCTGTCTATTATTCTAGATGGTATTGCTGTTCCGGCATTGTTAGACACTGGGTCGCAGGTGACCCTAATACCTGATGCCCTATATACCAAGTACTGGTCAATGGACAGTCTTAAACCCCGAGCCTTGACTTTACCGTGTATGCTTCTAATGGTCTTCCTGTAGAAGTACTCGGGACAAATGTGTAGATGTAAAAGTGGGCAGGGAGGAGTTGAAAGACCAGGGGCTTCTGGTAGTAAAGACTGTAAATGAGGAGAACGGTTTAAATATAATTTTGGGTACTAACATTATCGGTAATTGTTTGGGAGAAGTTGTGTTCTTGCTCCAACAGCTCGCTGAGATTGCCCGACCAAGGCAGAGAGGAGTAATCCAAAGAGAGATCCGGGCCCTGGTGTGTCAGCAGCAAGCGAAGCTTACAGACGGCGAAATTGGTAATGTACGGGTCACTGACTCGGATCCTATTGTGATACCCCCAATGAGTGAAATGATCATCTGGTGCAGGGCAGCCATAGGTCTGAGAGGACAGAATTATCAAGCTGTAGTAGAACCCCACCATTCAGAACATAGACCTACACTTATGACTGCTAGAGGAGTAGTAGAAGTGGTGAATGGAAGAGTACCGGTACGGCTTCTCAATTGGGGAGATGATGAGGTAAATTTACCCCGTTATGCAACCATTGCTAAACTTCATGCTGTCGACAATAATTCTATTCTCCCGGCTGAGTCCTTAGACTCCTGTCAAATAGCGGAGGACAATGACCCAGCAACTCAGGTGGCGGAATGGTGTCAGCAGCTCCATGTTGGGACGGACACCACTCCCGCTCACCAGAAGCAAGGGGTATTACGGGTGGTGCAAGAGTATGCCAAGTGTTTAGCAAGCACCCACTTGATTTTGGGGTAATTAAGGGAGTACAACATCATATCCCTACAGGCAGTCATCCTCCCATCAAAGAGCGGTATAGGCCCATACCTCCAGCTCATTATCAGAAGGCTAAAGAAATGTTGAATGATATGAAGAAAGCCGGGGTGATAAGGGATAGTTGTAGCCCCTGGGCAGCCCCTCTAGTTCTGGTTAAAAAGAAAGATGGTAGTATGAGAATGTGTGTGGATTACAGGCAGGTGAACCGCATAACACACAAGGATGCATACCCGTTACCACGTATAGAGGAATCATTAGCTGCTCTGAAAACGGCTAACTACTTTTCTACCCTCGATCTGACTAGTGGTTACTGGCAAGTGGCTGTGGCTGAGGAGGATCGTGAGAAAACGGCTTTCACCACCCCAATGGGGCTCTGTGAGTTCGATAGAATGCCGTTTGGGCTCAGTAGCGCCCCAGGAACATTTCAGAGAGTGATGGAAAACTGTCTGGGACATCTCAATTTTGAAACCGTGCTGCTATACCTAGACGACGTTATCGTGTATTCCAAGACATATGAGGACCATCTGAAGCACCTGGCAGAAGTATTCGAGTCCCTGTCCAGGTACGGGATGAAGTTGAAACCCTCAAAATGCCATCTACTCAAACAGAAGGTACAATACTTGGGGCACATCGTCAGTTCGGAAGGAGTAGCGCCGGACCCAGAGAAAGTCACTGCCATCCAGAAGTGGCCGGAGCCGAAAAACCTTAAGGAAGTGCGACAGTTCCTGGGACTAACGGGTTACTACAGAAGGTTCGTGAAAGATTACACGAAGAAGGCAGCTCCTTTACAGGACCTCCTGGTAGGACAATCCTTAAAGAGCAGAAACCCTCCCTTTAATTGGGGTAAAGAACAGGCTGAAGCATTCCAAAAGATGAAAGAGATCCTTACAGGTGATGAGATCTTAACCTATCCTGATTACAGCCAACCGTTCCTGTTGTACACCGACGCCAGTAATGAAGGTTTGGGAGCAGTTCTCAGTCAGAAGCAGAATGGCCAAGAAAAAGTCATCGCATATGCTAGCAGAAAACTCAGGCCAACTGAGAGAAATCCGGAAAATTATAGCAGCTTCAAGCTGGAGTTTCTGGCGCTGGTCTGGGCCATTACTGAAAGATTTAAGCATTATCTGGCCTCCAATCGGTTCACTGCGTTTACAGATAACAACCCCTTAACGCACCTGGAAACCGCTAAGCTGGGTGCCATGGAGCAGCGATGGATGGCTCGGTTGTCCAATTACCAGTTTACTATCAAGTACCGGGCAGGTCGAAAGAATGCTAATGCTGACGCGTTGTCCCGAAGGCCGCATGACTCTGACACGGAAGAGGAATCGGATGACCTGGAGGAGATTGAGCTACCTGCGTTCCATCGGAATGGGGTAGTCCACGAGCATCGAGTCCACAGAAAGCAGAATGGTGCAACATTAAATCCTTTACCCCATCACAGTTGGAAGGAGACTCAGGACAGTGATCCAGTGGTCAGCCGCATCAAGGAGTTGTTAAGACAGGAAGGCTCCTCTTTGGAAAAGGATGCACCTATGTCAGCAAAGCTCCTGTGGAACGAGAAAAGCAGGTTGTTCCTATACCGTGAGAAGTTGTGCAGGAGATACGTCAACCCCAGAACCCATGAGATGGTCTGGCAAATAGTGGTCCCCAAGGCAGACGTCCCAATGGTGTTGGAAGCATACCACGATCAAGCAGGACACTTTGGCTGGAGAAAGCTGGAGACCCTGTTGAGATGCCGGTTCTACTGGGTAGGGATGCGCAGCTCCATCGAGAGGTGGTGTCGAAACTGTGGACCCTGTGGTCTCAGAAGAAAGGACTACGGTAGTCAGAAGGCACCCCTGCAACCTATCCGGACGACTCGTCCCCTGGAGATTGTGGCCCTGGACCACGTCAAATTGTCGCCAAGTAGATCTGGATACTCATACGCCTTGACCATGGTGGACCATTACTCCAGATTTCTGGTGGTTGTTCCAGTTAAGGACCAGACCGCAGTGACGGCAGCGAAGACCTTTCAAGCAAGCTTCTGCAGACCGCATGGGTATCCGGAGCAAGTATTAACCGATCAAGGACCTGCTTTCGAAGCTGATTTATTCAAGGAATTCTGTCACATGTACGGGTGCAAGAAAATTAGAACAACACCATATCACCCTCAAACCAACGGTCTTTGTGAGAAAATGAACCATATTGTCCTGGATTTGTTGAGATCCATACCGTTGGAAGACAGGAATCGATGGCCGGACTTACTACCTGATTTGGTTGATTTGTATAATCATATACCTGTAAGTTCAACTAACTGCACTCCAGCTTATCTTATGCGAGCAAGGCCCGGAAGACTACCAATGGATCTAGAACTTGGAGTGGTAGAACCGGAGGCAGACGACGCCGTTGAAAACTGGGACATCAATCGGCAAGAGCAATACAGAAGAGTACAAATCTGTGTAGAGGAAAGTCTCAACAAGGCACGGGAGAAACAGGAAGATGTTTACAACAGAAATGCTCCTGCCAAGCCTTTGATGCCTGGAGAGGTAGTATTAAAAAGAAAAAGGAAGATGCACAAATTGGATAATCAGTGGGAGCAAGAACCCTACGTCATACAAGATTCTAAATATGACAACAGAAAAGTTTGTGTCGTCAGTAAGGACGGAGGAAGAACAACAACCACTGTGTCCAGAGACCATTTGAAATTGTGTCCAGAACCCTTAAAGCGTTGTGAAAAGAACCCTGTCATCAATCAAGGAGAAAGAAAGGAAGAGGTCATACACACAGATCTGGGAGATTTTCCTGCGGATTGGCCCCGACTGGGAGATGCTGTGATAATTCCAGTGTTGCAGTTTTATCAGCCACAAGAGGAAGTTCTACCTCCAGTTGTGCCTGTGGTGCCAGTTGAGCCCGCTCAGGAGTTACCCATCCCAGCAACACCTCAACCTGTGGAATCTCAAGAAGGATCATCAGAAGCAGCGCCCCATACTATGGGATCCCCTGGTGAAGCTGACTCACACCGCCCAGCCATCAGTACGCTTGCCAGATCCATAGAAAGATTGAGGCAGTTCTATAGTTTGCCGTTACGCAGTGCAGACAGATCGCAACTTGATATACCTGAAGCTACACCACGTAGATCAGAGCGAACCACCAAAGGGAAGTTACCCATTCGATACCAGCAGTGACTATAACGAATTAATGTGAATATTGTAAAAAGTCTATATATATATATATATGTGTTTTTCCCTATTATGTCTTATAATGGACTCAGAGGCTGAGGACTGAGCCAGCCCAAAAACTGTATCCTGTAAATAGTTGCACTAAGGTGCCTTTTAATGGTTTCACATGAAGCCTTGACTTACCTCTGAACATAAAACCCGTGTGGTGTGGCACTGAGTGAGGTCTGCATTTGGATGTCCTGCAGCCCACCCAGGACCCACGTTGAAGGTTTGGTGCGGGTCCTTCACAAGAATACTGTGTATTTATTGAATGTTTTGATGCCTTAATACTTTTGTATT
This sequence comes from Oophaga sylvatica, assembly GCA_033576555.1. Classification (NCBI taxonomy): domain Eukaryota; kingdom Metazoa; phylum Chordata; class Amphibia; order Anura; family Dendrobatidae; genus Oophaga; species Oophaga sylvatica. Next base: position 70,591,120 of record JARQOD010000003.1, on the reverse strand, counting down.
TTTCTATAATGTTATTGTTTGCAACGTTCAAGACATCCTTACCTCCCGGATGGGACGAATTAATGTTTAATGTTGATGTTAAATGCATAAACAAAATGTCTCTTTATATTTTACAGCCCGGGAGTGCTGTCGTTTACCATGGGGGAATGTGTAGCCCTGGTACACAAAACCAGGAGGATGAGTGGAGAGGTAACAGTTAAGGGCTCTTCATGACATCACGTACACTTCGGACACACCCAGCAGGGGTGTGGAGGGGAGTGATTCATTCAGTCAGTTTCCTGTCCTTGGACAGAGTAGACGTGTCCAGTCTGAGCCTGTTAGCAGTTCAGAAAGTGGAGGCTAGTACAGGTGGTCTAGTTCACCTCAGCCTAGTCAGAGCTGTGCCCCACTGGAAGACAGACTGAGATATCTATTAAGAGTCGAGCAAATCGAAGGGCAAAGTGGAAGAGAACAGAGAAGTGCCATAGGTCAAGGATACCTGCACATTGTTACCGGTCACTGGGGACCGAAGGATCACTATAGCTTCAAGCTTAGTGGTGAGAAAACCAGAGGCTTACCGGACCATAGGTCGTGGCAAGTAGCCCTGAAGAGTCAGTACGTATCTGGGGTCAGGGGAAGTGAGGACCTTGAGTCTCTGCAGGACAAGATAGGAATTCAGCTCTCCCACAGGAAGGCTCCGACCACAAAACTGACTGGGCAGAACAGCTTTGGAATAGCTGGAATTATAGAGGGAACTACGCTTCAGGCTGGTTGCACTCATCTTCATTGGACAGTAAAGGAGGCCCCTAACTTGCTTAACCGTTGCCTCAAAGCTCATCCTCCATCAACCCCATCAGCCTCCCTGGGACCTGCCTTACCATCTTGCAAGTAAAGGTATGGAAAGACGCTGACGGTGTGAGACTGAGTTATTCATTTGCATGCCTGCACAATCCCTATATAACTACCGACCTGAGGGAAGAGTCCCACCTGTAGGGGACCCGACATCTAGCTGCCTCACCATCCCCTCAGAGATCTATAGCAGCGCTGGTACATATTACCAGAAGACTACAGGTGGCGTCACGAACTGTATATAAATCTATCCCCTGTAAATATATCCCCAACATACGCCAGACCGCCAGGGCCACAGACCGAGCCACCGCTACCTGTGACAATCCCCATAGACTTCCATGGGCTCGGCTCTGAGTACCCCATTGCCCTGGTAACCCACAATTGTGGTGGCGGGTCGACACAGAAGCTAATTAGAACATAATCAAAAGCAGCCGGGCGAGGCTGGACCTAGTCTTAGCAAAGAGCTAGGTAAAATTAACTCTCTCATTACCAAACACAAAGTAACAGCAACTCAGCTGCGAGAAGTCAGAATGTGCAATCGCGACGATCCTCGTGGCGATGCACCCATGACAAAGTTATACAACGGAATTACAATGGATTTGCAGTCAGAGTAAAATACAACAATAATGGTACAAGGCTTAGAGGTATTAGCTAGAGGTCAATATTACCAGGTTGTAGGGGCATGTGGAGGCAGGGAGCTCTGCGATCCACAGGTGAAAGTCTTAGTTGCTGGACAGTCCCCCAAAACGTGTACCGCTGCTCCCTTGGCAGATCTGTCCCTTGGTCCTTAGTTCTTCATTGTCTTGCTGCTGTGAGAATGGATCTGGTCTGCCCATAGCTCACAGTTCTTAAACCTGCTGGGTCCCTCCCCTCGGTGTCTGAGGGTGGGATGATAATCTCCACCCTTAGCCCCCTGCAGAATTTATTCCCAATACCTAATAAAGGGGTTAACTTTCTCCAGGACGATCGGATCAGGACATGAGAGGTACCAGCGGATGCAGTATGTTTTGCCTGTCGCGTGGAGATCAAACCTGGCCCGATTGGGTCTCTTTGGAGTGCCAATCTCTATATCTCAGACCCCCGAGCCATCACCGACTCGGGAGTTGCACCATCAGATGCCCGAGGTCCGCAGGATCACGCAGATATTTTTTATGAGTTTGTACTAGAAAGATGTGCTCATAATTCATAATCCTAGAACGGAGCCGTCATGGCTGGGAGACACAATAGATGTGTTTTCTGTGTCTAGCTGGCAGGTGTAATCTAATTGAAGCCCCTAGCTTTGAAGTATTGTTTGGCCTGGCCTACTTAGCATACTAACAGGCCTGGCTATTCACATTGAGCAGTAAATCTTGTCTTGAGTCGAATCTACTCAGCATACTAATAGACCTTTTCAAAGACCAAACCCTATTGTATCGAACATGCCCAGAGGCCATAGGGAATTACAGCAGTTAGCTGCTGTGAATCTGTGAATTCAGACAACATGGCGGCTGGAGCAGGCCATATCCAAGATGGTGGCTGTTCCTTCCTCACACCTATATCTGCAGTTAAATAGTTATCTGACATGAACGGTTCTCTTTAAATTTCACATAGTGTTATTCTGACTTCACAGCAGTTTGTATTCTGTATATGTGATATATATCTCGAGCGATCCACAAAAATAAGCGAACATATATCACATTCACTTCATAGCAGGTGAGTCTGTGTGCTCTCAAATGCCAGGGCCAAATTTGAGTTCCAGTCTGACCCTGGGTAGAAGGGTGCCAGTATATGTAGTGATAGTGTGCTGCACATAGTTTTACTGCACTTATAAGACCTAGTGCTATTCCAGACTAGGCGTAGGCCACACTGATGAATATTCACACTCTCCCTAAATGAAAAATGTTCTTCATTACATGGAGAATTCTGTTTTCAACAATCAGAAGTGCTCACAAAAAATCCAAGTGTGTCCTGGGTGGCAGTGATGTAGCGTGGGGGGGGGGGGGAAAGCAAAATAGGCGGTTGACCTGGGCACTAAATTTAACGGAGGTGAAAAATTTGCCCCAAATGCCAAATGTTCCAGAAGGACTTCCGATCACTGAGCGGCACCCGCAAGCACCGCTTCTTCTTGGAGTGGCGCAGCAGTGAGTGCCATCCTGACGGGTGACTTTATTTCATATTTGGCTCTCTATTCATGGTTTTTTGTTGTTTTTTACATTTCTTTCTTGTTATGTCATCCGCTGCGCTTCTGTTGTCATCTTTGTAACTTTGTCACTTGCTGACAGTTATTGTTGATATGCTAGCTGCACGATTTCTTCTTTAGTTCTGGTCATAGACTTGTAATTAATGATTATGGCTACCATAGATCGTATCTTTACTTACTTTCCTGGCTACTTTGACCCCAGGCTATATCATGGCCTTTAACAAAAAACATTACCACTTATGGGTATGTGCACATACAGTTTTTTTTTTAGCAGAAACTGAGCAAAAACTCTCCAAATCCTCCTGCCCCCCAAAAAAAATAAAATAAAAACTTCTCAGAAACATTGAGTTTCTGTTCCAAATACTCAGCAAAAAAGGTACACTAAGACTATGTGCACACTGCGATATTTAGATGGCGCCGTGGCTGACGAGTTTTCCCCGGCGAATCCGCTTCAGGAAAATCTGGAGGGCGTTTCTTTGTTTAAAAAAAGTGAAGGAATCCAGTAAAGCGTCCAATAAAATCCATTTTCTTTAATAATCGCGTGTTTCTGATTGATGTTCTTATATATATGCAATGAATAAGGACATCAGTCAGAAACATAAATGCAATTATTAATGAAAATGGATTTTAATGGACTTGAAATAAAGAATAATCATTTTATTGGACCCTTTGGACAGCGCTGTCATTTTGACATTGCTTTGAAGTATGTTAATTTTATGGGTTTTTTTTTCAGGCAGATTCTGGTGTATACGCTCCTCTGTTCTATTTTTGATGAGGCTCTGCAGACCTTGTGCTCCTGGGAGGCAGATCCTGTTCTCTGGGTCACTGAAGGGCCCAGCAATCAAACTTGGGCTTCTGGGAGGCAGATCCCTGTTCTCTAAGTCACTGGAGGTCCAGCAATCAAACTTGGGCTCCTGGGAGGCGGATCCGTTCTCTGGGTAACTAGAGGTCCAGCAATCAGACTTGGGCTCCTGGGAGGCAGATCCCTGTTCTCTAAGTCACTGGAGGTCCAGCAATCAAACTTGGGCTTCTGGGAGGCGGATCCCGTTCTCTGGGTAACTAGAGGTTCCAGCAATCAGACTTGGACTCCTGAGAGGAAGATCCCTGTTCGCTGGGTCACTGAAGGGCCCAGCAATCAGACTTGGGCTCCTGGGAGGCAGATCCCTGTTCTCTAAGTCACTGGAGGTCCCAGTAATCAGACTTGGGCTCCTGGGAGGTGGATCCCGTTCTCTGGGTAACTAGAGGTCCCAGCAATCAGACTTGGCTCCTGGGAGGCAGATCCCTGTTCTCTGGGTTACTGAAGGGCCCAGCAATCAGACTTGGGCTCCTGGGAGGCTGATCCCTGTTCTCTGGGTCACTGGAGGTCCCAGTAATCAGACTTGGGCTCCTGGGAGATGGATCCCGTTCTCTGGGTAACTAGAGGTCCCAACATTTAGACTTGGGCTCCTGGGAGGCAGATCCCTGTTCTCTAAGTCACTGGATGTCCCAGCAATCAAATTTGGTCTTCTGGGAGGCGGATCCCGTTCTCTGGGTAACTAGAGGTCCCAGCAATCAGACTTGGGCTCCTGGGAGGTGGATCCCTGTTCTCGGGGTTACTGGAGGTCTCAGCAATCAGACCCCTGCAATCAGTAAGTTAATCCTTGTCCCATGGATAACAGATAATATTATATTGAGAATAACACTTTATTGACCAACCCTGAAAAGGCGTTAATGGCCATCTTTGCATAATGCAGGAGAAATTGTTTAATTTTCAGCTCTTTTTGGGTTTCAAATAAATTACTTTGTCGTTTTTATATTTTTTTGTGATTTAAAGATAGAATACATTTTTTATACTGTTCAAATTTCTTATTAAATTACCTGAATAATTCATAAGGTTATTATGGTAATGTGGATACTTCATCTGTTTAGGGTTTTATAATGTGTAATAAAATGTGATTTGTACTAAATCATTGCATTTTTCATTTTTGGTGAAATGGCAGTGGCATGAGGGGAGTTATTATTATTATTAATAATAATAATAATAATATTCACAGCCAGAAGTGTTTGGCAGCAGATTTTCCCCTCAAAGTAAAGGCTCATTCACATGTCTGTTTTTCACATATAAGTGCTATATGTTTTTCACAGATAGACTATCACAGGTTCCAGGCTATTGGGTTGATCACGTCAGTGATGTTTTTGCGGACTGAGTGGTCAAACAAAATCCCAGAGACAAATCCGATATTGATCCGAGTCTCAGATCAAACTTGGAAATGAAAGTCTATGGGTTCGTGAAAAAAAATCTTACAGCACTCGGATGACATCCGAGTGCCGTCCGTTTTTCTCTGACTGATAGAAGGTGGAGAAACTGTTTTTTTTTTCTTATCAACTAAACAATCTGATGAAACTTTGAATAAGCTCTGATGAAACTGATAGATGAATGAGTCCTAAAGTAAAGTCCTAAGTAAAACTTGAGCTGTCCGTTTTTCAGAATAAGGTGTCATGTGCACACGATTTCTGGCCATTATTTACATGAATTTACAGGAAGTCCTAACGCTGCAGCTCCTGCTGTGAGCTCAATAGCGCTGACAATTGCGGACGTAGTGCCTTTGCCAGGATTGTACTGTAGTCTTTGGTCCGTCTTCTGGCAGCAGAGGTCGGTCTCCGGTACCTTCCACTGCCCCTTGTCCATATACTGATGTGGCTAATAAAGGCACGGGCCACAGTCCTGTGCGAGCCCAATGTGGCCCCTTAACTATCTTAACTGGGGTAGTCAGGTAACAAGGGTCAGGACAACTATTCTCTGCCCACGTCAGGGTGCAAGTGTCAGTCTCGTGTGTGGTCTCTCTTGGGGCAGCGCACGTGCGGTACTCACGGTCACATAGTATACGGCATCCGGTTCTCTGGTAGTCACTGGACACACACTGCGTGTCCCGCCTTCCCTGGTCCCTGCTGTTGGCGGCGGGCGTCGCTGGTCTGCATGGTGCTGGTGCTCCCGGCCGGAGCACTCCTCTGAGTTTACTGCAACACCCGGCTCTGCTCTGCTCAGCGTGCACGGCTCTGCTCTGCACGGCTCTGCTCAGCACAGCTCTCTCTGCAGGCGACAGGGGCTCCTTCTATATGGCCCGTCACCACGCCGGTACTCTCTAGTGGGGGAAGAAGAGTGTGCAGCTCACTGCAGAGTGCGCCACTCACCGCTCTGCTCACTGCGCTGCCCTCTCCACTGCTCTGCGCCGGCGCCAGACTGATCTCTTTCGCGCTTTCTCTTTCTCCTCTTCAGCCATCCCTTCCGAAAGCAGAAAGCCCCTCCTCTCTAGAGCTACCCCCAGGCAACAGGGGAAGGTCCGCCTCACTCAGGCTTCCCCCCGGGAACAGTGGATGCAGCCTCTCTAGTTCTGGACCCAGCAAGCAGGTACCCGCTGCCACGTCAGTCATTCTACACATACATCGAACACACAGACATGGGGGGTTCCTGCGCTCCTGTCTCTATGTAGCGCATGTCCAAAACAAAGCATGGAGGACATTATGCAGCAGTACTTAGAAATGTAGCTGTGAATCCAGCACTGGGGTGAGATTAATACTAGAAAGTAGCTGCATTGGTCTGTGGTGTGTATGCGCCTCTTTTTCAATCTGCTTCCCATTATGCTCCTACCTTCTCCATAGACTTTAATAAGCAGATGTAATCTGCCTGGCAGCCCCTCTTGATTTGAACAGAGTGTCTGATGAGATCAGGAGTCAGCAGAAGAAGCGACTAATAGAGGCAGAAGAATATTTTTCTGATAAGATATATTAAAAAGTTTATTATCTTTGCTTGGGCTATTGACTTATGCAAAGCTGTGACTCCATGAAGTTATGAAATGAAGTTTACTATTAAATGACAGGCAGCAGAGACGTTACATGGTTCTCGTGTAAGTCGTAAAAATGCTTTTGTCAACTAAAGGTACTGCCACACTTAGCAATCTCGTTAGCGATCACGATAACGACGCAAGCTAACGAGATCGTTGGTGTGATCGCTTTTAGGTCGCTAGTAGCTGCCAAACAGGAGATCTCATAAACGACACATCAGCGGTCAGCGATCTCTTTAACGACTTTGGCGGTCGTTAGGATCTGTCATTAGCATGTACTGAACGCTTCTGATTCATAATTTCCAGCATCGCTCCTTCTCTCTGCGTCCTGCTAGCCTGCTTTGCAACTTCTGCGATCCTCTCTGTGACGCAAAAGAGAACTTACAGATATTGCGATCCACTCCATGACGCAAAACAGTCATATGCGTCACAAACGAGGTCGCTCGTCGTTCGCAAAAGGTGCCAAACACAGCGATATAGGCTCACCAGCGGGACGCCAACGATCAAAAAACGGTCCAGAACGCTAGTGAACGATCAGCGACATCACAGCAGGGGCCACGTCGTTGCTACATGCCACACACAACGACGTCGCTAACGAGATCGCTAAATAGTGACGTTTTTAGCGATCTCGTTAGCGATCTCGCTTAGTGTAGCATACCCTTTAGCCTTCAGTTCTCATCAGGCAACCTGCTGAGCTGGAGTGGTATTAATGCCTCAACAGTACTGTATGTAACAGCATGCAGAGGCGTATCTGGGGGGTAAGCGGGGCATCTGCCCTGGGTGTAGCCAGCAGGGGGGCTCCTTTGGGCTGACATGGCAGTCTGGCTCACATAAGGTCGGCTCCCAGTGATTAATTTGTTGTAATGGAGGTAGGTGTGGGGGTAGAAGAAATAGGATTTCAGGACCCATTTTCGGGGAGTGGGGGAAAAGAAATAGGATTTGAGGACATAGTTTGGGGGAGAAGAAATAAGGTTTGAGGCCACAGTTAGGGGGAGGGGGAAGTGGGATAAATTTGAGGACACAGTATGAGGAGAAAGGGGGGTGTTGGGGGGCATGTATGAGGAAACAGAATGAGGGGGAATGTATGAGGACACAATATGGAGAGCAAGTGGGAAATGTATGCAGTGTCAAGAAAGAGAAGAATGTATGAGGACACAGTATAGGGAGAGAGGGTGATGGGATGAGTACAGACAGTATGGAGAGTTGGTGGGGATGTGTGAGAAGGCAGTATGGATATTGAGGGGGTAAAAAATGTGAGCAGACAGTATGGTTAGCAGGGCAATTGTGAGAGGAGACAGTATAAGGAGGGAGGGGGAAATGTGTGAGCAGACTATTGAAGAGAACAGTGTGAGGAGCCAGTATTGGAGGGAAAAGTGTGAGTGGGTGCAGAATAGAGACTGAGTAGTGTGGGGGGTAGCATGGGGGACAGTGCAAGGGCACAGCCAGGCGGCATCACTAAACCAAGTAGGGGGAGTGTGATGAGGGGGCATAGTATAGAGGCTGGGCCCTATACGGGGGAACATTGTGAAGAGTTGGCCCAGTATGGAAAGGAGAGGGCAGTGTGGAGGGCATGCACCATAAGAAGGACAGTGTGGGGGTCATATTTTGTGCAAGGAATATAGTGAGAGGCAATTATTTATTCAGGGGCTCTGCATAGATATGTTTATTTAAGACCATAAAGATAGCAGTGTCATTATAAAGGGCATCATGTGGGGATGTGGTGCACAAGACCGGATAAGATGGAAATGTAAGGGATACCACGTGCCTACCCCTAAAAGTTTGGTACCATTTACTGGTGCTATTTCATCCAAGGACATCGCGTGGGCTGATGTCCTTGGATCTGGGGCGAAACAGACAAGGGAACCTCCATGCTCAGAGACTTTGCCAAAGGAGGACGCTGTGTTAATGCAGGAGGTGGTGGGATCCCGTATGGTACTAGCGGACGTAAGACAGGAGGCAGAGAAAGGGAACGTTGTGAACTGTGTGGACACTGATGCTAATGCTGTCACTGATCAGGATGTGCTGTCCCAGGGGCTATTTTGCGGTAGCAGTGGATCTGTGTTTGGCGGGTGCTAGCGCTGAACTATTCATTACCAGCCTCGGACAGTAACCCTTTCACTGACAGGGCCTTGGCAAAATACTCAAAAAAGCATGAATGAAGTGCAGCAGATCCACACACTTAATGGCTTCATATAAGATAAGATAGTAAAATATTTTGACTGCTTAGATCTAAAATATTTTTTAGTTACATATGTCCTTTCATTAACTTTTGTAAATTAAAAAGTAACCTGTCCCCAAGTAATTGTCCGAAAATGCCCGATCGATGCTGAATGCGTGTGAATATCAATCAGTACTAACAACACAGTGCCTCAGAAGTTTTATTCCCCGCCCCTGAGGATTCTTAAGCCATTCAGCAGAGCTGGACAGGAGTTGTCACTGGCACTCCGTATCCAAGAAGGTGGGACCTTTCAGGTTCTAAGGAGTCAAGAGGATGGAGCTTACTAATTTACCCTTGATTAGTGAATATGTAAATTAAAGAAGAACCCGTCCCCAAGTAATGCTCCGAAAATGCCCAATCAATGCTGAATGAGCGTGACTATTAGTCCACACTAACTGCACAGCTCCTCAGAAGCTTATTTCTACCCCTCCCCTGAGGACACTTAACCATTTGGTATAGCTGGAGTTGAGTTGTCACTGACACTCTGCAGCCCAGAAGGTGGGAACTTCCTAGTTCTAAAGAGTCAAAAGGGTGGGGCTTACTAATTTACCCTTGTCTGATGACCATGTAAATTAAAGGGGAACCTGTCCCCAAGTGATGCTCCAAAAACACTGGAACAATGTAGAGTGAGTGGGAACATCAGTCAGTACTAACTACACAGCTTCTCAGAAGTTTATTCACCTTCCCTGAGGAACCTTTAAGCCACTCGGTAGAGCTGGAAAAGAGTCATCCACAGCCCATGAGGTGGGAACTTCCTTCTTTTAAAGAATCAAAAGGGTGGGGCTTACTAATGTATCCTTGATTGGTGACCATTTATTACAAGAAATTGTACCATGTTCGCCTTTGAACACAGTTCACTTTAAATGGGAGCCAGCAGAACTTGTGATAACCAAGAATAATTTTGTAATTGTGGAAATTTGGTGAAGATTGTGCATAGACGTGGACGTCCTTTCTGATATAATCCATGCCCTTTATCCTGAGGAATCAATTAGCTTATGATGCATCAGGTATAGATGTGCAAATTCTCTCTTCAGAGAGGAAAGGACTTGATCTCTAATGGATGTAGCAATCCTAAAAGTCAATATAGACACTTTAACGAGCCTTACCAACTAATTTGGGATAACAAGCCAAACAGGAATCTCCATTTGCAGACTCATGTTTCAGGGTGTTTGCCCCTCTTCAGTTCAAATAAAGGAGATCTTATATGGCTAGGTGAGAGGCCTCTGATTGGGGTCTAAGGTGTAATGTTTCTCCTTATGGAGAGTGACATGCTGGTCTTGCCAGTGTAAGGAGACTTATAGGCCATGCAATGTCCTCTTCCACTATGACTCTGGTTACATGAGAGACCTTTGGTTTGTGGTCTAAGGATGAACACATGGATCATAAAAAATGTTGATAAATAAGTATTTTTTACCAGCAGCAGAACAAAAAGAAAATAAAAAGAGTTGTGTGTAAGGCCAAGTTTATATGCATACGATGATACAACAAAACCCTATAAGGAGGACAAGAACTAGCAGTGTAAAGCTAGCCACACGCATTAGATGAAAGTTTGGCCAAACCCTATGATTTTGCAGGGACATGTCTACTATCTAATGTGTATGAAGGTGTCTTAAATCTCCATGATGGCAGATATCTGGAGTTAAAAAAGGATTGAGCATGTTAAATTTCAACATGCCTATTCGTTTGTTCTTATTGGAGAAATGCTGCTACTTGAGGGTAGTCTTTTTGTTAGCGTGAAAACTTCTGTAGATGTGGATGTACTCTTTCATCATCTTGCAGGGACCTAGCGCCGCCAAAGACTTGAATGGATGAGTCACATCTGATTTATGGAAACCAGAACCTGCTGCCATTTTTTTTACACGTAGATTCGGTCAGTGAAAAAAATCACTCATCTGCAGTGCCCCATTGAATTATATTGGTCTGACTGATGTCCATTTCCAATAAATGGGAAAAGGCAAAAAATCAGAGAAGATGGTTACTGTGTATTTTGGTGCGGACACCTGCAGAAAAAACACGCAACATTTATTTTACGCTTGAACACGGCCTAAAGGGGTTATCTCGTATATAACATTTATCACCTATCCACAAGGTTAGATGACTGCTGAAACCCTGACCAATCCTAAGGAGAAGGGTCTCAAAGGTCTTGTAGAAACAGATCTGTAGTGAGCATGTGTGACCACCACTATAGACTATGTATGGAGCAGTGGTCGTACATGCTCAGTACCGCTCCATTCACACAAAAGACTACGGGATCAGTAGTCAGACCCCCCAGAGATTATACTCATCTCCTCTCCTTTGGGCAGATGATACTGCATGTTGTTTACGGGCAATCCGTTTACGATACACGGTCTATGATTTGTCACACATGGTAGGTGGCACTATCACAGTGCAAGTCACGTTATATGCATATTATTACACCGCCATCTCTCCATATTCCATATATAGGGTTAAACGACCAATATAACTATAACTAGAATCTCTAGGACTGCTGTAACGATTACTATGTCCTTCAACGCTTTCATCCTTATATGATATAGTTTCACCCACTCACAACCCAAACCCCATCATCACCACATTCTCCAAATAATATCACTAAATTAGGTGCAATTCACAATCAAGGCGGCTGTCAAACTTTTGGGTTAAAGTAAATCTCCAGCTTTAACCGTCTTCTAGAAGATGGCATTGGTGGGGATCACCTTCTACCATGGAAACTATCGATAGGACTGGCCCTGCCAAGGAGGCATAAGTGATGATGGAGAGAGCACCCCACCAGTGACTTGTCAGAGTCCTCTCTGATAGTAAGTAGGGGCATGCTCAATGGAGAAGGGGGCTCTTGTAATAGGGCTGGCTTACGACCTCCTATTCGGAGCGACGTCGGTCTGGACCGTCACCACCCCCATTATTTTCTCCCTTGGAGCAAGCATTGAAGTATCTGTAGAGGGTGAAGTGGAACGGCAATGGGCCCAAAGTGACTGCAGAGGCGACCAGTACTGTATTTATACCCTTCTCTAGTATCAAATCTGCATATGTACAAATAGCTGCAAATCCTGGGAGGAATCCAGCCACGAGAATAGGATTTATATTAAAAATAGTAGCAATATCCAGGACATCGATCCAGAGGACACATGTCCGATACATTGGGACTACAGCGAGTATGATACCGGTGGCATTTGATGTAATTTCCTGCTCCTTTCATATATGAAGGCCATCACCTACCAATGATTGTACCCTGGTTGGTAGCTACACGTTGCTATAAATGTTTTATTGTTTCGCCTTCTTCCACATTAATATTAGTATTAGTCCTGGTGCCACCTTGGCTCCAGTTATGGCATATTCATACCAACGTCACTTCCTCATGGCATCTGAAATCTTCCATATCGTCCACAACCCAACTGTAAGAACTCAAGGGGTGAGCATGTTCCTCAAGCGAATCCACAGTCCGGAGGCGAAACGTTTGCTATATATGAGGGTGCTCCGAAGCTCCTGAAAGAGGACGAAGGTTTCCTTGGTTCATTGCATCCAGCTTTTTTGTGTTTTTTTTTTTTTTTGCACCCAAAACCTTTGGAATATTATACATCACTGAAGCAGCAAAATGAAGATCTCAATTCGCAACTGATTGTCTCCAGAAGTCTCTTCCCTCTTCATATCTTATATATGTATATGCATATATACACACATACCTTTTTTATATATAATATATATTTATCTGCTTCTTGAAATTCAAAGAAAGAATGGTAAAACGATGCAAGGTTTGTCATCAAACGAAGGAGGAAAACCCAGCGATTGGGGCGCGGGATGTTGGGGCAAGACTGCTCGGGGGCCGATATAGGGGGTTTTGCTGGGTTGGAAGGCTCGGAGGCTGCTGAGGGGTTGGAGTCCGGCTGGGTTTGGGTCTATATAGACTGCCTTGTTGACTGCTGTTGCTGTTGGGTATGATACAGTGTTCAGAGTCCTCGGGCTCGTCTGTATAACTGTAGGCATGTGCCCTGGAGATGCCTTTCTGCTGACGTCGCCAGGAGTTGTAATAAGTGGGGTCACTGATGTAATGGTTGACAAAGGAGTGGGTTTTCTGCTGGTTCTGATCCACTTCATATTCACTGTCGCTCCCCTGCATCAAATACAAAGCAAAAGTAAAAACTGATTAGCATTTCGGATACCAAACTATGCTTTACCATACACTTTATGTGGACAAAAGTATGTGCCCCCTCCACTTTACACTACAGGAGCTTTTCTGATCTCCCATTCTACATACAAATAGATGTGTGGTTGGCCCCTCTGCTGATATTTTATTTTTCTGGGAAGACCTTCTACAAGATTTTGGAGGCATCTGAGGGAATTTTTGATCCTTCATCCAGAAGAGCATTTCTGATGTTCGATGGGGCTGAAGTCCGGAATTTTGTGTGGCCGGTCATGTTCTCACCAGCAAACTCCTCAACAATGTCTGTACAGACCTTGTGCACTGGGTACAGTCATGGGGACCAGAAAAGGGCCTTCCACAAACTGTGCCCACAAAGATGGAAGAATACACAAAGTCTTCTGCTGAAGTATTAAGATTTCCCTTCACTGGAACTAAAGAGCTGAGGCCGACCCCTGAAATCCAGCCTATAGCATTATCCTCCTCCACCAAACTGAAGCCCATGCTTTTTATTGAACCCGTACACCACTCTGACAGGATTTGTGCACTGTCACCTGAGATGCACACCTCTCGGGAGGGTTTTTTGCGTGACCAATGGGGATGTCAGGACCGGGACCTCCACTGGTCTGCTTGCAATTAAAAGAGAAGGCAAAGAATAACTAAACCTTTATTACTTTTTTATGTAAGATTTCTTGTCAGTGAAACTAAGGGGCAGAGGTCGACCCTGACAAACAAGCCTATGGACTTTATCCTCCTCCACCAAACCCTACAGCGGGCAAAATGCAGTCAGGCAGGTAATGTCCTCCTGGCATTCACCACAATTAGATTCGTCCATGAGATGCCAGATAGAGAAGTGTGATCCATCACTGCACAGAACATGTCTCCTCCAGAGTCCAGTGGTGGTGACTTTACACCACTCCATCTGATGCTCAGCATTGTGCTTGGTGATGTAAGGCTGCATGCAGATGCTCGGCCATGAAGCTCCTGGCCGGGGCGCAGTGTTTGTGCTGATGTTAACACCAGAGGAGGTCTGGACTCTGCAGTTATGGGGTCAGCAGAGCATTATTGACATCCATTACAACCACATGCAGCTTTTTCAGACTCCTGAATGTGAAATCTAACTTGTTGTCCATTTTTCCCTACAAACCGATATCTGAGGTGACTGATTGTGTGTACTGTGGGTTTACTGACATGCTCAGGCTGGACCGGACCGGGAATATCTGGAATGAACACGGGCAATAAGAATAATCACAAGAGTGATCCACAGAGAAGATACGGGTACACCAACCCGGGCACTCGTTCTGCTGCCCGGACGCTGCCAATCAAGGATTTAACCCTATGGAAGAGATTCTGTAAGCTGCTGCCGCCTATTTGTCTTGGAGAAGGTGCGGTTTGTTTACCTTGTCGGCTCGTACAGAATAGTGGCGTTCCATAGTAATGGCATTTTACGCTGGCAGTTCTGACAGGCGGCCGACTGTGCCCGCTCTTATAGATCTAATTCATCAAGTGACCAGTGCCCTGCCAGGAGTAAGACATTTTAACAAGTTGGTAAAAACTGGGATTTTCTGGCAGATTTTCTCCTCTTGTAATTGATAAAACTAGAGAGTGTTAATTGTATAACTGGTAATAGGATTTCCAGCCATAGATACGCCTACATGTCTATGACACAACGCTTTGTGTAGCAGGGTCATTTTGTACATAAATGACCTATTAAACTGGTTATTCCCATCTTCATGAATGGACACTGTCGGATAGTGCTTGTCAAAACAAGCACTTTTGCAATTTACTGCTTATTAAAATTTTCAGCTGTTCATGAGATATTAACATGTTCCTTTTGTTTACGGCTTGTAGCCTTGGAGACCGACCACTGCTGATTGACAGCAGAACATGCACAGTACGTACACTATATTTTTTTATTGCGCTTGTAAACGCTGTTTTGAAGCTGGCCAGGATCTCTGGAGCGTGCTGTTACCTCCTAATCCCAGCCAGCTTCAGCACAGTGCTTACAGTGGTCGGTCTCCTAGGCAACCAGCTGTAAACAAAAGGAAAGTGGTAATCTCTCAAGAACGGCTGCAAAATTAAATGAGCAGTAACTTGCAAAAGTGCTTCTTTTTACAAGCCAAATTTGAGAAAATCCATCTATGTAGATGAATATAGCCCTTTAAGGAATTCTGAGTTCGATGAGGGTGGGAGGTTTATTAACCAACTACTGACCCATGGTGAAAAACTTTAAATGCATTTCCAAAAAGGGTTGATCACCCCTGAATATATTCACATCTGTCTCGTTTTTTCATCATTGTAGATGGATCTTACTGTCCTGCTCATCCCAAGAATCATATTTTTGAAGCAGCAGAAGGCCTAATAGATCCCCTCAAGAAAAAAAAAGGGTTGAGGGCAACTGGAAGCCTCACCGCCACTATTGCTAGAACACTGCTGTGTAGTGATCAGAGGTCAGGCTATAATATCCTAATCTTCGCCAGCAATGCAAGACGAGTGCCAGAGTTCCCTTCTTGCTCATATTCACTTTGGACCTGGGACTCTGACTTCACCGTCCTGGAGCCTCACAGTGGGGGAAAAATGGCAGATTTCAGGGTAAGATAACTAGCAATGGACTTGATAATTTTGACTCACTAAGTAGGCCACAATAAATGATGGTGGACCATGACATGCGAAGATGATTGGGCACAGGCACCATAGTATTAACCGTTTGAGTCCAATCTGCATCTCCGCAGAAAAGTACACGGACCCACTGCGTTGAAGCATGATGTGACCCTTGAGAAGGCACAGGTGATGGGCAAGGTTAGGGGGCATTGTTAGTCTGGGCTGAAGGCCTCCCCATGCAATATGTTTATTGTGTTTTTGGAACTGGACAAATAATAAAAAAAATTCAACTTATATTCAGCACCTTGCTGTAGTCATGCCCCCTTTGAGCATGATTGACAGGCTTTAGACTGCATGTGACTTCCTGTTTACTCTGTTCCCGTCACAGCCGTGCTCTGCAGTTGGCTTGCCGAAATGGTAAGCTATGACCAGTGCTGTGAAGGGAAGAGATGTAGTGGGAGGAGAGTGAACTATGAAAAAGACAGAAGTGAGGGTCTGTCAATCACATCCAGGGGTATGTGACTACAGCTACTGCACCTGGACTAGTCTCGGTAAGTAAACGCCTCCCAGACTAGTCCTGGTTTATTAGCGTACAGCGAGATCCTGAATATTAGTTGACTTTTCTCATATTTGCGCAGGTCCAAAAAATGTTGCAATAAATGAGGAATATGATGGTTCAGAGTCCGCGCTGCCAAAGGTTCAAAGATCCGATCACACATGAAGGTGAGGCATGAATGAGGTTTATGTCAACGCATTTCAAGGTTTTCAAACCTCTTCATCAGGACCAAACCACAATGATTTCCAAAACGCAACAAACCTTTTAGTGCAATACATGAATAAACGTCTGAAAGGTCAGGAGGAGACCTGTCAGGTTCCCATTAAAAGTAACATGTCCTGCTGAAGTTGGTATCTGATCTGCAGGTAGGATGACAGAGTTGATCAGAATGATGTTCATTCTTGTAGGAAAAGTTTCAGTAAAACTTACAAGGGATTAAAATAAATAAAATGCATTTGTATGCACATGAGTCCAATGGGTGGTCCTATCAGCTGCCAATCACCAGTAGGACCGCCCACTGGACTGAAGGATACAAACTCCGGGGATTTCACTGAATAATTTACAAAACCGAAAGAGGAAGAAATGAACTGGAGTATAAGTTGGTATAAATGCAATGTGTAGGAGCATGTTCACACTGGCTATTAAACAGACAAAACCTAACATAGGCATAAAATGAACATATACCCTGCTGTAAGGAAGTAAAAAGCAATAGTGCACGTAAATAACATAGGGTACTTGGTAAACACTTTTTTTATCAAAAAAAGCATAAAACCCCTCCCACCGCGACAAGGTGTACCCCAATCGGGACGGTCCTAACCTCTACTGTAGATATGGTGCGGCCTCCCTTTCTTTGAGCTGGGCATTACATTTATATAGCTTCATATGGCTGGGTGTTCATAGTTGGGCCTCAGTCTTGCTCGGCCCTTGTTCACATTGACGTCACTTTGACACATGGTAAGGTTTTACTACTAGAGATTAGGACCATCCCATTTGGGTACACCTGGGAGATGGTATTATTTGCTCAGTCTGGCGAAATAATAATAATCTTTATTTTAATATAGCGCCATATTCCGCAGCGCTTTACAGTCTGAACATATTATCATTTCTGTTCCCAATGAGGCTCACAATCTAAATTCCCTATCAGTATGTCTTTGGAAACATACAGTATAGAGATCACTATAACAAAAAATGAAACATGGGGCCCCAGTGTCGGCCTATATGGGTGAGCAAAGGGTCATAAACATCACAGCATTTTGACACAGCCTGTCAGAAGGTCATACGGCGGGTAAGTAAATAATTGTCAGTAAATTCCGCATTGACACCTGGATTTACAGGTAAAGAGTAATCATTGTGTTTTACGAGACAACCCAAGACAAAATCATTCCTGGGTAGCAATGAATGGGTTAAAGTCAACCTCGGTGGATTAGTAGATATGTTGTTTTTTCTATTTTTTTCTCCTCCAGCGCCCCAGAGAAATATTCCCGTGACGGCTGCTTGCAGACGGCAGATTTTCTCTATTTCCTGGGTCAGTTTTTTTTTTTTGCTTATTGTCTGCGGAGTATCTAAGGTCTAGACACACCCTGTAAACGTGCGGCCATGCCTGGGAAAGAAACTCCCTGTAACCTCAAAAGATTGCCTTTCATGGTGACAATCGCGGGCATTGTGTCGTTGCTGAAATCAATACGTCCTATCTGGAGCAGCGTGTTCTGTATATGCCTATCTGGCTCATGATAGCCCCATTATCTAACCTCAAGCCCACAGAAAGCGATAACACAATGTAGAATTGTCGTCATTAATAAAGGCGATATGCTATATACAGTATGACATGGCTGTATGGGTGTAGGACCCGTGAGGATGACCATGCAAAGTAAGGCCAAATCAAGGTCATAGAGAGAAATTTGCTGACTGGAATGATGTATACGGCTTGGAGTAACATGAACCCCTGAGGAAGCCACCTCCTGTGGCGAAACGTATGGGATTCTCATTCCCAAATTATGCCTTTTCTATGAGTCAATTCCCCGGGAGACTATGAACAAGACACTTTACTGCCATTTTTACTGATTTTATATTATTTTGATACTTTATTATTTATATATTATGTGTACATCTGAATTGCAAGGCTCTTCATTATTGTATATGATTTGTCATCACTCTACGGGTAGCGACAATTTATACCCATTTTAGATATTTATTATATTTACATGGCCCTATTGTTTATTATGCCCGTCATATTGTTTGTTTCCCAGTGCCAGACTTTGGCCCAGGAAGCAGATTCTGGTGCAAAGTACACATTTGTAAATGTTTTTTTTTCTTGTCCTGTCTAGATTTTTAGGTTTGCTATTTAATAAAGATTTACAATGTTTTTCAGACTTTAGGTGTAAAGAAGTGAAGTTTAATGCCATAGGGGAGGTAATAGATCTTTTATTAATGTTCTCTGCAACATGTGTATGGTACACATAAAGCTTTACAGCACACACATTATATACTTGCAGCAATGTTCTGTATATGTGTGCACTGCAGAATGTACAGTACATGCACACTCAGATCTGCTACATACACACACACACACACACACACACACCTGAGCTACATCATCAACACACACAGCTCAGCTAGATCATCAGAACACACACAGATCAGCTACAACATCCTCAAAATACAAACACAGCTCAGATTTAACACATTGAACTCGGCTATGTCATCATCAAAGCACGCACACTGGGTTGTACTTGGACTGGATCCCCCTTGAAACATCCATTAGGTTAGGTGGGAGTCTCTTCTGGGAAGGACGTTGTCTCCCCAATGCTGGCAGAATATATGGGAAAAGGCGTCCAAATCCTCTATCTGCACCCTTTATAATGAAAACCAATATAACATTTTGATGTTTTGGTATCACACTCCAGAGCTCCTTCATAGACTGAACCACCAGCTCACAAATATTTGCTGGCGTTGTTGCTCAGCACCGGGTTCTCAGTTCCACATTTTCTGGTCTAGCCCTGGGCTGGCCGGATTTTGGGAAAAGGTGAAAACCTTAATATAAAAGGTTCTATATGTGGAGGTTGAGTTGGACCCTGCTATATACCTCCTAAATGTTTCCCCTAGAGGGATGGGCAAGAATTCGACCAGACTGCTGTTACATCTGTTGACGGCAGCTAGATGTTTGATGCCCTTCATTGGAGACAGACTACTCCCCCTCTTATCAGAAGGTTTTGGATAGAATAGCCAACATCCGCAGGATGGAGCACATGACAGCCTTATTGAATGCGAGTTTGGACAGATTTGAGACCGTCTGGGCTCCTTGGGATTATTATAGGGCCCAAAACAAAAGTTAGGAGCATGTTGGTTTTTGAAATCTTTCCTCTTCCCTTTTCTTCCCTATGTCTTGTCTTATTTAGTATTGTGATTATATAAAAATTGCAATATAAGTATGGAGATGGAGTCATCTTAGCTTGGCATCGTTTAGAACTGCTGTTGGACTTTCTGTCTTTTTCTGTTCTATTGCACAACATGTTTTGATGCCACTGGGGGAAATGTCATTCATTCTAATTGTACTCCATTCTTTCTGACCCTCTAATTTGTAAGCCAAATTGTAATTGTTTTGTCTCATTTCTGATTGTAAAATTTTATAAAATTTAATAAAAATTAGTTATTAAAAAAAAAACACACGCTGTTCAGCTATAAGACATTCATCTCAGCAACATCATCTAAACACACATGCATCGCTCAGCTACATCATCAAAACAGATACAAATCAGCTGCAACACACTTGGTTCAGCGACATCATCACAGCTACACTGTCAGCTACAACACACTCCACACTGCTGCATAATCATCAAAACAGACACAGATGAGCTACTACACTCTTCAACAGCTAAATCATCAAAGCACGCATGCAATGCTCAGCTACAACACTCTTATCTCAGCAATATCATCAAAACACACACGCACAAATTCACATTGCGCAGCTACAATACTCAGCTATATCATCATCATTAACATAAATACGGATGAGCTACAACACACTCAGTTCAGCTACAGTATCAAAACACACATACTATACATTACAGCATTTTGATGTTTCTTCCAGATGCTTGCACTATTCAGGATCTTTAGCATCCATACAACTTTAGAGATGTGAAGGTCTTGGTAACTTTCTCTCCTGCCCTGCACCGATCAGATAGATCGGTGTCAGCCAGAAGGAGAGAGCTGTGCCTGCATGGTTCTCTGTGATGGGAAAGGACACTGTGTCAGCGTTCTCCTTGATCAGTGGAAGCTGCCTCCTTACTATAAGGGGGTACACACTTTTTAGCAAGATTTTTTCTTGCCAAAAAGTGCATCTTATAGTCCAAAAATTACAGTAAATTATTTAAACTTAGGAAGTGTAACCGATTTTTCTTTTATCAATCTCTTTCCTCCTTTTTGAATTACATAAACCATAGGAGTCATTTGGAGGGAGATAAATAAGACCTCTTGGGTTGGATTTGCAAGTTTTAGGATTCTGCATATGGTGGGAAAATGCCTCTGTCTCATTCTTACGTCTATATGGCCGTGTTGACATGTTGGGGCTTAGATTACATTTTTGCCAGGATTTACCAAAAATCGATGCAAAATTGTAATGTGCATCATGTGTGGGTGTTGGTTTTATAAAGGGAATTATCCTTTTAAATCATCTGTCATGGCTGTCGGAAGTTTCACAGCCACATAGTTAAGAACAATCTGAGATGCCCGTGGGGCAGGTGTCTATCACATAGTGTTGTTACCGCTCTCACCTGTGAGTCTGATACCTCCGAGGGCTTTTCCGTCAGGCTGCCGCTCTCTGCAGGAATTAAGTCGTTGTACTTGGCTACGTCTTCATCTGAATAGTGAAGGCTCCCGGGACTGGGACGTGGTGGAGACCTGGAAGGAAGGAGATTAATTAAATAGAAGAAATCTGTGGCAAAAAGTAAAGATATTAGTTATGTCAGGGATGGGCTTTTTGCAATTTAGAACAATTGTCAGTAGTCCAGGAAAATCATCCTCCATAATCATCACTTTCCAGAAGTTGGGTTGTGGACACCTTTGAAATAGAAAAATTGATTTTTACATATGCTAGAGGTTACCTCTAGTTAATAAAATTGCACATAATTTATGTCTGCAATTTTCATTCCTTCATTCATTTTCACACCTGATACGCAGTTTGCAGTCTGATCCAAGTTTCAGACTTTTCTTTTGTGGGAGTGCCCGTCTCAATAATATAGGCTGAATATGAGCGCTGAATGTCTTTCTCAGTAATAAACACTGGATCTGATCTTTGTGTCTCTCCCAGTAATATAGGCTGGATGTGTGGTCTGTGTGCCCTCCCAGTAATATCAACTGAATGTAATCTGTGTGTTTCTCACAGAAATATAGGCTGGATGAGAGCTCTATACATCCCTTGCAGTAATATAGGCTGGATGTGAGAGATCTATGTGTCTCTCCCACTAATATAGGCTGGATGAGAGCTTTGTGTATCCCTCCTATTAACATAGGCTAGATGCAAGCTCTATGTGTCTCTTCCAGTAATATAGGCTGGTTGTGAGGTCCATGTGTCCCTCTCAGTAATATATAGTAAATAAATATTGGCACAGTTCTATAAGGGAGGTGCTCCAGTAGGTTCCCAAACCGTATAATATATGTCAAAGACTGGGCACACTCATGGTTGTGTGAAGAAAAAGATTTTAATACGTACACCTGATCACTAGTTACAAACGTTTCGGTCAATATTGACCTTCATCAGTGTACTAAAAAATAATAATAGGTGATCAATGTATTTGTTACAAAATAGAAATAAAGTATTAACACATATATACAAGGGTCATAATGAGCTATGATAAATCTCAAAAGAGCCTAATCAGCATCAGGATTATCAAAAGTACTCAGGATGGTGAAATGGTATAGAAGAAATAAAACATGGACATACCTAGTGGCAGTGTGTACCCAATATAGTAGGGTATAGAGATTATGTCTGTGGATCAGATTAATCTAATATTATCATACTATCAGAAAAGCTGTGCTTACATTGAATAGAAAGATAACATACCGATTGCAGTGAATGATCAGCTATGAGTGATGCTGTGAACAGCTGTGATAGAGGACAAATACCAGTAAGTGGCTATAAACTATGTCAATAGAATCGTTATAGATGGAAAAGTAAATGAACATACCGCTTTAAATAAATCTCTGGATTAATTGCATGAAAATACAAACTGTGGAGGATATAACATAAGCGCTCATAAGGTGTGGAACCATGCAGTATAACACAATGCAGTGTGGTATCGCTGGTAATGTGCACTTACCCAGAGCAGACTATAGCACGTGTGGGGTCACAGTGACGCGGTATCCACCGCTTGTCTCGTGGTGGCAGGAAGTAGTGACTAGCCAGACTAAATAGAATTTGCGGTCTGCTAGTGGCGCTAAGCGTCAGACCGGAAGTGCTCATACCGGAAGTGACGTTGGCGCTGCTGTACAGAATGTAGAGGCAGCGTTCTGCGTTCCACAGGGACCGCTTGCGTTCCAGCTAAAGAGCGCATGTCAGGGATTTCGTGAAAGGAAGGTGCAGAGTGAAGGAGAAAGTGACCATCCAAAACAGACATGTTAATAGCGGTTCTGTAAGAAAAGACATAGGTATCAGTGAGCGATAATGTATAAATATAAACATAAGCAATGTTATGACATAATCATATACAATTTGAACAGATAAATTAAAGAAAAGAATGGAGATCATAATCTCTATTTAACCCCTTAGGGTATATTCATGGATCCAGTAAGCCTCTCTCCGTTTAAGCTGAGTTATACGGTCTCCACCCCTCCTTGATTGTGGTACATGTTCTAGTACTTGATAGCGTAATTGTGCTATATTGTGACCTGCCGCAATAAAGTGTTGTGGAATAGGTAACAGTGTATCTTTGCATCTTATAGTGGATTTATGCTTTGATATACGGATTTTTGTGTTACTCACCGTAAAATCCTTTTCTCCGAGACGCTCATTGGGGGACACAGGACTGTGGGTGTATGCTACTGCCGCTAGGAGGCTGACACTAAGTAAACATAAAAAAAGGTTAGCTCCTCCTCCGCCGTATACACCTCAGCACTGGCCGCAGGCAAACCCAGTTTAGTGCAAAAAGCAGTAGGAGGCTAAAGAATAAATTAATGTTAATACAGGTACAATATATCCAGAAGTAAATCTACTGATATAGACCCAAGCAAATAAAATTAACTTAGAAATCGAAGCCATCCGGCTAATAGGGAGGGAGCTGTGTCCCCCAATGAGCGTCTCGGAGAAAAGGATTTTACGGTGAGTAACACAAAAATCCGTATTTCTCCTTCGTCTCATTGGGGGACACAGGACTGTGGGACGTCCCAAAGCAGTCCCTTGGGTGGGAAACCGACTCCACAGTGTAATTTATAATCAAGCATTGCTTATATGTGCGCAACCGCGCCCTGAAGAATCCTTCTACCCAGACTGGCATCCGCAGAAGCCTGGGTATGGACATTATAATGCTTGGAAAAGGTATGCAGACTGGACCAGGTTGCTGCTTTACAAACCTGTTCCACTGAAGCCTGATGCCGAAGGGCCCAGGAGGCACCCACCGCTCTGGTGGAGTGAGCCTTGATCCCTGCAGGAACCACCGCGCCTCTGATGCGGTAAGCCTCCTGAATGGCTAACCGAATCCACCTAGCCAAGGTTGATTTAGAGGCAGCGAGTCCCTTCCTGCGACCTTCAGGGAGGACAAACAGCGTGTCCGTCTGTCGAAAGGACGCCGTCCGAGATACATATCTCCTGAGTGCTCTCACCAGATCCAGCGTATGGAGAGCCTTCTCCACTCGGTGCGTCGGAGCTGGGCAAAATGAGGGCAAAACAATGTCCTCATTAAT
Source organism: Oophaga sylvatica (assembly GCA_033576555.1). Classification (NCBI taxonomy): domain Eukaryota; kingdom Metazoa; phylum Chordata; class Amphibia; order Anura; family Dendrobatidae; genus Oophaga; species Oophaga sylvatica. The sequence goes on along the minus strand of JARQOD010000003.1, from coordinate 70,566,889 downwards.
ATGAAATGAGGACACGACTTTAGGCAAAAAAGGTGGAGTAGGTCTGAGCACCACCTTATCCTGATGGAAAAGCAAGTACGGAGCTCGACAAGACAGTGCAGCCAGCTCCGAAACCCGCCTTATGGATGTTATGGCTACCAAAAACACCACTTTCCAGGAAAGAAACGACAGAGAAACCTCCTGCAAAGGTTCAAAAGGAGACTCTTGCAGAACTCCCAGGACTAGATTGAGGTCCCAAACCTCTAAAGGAGTCTTGTAGGGAGGAACTATATGGACAACCCCCTGAATAAAGGTCCTAACCTGAAAATTAGACGCGATCCTTCGCTGAAAAAGCACAGACAAGGCTGATATCTGCCGTCTAAGCGTACTTGGCGCTAGACCTGAATCTAGGCCTGCCTGGAGAAATGACAGAATGTTTGGAATTGAAAACCTAAGCGGGGAACAACCATGTTCCCTGCACCAAGCAAAAAGATCTTCCAAGTACCGTGGTAGATGCGAGCCGAGACGGGCTTTCGGGCGCTAGCCATCGTCGCGGCGACCTTTTTAGAGAATCCAGCCCTGGTCAGGATCCAAGATTCAACGGCCAGGCCGTCAAACACAGGACCGCTGAGTTCTGGTGGTAAACTGGGCCCTGGGAGAGAAGGTCCGCACGCTCTGGCAGTCGCCAGGGTGCGTCGGCGAGCAACTGTACCAGCTCCGCGTACCAAGAGCGACGGGGCCAATCCGGAGCGATTAATATCGCTGGAACCCCTCTATCCTGATCTTTCTGATCACCCTTGGGAGAAGAGCTATTGGTGGAAATAAGTATGGAAGATGGAATTGATTCCACGGTAGAACCAGGGCGTCCACCGCAATTGCCTGCGGATCCCGGTACCGGGAGACGAAGTTGGGCACCTTGGCATTCATCCTGGAAGCCATCAGGTCCACATCTGGGGTTCCCCAGCGTCGACATATCTGCTGAAAAATCTCGGGATGTAGTGACCATTCCCCTGAAGCTATGCCGTGACGGCTGAGAAAATCCGCTGCCCAGTTTTCCTCGCCCGGAATGTGGACTGCTGAAATCACGGAGTGATTTACCTCTGCCCAGGACAGAATCTGTTTTACCTCGTGCATAGCCGCCCGGCTGCGGGTACCTCCCTGATGGTTTATGTATGCCACCGCCGTGGCATTGTCTGACTGAATTCGGACTGGGCAGCCTGCCAGATGCTGGTGAAAATGCCTCAGAGCCAGCCAAATAGCTCGGATCTCTAAAATATTTATCGGGAGGATCGACTCCTGCTGAGACCAAGTCCCCTGGGCTGTGTGGTGACGAAACACTGCTCCCCATCCGAGCAGGCTGGCATCCGTTGTGACTACCATCCAGATATTCGGAGGAAACAAACAGCCCTGTTGAAGAGTGGAACTCCTCGTCCACCACATAAGAGTCTGTCTGACCTTCAGGGACAGACGGCACCGAAGATTGAGGGAATAAAGGCTCCCGTCCCATACTGCCAAGAGTGCATGCTGAAGGGGGCGAAGATGAAACTGGGCAAATGGAATCGCCTCGATCGTTGCCACCATCCTTCCTAGGACCCTCATGCAAAACCGGATGGTATGAGGAATCGGTTTGTGAAGGATCCGTACCTCTTGACGGAGAACTAAGGCCTTGTCCTGAGGAAGGATTATCAACCCTTGAGCGGTGTCGAAATCCATCCCTAAGAAGGTGATCTTTCGAGATGGCACGGGAGATGACTTCTTCATATTCACCAGCCACCCCAGGCGAACAAGAGTGTCTAGGGTAATGCTGACACTTTCCTCGCATGTTTGGAAAGACGGACCCTTGATGAGAAGGTCGTCTAGGTAAGGCAAGATGACTATCCCCCTGGAGTGTAGAATGGATACAACAATAGCCATGACCTTTGTGAACACTCTGGGAGCTGTGGCTAGCCCGAATGGCAAGGCAGCGAACTGAAAGTGAAGTTTGCCGATGGCAAACCGAAGAAACCTTTGATGAGGGGGAAATATGGGGATGTGAAGATAGGCATCCTGGATGTCTATTGATGCTAGAAATTCCCCTTTTTCCATGGCAGCAATGACCGAGCGGAGAGACTCCATTCGAAAATGTCGAATTTTGACGAACCGATTCAGTCTTTTTAGATCCAGAATGGGCCTTACGGTACCGTCCCTTTTTTTGGGTACAATGAACAGATTGGAATAAAACCCCCGACCTCTTTCGACCTCTGGTACAGGTACGACAACCCCGCTGTGTCGAAGAGACTCGACCGCCTTGAATAAGGCGAGAACCCGAGACTCCTCCTTGGGAAGGCGCGAGGGAAAGAAACGATTTGAGGAAGGCTGGTAAATTCTATCTTGTACCCCGAGGTGACTAATTCTCTGACCCATTCGTCTTGAGTAATTGATAGCCAAGTGGGACGAAACCAGAGTAGACGGCCGCCTACTCTGGAAGAATCGACCGGATTCTGCCTCCAGTCATTTATCCGAAAATCTTTGGGGCCTAGACCCTCTAGATTTCGGTTGTTGAGACCGCATTCTTCCCAACGGGTTGGTCTTGTAAGAGGCCTGACGATCTCTGGCCTGATTAGGTCGACCTGAGCCGCTGGAACTGGCTGTTGCAGCCCAACCTGGGTTGCGAAAGGCTCTAAAGCGAGGCTGAGGCTGTCGGCGAAAGGGCTGTTTGACCTTCTGCTGAGGCAAAAAAGAACTCTTCCCTCCTGTCGCATCAGATATAAGCTGATCCAGTTTTTCACCAAATAAACGACCGCTTTGATAAGGCAAGGACGTAAGTGACTTCTTTGAAGTCGAGTCTGCTCGCCAAGTCCTCAACCACAAGGATCTCCTAATGGCAATCGCATTAGCAGCAGCTAATGCTGCGCAATTTGCCGCATCCATAGAAGCGTTGATCAAAAAATCACCTGCGAGAGCCATCTGATTAGATATCTCCAAAACCTCAGGTGGCACTTCTACACCGTGAAGAGCTCTGTTCAGAGACTCCGACCAGGAAATCATGGCCTTAGCAACCCAAGTCGCTGCAAAGGAAGGAGAGAGAGATGACCCAGATGCTTCAAACACCGAGCGAGCCAGGCTTTCAATCAGACGATCCGTTGGATCCTTAATCGAGGAACCATCAGGAAGGGAGAGAAGCGTCTTAGATGCCAAGCGTGACACCGGAGGATCGACCACTGGGGATTCCGCCCACTTCTTAAGAAGTTCAGGAGCAAAAGGATACCTGGTATTGAGGGCCTTCTGTCCTGTAAAGCGCTTATCCGGTTTTTCTCGGTGGCGCTGCACAAGCTCCTCAAACTCAGGATGAGCACCAAAAACCTTATGGGTCTGTCTGGCTCGTTTGAAAGACACCTTATGACCAGAGGCCAAGGTGGATTCATCGTCTACCCCCAGAGATTGATTGACAGCTTCGATCAGACTGTCAATTGTCTCCTGACAACCTGGAGCTTCCAAATTGAGGGACCCTTCAGTATCGGAATCCGAATATTGATCACTTGCCTCTAAAGGTGAGGGAGAGCGAGAAGCTGAGCTGAAGGATGCCGAAGCCCTGGACGGCATAGGCGACGCAGTGTGGGTTCGCTTCCCCTGCGTCTGCCTGGTGAGAGCGCGGCCCCTGCAGGCCGGAGGTTCCTGAGACGTCGCCAAGACGGGTGAACCACTGTCCCTGCTCCTATCAGGAGCTTGAAGGGACTCGATTGCTCTTGTTAATGATGCCACAGATTGAGACAGAGACAGGGCCCATTCCGGGGGACCTGACGCACTGGGCTGGGCTATAGGTGAGGGCTCCTGAGCCCGTTCAGAGTCACAGGCTTCGCAGACCCGATTAGTCTGGGCATGCGGAAAAGGGGATTTACAGGCAATGCATGCGGTATACAGCACCGTGTGAGCCTTAGTTCTTCTGGACATACTGTATCTGTTCAGAGCCCTGTGACGATGCGGAGGTATGGTAGCGGGGCGCAGCGAAGTGGAGCCGGGCTGGAGGTAGCAGCACCTACCCCAGTCCTGTATCCCCGGACGTCCTTAAGCAGCGTTGACAGCGCAAAAGGAAAAGAGCAAAGGCTCCAGACTTTCAAAAAGAGCGCTCCCTGTCAGGGAGGCGTGGCTCATATAGCTGATCACAGGGGCCGGGGTCGAGAGGCGCGGCCTAGCGCCGTCAGATGCCGGAGACGCCACTTCCGGCCGCGGCCTAGTCTCCGGCCGAAGCCGGGGACTAAATTTCCGGCCGCGGCCTAGCGCCGGCCGAAGCCTCGGCCTAAATTTTTGGCGGTGGCCGCCCAAAAAACAGGGGGCGGGCCCGCCGGAAGTGACGCTGCCGGGCGCGGAGCACGGCCTATCTTCCGGCCGACGCCGGAGCAAAATTAGACATGCGGCCTGGTTCCCGGCCGAAGCCGGGGACTAAATTTCAGCCCGCGGCCTAGCACCGGCCGAAGCCGGGAGCTAGATTTTTGGCGGCGGCCGCCTAGAAGCCAGGCGGACCGTCACACGCAGAGAGGGGATGGCGCTCTCCGGGGGTTTCACAGACAGCCTCGCGGACCGCTCCCACCGAATCTCGACCGCCCCAGACGCTACCTGACGTCCGACACTGTTCTCCGGAGCTTTGAAGGTGGGTTCTCCTGCTTGCAGTCTTCTACCAAAAAAATGGGGAACGGTGCAGGCTCCAGCTCCATGACCTCTAATGGTGGGTCTTCCTTGCTGCAGTGGACTTGCGGCTCTCCCAGACATTAGTCCAGCGTCTCCCGTCTTTTAGAGGGGGGCTTGCAGCAAAAAAAGGAGGGACGGTGCAGGCACCCTAACTCCATCACCCCTTCAGAGGATGAGGAGAGGGACCGTCCGCCACCTTGCAGCACCGCAGTCTAGCATTGGTGGTGCAGTGGGGGCCGCACGGACTAACTCCTGCCTCTGTACAGCCTAGGGCTTCAATACCTTAGGGTGGTCAGGGCTGAGTCCGGCATTTATGTCCCACGTTGCGGGAGAGGATACGTTGGAGGCTTTACTCCACGTGCTCGCCCGTTGATGGTTTGGGGAGATCGGACCCTTTCAATAGGATCCGTCGCCCCTATCTCATCTTCGTGGGAAAGAAAAAAAAAAAAAAAAAAATGGTCTGGAAAAAGAACCAGACGTGTGCCTCCATCAGACACTAAGCAATAACTGGGTTTGCCTGCGGCCAGTGCTGAGGTGTATACGGCGGAGGAGGAGCTAACCTTTTTTTATGTTTACTTAGTGTCAGCCTCCTAGCGGCAGTAGCATACACCCACAGTCCTGTGTCCCCCAATGAGACGAAGGAGAAATCCTGTTCTTCACACTCTGTGTGGTTTCGCCTATATATAGGAGGCCACAGGACATTTAATCAAGCATACCACATAATTTGTATTGCATGTGAAGTAATCTTTAATGGTATATCTTTTACCAGTATGAGGATGGTATACAATGTTACCCTTGAGAACATTGTTACACTGGTGACATGAAAGACATGGAAAGGTACCCGTCTTAGGATTTTTCGCCTAAAACATGGCATAAACGGTTGTTTAAAGGCCTCGATTTCAGGGTGGGCGGACTGTTGTATAGATGGGTTAGATACAATACGGGTAACCCTCTGAGGGTTACCCGTATTGTATCTAATCCATCTATACAACAGACAAGGATTAAAGAACTGCAGTCTAAATTCCTAGACAGAGGTTACCCACCCCATACAGTTAGGACACAGTCTCCTGGTAGAAATCGACAAACAAACAAAGGGACTAGAATACCATTCGTACACGACTATCATCCGGCAGCCTACAAAATTCATTCAGCCATACGGCGATATTGGCATATTCTTCAGTCCGCCCACCCTGAAGTCGAGGCCTTTAAACAACCGTTTATGCCATGTTTTAGGCGACCACGGAATTTACGGGACTGTCTAGTTAGGGCGGATATTGGCCCAAACAAACCTACCATTATTCAAAGATTTCTGCAAAATCCTAAGACGGGTACCTTTCCATGTCTTTCGTGTCACCAGTGTAACAATGTTCTCAAGGGTAACATTGTATACCATCCTCATACTGGTAAAAGATATACCATTAAAGATTACTTCACATGCAATACAAATTATGTGGTATACTTGATTAAATGTCCCTGTGGCCTCCTATATATAGGCGAAACCACACAGAGTGTGAAGAACAGGATATCAAAGCATAAATCCACTATAAGATGCAAAGATACACTGTTACCTATTCCACAACACTTTATTGCGGCAGGTCACAATATAGCACAATTACGCTATCAAGTACTAGAACATGTACCACAATCAAGGAGGGGTGGAGATCGTATAACTCAGCTTAAACGGAGAGAGGCTTACTGGATCCATGAATTGGACACCCTATACCCTAAGGGGTTAAATAGAGATTATGATCTCCATTCTTTTCTTTAATTTATCTGTTCAAATTGTATATGATTATGTCATAACATTGCTTATGTTTATATTTATACATTATCGCTCACTGATACCTATGTCTTTTCTTACAGAACCGCTATTAACATGTCTGTTTTGGATGGTCACTTTCTCCTTCACTCTGCACCTTCCTTTCACGAAATCCCTGACATGCGCTCTTTAGCTGGAACGCAAGCGGTCCCTGTGGAACGCAGAACGCTGCCTCTACATTCTGTACAGCAGCGCCAACGTCACTTCCGGTATGAGCACTTCCGGTCTGACGCTTAGCGCCACTAGCAGACCGCAAATTCTATTTAGTCTGGCTAGTCACTACTTCCTGCCACCACGAGACAAGCGGTGGATACCGCGTCACTGTGACCCCACACGTGCTATAGTCTGCTCTGGGTAAGTGCACATTACCAGCGATACCACACTGCATTGTGTTATACTGCATGGTTCCACACCTTATGAGCGCTTATGTTATATCCTCCACAGTTTGTATTTTCATGCAATTAATCCAGAGATTTATTTGAAGCGGTATGTTCATTTACTTTTCCATCTATAACGATTCTATTGACATAGTTTATAGCCACTTACTGGTATTTGTCCTCTATCATAGCTGTTCACAGCATCACTCATAGCTGATCATTCACTGCAATCGGTATGTTATCTTTCTATTCAATGTAAGCACAGCTTTTCTGATAGTATGATAATATTAGATTAATCTGATCCACAGACACAATCTCTATACCCTACTATATTGGGTACACACTGCCACTAGGTATGTCCATGTTTTATTTCTTCTATACCATTTCACCATCCTGAGTACTTTTGATAATCCTGATGCTGATTAGGCTCTTTTGAGATTTATCATAGCTCATTATGACCCTTGTATATATGTGTTAATACTTTATTTCTATACATTGATCACCTATTATTATTTTTTAGTACACTGATGAAGGTCAATATTGACCGAAACGATTGTAACTAGTGATCAGGTGTACGTATTAAAATCTTTTTCTTCACACAACCATGAGTGTGCCCAGTTTTTGACCTCTCAGTAATATAGGCTGGATGAAAGCAATGTATATCCCCCCCAGTAATATAGGCTGGATGTGAGCTCTGTGTGTTTCTTCCAGTAATATAAGCTGGTTGTGAGGTCCATGTGTTCCTCTCAGTAATATAGACTGGATGAGAGCACCGATTATTCCTCCCAGTAATATAGGCTGGATGTGAGCACTGTTTATCCCTCCCAGTAATATAGGTTGGATGCGAGCTCTGTGTGTTTCTTCCAGTAATATAAGCTGGTTGTAAGGTCCATGTGTCTCTCTCAGTAATATAGGCTGGATGAGAGCACTGATTATTCCTCCCAGTAATATAGTCTGGATGTGAGCTTTGTGTGTCCCTCCCAGTAATATAAGCTGGTTGTGAGGTCCATGTGTCCCTCTCAGTAATATAGGCTGGATGAGAGCACTGATTATTCCTCCCAGTAATATAGGCTGGATGTGAGCTTTGTGTGTCCCACCCAGTAATATAGGCTGGATGTGAGCTCTGTGTGTCTCTTCCGGTTTTATAAGTTGGTTGTGAGGTCCATGGGTCCCTCTCAGCAATATAAGCTAGATGTGAGCACTGCATATTCCTCCAAGTAATATAGGCTAGATGCAAGCTCTGTGTGTCTCTCCCAATAATATAGGCTGGATATGAGCTCTGCATGTAACTCCCAGTAAAACAGATTGGGTGTAAGCTCCGTGTGTATCCATGTGCAGTGGTATTCACTGCTCACATTATCAGCAAATTTTCTATCCTGGACTTATTTCTTCTTCACGTACTTTCCTCTTTTTATATAGCACTTTTTGTCTTTGCCCTCACAGGGATACTTTCCACCCTCTCCACGTTGTGGAGCTCTGTGTACAACCCCCTGGATGGTGCTGTCTCTTACATTGACAGAAGAGAGGAGGAGACCAGAGAGAGCTGTCTGAACCAGGAACACAGCTTGGAAGGATTTGTAACATTTTTTGCAGATCACTCACCTAGTTGTTGTAGAACTTACAGACACTCTGGAGCAGCAAAATGGTAGAATTTATTTTAAATGAAGAAAGTTGCTAAAATTTGAAATGGAAATGAAATTGACAATAAAACAAATTGTGTGAAGAAGTGAATAACCTTTAATGGCGACTGATCAGTGTTAATTCAGTTGATTATCGCTGATCACATCTTTTATGCGGAGTTAAAACTCATGGATATCCTGTAGGACACCCGGACAATACAGCAGGTGTGCTGCTGGGAATAATGTAAAGAGTTTTACAGAAACGATAGCTAACGCGAAACTCATCCCATAATTATGGGGGCATTTTAAACGAGCTTTGATCCATTTGCTACATTGGTGAATCGTGCTCGTTACGGCAATTTTTCTGCCTACAGGAAGGATCCAAATTTGATGTCAAATGGATTTATTTCAGAAAATTAAAATAAGTTATTGTTTCCTCTGAAACTCATCCCTTCGTCATAAAATGTGCAGATAATGGTGATAGAAATATTCTAGGACTATACAGTATCGTGTGTAATTCCCTCTCGGTGATCATTTTGACCCCTCCTGTGTATTTCGAGTCTATGGATCCTCTGTCCGCCCTCCGTCCCCCTCCCCATGCCAGCCTGTAACACTCTACAATACTTCTCTTCCCGCTACACAAGAGCTGCTTATACGGTTCACGTCCCTAACAGAACGGTCTTTGTGATTCCGGCAGCGGGAGGACTCCATGAACATTACCAGGACGAGATGTGAATATCAAGAAGCAAAGACAACTTTTAAAACAAGCCGCACCCTGTGCCAACCACTTAGCTGGAAAGTGGAGGTTCTTGGCTCGAAGACTAGCGCACTAGAGAGGAGAAGAACACGGAAACTTCACCGGGTACAAGAAATCAACTTTTTCATCAATTGCTTTCAAATATTTCATGAACTTTTCAACAATTTAGAGATCTAAAAATTCACATCCACCCCATAAATAATTCTGACTATAGTGTTTTATACCAAGGTGGCTGATCTGAGGGGGGGAGACGCAAAGCAAAATACACAGGGTCCCCATATATATCCTGGATGAAGAGTGTACAGTCTACGTGTACCCTATGGCTCTGATCCCGTCACATATACAGTCTGTCGGAGATATATGTTTGGAGGCTCTCCTGATGTTTACCCCATCATACATTCATATTAGACGTTTTTTACATTTGTCTGACATTCTACACAGTAAAGTCGACTATATTTACTGGCAGAGTCCAGAGAACAATCATTGGGCTCCATGGAGCACTACGAGAACATTTCTTGCCACATGTACCTAGTGTAGGCTCCAAAGCCTAACTTGCTCTAATCTGCGTCTCTGGTGTGACATCACAGTATTATAAATGGTTCCTTCGTTATCCACTCACCTCGTGTAAATCCCGTTCTTTCTGCAGAAAGAATTCTTCACCGAGAGTCGCCGGTTGTTCAGCTCCAGCGCTGGGAATCTGCTCTCATCCAGACTCACCATCTCTCCATGGCCCAGGGTGCTATTCTTGGGATTACAGCCTGATGAGGAGGAATTAGATAATGGTGAGGAAGGAACATGGGGAACAGCCAAAAAAAGACCAGGCGACCACCACATGCTTACTCACCTGAATCTGATTTCTTGGCATATTTTTTGCTCTGGCCTCGGATGATCAAAGCAAAGACCAGTAGAAGGATAAAAATGAGACCAATGAGGGCGATCACAACCAGGAACCACCATTCCTCATAGAACGGGTTTGCTTTGGTCGCTATAGAGAAAAAAAGAGCTTCAGGTAATGTTTGACATCAACTTTTCGATCCTTATAATCCTCTGTGTTTTTTTTTTTACAAACCCATTCTGCACAGGGAGAACCATCAATGGACTGAAACGCGTTACTTATCCCATTGCATAGATTTTTTTTGTTAATATTTTGATTGACACAGTAATTTTATTATACCTGATACAGAGGTGGACGGTGGGCTGGGGGTCCCATATCCATAATCATTGACAGCAATGACACGAAAGTCGTAGCTGACGCCCAGTTTTAGGATGTCTATGCTGAAGGTGTACGAGGTGGCTTCTTTGGGAATGTCCTTGATGAGTATGTCCCATAATCCTTCATCTGAAGTGGGGAAATGCATCATATTACTCTATAGGATCCAGAATATTAAACCAGCAGAACTGATACAAGTGTAATGGCATAATCGGTCACACACTAGTGAGCATGGAGACTAAAAAATCATCCGATTTTCATCTGGAAGAAATGGACGCGTTTTGATCTGTATCGTTATCCGTGTAGCGTCCGTTTCGAGAATAAGATTTACAAGACTAAATAATACTTATATCTTAATAATTACAATATGTCCATCAACAGTGGATGATATTGGATCCAGTTATTTTTTTTCTTGCGCACCCATAGACTTGAATAGTCGAGTCTCATCTGAAATCCGGAAGACAATCGAACATGCTGAATTTTTTTATTTTTACGCGGACATTCTGTCCATGTGAAAAGTGCTTTTGGATAACATTGGATTTTGGATTCGGATAACATGTTATTCATGAAAAAAGATAGACAGCACTCTTGGCTGAAAAATGCAGCTTGGGAACGTCGCCTCATTGGGAGCATTTTCCTATAGTTGCACCATATTCGTCCTTTTTTATCCAAGTGCATTATATAGTGCTCTAAATATCACTGGTGACACAAAGCCGAGCCTGCAGCTGGCGTGTCATCATAAACCCATAGATAATATGGCTGAATCCACCACAATTCTATTTAATGCATAGAAAATATTGCAGCGCACACTGGCAGTGCATACCTGATGGCCGGGCCTCGATAACGTATCTGGTAATTGGACTTTTTCCTGGGTCCCCACTCGACCACTGGATAGCAATTAATGAGCTGTATCTGGAAATGGAAGGAACCCCCGGAGGTCCTGGAGCCCCTAAAGTTTGGAAAAGTCATGATTAAATGTAGAAGAGAAACTTGATCAACCTCACATATATGTGGTGAGTATAAAACATGGAGGATTTTATATCAATCTGTGCTAATACAATTAAGGGAGAAAATGGCGCCTCATGCAGGAACAGTCAGAGTGCAAGGTCGGTGGTCGGGCATTGCTTTGGGTATTAGCCATTCATTGGACTGTGGCTTGGAAATGGCTAATGGAAGACATATGTTGGGTGCTTGGCTCTTTTACCATCTCCTGGTCCAGTAGTCACATTGGCTTCAATGTCTGGCCCATAAGTGAAAGTCTTGGCTCGTATTCGGAAACGGTACGTCACTCCCTCTGCAAGGTCCTTCAGCTTCATCCACAGGGGACTGTTCCCCTTCACGTCCACGGTCACAATCTTACTGATTCCTGGGAAAGACATAAAAATTGTTAATGTCAGTAAAGCAAGTGTTGGGTTATCGTCACACGCGGACTCTATGTACCGGGAGGCATAATCCTGGTATGAAGGGGACAGAGTAGGTGTAAATGGATTAGCAGAACCTGGTTCATCAGCCATGTCAGTTATTTGTGACTGTAGGATGGGAACCTTGAGAACTGCCTCTAACCTAACGGTATCCGTGGCTCTCCTTCTGGTTAGCCAGCCCGGCATGAAGTCTTAGTTTTATGTGTCCCTCCACATCGATGGCTTTGCACCAAGCCGGCTAATCAAACATTTTCACAGCTCCCAGCCAACGGACAGAGATTACTGTCATGGCCGATGGACAAGGTCATGCAGACCAATTTGTATCCCTCTGGTATGGCAACCCAGCTCTTTTAAAGCGATTAGCAATACCATACACAGACACATCTTTTTTTTCTGTTATACGCTATTAGGCAAGTACTTAGCGAAACGCGCGTCGGGGCTTTCTGTCCGTTATTCAGTAAGTTTTGGATGCCTTCTATATATCTCTGCTACTGTCTATACTTGCTGTTGATCTAACATACTGTCATGGCATTTATGGCCACATGGGAAGAATTTTCCTGTAATATGTTTGGGGTTGCAGCCTTTAACCATGATAGCAGTGTTTGCACATATATATGATAGTGCGTTTATGACAATAGCAGCACATGCATTCTTCTGAGATATATACTTAGTATTACAGGGACAATACATATATGGGATTATAGCCTTCAGCAGTGTTATATAGCAATGTTTGCACATATATATGATAGTGCGTCAATGACTATAGCAGCACATGCATGTACATAATCTTTTTTGATAAATCCTTTGCAATATATATGGGATTATAGCCTTTAGCAACTTTGGTAGCATCTGCACATGCGCAGTCGACTGTCATACTTACCTTGCGTATTGATTGATGCCTATATACATCTGTATGGTTTTTTACATGTGCATTTCCTTGATATATTTTGGTATTGGTTTATAGGATATAGGCTTTTTGCCTGGTCCTAAATACATATGTGTATGTATACATTCATATATATATATATTATCCCTGCATGCTGATATAGGCTTTTTACCTCCCTTTATTTACATCCATATTGGATACACAACTATAGGATGCTGTGGTAATATATCAGAACTGTCCGCCTCTATATTTATTATTTCAGTATTTAGTGCAGTTTTGCTTCTTTATTGTTCATTTTGAGCACTTAATATATTATTTTTCTTTCTTGCATTATGCACTTTTTGATAATTTCTATATCGATAGGATAATAAAAATATTACATTTATTATTTCTATATGATGTGCACTGTGCACTTTACTTATTATTTTTATTTTCTATTGATGGACAGTTCTAAATATTCATATCACAGCATCGTTATGTCTATTTTTCCTGACACTATACTGAGTATCTTGTGATATATGACTTTATGCATTCATTTTTCTGAATAACGGTATCTAGGGTTTTTTTGCCTTTTCTTTTGTCATTAATATTGTGTATAATGATTGTTACTTCCTTTAAAATTGTTTTGTAACTTAATAAAATTGTTTTTGCATTTTTCTATAAACTGGCTCTGCTTTTCATATACTTTTTTGGGTATTTGAACAGAATTACACTTACCGTCTATCGGTGTGCACGGCTCGTATACCAGTCTGTATCCTTCCAGAATTCCATTCGGGTAAATGGGCGCATCCCATGATACATTTACAGATGTGGTGGTCAGTTCGCTAAATCTAAGCATGGCCGGGGCACTGGGGGCTGTAATGAAAGCTCATGTAAGATGACCACAATCTTATTTGTAAGGAATGCATCAGCGTGTTATAAGAGAAACATGGAGCATGGCAGCATGCGTATTATCCCGGGCATAGCCTGATCTATGCTGCAGTGTGCCTTGGGCTTGAGAATAGGAGACATCGGTGTGATGGATGAATGAGTGACAGCAATGGCACCCTGTTTGCTCTATGCGCAGCACTGGGTGTTGTCCTGCACCAAGAGGAACCCAGGGCCCACTGCACCCGCGCAAGGTGTGACGACAGGTTTGAAGATTACATCCTGGTACCTAACACCAGTCTGGGTGGCACTGACAATCATATGGAGATTTGTGCGACCCTCCAAGGATATGCTGCCGCAAAAATTCACTGACCAACCAGCAAACCGGTCATACTGGATGATGTTGCATAATGTTTACCATGCCATCCGCAGATTCTGTCTGTGGAGGCAACAAGGCTCCATTTGCGAACCTGCCAGTTCTGGTGCTCTTGCCAATTCAGCTGCACTTTGTTGGGCTGTGAGCACAGGTCCGACAATAGGACATGGGCCCTCATGCCACTCTTTTTCACAGCTTGGTCAGAATCATCCACATCAGTAACTACTGGTGGCCATTCTGTTGGGGGCTGGCAGTGCTCCTCCTGTTACTTCTCGCACAAAGGAGCAGATATCTACTACTGCTGGTTCATTGCCCGTCTATGTTCGGGTCTCCTTGTGTGTCCCAGTATTTGCTCTATGCTCAAAGACTGTGGTCAGGGTACAAAGGAAACCTTCTTGTGGTGGTACCTATGGATGTGCCACCCTGGAGGAGCTGGAGGAACTTCATCCTATCCGTGTTGACAAGGACATTAGCAAAACGAAAAAACTAGAGAAGAATCGGTCAGGAAGGATAAGGAGAGAGCAATTGTCTGTGGCCTCCATTCCCTTTTTGGGGGTATTCTTGCTGCTCCTCTCCAGCGCTCCTGTTGTCACTTTCATTTGCACCCTAACAGGTGACGCTTGTTCCCAATCTTTATTTCCTAACTGGACAGATTGAGATCTCTGACTTCTAAGCAAGTTGGGGTCACACTATGATGTGCACATGGTGCCAGAAGTTTTGAGCAAAGTACATGGTCACTTGACATGATCTGGTCTGTGACGACCACTGCACGAGCATGTCCACATTACTCCTGTCCGCACTTTCCCTGAATTCCACCTTGTCAGGTCACCATCACCTCTGCGGAAATTATATAACAACACAAAAATGTCACCAGACTGGATTATCCACAGAGACTTATGTGTTAAAACAACTCTGTACAAAACTGCATCGCACCTCCCGGGGTCAGGAGGCAAATTTCCACACGTACATTTTATAATTATATGTGCGATGGAAATCTAAAAGCTGCGATCTCAGATGGAGACTGGCGTGACCGTGTCCCTGCCGGGACCACCACTTTCTATCAACAGCCTCCGTGATGCTTTTCCCATAGTGCCTGAATATTTGGGACAAGTTGATGACAATTATGGTGGCAGCCTGCGCTTGTTTTGTGCTCCTGTCAGGATGAAAACCAGTAACTGCGATAAATGAGGTGGTGTCGGAGCCGATAAAGCTCAGAGACGACTTCTTGGCTGGGTGCTAGTGGAGCGCCGTTTGCTGGATGCAGGCAAATGTCACTTGACATCGTAGCAAGGCTGAGGGTTTTGCTTCGGGGGCGTCAGACTTTTTGGTGAGGTGCACGAACACCTACAGACTTGGCTGTGGTTATATAACTCTCGGTCCTCTCCCGCCAGAGGTAGATAATATAATAAAACATTCACCGGAAATTCACATAATAAATGGATCAGGTGACATATCAGATTATTTTACAGTTTTGTGCCGGATTATTAGACGTTTTGGACTATTGGGTGCCTAGTAAACACGTTTTACATGCAGGGAATTTCCAGTTAATCCATATTTGTTAGAGACGGTGTGAATCGATTTGCTAGAGACAATCCAGTGGCCAGGTTAGTAATGCCTGCTCATCGGGTGAGATCCTTGAGAATCGCCTCCTACCTCTTAGTTTGGTCAACCGGCCTAGCGCAACGTCATCATTACAGCGTGACACAGCAGTCATGACATTCAAAAGAAGAGTAGGAGGATGATGTCATGGCTCCCGTCCGGCGGCCACAGATTAGTGACGTAGCTGCTGTACCGGGTACTGCTGATTAATTCACACTCTAATATTTATATTACACAAGGATCTGCCAGACCACTGTGCGATCAATGTGTGTGGGGGCATCAAACTGTATGGCAGGTATTGTGTGGGTAACATACTGCGTTGGGGTAAGAAAAAGGGTATCCATCTGTGTGGGAGCTCTATGGGGCTTCACTAGTAGCGCCATTTCTGTGTGGGCACATATAAAGGACTGGGCAGGGATAGGGCTGGGCCTTAGCTCTGTGCGCTGCCGACCGTCTCTTTCTTTCCTTCAAAGTTGGGAGATTTACAGTAAATTTCTGGATAATTTATCTTGGATCTAATATACAAGCGACTCCTTGTGGAGAGAAAATCAAGAAAAATTGCAAAATGTTATGGAAAACCAATTTCCGTCACCTGACGTTGTGCTGTGTATGGCTGCAATTTCTAGAGGATCCTAGTATAAATACCCCGCTCTGTCGTCACTGCTGCGCCTCCTCACCTGCTTGCTGTGTTTGCCCGCGGATGGGTTGACTCCGGGGACCATCTCCGGCTGTATTAAAGGCCGCCACACTGATGAGGTAGGTGGTATAGCCGGTCAGGTTCTTGATCTTCACCCCACTCTCCGGCAGGAACAGGGTTCTTACTTTCTCAGTCTCATTTAGTCGCGTCGCTTCCCAGTAAAAAATCTGAGCAGAAAGGAAAAGGTTAAAGTACAATACATTAGGGTTAATGCAATAAAGTCTACTCCATCTGTGATTACTTTTTATATTTTGGTTGATCATTTTATCCAGCTTCATTTAAGTCTGAGAAAGTGGCAACCAATGTGTTCTTCATTACAGCTCTACATCAGGGGTCTGCACACTTCACATCTTGACATCTACAATTCCTGGCATGCCCTCACTGATTGTATATAGTGAGTTGTCACTACAGCCCAGATTAATGCTGGGAGTCGCAGTTCCATATGTTGCAATGCAATGTGCAAGAGTGTGCTGGAGTATGGATGTCTCAAGAGCTGTGCTAGATCTCCCCCTACTGGTCAGTGTTTGCACTATGCTGAACTTTTCCTGAGATTTAAGTAACAAAATAAAAAATTAAGGCAGAGCACAGACCATAACGGCCTAGATGCAGAACACGGATCCAACAAGACGGGGGTGCAGAACACGGATCCAATGATGCGGGGGGTGCAGAACACAGATCCAACGAGACGACGGTGCAGAACACATACCCAACAAAGCGTGGGTGCAGAACACAGACCCACCCAACAAGGCCTAGATTCAGAACACAGATCCAACAAGGCAGGGGTGCAGTATAGCAACCCAACAAGATGGAGAACAGACTCAACGAGGAGGGGACGCACATCACAGACCGAATGAGGCGTGGGGGTAAAAAACAGACCCAACAAGGCCTAGATGCAGAACACCAATCTAATGAGACTGGGGTGTAGAATACTGACAGGACGAGTCCTAGATAGAGAACACAGATCCAACGAGGCGGGGGTGCAGAACACGGACCCGACAAGGCCTAGATACAGAGCATAGATCCAATGGAACTGGGGTGTAGAATAGTGACCCAATGAGACCTAGATCTAGAACACAGAACTGACGAGTCATAGATGGAGAACACAGATCCTACGAGGCGTGGGTGCAGGACACAGACCCGACAAGAAGAGTGTACAAAACACAGAACTGGCAAGGCCTAGATGTATAACATAGATTCAATGAGGCGGGGGTGCAGAGCACAGATCCGACAAGGTCTAGATGCAGAACACAGATCCGACAAGGCCTAGATGTAGAACATAGATTCAATGAGGTGGGGTGCAGAACACAGATCTGACAAGGTCTAGATGCAGATCACAGATCCGACAAGGTCTAGATGCAGAACACAGATCCGAAAAGGTCTAGATGCAGAACACAGATCCGAAAAGGTCTAGATGCAGAACACAGATCCGAAAAGGTCTAGATGCAGAACACAGATCCGAAAAGGTCTAGATGCAGAACACAGATCAGACAAGATCTAGATGTAGAACATAGATTCAATGAGGTGGGGGTGCAGAACACTGATCTGACAAGGTCTAGATGCAGAGCACAGATCCGACAAGGTCTAGATGCAGAGCACAGATCCGACAAGGTCTAGATGCAGAACACAGATCTAACAAGGTCTAGATGCATAACACAGATTCAACAAGGTCTAGATGCAGAACACAGATCCGACAAGGTCTAGGTGCAGAACACAGAACCGAAAAGGTCTAGATGCAGAACACAAATCTAATGAGACTGGGGTGTA
Source organism: Oophaga sylvatica (assembly GCA_033576555.1). Taxonomy (NCBI): domain Eukaryota; kingdom Metazoa; phylum Chordata; class Amphibia; order Anura; family Dendrobatidae; genus Oophaga; species Oophaga sylvatica. The sequence goes on along the minus strand of JARQOD010000003.1, from coordinate 70,548,853 downwards.
GAATACTGACAGGACAAGTCCTAGATGGAGAACACAGATCCAACGAGGCGGGGTGCAGGATACGGACCCGACAAGGCCTAAATACAGAGCATAGATCCAATGGAACTGGGGCGTAGAATAGTGACCCAATGAGACCTAGATCTAGAACACAGATCTGACAAGGTCTAGATGCAGAACACAGATCCGACAAGGTCTAGATGTAGAACACAGATCCAACAAGGTCTAGATGCATAACACAGATCCGACAAGGTCTAGATGCAGAACACAAATCTGACAAGGTCAAGATGCAGAACACAGATCCGACAAGGTCTAGATGCAGAACACAGATCCAACAAGGTCTAGATGCAGAACACAGATCTGACAAGGTCTAGATGCAGAACACAGATCCGACAAGGTCTAGATGCAGAACTCAGATCCGACAAGGTCTAGATGCAGAACACAGATCCGACAAGGTCTAGATGCAGAACACAGATCCGACAAGGTCTAGATGCAGAACACAGATCCGACAAGGTCTAGATGCAGAACACAGATCTGACAAGGTCTAGATGCAGAGCACAGATCCGACAAGGTCTAGATGCAGAACATAGATCCAACAAGGTCTAGATGCAGAACACAGATCCAACAATGTCTAGATGCAGAGCACAGATCCGACAAGGTCTAGATGGAGAACATAGATCCAACAAGGTCTAGATGCAGAACATAGATCCAACAATGTCTAGATGCAGAGCACAGATCCGACAAGGTCTAGATGCATAACACAGACTCGATGAGGTAGAGGTGCAGAACACAGACCAGATGAGTAGGGGAATGCAAAACACAGACCAGATGAGTAGGGGGATGCAGAACACAGACCCGACGAGTAGGGGAGTGCAGAGCAAAGTCCCAATAAGGGGACGATTGGACTTTTTAGGTGCCCAGCTGTGCTGGTGCCCCTCATGACAGATTCAAGAGCTCTGCGTATGCCATTGTGTAGCCCTGGTGTTAGGCACACGCAGTACCCTGGAGAGTGTGTGGCGAGACAGCAGTTTAATGCTAAATATCCATTCACTCAACATATACTAGACACACCCTTAGGGTAGTGCAGTTTACTCTTGAGGGAGTGGTCAAGGTGTATGTGTTAGAGTGATAAGTCTGTGTCTAGACTTCAGAGAGAGAAGACGTCTGGAGGGAGGAAGCAGTCCAGATTGCTCTATCATCAGTTCGGAAAGTGGAGTCTAGTACAGGTGGTTTAATTCACCTCAGCCTAGTCAGAGCTGTACCTCATCAGAATACACTGGAAGGAAAGAAGAAGTTTAGTGCAGAAAGTCTTCAGTATCCTGTCTAAAGGACGGTATAAGGTTCAGAGACGTGCTCCTGCCTATTGATAACTGAGCATTTGTAACTAACTTTGAAGTGAAGGAAAAGAAAGAAGTGACTGCTCGACCCTTGGCTAGTGTGAGTGCTTATGTTACCAGCGAGGACAAGGCGAAAGGCACAGTGGTTTATTGGAATAGTGCTTACGGATTGAAGAAGTCCTGCACATTGCTACCGGTCACTGGGGACCGAAGGATCACTATTGTTACAAGCATAGTGGTAAGAAAACCAGGAATTTACCGGACCTTAGGTCGCGGCAAACAAGCCCCTTATAGTCAGTACGTAACTGGGTCAGGGGGAGTGAAGACTTTGAGTCAGGCGCAGACAAAATAAGAATTCAGCTCTCTCGCAGGAAGGCTCCTAACACAAAACTGACTGGGCAGTACAGCTATGGATTAGCTGGAGTTATTGAGGGAACTACGCTTCAGGCTGGTTGTACTCATTGTATTGGAAGTAAAGGAGGCCCCTAACTTGTCCAGCTGCTGTCTCAAGATACACTCTCCTTGGATCAGCCTCCCTGGGACCTGCCTGAACATCTTACAAGTAAAGGTATGGAAAGACGCTGACCGTGTGAGACTGTGTTATTTACCTGCACCCGACTTCACTAACTTCATAGACTTTGAGGGACCAGTCCCACCTGTAGGGACCCGACATCTAGCTGCATCACCATCCCCTCAGAGATCTACAGCAGCGCTGGTACTAATTACCAGAAGACTACAGGTGGCGTCACGAACTGTATATAAACCTATCCCCTGTAAATATATCCCCAACATACGCCAGACCGCCCGGGCCACAGACCGAGCCACAGCTACCTGTGACAAACCCCATAGACTTCCATGGGCTCGGCTCTGAGTACCCCATTGCCCTGGTAATCCACAATTGTGGTGGCGGGTCGACACAAAACTTGGCGTCACGAACAGGATGCGAAACTCGCAGAATTGCGAGCCCTGTGTGCCTAAGGAATTGTTTTTGTGAAAAAGGACTGTTTGCACTTTTGGCGCCAAAATCGCCATTTTTGTCGCCATATTCGCGCCCTCAGGCGCTGGAGAAGAAGGTGGGCGTACCTTCGTGGGCGTGTACCCCCATGTGGCGCGAAGAAAATGCCGGCCCTCTCAAAGTGCTACTACAACATGCGATCCTGCCCTACAGCAAAGGAGGTCCGCCTCCTCTTCACCTTCCCTGCGAGGAGGAGGAGACGCAAACCCCACCTCCACGGAAGAGACCGGATGTCTCGGCAGGAAGAAGAAAGAATCTTCTGGAACATCATGGAAGCAGGACGTGTGCAGCCGAGCAGGGAAGCGGAGGAAGGCAGGCCCCGTGCCCCAGCCAAGCTGCCACCAGCACCGGAGTTATCCGTGGTCCTGCACCTGCAGCAGGCGTTGCTAGAGATTCAAGAAGAAAATGCACGCCTGAAGAAGATGGTCCAGTACCAACCTGGCTTTGAAGAGATCGAGAGACGCCGGCGTACCCTGGAGCAGCGGAGGCTGTGGGACACGGTGATCTCTCCCCTCAACGACCCCCCACGATTCCAGTTACCGAAGATTCTGCTGCCCAAGGCGAAGGAGCAACCGGAGGCTGCCCCCGAAAGTACCAATCCTGATCCCACCGGTGAAGCGGTGGAGGCGAAGGAGGTTGAGGAGGTATCGCCAGTTCCGGAACGCCCGCCCGGCCAGGAGGCCGCAGCAGATGATCGGTCCCCGGCAGGGACACCGGAGGGGTCCTGTCCGTCACTACCAGACGTGGACTGGGACGAGATGGCGCGCCTGGATGACGTCGCCTACACCGCCCATGGGAACGTGAGTGGCAGAGTCGTGAGGAGAAGCAGAAACGCCAGCAGGAGGAAGAGCGGGAAGCTCAGCGGAATCGTCAGCGACAACATGCAGAGCTGATCGCGGACAAAGAGAGTGTCCGGAGAGAGAAAGGTACCCTGAGGGAACCGCGGCGGCAGGGGTGTGTGACTGAGTTCCAGCTCCGGAAGGGCTGGGGCTTCATCCGTGAACCGGGCCTCTACCCAGGGGTCTTTGTCAGCAGGCGTGACGTAGAATCCCACCTGCCGCAAGGCCATCCCGGGAGGGACTTAGTAAATGGAGACCTCGTCACGTACACACGGCATTGGGGAATGAAGGGATGGTATGCCCTTAACGTCACCATCGTCCGTGACCCCCGTCCCCGACGCAGGTAACGTCACCACTACCGCAGCGTCCCCGTCTCCAGCTCAAGCAGTATCCGGCCGTGCCCCAGCATCGCCCCCTACAAGCTCATCGCAAATTAAAGCAATTTCTACATCGCAATATGCGACCCAGTCTCAATCGCAATCCATGACACGGTCCATATCGTTAACTGTGATTGAAACGCAATCGGTGTCACGTGAGGAGAATGTACCCGTTGCGCCCCTAGAGGTTCGCACAAGAACTGTGGCGACTCAGACCCTAATCGCAGCGCATGATTTGTTAGTCCTGGGATCTAGGGCCCATTGCATTGTTCCAGCCCCCGGGTGGAAAATGTAGTGGAAAGTGTATTATTTGAAAATGAATAAATAGAAAAGAAGAATCGGTGAGATCCATATCGGGTCTACCATAAGTAGAAAGTTTGAAAATGTTTTATAAGTTTTTACACAAGTTGAAAAGTATAACGTATATAATGCATATATATTTCTAACCGTAGAATGCCCGGCTGGGTAACCAGAAAAAGTTTGCACTTTAGTATAATAATGTGATATTATATCCATGTCTTTGGTTTTACAATGGACTTTGAGGTTGAGGACTGTGCCAACCCAGAACTTATTTGTACATAGTTGCGCTTCGGTGCCTTATCTTGGTTTTACATAAACCAGCACAACCACCTCTGAATACAAAAACCCGTGTGGTGTGGCACTGAGTGAGGTCTGCATTCGGATGTCCTGCAGCCCACCCAGGACCCACGTTGAAGGTTTGGTGCGGGTCCTTCACAAGTATACCGTATATTTATTGAATGCTATTTAATATTTGTATTTCTATATATAATGTTAATGTTTGCAACGTTCAAGATATCCTTACCTCCCGGATGGGACGAACCAATGTTAATTGTTTAATGTTTTCATGCATAAACAAAATGTCTCTTTTGTATTTTACAGCCCGGGAGTGCTGTCTTTTACCATGGGGGAATGTGTAGCCCTGGTGTTAGGCACACGCAGTACCCTGGAGAGTGTGTGGCGAGACAGCAGTTTAATGCTAAATATCCATTCACTCAACATATACTAGACACACCCTTAGGGTAGTGCAGTTTACTCTTGAGGGAGTGGTCAAGGTGTATGTGTTAGAGTGATAAGTCTGTGTCTAGACTTCAGAGAGAGAAGACGTCTGGAGGGAGGAAGCAGTCCAGATTGCTCTATCATCAGTTCGGAAAGTGGAGTCTAGTACAGGTGGTTTAATTCACCTCAGCCTAGTCAGAGCTGTACCTCATCAGAATACACTGGAAGGAAAGAAGAAGTTTAGTGCAGAAAGTCTTCAGTATCCTGTCTAAAGGACGGTATAAGGTTCAGAGACGTGCTCCTGCCTATTGATAACTGAGCATTTGTAACTAACTTTGAAGTGAAGGAAAAGAAAGAAGTGACTGCTCGACCCTTGGCTAGTGTGAGTGCTTATGTTACCAGCGAGGACAAGGCGAAAGGCACAGTGGTTTATTGGAATAGTGCTTACGGATTGAAGAAGTCCTGCACATTGCTACCGGTCACTGGGGACCGAAGGATCACTATTGTTACAAGCATAGTGGTAAGAAAACCAGGAATTTACCGGACCTTAGGTCGCGGCAAACAAGCCCCTTATAGTCAGTACGTAACTGGGGTCAGGGGGAGTGAAGACTTTGAGTCAGGCGCAGACAAAATAAGAATTCAGCTCTCTCGCAGGAAGGCTCCTAACACAAAACTGACTGGGCAGTACAGCTATGGATTAGCTGGAGTTATTGAGGGAACTACGCTTCAGGCTGGTTGTACTCATTGTATTGGAAGTAAAGGAGGCCCCTAACTTGTCCAGCTGCTGTCTCAAGATACACTCTCCTTGGATCAGCCTCCCTGGGACCTGCCTGAACATCTTACAAGTAAAGGTATGGAAAGACGCTGACCGTGTGAGACTGTGTTATTTACCTGCACCCGACTTCACTAACTTCATAGACTTTGAGGGACCAGTCCCACCTGTAGGGGACCCGACATCTAGCTGCATCACCATCCCCTCAGAGATCTACAGCAGCGCTGGTACTAATTACCAGAAGACTACAGGTGGCGTCACGAACTGTATATAAACCTATCCCCTGTAAATATATCCCCAACATACGCCAGACCGCCCGGGCCACAGACCGAGCCACAGCTACCTGTGACAAACCCCATAGACTTCCATGGGCTCGGCTCTGAGTACCCCATTGCCCTGGTAATCCACAATTGTGGTGGCGGGTCGACACACCATGAACATAGGGTCCTCCTTCTGAAGAGTGGCACAGGGACGAGAAGTCCTCAGCTGATCACTTTTATCAGAACGGCTCTGACAATGCAAGATTTGCATTAATCACAAAACTATTTATTAAATTCATGCATGAATGCGCCTGTCCTAATGAAGTGACGACACTGACGAATGCCTGCATCGGGCGCCATAGTAAACGCTGATATTTATCCATCTGCGCACGCTGATTACACACACTGTTATTGGACTAGTAATATTCTGTAATGTGGCCATTATCCATTTAATCCTCGTTATCTCTAATTTAAAGTGAAGAAAACCATAAAAATTGAGATTCAACTATTTCCGTAACGTAAAATTCTCTGGAGAACACTTCAGCACTTTATGAATGGGAAATCAATAGACGAGGAGATGGCACAATCATCACTTTTTAGGGATCTGTTCTGTGTAAATCTAGTAAATGAGAAAAGAGCTGAGGGCTGAGAACCAGTATTCTAGATTCGGGGTGAGTGGCTGTTACATTGCTGACTGTCAGGAACTGGGAGACAGGTAACAATGAGGCACATGTCCCAAGGGCTATCATAATAATCAGCAGCCAATACATAGCCCCGCCGGCTTGTTACGTGCTGTAGTGCCTCCATGATAATGTAAGACCCACACTGACCACCTAACAAGGAGAACCCCTGCCTCACCCTAGTACAGCACCATGGAATCAATGGTGCTATATAAATAATAATAATTCAAACAGCACATATATCCACAAATCTTGACTGGGGGGATTCAACCAAATGAAACTGCACGGACACACCACAATACTGGACCATACAGTTACTCGGAGTAAAACACATCATACCTTGTATCCCTGTATGTCACCATTTTGAGACTCCAGTGGAGGTGGGTCCCACGTCACATCAAGCTGGACAGCGGTGGCACTTTGTATGGCGACGTTCTGAGGTGAAGCTGTGGGCACTGTGGAAAAAGGAATTATGGAAAGTGAGAAGCGTTGGTGGAACACTGACGACCATAAAGAGGACCTGTCACTTGTCAGATGTTATATTTTTTCATGTGATGTAAATGCTGCGGTTTTCCTGAATCCGACTTTGTATTTCTTTTGTTCCTGTGCCTGTCACGGGGTTATCGCAACAGAGAGGGCCCAGAAGATTGCGGCATCTGGGTACACAAACCGCCGGAACTTATTAGATTTGTTTCACCTTACATTTAGCAGTGCATATCTTCCTTGCTCTGTTATTGCAAGGGTTAATCTGTTCTGTCTTTCTTCTGGAGCTCTCTGTGTTGAATTATCTCAGCTGTTCTGTGTTGGCCACTCCCCTCTGGTATATATGCTCACCACTTGCACTAGGGAGTTGCAGGTGATTTATTACAACTTCCTGTTTTAGTGGTGAAGGAGTAGTCTGAATTAGCAGCAGTCGGTCGGTGTTGTTTTCAGGAGATATCTGCGTGGATTTGATATTGTGTGTTTATCCTAATTCTCTTCCCATTTGGTTTGTCCCTTCTACTGTTCCCTTGATTTCCACTCGGTTGTTTTGTGAGTGTATTTGTATGATTGTAGTTTTCTTTTATACCTGTCTGTTTCCCCTGTCTGTCAGGTTTGTATTATCCTATACACTTCTATCCTATACCTCCCTGGGTGGGAAAGAAAACAGATCTGTGTGCATATAGGAGCATAACAAGGTACGATACCCCGGCATCTCCACCATCAGGGGTAATCTGGGGAACAGGGATAGCCTAGGTTCCTCCTAGCTCGAGAGACAGGGAAGGAGCCCATTGCTTTGGGAATGCTGCTACAGTATTGTGATTGTACCTCTCTGTTACTGAGATATGGCACCCTCTTTCCTGTACATAAGTCTTGTTATCCAAGTGGGCGTGCTTTCCTATGGGAGTCTTCTTGGGAACTATGCTTACTTAACTAACAAGGCTGGTATTATATTCTGGGAAGAGGAGGCCATATCTCAGGAATGGAGATGAGCAGAAACAAAAGGAAAACATTGCCGTATTCAGAAGAACAGCTTTATTTACACCATGTAAAACCATACATATTTATGGCAAGTAACAGGTTCTCTTTAGGGCCATTTTAGAGACACCTCAGGGACAGATATAACAATATGATAGATGACACTTACCTGCCCCTCCAACAAAAACTTCCTGGGGACACTGGTTGGTCCTTCGCCGGCGGCATTGTACACACTCACTCTGATCTCATAGCGCTTGTGCTTATTCAGATCTGAAGCAGAAGACAAGATGGCTGTGAGCATCAATATACTGCACTTCTGTATCAGTGTGGGCTTCTACGTTTTTTTTACTTGTCCTTGACCCAGTGATGTTAACGTTTTGCATATACTTAAAGGGAATCTTTCAGCAGGTTTTTCCTATGTAATCTGAGAACAGCATGATGTAGGGACAGAGACCTTCATTCCAGCTATGTATCACATAGCTTACTTGGTGCAGCAGTTGTGATAGAATCACAGTTTTATTTGCTGTAGATCTAGCAGAGCTCAAAATGTCGGGCTGTGTATAACCCCACCCACATCCCTGGTTGGCAGCTTTCTCTGTATAGTGACAGAAAGCAGCCAATCAGTGGTCGAGGCGGGTTGGACTAAGAGGCACGAGTCACCTAGTCCTGTACTGATAATCTCCTGCTAATAAAACACTGATTTTATTGAAACAGCAAAACACATCCTAGTAAGTGACACCTTGCTGGAATCAGGGTCCCAGCCCCTACACTATTATGCTTTCAGATTACATAGAAAAAACAACCTGCTGACATGTTCTCTTTAAAACTACATTTTGGCTGCCTTAAAGGGGTTCTCTGGTGAGAAGAAGTTATCACCTATCGACAGGATAGGAGATAACTTGCTGATCAGGGGAGGTTTGAACTCTGGGATCCGCACTGATCATCAGAATGATGAATTATTATACCTGTTAGAATGGAGCGGCATGTCAGACGCCTGACCTCATTCTCTATGAGGCTGCACTTGGTAGCACCATAAAGAATGAAAGGAACAATGGTTAGGTATCAGGGATGGTCAGATCTCCACCGATCAGCAAGTTGTCACCTATCCACAGGTGATTATTGGTCAGTGACAGGCATCCATGGTGGTGACACCTGGTCTCCTTTAAAAAACAGACAACCCCTTTAGCCAAATAATGATTTCATCCAATGACCTCTATGCAAAATGCTAATTTATACAGTTATTTATCCAAGAACAATAAATTGATGTCAAAACTCCCCAGAGACTATTAACGTTGTGTTACCTCATTTACTCCCCATATTCTACTACCCTGTCTATCTGGGAAATAGGGGTCACAACAAAAGATATATGCACATGGAGACTTTTTGCTGAGTTTTATGGAGCGGAAAGTGGCTATGTGCACACAGAGTCTTTTTGCAGAGTTTTCGGAGCAGAAATTGAGCAGAACCTCCAAGTTCTTGAGCAGATTATGGAGAGTTCCACTCAATTTCTGCTCCAAAAACCACTAAAACCTGTGTGCACATAGCCATTTTCCACTCCATAAGGCTACGTTTCCACATTGAGCTTTCGGTGAGTTTCTGACTTTGCAGATTTTCTGCACTATTTCTGCATCCATTAAGTAAAATAGATTACTTGCGTTTTTCCAAAAAACTCCAACAGCTCATCGTGGGAACATAGACGAAAACTACTCTAAAAGTTCCTTGCGCATAGGCTAATATGGCTGTAATTGCAGATTTCAGGGGTTATCACACAGCTTTTCCTATACTACTAACTGGAAAACCGTCAGACATACAGTTGAATCCAGAAGTTTCCATACACTATATAAAAAGACACATATGCATGTTTTTCTCAATATAGGACATGAAATCAGAATAAACCTTTCCCGCTTTAGGTCAATTAGGATTACCATAATTATTAATATTTGCCAAATGCCAAAATAATGAAAGAGAGAGAGAATGTTTTAAGGTATTTTTATTACTTACTGCAAAGTCAAAAGTTTACATACACTAAGATTACTATGCGTTCAAACAATTCTGCACTGCCCGTATGATGATGTCATGTGTTTGGAAGCTTTTTGACAGGTTTTTTTGACAACATCTGAGTGAATTAGAGACACACCTGTGGATATATTTTAATGCACACCTGAAACACAATGCTTCTTTGTGTAGCATTATGGGAAAGTCTAAAGAAATCAGCCAAGGTATTAGGAAGAGAATTGTGGACTTGCACAAGTCTGGCTCATGATTGGGTACAATTTCAAGATGCCTGAAGGTGCCTCATTCATCTGTACAAACAATTATACACAAGTACAAACAAGATGGGAATGTCCAGCCATCATACTGCTCAGGAAGGAGACGGGTTCTGTGTCCCAGAGATGAATGTGATTTGGTCCAAACATGTGCATATCAACCCAAGGACAAAAGTAAAAGACCTTGAGAAGATGATGACGGAAGCTGGTAAGATTGTGTCAATATCCACAGTGAAACGAGTACTGTATCAACATGGGCTGAAAGGCCACTCTGCCAGGAAGAAGCTATTATTCAAAAAAAACATAAAAAAGCCAGATTAATGTTTGCAAATGCACACAGGAACAAAGACCTTAATTTTTGGAGACATGTCCTGTGGTCTCATGAAACTAAAATGGAACTTTTTGGGCATAATGACCATCGTTACGTTTGGAGGAAAAAGGGAGAAGATTAGAATCCTAAGAACACATCCCAACTGTGAAACATGGTAGTGGCAGCATCATGTTGTGGGGTTGTTTTGCTGCAGGAGGGACTGGTGCATTTCACAAAATAGATAGCATCATGAGAAAAGAAGATTATGTGGCAATACTGAAGCAACATCTCAAGACATCAGTCAGGAAGTTAAAGCTTGGGCAGAAATGGGTCTTCCAAATGGACAATGACCCCAAGCATACTGCCAAAATCGTAACAAAGTGACTTAAGGATAACAAAGTCAATGTTTTAAAGTGGTCATCACAAAGCCCTGATCTCAATCCTATTGAAAATTTATGGGCAAAGCTGAAAAGGCCGGTGCGAGCAAGGCGACCTACAAACCTGGATCAGTGACACCAGTTTTGTCAGGAGAAATGTGCCCAAATTCTGACCAACTATTGGGAGAAGCTTGTGGAAGGATATCCCAAATGTCTGATCAAAGGCATTCAGTTTAAGGGCAATGGTACCAAATACTAATGAAATGTATGTAAACTTTTGACTATGCAGTAAGTAATAAAAATGCCTTAAAACATTCTCTGTCTCATTATTCTGGCATTTGGCAAATAATAATTATGGTAATCCTAATTGACCTAAAACGGAAAGATTTATTCTGATTTCATGTCAGATATTGAGAAAAACATGCAGATGTGTCTTTTTATATAGGGTATGTAAACTTCTGGCTTCAACTGTATACAGTGATGTACTCGTTATTCCAATATTACCACTTAGCTAGGCAAATTTTGGATAATGTGGGTAGCAACCATATAGGTTGCACCTACCTAGTTGGGGTATATTCACACGGGAGGGATTTGTTGGATCAGTTCCATTCATTTGGATGGGATTGTTTTGAGGGCATCACGTGGATTTTTGCAAGACCCAGTCGGATAAAAAGGAGAGTTGTAGAAATGTCTGCAAAAAATGGGCCGTATGCGAATATACCCCAAGTGGGTAATGAGACAGAAGAGGAGACGATGCCGGATTCCTACTCATTGGGGAATGTTCAGTTCTGTCTTATGTCTGATGCCACATAATTATTAAGGCATCATTATATAAGTCAGGACCACACTTACTGTCCAACTCGTACTGGGTGAGAGACGGTTCACTCAGGTTCCGGACCATGTAGGCAGCTGGGCAGATTGGGAAGAAGATGGAGGAATTGGGACAAGATGGGGGGTAAAGAGCAGGGGCAGGAGAGCCGTTAGTATACATTGAACACAACATGCCGACACATGGACATAACATACAATTCCGTACAGACAGTATGGAGCCTTTATGTGCACGGCCGACCCAGATGTTTCAGCTTGCATGCAAAGAGCATAGTCAGGTCTGAATTTTGGGCTATTAATGGCAATTTCAGATTTCTCCTAATCCATTTTGCCTGGTCCCTCACTTTTGGGAGGTGGAAAGGGACAACATTTCTGGAGGTCCTGCAATGGCACCCAGTATAGTTGTGACCTAATAATCCGGAATATCTGATATTCTGCTCCCAATAGTACATAATGAATGGATGTGTATATATATATATAATTGTGACCCTTCTCAAAAATTCAGGTAGGGTAACGCTAAACTGGTGTCACCGACACAATCTCATCCAGCTGCCCTTGAATAACAATGCTTATAATAATGTGACTGCTCTTTTATTTCTTCGTCTTTCCGGCTGATATCTGATCTCCATTATTCAGAGACGTCCTCTGGTATATTCACTGCACACATTTCCTCGCTGAGGTCAGATAGTCGCAGACTCTCCAGATGATGCATCCACTACATGACGGGTACCTCCTAGCTACTGGAACGAATTCAGCAGAGGCGGATGTGCTGGGACAACACACCGCAGCATCAGGGGACTCTGCCAGGACGGGTATTTATTCTCCTGGACGTTATCACTGACAGCAGGACACGATGTGATGTCATATTAACACGCTTGTAATGGACATTTAGAGGTCGCATAACTAATCCCAGATATATGACTCCAATAATCGTCCTCATACAGAAAACAGCGCTGTGCTGCGGCCGGGGACAGACTGTAGCTGTTGTGTTTTTTTTTTTTTTTTTTGCTAACCTGCACTAAAACCCTATCACTATACTGTGACATTACTTTATGCATTATCCCTGTACTGTGACATCACTGTGTATAATATCCCTGTCACATTACAGTGTTTATTATCCCTGTACTGTGACATTGCTGTGTGCATTATCTCTGTCCTGTGACTTCTATTGTGTATTATCCCTGTATTGTGATTTCACTGTTTATAATATCCCTGTCCTGTTACATTACAATGTTTATTACTCCTGTACTGTGACATCACTGTTTATTATCCCTGTACTGTGATATCACTGTGTATAATATCCTTGCCTTGTTACATTACAGTGTAAATTATCTCTGTACTGTGACATCACTCTGTATAATATCCCTGTACTGAAACATTACTGTTTATTACCACTGTACTATGACATCGCTGTGTACATTATCTCTGTCCTGTGACTTCTCTGTGTGTATTATCTCTGTACTATGAAAGAAAACCGTGAGCACAACCTGAATGAAACTGGTGCTTTAAAGTCTAGGTTCCCACACCGGGTACTAATAATGAAAAAAGGCTTAAGCACTCAACTTAAAAGGTTTATTAGTAGTATCTCCAAACGTTTCGGTCAGAAAAGACCTTCATCAGTGACTACTTATTTTTATATAGAAGATTGTCTCCTAAAAAGGGGAGAGGTGCGTGCCCCAAGGAAAGTGTGCTGCCTCTGCCAGAACGCTGTCTGAGCCTGCTGATTTGATTTCCGCCCCACATACTCATGGAAATCAAATCAGCAGGCTCAGACAGCGTTCTGGCAGAGGCAGCACACTTTCCTTGGGGCACACACCTCTCCCCTTTTTAGGAGACAATCTTCTATAAAAATAAGTAGTCACTGATGAAGGTCTTTTCTGACCGAAACGTTTGGAGATACTACTAATAAACCTTTTAAGTTGAGTGCTTAAGCCTTTTTTCATTATTATCTCTGTACTGTGACATTACAGTGTGTTTATTACTCCTGTACTGTGCTGTGACATGACTGTGTGCATTATCCCTGTCCTGTGACTTCTCTGTGTGTATTATCTCTGTACTGTGACATTACAGTGTGTTTATTACTCCTGTACTGTGCTGTGACATGACTGTGTACATTATCCCTGTCCTGTGACTTCTCTGTGTGTATTATCTCTGTACTGTGACATTACAGTGTGTTTATTACTCCTGTACTGTGCTGTGACATGACTGTGTGCATTATCCCTGTCCTGTGACTTCTCTGTGTGTATTATCTCTGTACTGTGACATTACAGTGTGTTTATTACTCCTGTACTGTGCTCAGGGCCGGCGTCAGCACCCGGCACACCCGGGCAAGTGCCGGGGCCCTGAGCAGGCGGGGGGGCCCACTCGCAGTCTGGCACCCCCCGCCCGTTAGCGGAGGAGAGCGGTGTCACTGGGCCCCCCCCGCTTGCTCAGGGCCCCGGCATCAGCTGGCACAATACTTACCTCTCCCGTGCCTCCGCTGCCGCAGCTCCGGGCTCCAGGGGGCGCCGGCGCTTCCTCTCACAGCAGGCCGCTGAATGACGTCATCATTCAGCGGCCGGCTGTGGCACAGAGCGCGCGGACGTCGGACAGGTAAGACGTGTGTGTGTATGTCTCTGTGTGTGTCTGTGTGTATGTAGTGCGGTGCTTTGTGTGTGTGTGTGTGTATAAGTATGTGAGAGAGTGCTTGTGTGCTGTCTGTGTGGTGTGATGATGGGCAGGCATTGCTGATAATGGGGAGGCATTGATGATGATGATGGGGAGAAGATGATAATGGGCAGGCATTGCTGATAATGGGAGGCATTGGTGATGATGGGGAGATGATGATAATGGGCAGGCATTGATGATGGGGAGAAGATGATGATGGGCAGGCATTGATGATGATGGGGAGGAGATGATGATGGGCAGGCATTGCTGATAATGGGGAGGCATTGATGATGATGGGGAGAAGATGATGATAATGGGCTGGCATTGATGATAATGGGCAGGCATTGATGATGGGGAGAAGATGATGATGGGCAGGCATTGATGATGATGGGGAGGAGATGATGATGATGGGCAGGCATTGATGATAACGGGGAGGCCATGATGATGATGGGGAGGCAATGATGATGATAATGGGGAGTCTTTCCACAGCGCCCTTTCCTGAGCTGTAACAGTGCAGAACGCAGTACAGCGCAGAGGAGAGCTCCATATTTTGTATGGAGCATTATATGGGGACCAGTATCCTGTATGGAGCATTATATGGGGACCAGTATCCTGTATGGAGCATTATATTGGGTCCAGTATCCTGTATGGAGCATTATATTGGGTCCAGTATTCTGTATGGAGCATTATATGGGGGGTGACATCCTGCATGGGGTATTATATGGGTGATGAGGGGGAGACTGTGGTGCCCATAATATTGTATGGAGGACTGTACTGTCCAGTCTGTACTGTGCGCTGTGAGGATTTGGCGTTTTTTTGAGCTATTGTACAATTTACAATAGATATCACTCATGTAATGTAAGAAGAGAAGTATTTGGCATTGTACTGTACCCATATTTCTCTGCTGTGTCTGTGCATCATGAATCGTGGTCTGTGTTAAAGGGGCCCACTGAGGCTCTTTCGCCCGGGGCCCATAAAAACCTGGAGCCGGCCCTGACTGTGCTGTGACATAACTGTGTGCATTATCCCTGTCCTGTGACTTCTCTGTGTGTATTATCTCTGTACTGTGACATTACAGTGTGTTTATTACTCCTGTACTGTGCTGTGACATGACTGTGTGCATTATCCCTGTCCTGTGACTTCTCTATGTGTATTATCTCTGTAATGTGACTCTTACAATGTCTATCATCCCTGTACTGTGACATCCCTATGTGAATTATCTTCTGTACTTTGACAATAGTGTGCATTATCCCTGTACTGTGTCATTGCTGTGTGCATTATGAATATATTGTTACATCGCTGTGTGCATTATGCCTGTACTGTGTCATTGCTGGGTGCACTATGAATATATTGTTACATTGCTGTGTGCATTATCTCTGTACTGTGACATCACTATATACATTATCCCTGTACTGTGTCATTGCTGACATGTTTGTGTGTATTATGTCTGTACTGTGACATCTCTGTGTGCATTATCCCTGTACTGTGACATTACTTTATTATTATATGATTATTTATGTGACATCACTGTAATAACTATTTCTGTGCAATGGTTCCTCTGCCAGTGAATATAAAATACGAGTTTGAGGCCTTGTTAGATTTTGTACCGGGGCCCATATACTGTATTTGAAGTTACACCTCTGCACTAATTAATTCTAAACTAATGCACACATTTACTAGAATGGATAAAGAACAGAAGAAAAAGCTAAAACAAGCGGTTAATTAGCTAAAGAACCATGCAGATTAATGTGCCACTTAGGAGGTGAGAATGGCAAGTGACAAATCGTCTCCCTGGCTCACAGTGGATGTAATGTGATGCTGTTTACTCACCGTAGTTGGTGATTTTATTTTGTAGGTGCTCTATTAATATCCATGTAAATGAAATATATATTTTTTATGGCACAACCAATATTTCCCAAAAATAGCTGCTAATCTGAATAAGCTGAGCTGCAGTGTAAAGCATGGGGGAACCGCAGAAGGAGCCTGAGCCTCAGGTGAGACTGAAGATGGATTTTAGATCAACATAGATTCCCATTAGACAATGCGGCTAAGTAGGAGCCACTGATCACAGCTGTGCCCTAGGGGTTATGTACGTACATGCCACATGAAACATGTTAATATTAAGAAAGTTGTCATAGAGGAAAACTGAACTTGTTTCAGAGAAGGGCAGAATATGTTCAGCATTACTTACATGTTAACTCTGCCCATTTGGCATTGGGGTCGTTGATGTTTCGCAGAGTGAAACTCCTCATGCCATCATATACAAGTTCACGGTAGCGGATTCTGTAGCCTAGAAGGATGCCATTGATTTTCTCTTCTGCTGGAGCCTAAGGAGATAAAGAGAGTCATTCACACTTGTATGCAATGGTCTGATCACGTAAAGTTTTTTTTTCCAGGCTGGCGAAACCGACCGGGTTTTCAAGGGGAAACCACTTGAGGAAACTCCAGCATTTTTTTTCCCTTTTGGATTTTTTTTTAGAAGGTTCATAATGCTTTTTTGTTGGCGTTTTTTAAAGTCCATTAAGCAATGAATAAAATGTAATTTTTTTATTTTAGGCTGAAACGCTCATAAAAACACTCCAAAAGATGTCTGACGATTTTTTTTTCTGCCTTCCCATTGACTTGCATTGTAAAGTATCCAACATCTTCCAGGCAGAAAATGCCTGAAGAATGGACCGCTCACTTTTTAACCGCTTGGTCTTTTTGGAAACTGGAAGCGGTTAAACGCTCATAAGTCTAAACATATGAAGTCCTTTTTACATAGAAACTGCTCCAAAGTTTTTTCTATTAATTTCTGAGCTTTTTTCAGTTTTTTTTTACTGTGGTCCAGCTCCAAAGCTGCTAGAATAAATGTGTTAGAATAGCAATATTTAATACTTCCAGTTACTGATGAACATACTAATACTTCCTGACAGTCATCCCACTGAAGAACACTATAGCCAGACCCTTTGTGCCCTGAATTGCCTGGTAAACTGCAATAATGAATCAATTTCCTGCACAGTAGCTAGAAGTAAAACAAACCTTACAAAAAATGTATCTAAGGTGATACATACCTGCCAGTGAATTAATACCGAGGTGGTTGTCTGAGGGGTGACGGACAGAATCGCTGGTGCGTCATCTGGTGCTGGAATATTAGAAAAATAAAATGATAAAAACGGTAAACACCTGGATTTATTACAATTACTCAGAAAAGGGGCAATATAGTTATATATTGTAATAAAATGTACACTTTCACATGATTCAAACAGCAGTCAATCCTAGTCACGTTTTATTCTGAGGCATTCTAAAGAAACTCAGCTGCCGAGACCTAAGTCTCAACTGACTGAGGAGCTGTAGCATAAGCAAACCTACTGCACCTCTGTGAGTCAAGGAGAAGGGCTGTGTTAGGCTACTTTCACACTTCAGGCTTTTTGTGTCAGGCATAATCCGTCCTATGCCTGACAGGACGGATCCGGCGCTGATTTTATAAAACTGATGCAACTGATCAGTTTTCTTGCCGGATCCGTCCTGACCTTTTCAACCCGGAAAGAGAAAATTTTCCATGTTGAAAATGTAGGTATCAATGTCCGGACCGAGGGGGGGGGAGTGAGAGAGAGAGAGAGAGACCTTGGATTCCGGATCAGTTTTCTGAGAGAGAAAGACCTTGGATTCCGGATCAGTTTTCTGACGGATTTGTCAAAACACTGGTCCGGCTCCATAGATTTGCATTATTTCCGGCCGCCTGAAGTGCCTATTCAGGCACTATCAGGCTGCTCCGGACAAAAAAAAAAACGTTGCAGCCAGCGTCTTGTCCGGCCGCCGGAATGTACATTTCCGACGGATCCGGCCAAAAACGGATGCAACGCAGTGACATCAGGCGCGATCCGGCGCTAATGTAAGTCAATGGTAAAAAAACGCATCCGGTACCGGATGCGTTTTTTTAAAAACACGCCGGATCGCGCCTGATACAAAAAACCTGATGTGTGAAAGTAGCCTTAGGATTTGAACCTGTGAACCATGGCTTGCTAGTCTGTTCCCTTGCTGTGGAGCTATTCGGAACTTGTATAACTTCAGTCTGAAACCATATGAACTTCGTCTGGGATAGACATCATCACCTGCCCTGCTGATTGTTCCCGCCCTGATTGAGACTGATTGGATAGATATCATCACCTGCCCTGCTGATTGTTCCCGCCCTGATTGAGACTGATTGGATAGAGATCATCACCTGCCCTGCTGATTGTTCCCACCCTGATTGAGACTGATTGGATAGATATCATCACCTGCCCTGCTGATTGTTCCCGCCCTGATTGAGACTGATTGGATAGAGATCATCACCTGCCCTGCTGATTGTTCTCGCCTTGATTAAGACTGATTGGACCTGCTATATATACCTGCTTCCTGTTGCTGAGTATATTGTGGTGCTCAGTCTAACTGAGTGAAGCATTATCTGAGCTCCTGATCTGGAAGGTGTTCTGCTGGCGCCTTCCTGTCTCTTGTGGAAATCCTGCTGTTCCTATCTCGAACTTCTATCATCTAAACGGACTTGGTGCTGGTGTGTGATCTCGGCCGGCCCTAGCCTGGGCGGGCTCCGGCATCTGCCGACATAGTGAACTGCCACCGCCATATACTGCACTTCCAGAAGTCTTTCCACGGTCCGGTCACCTGCACACTTCTGCTCCGGCCACTGACCTCCAGTCCAGTATCGCCAGTAACGTGACAGGCTGTGACATCCGAAGGCAATAAATCTTCTCCTTGTCTGACTGCAGCATAGGAGGACTGAGGCTTGAGGAAAAAAACCTTTGCGCTCAGTCAGTCGAGAAGAAGATTTATTTTTTCTGATGGATATATGTGTTACTATACAGCTTCTCTGTCAGTTTAGACTCAGGTCTCAAGAGCTGTTTTTCTTCAGACAGCAGCCCATCCTCATAAGCGACTAGGCTGGCTGTCATTTGAATTATGTGACACCTCCATCTTTTTTGGTGGTTTTGCAGTGCACATGTTAAACCCCAATAAGATAAAGTGGCATCTATAGCAGCCTTCTAGCCTTAAGCCTCCACTTCCATACACTTTAGATAGCTGTACCCCGGAGGTTATATCTCCTATATTTACTATGAGAGAGATGTTGCCAGGCATCTCTAGCAGTGGCTTATCACCCAAAGAACAAAAGACTCGGCAATCCAAAATCGGACATGTCGGATCCTTATCTTCCATGACATCATCTGTCAGGGGTACCCCATACACATTAGACTTCCATCGGCACTCGTCAATATTGATGGGTTTGGTTGACGTTAGACTAATGTGTATCGGGCCTATAGATAGCATCACCTGAATAGTAGGGATGCGGTAAGACAGTTCCTGATACTGGCGGGTGACTTACCAGCTTGCAGTGTTGTTAGGGACTCCGATTCTGCACTGTATTCACTGTCCCCAATGTCATTTGTTGCTTTGACTCGGAATTTGTATGTCGTGAATGGTTTCAACCTAAAATATTACCACAAAGAAGATGGTGACATCATTACCTGTGTCCGAAACAATTATATTTTGGTGGCAGACATTGTGTCAGGTATGGAGTCAGTCTTTTTTCTTGGCATTAATAAAATTCCCATAAAATGCAAAGACAGGCCACTACACTCTTATTCTAAGCCCAAAAGGGACCAGAACCTTTCCCGATGTTAACCCTCTTAATGCCCCCGTTCACACAATGGCTGCCACCAAAGTGAATATTGGAAACAAGTTAGGCCTCTTTCACACATCCGGCGGGCGCCTGGCGGCGCCCCCGGCATTTTACCGCAGCACCGCATGTGAAAAGCTTTCACACTTCCGGCGGCCAAAATGCGTTTTTTGCCGGATGGTTTCTGATGCTTGGAGAGATAAGAAACCATCCGGCAAAAAAAAAAAAGTTACATGCAGCGTTTTTTCCGGACGCCGCAATGTACATTTGCGCCGCATCCGGACAAAACCGCATGCAACGCATTGACATGCGGCGCCATGCGGCGCTAATGCATGTCAATGCGAAAAAAGCCGCATGCGGCGCATCAGATTTTCAGATGCGGCGCTGCGGGAAAATGCCGGGGGCGCCGCAAGGCGCCCGCCGGATGTGTGAAGCCAGCCTTACAATAGACTTTCTACCTGTCTATAACAGCGGAGGTGGCATTGTGACTGACGGAGGAAGATTGCACCACCCATCGTCCTTTGGGTACTTCTCGCGTCTGGATGGTATAGTAACGCACAGGAGAAAGGCCGTCACTTCCTGGTTCCCATGAGAGCAGCACATTTCTGGACTTTACGTCTTCCTGTAGGACGATGGGCTTACTGGGGGGCTGAGGCCGTTCTGCAAAAGGGAAGAGAATAAGCGCCTGCGCAGCCATTTATGCAGATCCCATATAAAAGGATAACAAAAATATATACCTGTTAGAAGTACTGGATGGGTAATGAATGCTACATCATTTTAATTTTTATTTCCATAAATCAATAGTACATTTGAAAATGAGAAACTTTATAATAAATCTTATTAGAGAAATCTGCTTTTCTCCTCCTGAACTAATATTTAATTCTGAAAATTCTCAATTCATGGGTAAAATGTATCTTCATTGAATACAGACTTTCCTATTACTGAGATAGGAGATGGCAGTTGGTGCTCATAAAGTTCTATGGAGACTGTAACTGTCACTTCAGGAGAACTTGCAGCGGAATGTCTGTGACGGCCTATAGCTCCTCCCCCTCCATAGAATAGAATCCTATAAGCACCAACTGTCATCTCCTATCTCAGTAATGGGAAAATCTGTCTTCATTGAATACAGATATTACCCGTGAATTGAAAGTGAATGATCAGTCCAGGAGAAGAAAAAAGCAGATTTCTCTTATAAGATACACTGCTCAAAAAAATAAAGGGAACACTTAAACAACAGAATATAAGTAAATCAAACTTCTGTGAAATCAAACTGTCCACTTAGGAAGCAACACTGATTGACAATCAATTTCACATGCTGTTGTGCAAATGGAATAGACAACAGATGGAAATTATTGGCAATTATCAAGACACAATCAATAAAGGAGTGGTTCTGCAGGTGGGGACCACAGACCACATCTCAGTACCAATGCTTTCTGGCTGATGTTTTGGTCACTTTTGAATGTTGGTTGTGCTTTCACACTCGTGGTAGCATGAGACGGACTCTAGAACCCACACAAGTAGCTCAGGAAGTGCAGCTCATCCAGGATGGCACATCAATGCGAGCTGTGGCAAAAAAGTTTGCTGTGTCTATCAGCGTAGTGTCCAGAAACTGGAGGCGCTACCAGGAGACAGGCCAGTACACCAGGAGACGTGGATGGGGCCGTAGGAGGGCAACAACCCAGCAGCAGGACCGCTACCTCTGCCTTTGTGCAAGGAGGAACAGGAGGAGCACTGCCAGAGCCCTGCAAAATGACCTCCAGCAGGCCTCAAATGTGCATGTGTCTTCACAAACGGTTAGAAACCGACTCCATGAGGATGGTCTGAATGTCCGACGTTCACAGATGGGGTTGTGCTCACAGCCCAACACCGTGCAGGATGCAGGTCATACAGGCACAGGGAGGTCATACAGGCACGTGGCGGCCACACACACTACTGAGCATCATTTTGACTTGTTTTAAGGACATTACATACCACTTTAATTTTGTGTGTGACTCCAAATCCAGGCCTCCATTGGTTAATAAATTTGATTTCCATTGATGATTTTTTGTGATTTTGTTGTCAGCACATTTAACTTTGTACAGAACAAAGTATTCAATGAGAATATTTCATTCATTCAGATCTAGGATGTGTCATTTGAGTGTTCCCTTTATTTTTTTGAGCAGTGTATATTACAAAGTTGTTTATTTTCATATGTACTATTGATTTATGAAATAAAAATTAAACTGTTGGTTACACTTTAATTAGGACCGCAATGTGTGCACATTACCGTGGCGCTACATTCATACTCCTCCTAGCCAAGGCAAAGCGGCTTAGGTAAAAAGGGAACCAGGGACCTCTGTTTTAGCAACTGCGGGTGGTTTGACGGGTCAGACCTCCACTGATCTAGAATTTATTACTTATCCAGGGTATAGGTAAGAAATTCTTCTGGCTGGATACTCTTTGAAGAAAGACAATTGCTTGAAAGACCTCCTATCAAGATTATATAGGGGAGAGGGTCTTGATTAGGATTTTCAACACTGACCCTCTCCTTTAGAGTAATATGATTTATATTTAGGTCCCGATTCATCATTTGCTTTTTTTCCCTTTTTTTATTGACTTTTATTTATCATGTGATATTCATTGACATTGTTTGCTCCAAATTCTTCAAAAACGGATCACGTGGAGCATAAATTTTTAGCATGCTCTGCTAAAATTTTATGCCAACATTTCAGGTGTACGTAAAATCACTGCTGGGGGAACTGGTGTATATGTGCACAAAAGTTTAGCAACTTTTTAAAAAACTGCAATTGATGAATCAGACAAAAATTTGCAGACACTCCAAACCCTTCACCCAATGCTATACTGTATATATATATATGCAGAACAAAGCAAAAAAACAAAGCAAAAACAGGCAGGCACATCTAAAATGGATTTGAAAAAAAAAAGCGAAAACGGTGAAAATCACAAAAACCTAAGCAAAAAAAGTGCAAGTGCAGACATGAATCGTGCACTTAGTGCTTTAATTCTTTGACTTTGTGTCAGGCGTTTGCTTACCTCTCTTTTCGGTGGTGACTACCAGCGCTTCCGCAGCCTCACCCCATCCCTTACGGGTCTGGGCTGTGATTCGAAACAAGTAGACAGATTCTGGTCTGAGCCCCATGGCGGTATACTGCCGGACGCTCGGATTCAGCACTTCCACGGTGGCGGTGTTTGAGTTGGTCGTGTTTAATCTGTGAGTGATCTGATAAGCTGTAAGGTAAAAATATATGTGATATTGTATGCACCAAAAACTATGGGGGAAAGGCATTTAATTTGCACCAGTTTATCACTGTAAAACAAATTGGCATTTATGGCACTTTTTGCTTCTTGTTAGTAATGAAAAAAGTGGTCGAGGATAACCCAGGATGGAGCGATGCCAGCAAGTATCTCCTTGAATGATTCTTATTCTTAATTATTAGAATTTTTTTCAACTGTTCAAAAAAGAAGTAAAATTTTTGCAGATCTCAATCTTAGTGTGAAAAAATAAAGTTCTTACCTAGAATGATACCGTTGGGAGCAGCAGGGGTCTGCCAAATGAGGCGGACAGAGGTTGTTCTCACCTCAGGAAACAGAATTCCCACTGGGTGACCTGGAACTAAAAACAGATAGAAACATGAAGCCGTGATTCATCCGACTCCTCTCGCTCAACTCATACAGAGTTCAAACTGCGGAAGTTGACGGCTTGGTGAAGATCTGTCAGAAACTGTGTACTATGGGTATATAGTATATACCACAGCCCGCCACACAGTTTAAGACATGTAGTAAGAGTTGGTGGTATTCTGGAGAACACAATCTTACCATCATCCAGGGTCCTCTCTAGGATTGCTGGTGTACTCGGTACTCCATCGCCAATTCGGGTGAAAGCTAAGACCTGGATTTCGTAGAGGACGTATTTTCCCAGGTTGGTAAGCTGAACACTTCGGGAGGCATTACCTTCCACCAGCCAAAACCGGGGAGCGTTGTCCGAATCTTTCTCCTTGTAGAGAATCTACGGAAGGAAAAAGTCATAAAAAAAGCAACAAGACTTTCCTGAACCCAAAGCTAAACAGATTGAAAAGTTAAGACCAAATGTATTGCAAAAACATAATGAAAGGCTCGTCACCTTGTACCCAAGGATGAGTCCATTACGATCCGGGTCTGGGATTTCGCTCCAACGAACCAAGATGCTGCTTGAGGTTGTGGCCAGAGCAGAGACATTGCTGGGTCCAGAGGATGGAACTGAGGACGAGACACGATCGTGCAATTACTCTTATGTAGAACAATATACAGGTGCTTCTCACTAAATTAGAATATCAAAAAGTGAATTTATTTCAGCTCTTCAGGACTAAATGTGAATCTCATGTACAGGGTCGGTCGGCTCCAGGTTTTCATGGGCCCCGGGCAAAAGAGTCTCAATGGGCCCCTTTAACACATACCACAATTCATGATGTACAGATAGGGCAGAGAAATATAGGTATAGTACAATGCCAAACATTTCACTTACTTCATACATTATATGAGTGATATATATTGTAAATTCTACAATAGCTCAAAAGACAACAGTATAGTCATCCATACATTATTATGGGCACTACATAGTGCTCCATACAGAATAATGAGCTCCATATATTGCTCTGTACAGTATTATGGGCACCCCATAGTGCTCCATGCAGAATAATGACCCCCATATATTGCTCCATACAGTATAATGAGCTCCATATATTGCTCCATACAGTATTATGGGCACCCCATAGTCCTCCATGCAGAATAATGAGCTCCACATATTGCTCCATACAGTATTATGGTCACCACATAGAGCTCCATACAGAATAATGAGCCCTATATAATGCTCCATATATAATGGGCCCCATATAATGCTTCATATATAATGGACCCTATAAGATGCTCCAGTATATGATGGGCCCCATATATGATGCTTCAGTGCATGATGGGCCCCATATAATGCTTCATATATAATTGACCTATAGATGATGCTCCACTATATTATGGGCCCCATATAATGATCCATATATAATGGGCCCCATATATGATGCTCCAGTGTATGATTGGTCCCATATAATGCTTCATATATAATGGGCCCCATATATGATGCTCCAGTGTATGATGGGCCCCATATATGATACTCCAGTGTATGATGGGCCCCATATGATGGTCTCCATATATTGCGCCAAACATAAAAAAAAAAAAAAAATGAAATACTCACCTCTCCTCACTGGCTGCTGCTCTGCTCGAGGCACTGGCCCCCGGTACTAGCACAGGCACCGGGTACCTATAGCATGCCGGTGTCCCCGACTGTGAGTGGGCCCCACCGCCTGCTCAGGGCCACAGTATTTGCCCGGGTGCGCCGGGTGCTGACGCGGGCCCTGGACCTTGGTCTTGATAAAACACAGTGGACCTACACCAGCAGATGACATGGCTCCCCAAACCATCACTGATTGTGGAAACTTCACACTAGACCTCAAGCAGCTTGGATTGTGGCCTCTCCACTCTTCCTCCAGACTCTGGGACCTTGATTTCCAAATGAAATGCAAAATTTACTTTCATCTGAAAACAACACCTTGGACCACTGAGAAACAGTCCATTTCTTTTTCTCCTTGGCCCAGGTAAGACGCTTCTGGCATTGTCTATTAGTCATGAGTGGCTTGACACAAGGAATGCGACACTTGCAGCTCATGTCCTGCATACCTCTGTGTGTGGTGGCTCTTGAAGCAATGACTCCAGCAGCAGTCCACTCCTTGTGAGTCTCACCCAAATTTTTGAATGGTCTTTTCTTAACAATCCTTTCAAGGCTGCGAGCATTGCACGGCAAATAAGCCTCCTTACTTTGACAAGCCAGAGCTGGTATGTCACTCTCCACAAGGACAGACCTTACCACTTAGACCTAAGTCCAGAGCCTCTCAGCTAGCCAAATAATATCTCATACTTTGCACTGACGAGGACCAATAGTCAGAAACACCGTGTCTGCAAATTGAGACACTGATTTGGCTTTTATCCTAAGTCACATTACAAGACTCGTTAAAGGGTTGATTGTGACTTGTAGGATTGCTACTTCCAATAGGTGGCGCTATAGAGTTCAAGTCCTCTTTTCCTTCTAAGAGGCAATTTGCATATTAAATTTCCCAGAGGACCATTGCATGGCGAATAAGCCTCCTTACTTTGACAAGCCAGAGCTGGTATGTCACTCTCCACAAGGAGAAACCTTACCCCTTAGACCTCAGTCCAGAGCCTCTCATCTAGCCAAATCATATCTCACACTTTGCACTGACGAGGCCAATAGTCCGAAACACCGTGTCTGCAAATTGAGATACTGATTTGGCTTTTATTCTAAGTCACATTACAAGACTCGTTAAAGTGTTGATTGTGACTTGTAGGATTGCTACTTCCAATAGGTGGCGCTATAGAGTTCAAGTCCTCTTTTCCTCCTAAGAGGCAATTTGCATATTAAATTTCCCAGAGGACCATTGCATCTCGAATAAGCCTCCTTACTTTGACAAGCCAGAGCTGGTATGTCACTCTCCACAAGGAGAAACCTTACCCCTTAGACCTCAGTCCAGAGCCTCTCAGCTAGCCAAATCATATCTCACACTTTGCACTGACGAGCACCAATAGTCCGAAACACTGTGTCTGCAAATTGAGATACTGATTTGGCTTTTATTCTAAGTCACATTACAAGACTCGTTAAAGTGTTGATTGTGACTTGTAGGATCACTACTTCCAATAGGTGGCGCTATAGAGTTCAAGTCCTATTTTCCTCCTAAGAGGCAATTTGCATATTAAATTTCCCAGAGGACCATTGCATGGCGAATAAGCCTCCTTACTTTGACAAGCCAGAGCTGGTATGTCACTCTTCACAAGGAGAAACCTTACCACTTAGATCTAAGTCCAGAGCCTCTCAGCTAGCCAAATCATATCTCATACTTTGCACTGATGAGGACCAATAGCCCTAAACACCGTGTCTGCAAATTGAGATACTGATTTGGCTTTTATCCTAAGTCATATTATAAGACTCGTTAAAGGGTTGATTGTGACTTGTAGGATCGCTACTTCCAATAGGTGGCGCTATAGAGTTCAAGTCCTCTTTTCCTCCTAAGAGGCAATTTGCATATTAAATTTCCCAGAGGACCATTGCACGGCGAATAAGCCTCCTTACTTTGACAAGCCATAGCTGGTATGTCACTCTCCACAAGGAGAAACCTTACCCCTTAGACCTCAGTCCAGAGCCTCTCATCTAGCCAAATCATATCTCATACTTTGCACTGACGAGGGCCAATAGTCCGAAACACCGTGTCTGCAAATTGAGATACTGATTTGGCTTTTATCCTAAGTCACATTACAAGACTCGTTAAAGGGTTGATTGTGACTTGTAGGATCGCTACTTCCAATAGGTGGCGCTATAGAGTACAAGTCCTCTTTTCCTCCTAAGAGGCAATTTGCATGTGACAATAAGGTCATCTATGATGCATAATGATCAAAAGTTTCAGACTGCCTCTTACCTGACTCTCTGGTCCTCGCCACTACAATGGGACTCAAGGGACCAGACCCAATGGTGTTAAAGGCAACAACCTGCACAGAATATTCCGTCCACTCTTCCAGGTCTTCAATGGTGTACTCCCTCTCGATGCGGTCATGGATGACGTGGATGGAGGACTTCCCTTTTCCATCAGTTCTCATGTATCGGATCCTGTACCCCACAGATTCTGGGTTACCATTGTACGCCATCTCTGGCAAAGGCTGCAGGAAAGAAAGGCTTGTGAGAAGTAGGGCTGATTGTCATTTGGTGGGGGCGCTTCCATCACAGATGCAAGAATAACTTGTGTAGGGTTCATCAGGTAGTAAAGTAATAAATCTAATGCCTTGATTAACACTCACCACCCAGCGCACCCAAAGGCTGGTCTGACTGGCTGTACGTAGGGTCACATTAGCTGGAAACATATCTGGTGGCGCCTGCAATGTCTGTATCTTCCTTGAAACCGAACTGGGAGGACTCGTGCCCACAATGTTCACCTGGCGCATGCGAAAACTATGGAAAAATAGAATTTTCCATAAATACGTATAACATGGCACATACACTGTATAGACACAAGTATTTGGACACCACACATTACAGCAGCTTTTCACATTCTACACTGCTCAAAAAATAAAGGGAACACTTAAACAACAGAATATAGCTCCAAGTAAATCAAACTTCTGTAAAATCAAACTGTCCACTTAGGAAGCAACACTGATTGACAATCAATTTCACATCATGTTGTGCAAATGGAATAGACAACAATGGAAATTATAGGCAATTATCAAGACACACTCAATAAAGCAGTGGTTCTGCAGGTGGGGACCACAGACTACATCTCGGTACCAATGCTTTCTGGCTGATGTTTTGGTCACTTTTGAATGTTGGTTGTGCTTTTACACTAATGGTAGCATGACACAGTGTTATGTTTTGGTAGCTGAGGAGAGCAGGCAAAAAAGGCAATACACCAGAGAGGTTGGAATCTACTGGATTGCAGTACCCTGACTAACCACCACAACAAAAGGCAGCCGTGGAGCGTTCCTACGTTGGTCCTAGACGCCTCGTCACAGCCTGAGAGGTTAACTACACCTAAAGATAGAAAGAGGAAAGCTATATGCCCTGGAGCAGATCCCCAAAGAACATAGGAAGCCCCCAAACATGTAATGGCGGTTAGACAAGAGGAAATACAGACACAGACAGAAAATAGTATGAGCAAACGCTGGGGCCCAATCTGCCTAGACAGAAAAGGATAGGAAGGATACTTACTGCAATCCAAAAAAAACCCTAAAAAAAGCCAACGCTACTAATTGCAAAAACACCTGAGATCACACGACCTCTACCACCTAAATTAGTTCTCTGGTGTAACAAAACTAAGCTGCAGCAACTTAAAAAACTGGAAAAGGCAAATGAACAAACAACAGTGGCTCCAGAGGAACTGAGAGGAGCCCAAGCCCCCCGGGGAGGGGAACCAGACCAAACTCACAGAAATGCAGAGAAATATGCAAGCACAAAAACAAAAAACAGAAAATATCTTATCTGAGAGCAGGAGAAGAGGCAAGACTCAGCAAGCTTTCAAGTGAACCAGGAAACAACTTTGAGACAAGAACAATTGATCACCGGCAACCATGATGGGGGGAAACCTCCCTTATATCCAGCCAGTCTGTGATTCCTGATTGCCAATCCTCATTGAATGGTTCAGTACTGTTTGTAACCACCAGAGGGAGCTTCTGCTCAGAATTCATTTCTAAAACATTCACAACAACACAGACTCTAAAACCCACACAAGTGGCTCTGGTAGTGCAGCTCATCCAGGATGGCACATCAATGCGAGCTGTGGCAAGAAGGTTTGCTGTGTCTGTCAGCGTAGTGTCCAGAGGCTGGAGGCGCTACCAGGAGACAGGCCAGTAAACCAGGAGGGGACCATAGGAGGGCAACAACCCAGCAGCAGGACCGCTACCTCCGCCTTTGTGCAAGGAGGAGCACTACCAGAGCTCTGCAAAATGACCTCCAGCAGGCCACAAATGTGCATGTTTCTGCACAAAAGGTTAGAAACAGACTCCATGAGGATGGTCTGAGTGCCCGACGTCCACAGATAGGGGTTGTGCTCACAGCCCAACAACGTGTAGGATGCTTGGCATTTGCCACAGAACACCCAGATTGGCAAATTCGCCACTGGCGCCCTGTGCTCTTCACAGATGAAAGCAGGTTCACACTGAGCACATGTGACAGACGTGACAGAGTCTGGAGACGCCGTGGAGAGCGATCTGCTGCCTGCAACATCCTTCAGCATGACCGGTTTGGCAGTGGGTCAGTAATGGTGTGGGGTGGCATTTCTTTGGAGGGCCGCACATCCCTCCATGTGCTCGCCAGAGGTAGCCTGACTTCCATTAGGTACCGAGATGATATCTTCAGACCCCTTGTGAGAGTATATGCTGGTGCGGTTGGAACTGGGTTCCTCCTAATGCAGGAGAATGCCAGACCTCATGTGGCTGGAGTGTGTCAGCAGTTCCTGCAAGATGAAAGCATTGAAGCTATGGACTGGCCCGCCTGTTCCCCAGACCTGAATCCGATTGAGCACATCATGTCTCGCTCCATTGCACCACAGACTGTCCAAGAGTTGGCAGATGCTTTAGTCCAGGTCTGGGAGGAAATCCCTCAGGAGCATGCCCAGGCGTTGTACGGAGGTCATACAGGCACGTGGAGGCCACACACTACTGAGTATCATTTTGACTTGTTTTAAGGACATTACATTCCACTTTACTTTTGTGGGTGACTCCAAATCCAGGCCTCCATTGGTTAATAAATTTGATTTCCATTGATGATATTTGTGTGATTTTGTTGTCTGCACATTCAACTTTGTACAGAACAAAGTATTCGATGAGAATATTTCATTCATTCAGATGTAGATGTGTTATTTGAGTGTTCCTTTTATTTTTTAAGCAGTGTACATCCATACACATTAATATGGAGTTTGGCCCTTCTGCAGATATAACGGATCCCACTCTTCTGGGAAGATTTTCTAAAAGATTTCGGAGGTGTCTGAGGGGAATTTTTGCCCCCTTCATCAAGAAGAGCATTCGTGTGGTCAGACACTGACTTTGGGGAGAGGTCGGGCTCACAATATCTGCTCTAGGTCATCCCAATAGTATTGGATGGGGCTCAGGTCGATGCTCTGTGAGGCAGAACAGGTTCTTTCCACCAAACTCCTCAACCATGTCTGTATGGACCTTGTGCACTGTGCACAGTTATGGGAAACAGAAATGAGTCTTATCCATACTGTGCCCACAAAGATGGAAGCTACAAATCTCTACAATGTCTTGTATTGAAGGATTAAGATTTCTCTTTATTGGAACTAAGGGGCCGAGTCCGACCCATGACAAACAGCCTATAGCATTATCCTTCATCCGCCAAATTGTACAGCGGGTACAATGCAGTCAGACAGGTAATCTTCTCCTGGCATTCACCACACCCAGACTTATCCATCAGATGCCGATAGAGAAGTGTGATCCATCACTGCACAGAACATGTCTCCTCCAGAGTCCAGTGGTGGCGGCTTTACACCACTCCATCCGATGCTCAGCATTGTGCTTGGTGATGTAAGGCTGCATGCAGCTGCTCGGCCATGAAGCTTTGGTCGGGCACAATGTTTGCACTGATGTTATACCAGAGGAGGTCTGGACTCTGCAGTTATGGAGTCAGCAGAGCGGTGGTGAGTACTCTGCCCTCTGCTCCTCAGCACTCAGTGACCCTGCTGTGTAACGTTACGGGGTCTCCACTTCTTAGCTGAGTTGCTGCAGTTCCTTCCACTTCTTAGTAATATCACAGCTGATGGGGAAGATGGAAGAAATGTGATGAACGGACTTGTTATGTGATTAATGGACTCGTATCAGGGAGCTCTGCTCCACCAGCCGTCGTGTCACATGGTAGTAAAGGCAGATGCTATGTTGAGGGTCCGGATGTTGAACACGGGAAGGCAATGGAGCAGTACGTTATATATCAGGTGTGAGGTGTCAGATATTATACCCTGGGGGCGAAGGGCCGGATTTTATACACTGGAGGGCGAGGGGCCGGGTGTTATATCCTGGGGGCGAAGGGCCGGATGTTATACACTGGAGGGCGAGGGGCCGGGTGTTATATTTCAAGGGAGAAGGCGTCAGATGTTATACCCTGGTGGAAGCAATGGCCTGTCACTGTGTAACTGTCTCAGCTTACCTGTAAAATGTAAAAGGATTCAGCCCGGGCACCACCATAGCCCGGGCATTGGGCTCGTTCGCCAGCTGGTGTATGAGAACCCATTCATCAGATTCTCCTTGTGTTCCAACCTTAGAAGATGAGAAGCTCAGTGGTCATTGAAAGAAACATATTATAAAGCACAGTGTTGTATTAATATGTTTGCTCCTAGTTTTCTCACCTGGGCTTCTACCTGCCACCTGGAGATGGAGGTTTTGCCATCATAACCTGGTCGGAACTGAAGCGTGACTGAGCGAGGCCCGATGTTTGTGATGGCGATGTTGGTTGGTGCTCCAGGCAATTCTGTAGGACATACAGGAATGTCAAAAACTGCATCCACATTTTTGTAATTAAAGAGGTTGTCCACTTTTGAAGACACATTTGCAATTGGGTTTCATTAATAATTTTGCACCGTTCGGCTTTTACAGGCCCTTTGTTTAATGGCACATTCAATTTTGATGATGTCTGTGGTCATAAATAAGCTGAGAGGAGCTCAGAAAAAGCCTTATGTGAAGGTTACAAACTCCCCATAACGAGCTCACTGATATGATCTCAGTTAACTCATTGACAATGGAGTCCATTGTATAGCCACAGCGCAACACAGACAAACAGTACAACATTTTTAATTAGGCTGGTGTCACACTTGCGTGTGTGATGCGAGAAACTCGCGCAAGTTTCTTGCATCAACACCCAGCACTGCCACCGGCACTCTGGACCGAAGTGTGCGCCTGCATAGAAATACATGTAGCCGCACACTCCGGTCCGAGTGCCAGTGGCAGTGCCGGGTGTTGATGCGAGAGACTCGTGCGAGTTTCTCGCATCACACATGCAAGTGTGACACCGGCCTTAAACTCATTTTAAAAAATAGCTTTTAGACCCAATTTTTTTTTAAAAAATAACTTCTTTAAATCTTTGCAGTACAGTTTTCCAACATTCTAACAGTTTCTACTTTTCAGTTTCAAGATCTCTGCTTGCAATCAGTTAACGGAAAGTTTCATGTATATTCAGAGGTTTCTCCAGATCAAGTCCTGTTCTGTTGACACACACTGTAGCAAGCCTTGTGACTATCCATGTCTCTAGGCTGAGTTCACAGGTTGCAGTAATTTGCCATGGTACCCCCATCCCTCCTAAACAAAAACATGCAGCATAAGAACAGACATTTTACCACAAACTGCTTTGTTGTTTTATTTTTTCTTCTGATTTTGTTTGATTGCTTTGATTTTGGAAGTGCTTTGTTTTGCTTTTTTATTTGGTTTGTTTTGTTTTTTGCTGCTGTTGCTTTGGTTTGGTTTGCTTGAGTTTTGAGGCTGTATTGTTATTTATTTGGTTTTAGTTTGCTTTGGTTTTGGAGCTGCTTTCTTTTGTTTTTTTTTCTTTTTTTATTGATTTGCTTTGCTTTTGGGGCTGCTTTGGCTTTTTTAAATTTAGTTAGGTCTGTTTTGGTTTTGTACCTGCTTTGGTTTGGTTTACTTTGGTTTTGGAGCTGTATTGTTTTTTCTTGGTATTGGAGCTGCTTTGGTTTTTTTTTACTTCTTTGATTTGCTTTGATTTTTGGGCTCCCTTTCTATTTTGCTTTAGTCTGCTTTGGTTTTGGGGTTATTTTTTTGTTTGGTTTGTTTTAGAGCTGCTTTGTTTTCTTTAATTTGCTTTGGTTTTGGGGCTGCTTTGGTTTGGTTTAGTTTTGGAGCTGCTTTGGTTTGGTTTTGAAGCTGCTCTTTTTGCTTTTTTAATTTGTTTGGCTTGCTTTGGTTTTGGGGTTGTTTTGTTTTTTTATTTTTGTTTGGTTTGCTTTGGTTTTGGAGCTGATTTGTTTTTTCTATTTTGTTTGGTCTGCTTTGGTTTTGGAACTGCTTTTTTCCCTTTGGTTTTAAAGATGCTTTGTTTTGATTTGCTTTTGTGTTTTGGGGCTGCTTTTTTCTTTGGTTTGGTTTGCTTTGGTGTTTTGGGGCTGCTTTGTTTTTTCTTTGGTTCGGTTTGCATTGGTGTTTTGGGGCTGCTTTTTTTCTTTGGTTTGGTTTGCTTTGGTGTTTTGGGGCTGCTTTGTTTTTTCTTTGGTTCGGTTTGCTTTGGTGTTTTGCGGCTGCTTTTTTTCTTCGGTTTGGTTTGCTTTGGTGTTTTGTGGCTGCTTTGTTTTTTCTTTGGTTCGGTTTGCATTGATGTTTTGGGGCTGCTTTTTTTCTTTGGTTTGGTTTGCTTTGGTGTCTTGCGGCTGCTTTTTTTCTTCAGTTTGGCTTGCTTTGGAGTTTTGGGGCTGCTTTGTTTTTTCTTTGGTTTGGTTTGCTTTAATTTTAGGGCTGCATATCCCTCTTGCAAAGTGGTAAAAACTCCCAGAATTTTGGTGCACTACTGTAAGATGTCAATCTACACCCAGTTTTGGATACTACACTGTGTCTGCAGAACACAATCAGGATGGAATTTTAGCCAAGTGATATAAATTTAAAAAGAAAAGAACGTTTCCATTCACAGACGGCTAGCAGTGCTCCATACACCTTCTTGTTTTCAGGCATATATTGGTTTGTTATAATGTATATGTAAAATGTTATGATTTTGGATATATGTATTAAGTAATATGCACAGTTTTGATAAATGTAAGGAAATTAAATTTTTCAGTTTTTTCCACCAATACGTCATGGTAAAAGATTAGCAAGCTTGAATTTTTTTTTTAATAAGCATATTACTAATCTGTGTCATCAGGCAGAGCTTGCCCAAATGAGATTAATTACTATTATTGTCCAGGCGATCCTCCTTTTGATCAGAGAGATGGCGAGGTGACGAGCTGCCGCAGAGCTGATGACAGATTAGCCTTTTGAAATAGAGAACAATTATATTATCAAGTACCTCGGCTAATGGAAAAACGCACAAAAAGGCAAAGTCATGGTGACAATGTCAGCGCTCGGTTCCAGTAAATATTAAAAGAAAAAAAAAAAAGACGGAAAGCTTTTATTGTGACTCTCCAATCACTCCATGTGCTGTGGCTATACCCACCTGGTGGTACACCGGAGGAGATGGTGGAGGAGGCGACTGCTCCTTGGCCCTTTGATGTCATGCCCGCCACTTGGATGGTGTAGGTGGTGAGTGACGTCAATCCGGTGACCCGATACTCCAAGGTGAGGTTGGGCAGATAGTGGGTTACCCTGGTGTTGGTTTGGTTAAACTCTTCCCAGGAAATCTTGTATCCTGCAAAACAAAGATGACTGGACAAGTTAAAAGGGTTGTACACCTTTCAGGACTTTTTTGTTGTTGTTAAAATGCATGCATTTGGGGCTAAAAATAATTTTTGCAATTCGTTTTCTTTACAAATGTTGCTCCGTTTACTTTCTATAGCCTCTGTGTTGCACTGTTTATTGCTGACTGCAGAAAGAGCTTTCTGAGAATCTATCAGTGAGCTTTTTCTGATGGAGTTTGTAACTCTTTTATCTGTCTTAGCTTATTTAGGACCACAGGCCACATCACAGTTGATGAAACTCAATTGCAAAAAATTATTGGTAGCCCATAAACACTTGCATTTGAGAAAAAAATCTCCCCAAAGGTGGAGAACCCCTTTTAGGTACTAACCTAGCAGATCCTTTGGGCCTTTATGACACCTTTAGGTTGGTCCAATGTCTTTGAGGCCCCTAAAATTATGCTGTGTAACAGTGTGAGTCTGAATAATATCAACATACAGTGCCTCAATAATACTACTGAATAGTAGCCAAATAACAGTGCCAAAACCGCTCTATGGTGTGAATGTCTAAATAATATCACTTTACAGAGCATTAATAATACCACTATACTGTACCTAAATAAAAGTGATATACAGTGTATTCTTAAATAATAGCAAGATATAAGTCATCAATAATAACAGTGCCAAATCAGTGTGTACAATACAATGCATTAATAACACCACAGTATAGTACCCAAATAAGCTAAACAGCTGAGTATACGTGTGTCTATTAATGGCACTATTACTTGGGTTCTGTATGGTGGTATTATTTTGACACTGTATGGAGATATTATTTAGATATGCATGCTATACAGCTGTATATGGCATTGATATTTCAGTACTATATAGTGGTATTAATTGAACTGTATGGGCATGCACAGTATACAGCTGATAATGACTTTGTTATTTGTGTACTATATAATGATATTATACTGTATGGTGATATTATTTAGACACACACCCTAAACAGCTGTGATTAAGGCACTGTTATGTGTATACTATATGTGGAGCCCAGCTGCGACTGAATCCATATCTACCAGAAGGGTGCACTGAAAGAAGATACCACTAGAGGTCATTATACACCTTCACACACGTTCATCTTATCCCAAAGACCACCAGAGGGAGCTGTTTTAGACATATAAAAGACAGTTACACAGGAAACATCTAGTTAGTTCAGTGCAGCCATCTTAGAGGGCTCAGTCAGTCAGTCTGCAGGAAGGTGAAGTGCAGAGATGAGATTGAGAGGCTGCAGAGCTATTCAGTTCACAAGCAAGTGGAGTCTAGTAAAGAGTGAAACAGCAATCACTCCAGCCTAGTCAGAGCTGAATCTAGGAGTGCAGCTCAATGAGAAGCGTGCCGACGCTTAAAGAGCGGTGAAGAGGCAAACCACCAACTGCCAGTGTGTGATCGTGTGAGGATCCGGGTAGGCCGAAGGCGAGTGGAAAGTTAATGAGGTAGAAAAGCCTTTATAGCTTACCTCAGCAAGTATTCACCGGACACCGGGGTCCGAGCCTATAGGGATCTCCACGACCCATTAGGAGAACACCGGAGTTCCTGGAGGACTACAAGTCCCAGGAGTACCACAGAGCTGATACGTAGCAGGATCAGGAGGACGGAGTCTAGCCGTGCACAGCAAATAGAGACTGTGTACTTCAAGAAGAGGTCCAACCACAAGGTCAGCCAGGTACAAGACGGAGACTAAGTTAGGCCCAGCTACACGCAGGCCAAGACTTCATTACAAAAAGGCAGAGAACAGGAGGCCACACACCTACTCAGTGGAGGAATCTGGATGTGCACCCTTCACCCTACAGTGCTTCAGGAAGCGCCTGCAACATCTTCAGTAAAGGTACCAAAGTGACTTATGTGTGTGTCTCCCTTATTGCCCCTGACTGCCGGGTCCCCGTCTGTCCTGCATTCCTATACATCTATCTGCCCTGGAGGAATCAGCCTTACTTGTGGAAGGCTTAACATCTAGCTGCACAATATTAACCCTTCAGTGGATCTGCATAGCAGCGCTGGTCATGCTGACCAGATACCACAAGTGGCGTCACGAATCCCCATATCAATGTACAATTCACCTGTAAATATCCCCCATTTTCAGTGAGCGCCCAGGGCAACGGACCGAGCTGTGCTACCCATGACATTCCCCATAGAAATCAACGGGCTCGGTGCCGAGTACCCCACGGCCCTGGCGGACGACTCACTATATACTTTCCCTTAAAGGGAACCTGCCATCCCCAAGGGCCTTTTTAAGTAAAAGAGCCACCATCAGCAGCACTAAGGCTGCATTCTGTGAAGGTGTCACTTAGGTTTCTGATCGCTAGGAAGGCTGAAATATACACTTTTATAATCTGTCCTACATGCTGCTATTGTGTCAGGGAGGTATGTCTTTCCCCCGTGTCAACGGCCTCAGAGGTGTCCATCATCCCCCTCTTGTTTCCGGCCCCCGCCTCCTCTCCTTCTTGCGACGTCACCAGCGCTGCTGCAGCAGCGGCCCCAGATCCCGCCCTGCAGTGTGTTATGATGTATTCACACTGCGGGGCTGGGAATCTGGTGCCTGCTCAGTGAGGATCTCTGCGCTTGTCCCCCATCTCCACCGCTTTCCTCCACCTCTTTCCTCACTGCGCAGGCGCCAGATTCCCAGCCCCGCAGTGTGAATACATCATAACACACTGCGGGGCGGGATCTGGGGCTGCCGCTACAGCAGCGCCGGTGACGTCGCAAGAAGAAGAGGAGGCGGGGGCCGGAAACAAGAGGAGGATGATGGACACCGCTGAGGCCGTTGACACAGGGGGAGAAGACGTACCTCCCTTACACAATAGTGGTATTTCGGACAAATTATAAAACTGTCTATTTCAGCCTTCCTAGCGATCAGAAGCATAAGCGCCACCTTCTCAGAATGCAGCCTTAGTGCTGCTGAAGGCGGCTCTTTTACTTAAAAAGGCCCTGGGGGGTGACAGGTTCCCTTTAATGGCAATATTATTTCGACACACAGTAAACAGCTGATTTGAGTATTGTTATATTAGTACAATACAGTTGCACTTTATGGCAATATTATATAGACATGTACTGTATACAGCTGATTATAGCACTACTATATTCGTACTTTATAGTTGCCCTGTGTAGTGATATTATATAGACATGTACAGTATGCAGCTGATTATGGTACTACTATATTGGTACTTTATAGTGGCCCTGTATAGTGATATTATATAGACATGTACGGTATGCAGCTGAATATGGTACTACTATATTGGTACTTTATAGTGGCCCTGTATAGTGATATTATATAGACATGTACGGTATGCAGCTGATTATGGCACTGCTATATTGGTACTTTATAGTTGCCCAGTATAGTGCTATTATATAGACATGTACGGTATGCAGCTGATTATAGCACTACTATATTGGTACTTTATAGTGGCCCTGTATAGTGATATTATATAGACATGTACGGTAAGCAGCTGATTTTGGTACTACTATATTGGTACTTTATAGTGGCCCTGTATAGTGATATTATATAGACATGTACGGTATGCAGCTGAATATGGTACTACTATATTGGTACTTTATAGTGGCCCTGTATAGTGATATTATATATAGTAGAGAAATCAGCCGCACTCAGTGTTGAATATAAAGCAAATAAAGTTTCATTTATTACATCAATTATCTGGACAAAAACACCAATGTTTGTGTGGTAGGTAAACAAAATAAGGACAGATAAGATCTTATCTCTCTGGACGGAGGGCTCCCTTTTCCTAAAGGGTATGCCACACTGAACAATATCGCTAACGGGATCGCTAAAAAACGTCACTATTTAGCGATCCCGTTAGCGATGTTGTTCAGTGCGGCAGCTTCCAGCGACGAGCTTCCTGCTGTGATCTCGCTCGTCGCTGGAATCGTTCCGGACCCTATTTTCTCGTCGGCGCTCCCGCTGGGTAAGTATATATCGCTAGTGTGGCTCCTTTTCTTAGCGATTTAGCGTACTTTTGTACCGCTAAAGTCGTTAAGAAGATCGCTAACGGCGATAGCGTCGTTAACTATATCGCTAAATGTGGCCGCACTTAGCGATATAGAAACAATCCCGCTAGCGATCGCATTAGTATGCGTCGTTATCGTGATCGCTAGCGGGATTGTTTAGTGTGGCAGTACCTTAACTTCACAAACCAGCCTGCATTGGACTTGGCTCCTGCTTATCCTCCATTTACTCTCTGCACCATAAGTGAGGTTTTTGAGAAAGACCACGTATGGTCGAAACGTTAAACCCCGCCAGCTCTGTCCTTATTTGTTTACCTACCACACAAACATTGGTGTTTTTGTCCAGATAATTGATGTAATAAATGAAACTTTATTTGCTTTATATTCAACACTGAGTGCGGCTGATTTCTCTACTATATTGGACATTTTCGTTCAGCCAGCACCTATCAAGTTGTTACACAGTGTGCACATCATTTCTTTACTAGTGATATTATATAGACATGTACGGTATGCAGCTGATTATGGCACTGCTATATTGGTACTTTATAGTTGCCCAGTATAGTGATATTATATAGACATGTACGGTATGCAGCTGATTATGGCACTGCTATATTGGTACTTTATAGTTGCCCAGTATAGTGATATTATATAGACATGTACGGTAAGCAGCTGATTATGGTACTGCTATATTGGTACTTTATAGTGGCCCTGTATAGTGATATTATATAGACATGTACGGTATGCAGCTGAATATGGTACTACTATATTGGTACTTTATAGTGGCCCTGTATAGTGATATTATATAGACATGTACGGTATGCAGCTGATTATGGCACTGCTATATTGGTACTTTATAGTTGCCCAGTATAGTGATATTATATAGACATGTACGGTATGCAGCTGATTATAGCACTACTATATTGGTACTTTATAGTGGCCCTGTATAGTGATATTATATAGACATGTACGGTAAGCAGCTGATTATGGTACTACTATATTGGTACTTTATAGTGGCCCTGTATAGTGATATTATATAGACATGTACGGTATGCAGCTGAATATGGTACTACTATATTGGTACTTTATAGTGGCCCTGTATAGTGATATTATATAGACATGTACGGTATGCAGCTGATTATGGCACTGCTATATTGGTACTTTATAGTTGCCCAGTATAGTGATATTATATAGACATGTACGGTATGCAGCTGATTATAGCACTACTATATTGGTACTTTATAGTGGCCCTGTATAGTGATATTATATAGACATGTACGGTAAGCAGCTGATTATGGTACTACTATATTGGTACTTTATAGTGGCCCTGTATAGTGATATTATATAGACATGTACGGTATGCAGCTGAATATGGTACTACTATATTGGTACTTTATAGTGGCCCTGTATAGTGATATTATGTAGACATGTACGGTATGCAGCTGATTATGGTACTGCTATATTGGTACTTTACAGTTGCCCAGTATAGTGATATTATATAGACATGTACGGTATGCAGCTGATTATGCACTACTATATTGGTACTTTATAGTGGCCCTGTATAGTGATATTATATAGCATGTACGGTAAGCAGCTGATTATAGCACTACTATATTGGTACTTTATAGTGGCCCTGTATAGTGATATTATATAGACATGTACGGTATGCAGCTGAATATGGTACTACTATATTGGTACTTTATAGTGGCCCTGTATAGTGATATTATATAGACATGTACGGTATGCAGCTGATATGGTACTACTATATTGGTACTTTATAGTGGCCTGTATAGTGATATTATGTAGACATGTACGGTATGCAGCTGATTATGGTACTGCTATATTGGTACTTTACAGTTGCCCAGTATAGTGATATTATATAGACATGTACGGTATGCAGCTGATTATAGCACTACTATATTGGTACTTTATAGTTGGCCCTGTATAGTGATATTATATAACATGTACGGTATGCAGCGAATATGGTACTACTATATTGGTACTTTATAGTGGCCTGTATAGTGATATATAGCTGTACGTATGCAGCTGATTATAGCATACTATATTGACTTTATAGTTGCCCAGTATAGTGATATTATATAGACATGTACGGTATGCAGCTGATTATAGCACTACTATATTGGTAGTTTATAGTTGGCCTGTATAATGATATTATATAGACATGTACGGTATGCAGCTGATTATGGTACTGCTATATTGGTACTTTATAGTTGCCCAGTATAGTGATATTATATAGACATGTACGGTATGCAGCTGATTATAGCACTACTATATTGGTAGTTTATAGTTGGCCTGTATAATGATATTATATAGACATGTACGGTATGCAGCTGATTATGGTACTGCTATATTGGTACTGTTGTAGCTGTTTGCGTTCTGACCCAAAGTCAGATATGCCAGATCACCAGTGAGGCCAAATTAAGGTTACACCCGAGATAACGAGCTTGGAGAAAAGCACACACACAGGTTGTGAGCAAATCACTTTTCTGGTTTATTCAAAACAAAAAGCCAGTTTTTTATACCATATACAGCAATGTAACTCAGTGTAGTTCAGGGTCATGCTTTATTTACCATGTACCCAGGACATGTTTTTGCTGACTATTGAAAACATTTTACATAAGATAAGAAGTATAAAATCCTTGAATCGGAGACTATAAGACTGCTACATCATAAGAATAAATTCTAGCAAATTCTAGCAATTAAAGGCAAAACATTAACCCTTCTATATCAATTTCCCCCTTTTGTAAGTGGTACACCCTTTGCCACAGGGTCAGCTGATGTCCACAAAGAAGCTACTGTCTCATGGGTCTAGTACCCATAAGGGGGCCTCCTACCTGCTTTGCCCATCCACCCTCAGTGTGGACACTCACTTCCCTTGCCAGCAATGGTTATCTGGGGTCTATGATACACTATGGAAGGTTCAGCCTTAGATTCTTTTCTTACACATACACTATTCAATAGCTTAGGTATTACATATATCAGCGCTTTAAAGCTACATAAACAGACAAAACATAAAACTCACTGGTGATGTCGGTTCTTTGAACCGTGTTTGCAGCCTTTACCTAGAGATATAGAGAGACCCAGAGAGATTGCAAGTGCAAAACAAAGTGTAAGAATAAAATTTCTCACCTTGCTGCAGCTAGGATTTGCATGTCCAATCTCGCAGGAAACTTCCACATACGGATTACGAATAGGCTGGTTACCATGGCCCCATGTTGGGCGCCAAAAACTGTTGTAGCTGTTTGCATTCTGACCTAAAGTCAGATATGCCAGATCACCAGTGAGGCCAAATTAAGAGGTTACACCCGCGATAATGAGCTCGGAGAAAATCACTTTTCTGGTTTATTCAAAACAAAAAGCCATTTTTTATACCATTTACAGCAATGTAACTCAATGTAGCTCATGACCCCCCATTACCCACGGTCATGCTTTTATTTACCATGTACCCAGGACATTTTTTTGCTGACTATTGAAAACATTTCATATAAGATAAGAAGTATAAAATCCTTGAATCGGAGACTATAAGACTGCTACATCATAAGAATAAATTCTAGCAAATTCTAGCAATTAAAGGCAAAACATTAACCCTTCTATTTCAGTACTATAAAGTTGCCCTCTATAGTGATATTATAGACATGTACGGTATAATGCTTTAATGTGCTGCATGTGTACCAACTCAAGTTAAGCTCAATTTTTGCGTTTTTCTTTCTATTATTGCATTCTTTGCAAGCTGGGGTGTGGCCTCTCTCTCCTGAGCTGGAAATAGTATATAAGGCTTCCCCAGTCTGGGGTTTTACTGGTGGGGCCCAGTCCTTTTGTCTGCCCTTCAGGGGTGGGATTCAGCCGGTTCTCCCCGGTTCGGTGGAACCGGTTGTTAAAAAAGCAGCCGGTTCCCCGAACCGGGGAGATTCTTAACTGCGATCCGATACTTTGTTGCAGTGCCGGCGCGCCGCAAGTTGAAGG
Organism: Oophaga sylvatica; assembly: GCA_033576555.1. Classification (NCBI taxonomy): domain Eukaryota; kingdom Metazoa; phylum Chordata; class Amphibia; order Anura; family Dendrobatidae; genus Oophaga; species Oophaga sylvatica. Next base: position 70,506,107 of record JARQOD010000003.1, on the reverse strand, counting down.
AGGGGGAACCAGGGCCGGCGCAATACTTACCTCTCCCGTGCCTCCGTTGCCGCAGCTCCGAGCTCCAGGGGGCGCCGGCGCTTCCTCTCTCACAGCAGCGCCGCTGGATGACGTCATCATTCAGCGGCCGGCTGTGGCAGAGAGCGCGAGGACGCCGGGACAGGTGAGGTGTTTGTGTGTGTGTGTCTGTCTGTGTGTATTGGCCATATAGTGTGTTATACAGGAGGATCAGCTAGAGATGGGTGCTATAACCGGGAGATGTATAGTGATAGGATGTTACATGGCAGAATGAGGAGTCAGATGGACAAGTAACGTGATGCTGAGATACAGAACACTGCATCATGGGAACATTAATAATCCTATACCCAGAAAGTGTTCAATTACAGAGTGCAAATTACCAATAATAATAACACTGATAGTAATACTAATAATAATAACACTGATAGTAATACCAATAATAATTACGCTATTATCAGTGTTATTATTAGTGGATTTATAATTATCTGCATTACTATTATTGATAGTATTGATATTAGTATTATTATCAGTGTCATTACATGTCTCTGTCCAGGCTGTTATTTATTTGCCTTTGAATATTGATCATTTTCAGGACTTTATAGATCAGATTCTATGAGTTGCTCTTTGTCACCTTCCGTCCACATTAATATGTCTATTCTTTCCTCCTCCCTGTAATGTCTACATTGATAATGGTGATATTAATCTCGGTGTCTGATAATTCACATCTACTCCGCATTACTCTGGTGGTGACTCGTCCTCAGCCCGGCTCCGCCGCACAGGCAGCAGTGTGCGCTCTGTATACAGCCCTGTACACACCTGCGTTATCCCTTGTTTTCCTCTGTAGATGCTGGGTCACAGTCGAGCTGATGGCTCCGATCTGCGCACAATGCGGGGCCCCGGGGTCTCAGGGCTGGGGTGATGCCAGGCTGCTCAGCAGGGGTGGGATTCAGCCGGTTCTCCCCGGTTCGGTGGAACCGGTTGTTAAAAAAGCAGCCGATTCCCCGAACCGGGGAGATTCTTAACCTGCAATCGGTACTTTGTTGCAGTGCCGGCGCGCCGCAAGTTGAAGGAGGGGAACCAGGGCCGGCGCAATACTTACCTCTCCTGTGCCACCGTTGCCGCAGCTCCGAGCTCCAAGGGGCGCCGGCGCTTCCTCTCTCACAGCAGCGCCGCTGAATGATGCCGGACAGGTGAGGTGTGTGTGTCTGTCTGTGTGTATCAGTGTGTGTGTGTGTCTGCCTGTGTGTATGTGAGAAAGTGCTGCCTGCGGTGCTGTATGTGTGATGGTGGTGGGGGGAGGCAGTGATGGTGGTGAGGAGGCGATGATGATGATAATGGGGAGGCAATGATGTAAAGTATTATGGAGGAATGATATGAATAGGGGAGGCAATGATAATGATGATGATGGGGAGGCAATGATAATGGGAAGGCAATGTTGATGATAATAATGGGGAGGCAATGATGATGATAATGGGCAGGCAATGATGATGAGGGGAGACAATGATGATGATAATGGGCAGGCAATGATTATGATAATGGGGAGTCTTTCCACAGCGCCCTTTCCTGAGCCGTAACAGTGCAGAACGCAGCACAGTGTAGAGGAGAGCTCCATATTTTGTATGGAGCATTATATGGGGTCCAGTATTCTGTATGGAGCATTATATTGGGTCCAGTATTTTGTATGGAGCATTATATGGGGACCAGTATCCTGTATGGAGCATTATATGTGGTCCAGTATTCTGTATGGAGCATTATATTGGGTCCAGTATTCTGTATGGAGCATTATATGGGGGATGGCGTGGTGACATCCTGCATGGGGTATCATATGGGTGATAAGGGGGAGACTATGTGGTGCCCATAATATTGTATGGAGGACTGTACTGTCCAGTCTGTTCTGTGCGCTGTGAGGATTTGGCAGTTTTTTGAGCTATTGTACGATTTACAATAGGTATCAGTCATGTAATGGAAGAAGTGAAGTATTTGGCATTGTACTATACCCATATTTCTCTGCAGTATCTGTGCATCATGAATCGTGGTCTGTGTTAAGGGGGCCCACTGAGACTCTTTTGCTCGGGGCCCATAAAAAACCTGGAGCCGGCCCTGAGGGGAACTCCGGCTCTGCTTCCTATCCGGAATCCATACAGCGCGGCACACTGATACACTCACACCATGATACACCGCCGGGCCCGGCCCTCGCGCACTGATATCTCTGGAGTGCAGTGCGGCGATTGGGTAGCGCGGCCGCGGCCATCTTCTCAGTCACGAGGAGGAGGCAGCGGCACAGCACAGGCTGCACACAGCTACTCCGCCGCCCCGCTAGCTACTCGGCTGGTCCCTAGTGTCAGTGGACAGTGTGTAAGGCACTGTGGCAGCTGCACTGCAGACATTAGAGAAAAGGACTCAACTCAAGGAGGGCTCTCAGGGCGGTGTTGAAGTTTGGCCCTGGCTGGGCCTGGCCTTTGCGTTGCGCCGTTGCTGTGAGTTACTAGCCCGGGCTGAGGGCTTCATAGGGCCGGGCGGGGGTGATGGCAGAAAATGCAGATCATGTGATTATGGATTGTAATGATGACCAGTCACCAAATGATTGATCCTGGGTGTAAAGAAAACGCAGCGCTGCCTGGAGTGGACTGAGGCAGCGCTGATATATGTACAGGTCTCCATCCATGACTGGCTGCAGCGCTGATATGTGTACAGGCCTCCAACCATAACTGGCTGCAGCAGTAATATGTGTACAGGCTTCCATCCATGACTGGCTGCAGCGCTGATATGTGTACAGGCCTCCATTCATAACTGGCCGCAGCGCTGATATGTGTACAGGCCTCCATCTATAACTGGCTGCAGCAGTAATATGTGTTGTAAGGTTTTACTCACTCGGCTGCTTCAGAGGTAAATCAGGAGACTCAATCTTATGCGAAAAGTCCTTAGGTTTATTACATCATAAACCATATGGTAACATATAATACAGCTCTTCAATGCTTCAGCTCCTGCCTGGAGCCTCGCTCTTCAGTCACAGAGACCTCTCTGTAATGTCCTGCCCTGGACACATGGAAGCCTGTCCACACTGGCAGACTCCCACACACTCTCTCTCAGGTGCAAAGCTCACTCAGTTACATAGCCGTAACCCCGCCTACAGGTGAGGTCAGGATCACATGGTTAGGTCACCTGATCATGACCTCATCACAGGTCCTTTACCACAACATCACATACAGGTTTTATCCCAGGTATTTAGACACAAGCCCCTTGGGTGGGTTTGTAGGTGACTGGACCCGCCCAGCTCTCCTAGTCACCTGGAAGCCTCCCAATATATAGCACAATTCCCAGCAGTAGTTCTGCTGAACAAAACATGCTCAGGCTTCCATCACAGGGCCACCCATCTCTGTGATACATAACGTCCATCCATCACATGCCTCCATGCATATCCCGAGTGCCATACACAGTGCCCCCTAGCTGCATCAGGGGTCACTACACCACATACCTCCCCCCTCTGTTCAAACTTGTGGGGTTGAACACTTTTTCCCCGACCAGAGATCCTTCTCGGTCGTCTCTGCCAGTCAAACCGTCTCTCTAAGTCGGACCCTGCTATTAATCTCTTTGGTAAGCGTCTGTCCTCCGACTCTGTCACATCTGTTGCTGACGAGGCCCCCCTGTCAGACCACCCGCATCCCCAGCGGTCAGCACGGCGTCGCAATTCACCTGCACCCATACGTCCTGTCTGGTCTGAGTCATTTTCATTTCGTCCACTACAGGTTCTCCTGCTTAGGTCACTCATCTCTGAGCTAACTGAGGCATCACTATTTCTACCTCTTCCATCAGGCGCTCTTCGCCTCTCAACACTACGGATTGAAGGTGGCGGCCATCTTCTTTCCATTTCTTGCAGCTCTCTGTTGACCTGCTCCCTCTCCAGTCGTAGCTGCTCTACTTCTCTCAAGTATGACACACGATACTCCAGGAGCATCCGGATATTCCCAAGGCTCTCTCTGGATCCGACAACGAGGAATGGAACCATCCCATCTTCACCAGACCTCTGGGCTTCGTCATCAGCCGGAATCCTGACTCTCGTCACACCGGACTTATTCACCATCTCCTGCATCATTTTCCCAAGTCTTCCGATGACTTTCTTCACCAGACCTCTGGGCACTTGAATGATGTCCTCCATTAATCCAAGCTGACTTTGAGCCTTTCTTGCTTGCTCCAAACGTCGAGTGGCTTCGTGATTTCTCAACAGGATCATTTGCTTAGTGCGGAGACAATGTAGGTGCATGTCCCTCAGGATAGCCACTCGCTTCATTGTGACTTCCCTAGTCGACAGTATGACTAACTGTTTCATCTCTGGCACCCAGTTCACACTAGATGCTTCTACCGCTTTTCTAAAGGCCTCATGCACCTCCTCACTGGCACATACTTCTCGCAGGTCTTCGGGTATCTCTATTACACACTTGAAAACCGACCCGTCACCTTCTTGGACAGACTGTTGGACCTCCTCGTCCTGAGCATTAGTACAGTTTTCCAAGACATCGCTCTCCCTTGTGTATCCATCTGCATGGCACATCTGCTGGATTTCTTCTCCCATAGATTTCTGGAGCTGGGCACCAGTCTCCTCCTCCATCTTGAGCTCTTGGAGAACTTCATCTCGCTCTTCTGCCAAGCAGCGACACTCCTGCTGATGTTTCTCTTGGGCCTCTCTGAGCACCACCGTCTCCTTCCATAGAGCCTTGTTCATACTCTTACACGCTGACAGATGATCTCTGAGCCTAGAGACTTCCTTCTCCAGCTCCTCCATTCTGTGCTCAATTATTTGTCTCAGGACCCTTTCTTGCTCAACTGCCTCTTTTACTGTTTCTTTCAACAGCTCTACCTCCGGTACCCTGGAGCCTTCATCATACTGAGCCATTTCACCCTTTCCGGGCATTGCAGATGTGGATCTACTACAGGTCTGTTCTACCTCCAGCCCTACCTCTGTGCTGGGATTTGTCAGAGATAACGTGGCCTCTTTATCAAGGACAGTAACCTGACCGGTACCTGACCCTGACTCTTCCTCATCATTTCTCTTCTTAGAGGCTGTAGCCTGTCCCGCCTTTCCGCGGCCCCTGCGGCGAGAGGAAGATCTACCATTTTTACTTGGCTCCACCTTACTGCACTCGCTTTCCCTTGCGGTCGAGTCACAGTCTGCACAGGAGTCACTCCCACTCCCCTGTCATCCTGGAACAGCACGTCCCCACCTAGACAGGTGTCAGACCCCTGCGCTAGAGCTAAACCGTTTCCCACGGTCACACGTCTCGTCACCTCCAAGTCCCCGAGTTGGTCTGACCCACACTTTCTTCTGGTCACCTGGGGCTCGGGACTATCGCTATTAGGGTTTACCTCCTTTTCACACTTCACACGGCAAGGAACCACTACAGCCGCCTGCTGTGATGGGGCTCCCTCCTCTAACACAACACACTTTATCAAGTTCCCATGCATTTTCAAAAAATACAAAGTCCCGTGCCCTCTCATAGGGGTACAATACGTTCAGTGGTATACCACCATCTTGATCCTCGACACTTGTGGACATCTCAAGCGTCACCCTGTCTACCAAATAGTCCACAATGAGCCCGTGGATGCAGCACATCTGGACCTTTTTCTCGGTCAGACAGAGAACTAGCGGAGTTCCTTTCAGAGTCACCTGACTCTTTGAGTCCAACTGTCCAGAGACTCCTTCCCTATGTAACATTACCGTACACACCTGTGGGCTGTTATCAAACGGGAAGTCTATGCCACATGCGGAATACGTATAACACCCACACCGCTGTTCCTCAGATATGTCCACTGAGGAAACCGGTGCCACCCCCTTTTGGGACTCCTCCTCCTTTCGGGCCACTTTACTGATTTGGGCTACCACCCCCTTTTGAGACTCCACCCCCTTTCGGGCCACAATCCCAATTTTTGGGTTACCGCCCCCTTTTGGGACTCTGCCCCCTTTTGGGTAACCATCCCTGTTTTGGGTTGCCGCCCCCTTTTGGGACACCACCCATCACTGGGGTACACACCACGGCTCCCACAGGCCCCAGTCCACACAGTACCCTCAGACAGTGTCTTCCACCCAGGGCGTGTACCGGCCCTTTAAGAGTCCGTGTGCCTCGGTTCACACTGTCCTCTTTACCACACCAGCTCCTGGTGGTACTGCTACCGCTTCCGTTGCAGCCACCAACAACCAGCACCTCCAGATGCTACTCCCAAGCTGCTGTGGCTGCCACTGCAGCTCCGGCTGCTGCAGAACCTCTTGCTGCAACAGTCACTGTAGCTCCTGCCACCACAAGTCTCTGCACGCTGCGCTGTCTTGCCGCTTGTCACCTTCGTGACCCCACGAGTCACAGCCAGCCGCTTGTCACCTTCATGACTACACGAGCCACAGCAAACACCTCACACGTGTCCCAGAAAAAAAAACAGTTTCTCACTGACCCGTCAGCACAACACAGACTCCTGTCTGTCACCACTCTCAGCCAGAGAGATTTTCCGGACACCTCTTCTCGCAGAGATATCCCACAAAGGAAAAAAAAACAGTCTTTCACTCACGAACAGTTCCCTCTGGTTCCAACCAGCATAACACGGTTTTCAAGACCGTTACCTGTTGGCGTCAGCCATACAGGTTCCTGGAGACCTCCTCCTCAGAGGTATCATATCAGCATGCTTTTTCTCCATTTTCAATGACCCCGGTCAACATAACACAGACTCCTGTCTGTCACCACTGCTTAACAGCGTCTTCAGATACTCATATCTTCAGAGGCACCACATCAACATAAATGCACAGTTTATTCGTGACCACTGGTCACACTCACGGTTTTCACAGACCGTCCGTTCCTCCTCTGATTCCTCATTCCCAGTCCTGGAACATGTGCTCCTTGGGTCGCTGCCAGCATTCCATCCACCAATTGTAAGGTTTTACTCACTCGGCTGCTTCAGAGGTAAATCAGGAGACTCGATCTTATGCAAAAAGTCCTTAGGTTTATTACATCATAAACCATATGGTAACATATAATACAGCTCTTCAATGCTTCAGCTCCTGCCTGGAGCCTCGCTCTTCAGTCACAGAGACCTCTCTGTAATGTCCTGCCTTGGACACATGGAAGCCTGTCCACACTGGCAGACTCCCACACACTCTCTTTCAGGTGCAAAGCTCACTCAGTTACATAGCCGTTACCCCGCCTACAGGTGAGGTCAGGATCACATGGTTAGGTCACCTGATCATGACCTCATCACAGGTCCTTTACCACAACATCACATACAGGTTTTATCCCAGGTATTTAGACAGAAGCCCCTTGGGTGGGTTTGTAGGTGACTGGACCTGCCCAGCTCTCCTAGTCACCTGGAAGCCTCCCAATATATAGCACAATTCCCAGCAGTAGTTCTGCTGAACAAAACATGCTCAGGCTTCCATCACAGGGCCACCCATCTCTGTGATACATAACGTCCATCCATCACATGCCTCCATGCATATCCCGAGGGCTATACACAGTGCCCCCTAGCTGCATCAGGGGTCACTACACCACAGTGTACAGGCTTCCATCCATGACTGGCTGCAGCGCTGATATGTGTACAGACCTCCATCCATAGCTGGGCGCAGCGCTGATATATGTACAGACCTCCATCCATGACTGGCTGCAGCAGTAATATATGTACAGGCCTCCATCTATAACTGGCTGCAGCGTTGATATGGGTACAGGCCTCCATCCATGACTGACATAGAAATATATGCAGCTGTCACACTCGGGTCAGGAGAGCCGCTGGCCAGAATGTGCACTGTTCTGATCCCATTCCAATTTATTTTTTTTCAAATGTTTGACTGCGCCCCTGCTTATATACGTTTGAGGAAAAGGTGTGTGTAAATGGGTGTGGCTTAAAAATGGGTGTAGCTTAAAGGTGGGTGTGGTTTTAAAAATGGGTGTGGTTTTACGACGCACAAACACAGAACCTGTTGTTAAAAATTTGAATCCCACCCCTGCTGCCCTTATTCATACAGAGGTCAACATTGACCCATGGTAAGGTTTTTTATATTAGACAGTGTAGGACTGTCACAGTGGGATGACTTTTATGCTATTTTTGATCAAAAACAGTATTACTAAAAACTCTGTGTTATTTAAATGCACTTTTTGCTTTTTATTTACTTAGTTACAGCAGGGTTTTGCTTATTTTTTCTTCTGTAGGTTTATATGTACGGTATATAGCTGATTATGGCACTGTCATGTGGGTATTATATAGTGGCACTGTATAGCGATATATAGGAATGTATGGTATACTGCGGATTATGGCACTACTATATTGGTACTTTATAGTGGCCCTGTATAGTGATATTATATAGACATGTACGGTATGCAGCTGATTATGGTACTGTTATGTGGGTACTATATAGTAGGACTGTATAGTAATATATAGGAATGTATGGTACACAGCTGATTATGGCACTATTATATTAGTATTAAATAGTTGCACTGTATCACCATACAGTATTTTTTAGACATGCATGCTAAGCAGCTGATTATGGCACTGTTGTTTGGGTACCATACAGTTGCACTGTATGGCAATATTATATAGACATATAAGATATACAGCTGATTTTGGCACTGTTATATTAGTACTAAATAATTGCACTGTATGGTGATATTATTTAGACATGTAAGGTATACAGCTGATTACAGCACTACTATATTGGCATTATATAGGTGCAATATTACATAGACATATAAGGTACACAGCTGGTGATGACACTATTATTTAGGTACTATATAGTTGCGCTGTATGGCGATATTATATATGCATGTAAGGTATAGAACTGGTCATGGCACTGTTACTTGGATACTATATACTGGTACTTTTAATGAACTGTGTGGGGATATTATTTATACAGGCACTGTTAATTAGCTCTTTATGGTGCTATTATTTGGTTACTACACAGTATAGGGGTATTATTTATATACTAAGGACGGCACTATGGTTTCTGGTGGATAGTTCTGAGCTATACTCCATTTCTACCCTTCACACCGTACCGCAGGGGTCCACACGTCATTGCTGTGGCCCGGAATTAGAACATGCTAATATTACATACGTAGTGTGTTCCACTTAGGAAGACTGCTGATTTATTAACTCAGTTGCGGTGTGCCAGTGTCTGCAGAGATGTTATTACCGACTGTGGGTTTATGTGCGCCCGGCGTTCTCGCTGATTACAATGATTACACATCACTTGTTTGCTTGTCACACTGAAACATTTTTAGAAATGCTCCTCTATATAATTCATGCATTCGGGGATGTCTCGGTGCAGTGTTCTCTGGTGTCAGACTGATTGTAGATGTAAGTGGGAAATTCATTACCAGTCCCCAGATCCTGCTAGTTAAGTGGCAACCAGGGACAAATCGGAGGCCAGGGCTTTGTAGTGCCCGGCGCTCTGCTCATAGAGACCCCCGGGTATTCTGCATAGCTGCAGAATGTTAGTCATGGCTGACGTGACATTTTCAGAAAATCCATCACCTTTGTTATCTTCTGAACAGAAATGTGACATCTGTAATAAGTTGCTATAGAGGATCTGTCAGTGATACGCTACTGCTGAATTAACGATGACTGGATAGTCTATGTCGCTCTCACTGTAGGTGTAATCTCCAGTTGTAGTCGGACTACAATAACCAGCAAAGAAGTAGCTTAAAGATTTAATAGGACTCCATTTAGCTACTGGAGGCCAATACTGTGTCCATTTTGGCTTCCATTAGCTTGGTATAGTCCACTGTACCCTTTTTCTGCTGTATGGAATGGCATTAGTCTTTACAAAGGCATCCATTAAAATATATATTTATACATATAGTATAATATTTTTTTTTTAAAGGAGAAACTGTCACTAAGTAAAAAGTGACTAATTTTGCCCTCATTTTATTCCCACTGTCCCCCTGAGTAATTTTGTTTTTGTTTTTTTGCAATCCATCATATGGTTCCAGAGATATGGGCCTTTTTATTTAGAGCTGCTTTTTAGGGTCTTTGAAAAAGGGGCGTGGCTCACAGTGAAGCCCAGAGCCACGCCCCCAAAGAATCCTGTGAGCCACACCCACTAAGTAAAGACAATAAGACTCACCGTATAGTGGATTTTAAAAAAAACAAAAACGGATTACTCAAAGGAACAGTGGGAATAAAATAAGAGCAAAAATTACCCAATTTTGATCTTTTGACAGGACCCCTTGAACATGGGTGCTTATAAATAATAAATAATAATCTTTATTTAGCGCTAACATATTCCGCAGCGCTTTACAGTTTGCACACATTATGGTCGCTTTCCCCGATGGGGCTCACAATCTAGATTCCCTATCTGTATGTTTTTGGAATGTGGGAGGAAACCGGAGAACCTGGAGGAAACCCACGCAAACACGGGGAGAACATACAAACTCCTTGCAGATGTTGTCCTTGGTGGGATTTGAACCTAGGACTCCAGCACTGCAAGGCTGTAGTGCTATCCACTGAGCCACCATGCTGCCCTCAACTGCTTATGAGCAATATATACCAATTTATGCTAATAAAGCTATCTGTCAGGAAATCGTCCAGACTTTTGTCTCAGATGAACACATTATACTCGTAAATGCAGAGTAACCCAACTCAGTGGTGAAAGTCCTGTACAGGGGATGGATGAACACTTATAAATAGAGTTCATCCACTCCAGGAATTCATAAAGTTTTATTAGACATTACACGATAACATGATAATTAAAGACTACATTTGCTAATGAAATGGCATTAACAGGGATCAAAGGAGCAGCATAAATACATTTTTTTTACGCAAAAAATAATAAAATAATAATAATACCTTAATTAAAAAATACCGTAATAACTAATAATAGTATAGATACACATAAGAAAGGAAGTTTGAAGGTAGAAATAAGTCCATTGAGTTCAACTTATAGTCTAACATGTTCATCAGAGCAAGGCAAAAATAACAAGTAATAAATAAAAGATACAGATAATGTAACAAGTAAAGTAAGAAATGAACAAACCTACTTATAATATGAGGACAAGTTAAAAAAAAAGGCTTATTTCCCATACATGACACTAAGCTGCCAATCAGTGGTGGAGTTGGACTAGGATGTATGTGGGCACCAGACTAGGCAGTGATAATCTCCTACTGATAAAACACTCATTGTATTAAAACAACAGCTCACAGCCTAGTAAGTGACACATCGCTGAAATCAGTGTCTCATCCACTACCTCAACCTGCGCTCAGATTATATAGCAAAGAACTGCTAATAGATTCCCTTTAAGAACAACTTGTGTAATTTATGTCTCCGTATCATGCACACTTTCATCCTTTATTACGTGCACTTTACCTCTTTCTATTCTTCTACTTCCTTTTTTACTTATCTTCATATTATACGTAGGTTTCTGCAGCATGTGCACTTTAATTCTTTACTTGTCACATTTCATATTATTGTCCATATATGAATTATTTTATCTGTATTTATTATACTTTTGTACTACGTTTTTTATGTATATCTTACTTTTGCACAGTATTTGCTATTTCCTTATATATGTGAATACCTTTTTGCTATTACTTTCTAATTAGGATTTTTTTTTATATACCGTATATATTATTTATGCTGCTCTGTTGATGGAGTTTCATTATCATCCACTGTGGTCCTATTTTTAAATATCATTTTATCATGTAATGTCTGATAATAGGTTTATGAATTTTGGTGCGTATGTTCTCTATTTATAGGTGTTAATTGTATTTCAAGTTTGCACCTTTTTTCTCATTCATTTATTTTTGTGCAGTTTTAATATATCTCTCCTTATATAGCGCTATCATATTCCACAGCGCTTCACAGACATTATTGGCAGAGGCGTATCCAGGGGGGGGCAGCTGGGGCAACTGCCCGGGCGCAGCCGGCAGGGGGGCGCAGTCGGGCCGCCTAATGCGGCGGTCCGCAGTGTCTCCCCCGCAGCTGCATTCTGCCGCCCCCGGCCTGTGAGTCGGCGGTTCCCTGTGCCGGCTGTCAAGCTGACAGCCGGCGCAGAGAAGCTGCTGCGTGCCGGTTCCCAGGGACCAATTGTACTGGCGTCTATACAGACACCAGTACAATTGTAGCTCTAACAACTGGATCAGAGCGACGCCAGCAGCGTGATCAGGTCATGTGATCACGCTGCTGACGTCAGTCGCCGGCGGCGCCCAGAGCTGAAGAAACCACCGAAGAGTAAGGGAAGGAGGGGGAATATAATGTGTGGGGGGATTTAGATTGTGGATGGGGGATACTTTGGGTGGGGGGATGTGGAGTGGGGATGGGGGATACTTTGGGTCGGGGGATTTGGAGTGGGGATAGGGGAACATAATGTGTGGGGGGATTTAGATTGGGGTTGGGGGATACTTTGTGGGGGGATTTGGAGTGGGGATGGGGGATACTTTGTGGGGGGATTTTGAGTGGGGATGGGGGATACTTTGAGTGGGGATGGGGATACTTTGTGTGGGGGGATTTTGAGTGGGGATGGGGGATACTTTGTGTGGGGGGATTTTGAGTGGGGATGGGGGATACTTTGAGGGGGGATGGGGATACTTTGTGTGGGGGGATTTTGGGTGGGGATGGGGATACTTTGTGTGGGGGGATTTTGAGTGGGGATGGGGATACTTTATGTGGGGGGATTTTGAGTGGGGATGGGGGATACTTTGTGTGGGGGGATTTTGAGTGGGGATGGGGATACTTTGTGTGGGGGATTTGGAGTGGGGATGGGGGTTATTTAATGTGTGGGGGATTTGGAGTGGGGATGGGGGGGTTATTTAATGTGTGGGGGGATTTGGAGTGGGGATAGGGGGATATAATGTGTGTGTGGGGGGATTTGGAGTGGGGATGGGGCATTTAATGTGTGTGGGGGATTTGGAGTGGGGATGGGGGTTATTTAATGTGTGGGGGATTTGGAGTGGGGATGGGGGAGTTATTTAATGTGTGGGGGGATTTGGAGTGGGGATAGTGGGATATAATGTGTGGGGGACTTTTGGAGTGGGGATGGGGCATTTAATGTGTGTGGGGGGATTTGGAGTGGGGATGGGGGGTTATTTAATGTGTGGGGGGATTTGGAGTGGGGATTGGGGTTATTTAATGTGTGGGGGGATTTAGTGTGGGGATGGGGGATTTAATATGCGTGAGGGGATTTGGAGTGGGTATGGGGGAATTTAATTTGTGTGGAGGGATTTGGAGTGGGGATGGGTGATTTAATGATGGGGAGATTTGAGGACACTGAGTATGTATGTATGAGTGCATGTATGAGGAAACAGTATGGGGGATGGGTGCAGACACAGTATGGTGAGTGGGGGAATGGGTACAGACAGTATGGGAGCGAACGGGTGAATCTATGTGGACACAGTATGGGGAGTGAGGGTGATGGGATGTGTGCAGACACAGTATGGGGAGTCAGGGGTATGTGTGAGCAGACAGTATGAGAGTGAGGGGGTAAATATATGAGGAGACAGTATGGTGAACAGGGGGGATCTGAGAGGAGACAGTATGAGGAGGGAGGGGAATAGTGTGAGGTGACAGTATATTGTAGATATTTTTATTCATTAGCATTATAATGACTCTTCTATCTTTAAGGGCGTCGTGTGGGGAGTTGGTGCAGAAGACCGGAGAAGATGGAAGTCTGAGAAACGGCTGTCAATGAGAAAACTCATCATGGTGTCTGGACAAGATGAAGACAAGAAGGAGAATGACTCCAGAGACTTCGTCATCTATCAGGTACCTGGATGTAAATGTTATTTGTGATACTGACTAATTCTCATGTTTTTATTCATGTTAGGAGCATTAACGGGGTTGTCCAGGTTTGTGCTGAGTCTGCAGTCATTCTATGTGACTGCAGACTTCTGAATTCTCACAGTGCTCACTGCACTCTGTTAGGATTCTCTCCTGCCGGCGATTTACATACATGCGGTCACATGCTGACTAGACATGTGTGGCCTCACTCAATGAAAAGGAACAGGGCGAGGCCGGGCACGTCTAGTCGGAATGTGGCCAGAAGTATATAAATCACATGCTTCTGCTGACATGACCGTGTACTCTCGCCACCGGTAAGGGAAAACCCTAAAAGTGTGCAGTGCATTCATTGTGAGAATTCAGAAGCTGCAATGTCAGGATTCAGCTCTGCAGGTTCCAGCAGTCATCACATGGGCACTTCACTCATATGCGATTTTCATACTTATGGTCCTGTGACAGTGAGATTCTCTTCCTGCTTCTCTCAGTTTTTCACTGAACATTGAGAGCATTAGGCCATGTGCACACTTTGCGTTTTTAGATGCGTTTCCGCTGCGTTTTTTAACGTGCGGAAACGCATCCAACCCGCAGCACAGTGCACTAACAATGTAATCTAATGGGAACCGCATGTCTGCTGTGCACATGCTGCGGAAAAAAACGCGCGGTTTAGCCGCGTTTTATTTTCCGCAGCATGTCAATTCTTTGTGCGGAACTGCAGCGGTTCGGCGCCCATTGACTTGCATTGAGTCAGGCACTTCCGCAGCAAAACCGCAGATCTAAAAAAGATCTGCGGTTTTGCTGCGGGTGAAACCGCTGCAGTTCGGGAGGAGGGAAGTGTGTGGGCGGTGAGTGGGCGTGTATAGTGTGCGGCGCTATGTGTGTGGGCGGTGCGTGGGCGTGTATAGTGTGCGGCGCTGTGTGTGTGGGCGGTGCGTGGGCGTGTATAGTGTGCGGCGCTATGTGTGTGGGCGGTGCGTGGGCGTGTATAGTGTGCGGCGCTGTGTGTGTGGGCGGTGATTGTGTGCGGTGTCTGGGTGATCGGTGTGCGGGGCTGTGTATGTGCGGCGGTGTGTGGGGCTGTGTATGTGCGGCGGTGTGCGGGCCTGTGTGCGTGTCTCAGTGTATGCAGGCATCGTCGGATGGGACTACAAGTCCCATCCGGCGATGCCTGCTACAGTGACTGACACATTAGCCAATGATGGGACAGTAGTAGTCCCATCATCCGGCTAATGTGCTGAATGTAAAAAAAAACAAACATACATGACATATAACATATAACATACACATGACATACAGAACATGTAACATACACATGACATACAGAACATATAACATACACATGACATACAACATATAACATACACATGACATACAGAACATATAACATACACATGACATACAGAACATGTAACATACACATGACATACAGAACATGTAACATACACATGACATACAACATATAACATACACATGACATACAGAACATATAACATACATGACATACAGAACATATAACATACACATGACATACAGAACATGTAACATACACATGACATACAACATATAACATACACATGACATACAGAACATATAACATACATGACATACAACATATAACATACACATGACATACAGAACATATAACATACATGACATACAGAACATAACATACACATGACATACAGAACATATAACATACACATGACATACAACATATAACATAAACATGACATACAGAACATATAACATACATGACATACAACATATAACATACACATGACATACAGAACATATAACATACACATGACATACAGAACATATAACATACATGACATACACCATATAACATACACATGACATACAGAACATATAACATACACATGACATACAGAACATATAACATACATGACATACAACATATAACATACACATGACATACAGATATCATATAACATACACATGACATACAGAACATATAACATACACATGACATACAGAACATATAAACATACACATGACATACAGAACATATAACATACACATGACATACAGAACATATAACATAACATGACATACAGAACATATAACATACACATGACATACAGAACATATAACATACACATGACATACAACATATAACATACACATGACATACAGAACATATAACATACACATGAACATACAAAGATACATAAACATACACATGACATACAGAACATATAACATTACACATGACATACAGAACATATAACATACAACATGACATACAGAACATATAACATACACATGACATACAGAACATATAACATACACATGACATACAGACATGTAACATACATGACATACAACATGTAACATACACATGACATACAGAACATATACATAACATACATACAAATAACATACATGACATACAGAACATATAACATACACATGACATACAGAACATATAACATACATGACATACAGACATTACAACATGAATAAACATAACATAATGACATACAGAACATATAACATAACATGACATACAACATATAACATACACATGACATACAGAACATATAACATACACATGACATACAAACATATAACATACACATGACATACAGAACATATAACATACATGACATACAGAACATATAACATACACATGACATACAGAACATATAACACACATGACATACAACATATAACATACACGTGACATACAGAACATATAACATACACATGACATACAGAACATATAACATACACATGACATACAACATATAACATACACATGACATACAGAACATATAACATACACATGACATACAGAACATATAACATACATGACATAAGAACATATAACATACACATGACATACAGAACATATAACATACATGACATACAGAACATATAACATACACATGACATACAACATATAACATACACATGACATACAGAACATATAACATACATGACATACAGAACATATAACATACACATGACATACAACATATAACATACACATGATATACAGAACATATAACATACATGACATACAGAACATATAACATACACATGACATACAGAACATATAACATACACATGACATACAACATATAACATACACATGACATACAGAACATATAACATACACATGACATACAGAACATATAACATACACATGATATAAAACATATAACATACACATGACATACAAAACATATAACATACACATGACATACAGAACATATAACATACACATGACATACAACATATAACATACACATGACATACAGAACATATAACATACACATGACATACAACACATAACAGAGTATATACTCACCTCTTTCCCGACGCCATCGATCTGTACCGCTCTGCCTCTGCCGCCGTGAGAGAATGACGTCACTACAGTTCATTCTCTCACGGCAATGCTGGGTGAAAAAATTCCCACGCAGCATTGCCATAAAGTGAGTGAATGAACTCAGTTAACCTCAGTGATGCACTGCAGGAGCCATTGTCTCCTGTCAGTGCATCACTGGGAGGCCCTACAGAACAGTGGCATCACCTGATGTCACCGTTCTATAGGGGAGACCGTCGTGGGACCCTCGTTATTAATTGGACTGCGTCGGACAGGGAGTATACGGTTGTTTTATTTTTTTACGTTTTTTTACAGGAGATCGAGGGCGTCGCTTGGATCTGAGTGTGTAATAAAGATATGAAAACCGTCTTGTGTTTCATTTCATTAAAATAATTTATTCTTATGTGTGTGGTTTTTTTTTTAACCCTTTATTAATATAAGATTAATAATGGATAGGCGTCTTATTGACGCCTCTCTATTATTAACCAGGCTTAATATCACCTTACAATAGCAAGGTGATATTAACCCCTTATTACCCCATATCCCACCGCTACAGGGGAGTGGGAAGAGAGGGGCTAAGTGCCGGAATTGGCGCATCGTACAGATGCGCCAATTCTGGGGCGGCTGGGTGCTGGTATTTTTAGCCAGGGGGGCGCCAATATCCATGGCCCCTTCCTAGGCTATGAATATCAGCCCGCAGCTGTCTGCCTAGCCTTTCTGGCTATAAATTATAGGGGGACTCCACGTCATTTTTTTTGGGGGGTCCCCCTATTTTAATAGCCAGTGAAGGCTAGCTGCGGGCTGATATTCATAGCCTGGGAAGAGCCATGGGTATTAACCCCTTCCCAGGCTAGAAATATTGGCCCCGGCTGTCGGCTTTCCCCCTCTGGCGCAGAAAATTGCGCGGGAGCCCACGCCATTTTTTTTCCTATTTTTTTTTTTATTTTATTAACTATTGCATTATTTTGTGTATGTGTACGCGTGTGTGTCTTTAACTATTTATGTACCATTCTATCTACCTATATATCTTTCTGTCTATCTATATATCTATCTTTCTATATATATTTGTAACTATCTATTATCCATCTATCTACGTATTTTCTATCTAACTACTGGTATCTATTATCTATCTATGGCCGGCGTCACACTTGCGAGTGTGATGCGAGTAAGTCGCACGACTTTCTCGCATCAACACCCGGCACGGCCGCCCGCTCTCGGACTCGAGTGTGCGGCTGCATAGAAATACATGTATAGAAATACATGCAGCCGCACACTCGGGTCCGAGAGCGGGCGGCCGTGCCGGGTGCTGATGCGAGAAAGTCGTGCGACTTAGGCCTCTTTCACACTTCAGTCGTGTGACGTCGCCAAAGTGTGAAAATGGCGGGACCCCGTCAGTAAAAGTGGAAACGGATGTAAACGATCTGTTTCTGCGGATCGCGCCAAGAAGTGTTCACCCGGAATGATGAAATTTTCGTTCCGGAAAATGTAAGTTGCAAGTCCGACCGAGAGAGAGAGAGACCCCGGACAGTTTTGGCAGCATTTTCAATGGTTTTCTATGGAAGCGACGGATCCGCTGGCGGATTCCGTCAAGACGGATGCCACGGATCCGCCGGCCATAGGCGGCCATTATACAAAATGGCGGATGCTGCGGATCCGCCGTAGTCCGCCATTTTGGCAGACAAAAAAAAGTTGCATTGGACATTTTTCTGAAATTGACGGACGCCAAATTTTTGCTGGATCCGTCAAAAGGGATCTAACGACGACCATTCCGTCAAAATCCGTCACTAATGCAAGTCAATGGGAAAAAAACGGATCCGCAAAAAAAATGGCGGATCCGTTTTCTTCACATTTTGATGGATTTTGACTGACGTCGCACGACTGAAGTGTGAAAGAGGCCTTACTCGCATCACACTCACAAGTGTGACGCCGGCCTATCTCTATCTGTGTGTGTGTAATGGAGTGTGGGTTGGACAAATGTAAAAGAGGAGGTTGGACAAGAAATGACATCATATATCTTTTTTTTTTTTGTTAAACAACATATCTTTATTTAGCTGTAAAAACCGCATACAAAACCACATGAGAAAAACCGCGCCTGCGGTTTCTGCCAAGAGGTGCGGTTTCGGCGCGGAAAAATCCGCACGCAAATCCGCAATGTGTGCACAGGCCCTTCGGGAGAGCAGCTCGTCGGTACATGACCAAGTGTGCAAATTGCATACGTGCGTGGGTGGGGGAGGGGGGCGCCAAACTGAATTCTTGCCCCGGGTGCCAGAAAGCCTAGATACACCTCTGATTATGGGCACTGTCCCCATTGGGGCTCACAATCTAGATTCCCTATCAGTATATCATTGGAGTGTGGAAGGAAACCAGAGAACCCAGAGGAAACCCACGCAACCACAGGGAGAACATACAAACTCCTTGCAGATGTTGTCCTTGGTGGGATTTGAACCCAGGACCTAAGCGCTGCAAGGTTGCAGTGTTAACCACTGAGCCATCATACAGTGCTAACCACTGAGCCACTGTACTGATGCTATAACAACAAAAAAGGACGTGTATTGCACAGACTGTATCATGCAAGTATTGGCACGTCCATCAGCCCTGTGGCTCTGCTCTGAAGGCTGCTAAGAACCTACCAGTGAGGACCCCATTCTTCTCCATAGGGTCCTGCCAGGTCACTCTTAAGGATGTATCCAAGATGTCATCAAAGCCAAGACTGCGAACAGGCCCAGGTACTAAAATAATACAAAAGATGGGTGGTGAATACAGACCAGACAATGAGCTTTAGCTACAGAACAACCATGAGGTAGACAATATCAACCATTACCTGACTGATCCCTCACCAATAATCATAGTTTGACAAATCATCCAGACTGATAATTCTGGCTTGTATGCACTTCTGACTTGCAGGGTACCTACCTATAGATGGCACTAGAGAGACATTTTTTTTCTCCTTTTGGAGGTGAGCATTTGCAGACCTCCCAGGGTGCATTGCCTGTAATAATTCATATACCAGCTGGATTTGGAATTATCTCTTTCTTCTTGAATTTAAAGGGGTTACCCACCTTTTGGGGCATATTTCTCTAACTTAAATGCAAGTATTTGGGGCTAAAAATCATTTTTACCATTGGGTTTTATTAAAAATGTGTACCATTTGCCTTCTCTGGCCTCTGGGTGGCATTGTCTATTTCTGGTTGCAGAATGGGTTAAGCCAGAGTCTGTCAGAAAGCTCATTCTGATACGCCAAAGGTAGAGTTTCCAACTCTTATATAGCGAATTTGTCAGCAAGTTTTTGCTTTGTAATCTGAGAGCAACACAATGAAGGGATAGAGAGCCTGATTCCAGTGATGTATCACTTGCTGGGCTGCTTGGTGCAGTTTTGATAGAATCCCCGTTATCTCTGCTGTAGATCTAGCAGAGCTCGAATGCTGAGCCGTGTTTAACCCCTTAACCCCCAAGGGTGGTTTGCACGTTAATGACCAGGCCAATTTATACAATTCTGACCACTGTCTCTTTATGAGGCTATAACTCTGGAATGCTTCAACGGATCTTCACGATTCTGAGAATGTTTTCTCGTGACATATTGTACTTCATGATAGTGGTAAAATTTCTTCGATATAATTTGCGGTTACTTATGAAAAAAATGGAAATATGGCGAAAATTTTGCAATTTTCAAACTTTGAATTTTTATTCCCTTAAAACAGAGAAATATGTCACACAAAATAGTTAATAAATAACATTTCCCACATGTCAACTTTACATCAGCACAATTTTGAAAAAATTTTTTTTTTGTTACGAAGTTATAAGGGTTAAAAGTTGACCAGCGATTTCTCATTTTACAACAAATTGTACAAAACCATTTTTTTTAGGGACCACCTCACATTTGAAGTGAGGGGTCTATATGGCAGAAAATACCCAAAAGTGACACCATTCTAAAAACTGCACCCCTCAAGGTACTCAAAGCCACATTCAAGAAGTTTATTAACCCTTCAGGTGCTTCACAGGAGCTGAAGCAACTTGAAAGGAAAAAATGAACATTTAACTTCTTAGTCACAAAAATGATCTTTTACAAACATTTTTTTTATTTTAACAAGGGTAAAAGGAGAAAATGGACAGAAAAAGTTGTTGTGCAATTTCTCCTGAGTACGCCGATACCCCATATGTGGGGGAAAACCACTGTCTGGGCGCAAGGCAGGGCTTGGAAGGGAAGGAGCGCTGTTTGACTTTTTCAAATCAAAATTGGCGGAAATTGAGATTGGACGCCATGTCGCGTTTGGAGAGCCCCTGATGTGCCTAAACAATGGAAACCCCCCACATGTGACACCATTTTGGAAACTAGACCCCCTAAGGAACTTATCTAGATCTGTTGTGAGCACTTTGAACCCCCAAGTGTTTCACTAAAGTTTATAATGCCTGGGTGTGAAAAAAAAAAATTTCCACAAAAATGATTTTTTAGTCCCCAATTTTTGATTTTTCCCAAAGAAATTGGACCCCAAAAGTTGTTGTCCAATTTGTCCTGAA
>JARQOD010000003.1:70445375-70484387 GCA_033576555.1 Oophaga sylvatica | reverse complement strand
CCGCTGAGTTCCTATGATCTGGACCGTCTTTAGATCGTTGGGTCCCCTGGTGAGACTATATCGGCTGTGTCATGGCACTTTTTGGAACGATTGCGCTTTTTTATAATCGAATGACCAGTTTTAAAAGTCGTTTAATAAGATCTAAACCCTTTTGAGTCTTAACAGCACACTAGTGTGGCAGCTACTAGAGACATTAAAACATCACCAAAACGATCTCAGCTTGCTCGTAATTGAGATCGCGGAGATGAGATCACTATTACGACGACGTACTTAACTAATGACTCTGTCACCATTAATTAACATGATCTGACTCAAGTGCACACGGAGATTACCTGTATGTAGGGTGCACGCACCCGTGTAATATATGACAGTATGCGGATAGGAAATAGACTGTAATAGTCTTATCAAAATCAACATTGAAATCACTGAGTGCAATGGAAAGGACGATTAGCAGATGACAGCAGGTGGATGTTCAGCACCTTTCCCTTAGGTGAAGCTGGCAATTGAGGGGAACGAGCCCTCAACACAAAGGATCTGATAAGAAAAACCTCTCCAAAACATCACCTCTTTGAGAAGACCACTGCACTGGAGCAGATCAGCTCCCTTACATTCTTTAAGAATTATGACATTGATAATTTATCCTTATGATGTAACCAATATCAGATCAGTGAGAATCCCAAAACCCAGTATCCCTACAATCAGGCGATACCAGGTCCTGTGGCTGCTAGAAGTGCACAGCTCCATACATTGTGCAGTGGTCATTGTTGAGTACCTGTCACAGCACTGTTGCAGGATATCCTGGGGCTATGGGTTCCTTCCCTATCCCTACCCTAGCTATCCCTTCTCCATGGATTACTTCTGATGGTGAAGATGCAAAGCCGAAAAGCATTAGTGCGCATGTGCCGGAAGTTCGCACGCGCGGGAGGCAATTTGAATGCACACGCTCGGGACCTGTACACGAACAACGCTATTCACAGACCAGAATGCATACAGCACGCTGAGGAGGGGTGGAGAGATGAACCAAAACCAACACCCAACGGACCGGACCGAGGATATTTACATACAGCACGGGAGCAATATAAAAGGTTTTTATGGGGGATTCATGGGGAGTCAGGGGGTTTCATAAATAGTTGGGGAATGTATAGCTCACACTCTATTAGATGATAATTTTAGTTGATAGGCCAAAAAACTGGAGACAGGTTCCCTTTAAGTCCTCGTGCAGCATCATGATGTTCTTCACCATGACGTCACATGAGCCTGGTAATCAAAAAAGGCACCCAGGATGCCGTCATTTAAGCGTCTGGCTGCCATGGACTCCCTACCTGGACACCAGGGTACTGCAATCGTTCTGCTGAACTCTAGCACCATGTACATTGGAAATATGGCTGTGCAATATTCCTTACGTAAACTTCTGACTTATTCAACTGTATAGGTGTGCAATGACACACATCACCATAGTCTCTAGATCTCCCATGTAGTATATCCTTTTGCATGATTCCTTTGTATATAATGGTGTTATCAATAGCATCTACACTAATTCACCTATACCTTTCCAAAGTATGCCAAAAGGGCACTTATTCGGCATGCATGCGGTTGGTAGGGTCCTATGGACATGTCGTTGTATCCTCAAGAAAATCAAAATGTACATGCAAATGTTGTGTGGCTAGACCCTACATGAGTGGGCGTCTAGATCTGGTACCGGTTTTTGTGTAGATTGATTGATAAGAGCTAAAATATCTATAATCCTTTTAATGATCTCCTCTTTTTCAGACATGGGAAACTTTGAAGATGGGGACACCTCCCTTGCCGTATCTCATGGGGATGCAGCAGTGATCACTGCTCCCAGCATTTCCAGTTTCCCCCAACCGCAGGTGACCTGGTTTAGAGATGGAAGGAAGATCCCTCCCAGCAACCGCATGTAAGTGTATAGAAAATGACACAAACCTACACGTCCCGTAGCCTAAACACACATCCGCCTAACACAAGGTTAACTAGACATTCAACCAGAGTG
Organism: Oophaga sylvatica; assembly: GCA_033576555.1. Classification (NCBI taxonomy): domain Eukaryota; kingdom Metazoa; phylum Chordata; class Amphibia; order Anura; family Dendrobatidae; genus Oophaga; species Oophaga sylvatica. Next base: position 70,482,376 of record JARQOD010000003.1, on the reverse strand, counting down.
TAGGATAAGGGCGATCAAAAGGTGCAACAATTCACCCATCTCACCTTGGTCAAAGGGGAAAGAGAAATCCAACATATCCCATGTACATCTACATCTATCTTGCAACCCTTTCAACTTAATGGAGTTGTCCAGTTGTTTGATAGTTGTCCCAAGCCTAAATTAATGAATTAATTCTGAATACCTTTGACTTGATATCTCACCTCATGTTGTAGCCCCAGAAGCTGTACATCCTCAGTCGTTCCAACACTGCAAAGAGCTCCCTCTGTCAATGATGTGTTGTAGGGGGGGGGGCTGGCTGTCTTGCTTAATTAATTTTTGGGGACTGTCTTAGCTTGTAAAGTGAACCAACAAGCCAGCCCCATTCATCAAGTCACTGAGACACAGAGAGGCAGAGGAAGCTAAGTCAGAACACCAGAGGAAGTGGGTCATCTGGGACAACAAAGTTTATGTCACCGGACAACCACTTTTAGGGTATGCTTAAATTGGAGGGGGATTTTTAGGAGTTTTTGAAGCAGAAAGTCTTCAACTCTCCAATCAAAATTTGTAGTTTTTGGAATTCTGCTCCAAAAATTCCTAACAAAACACCCTTTGGGTTTAGTTCCATGTTAAAAGTAAAGTTATTTGGTGACCTCAAATCAAAGTATTTTCAAAAATGTATGTAATTCTGATCTGGGTTTTGCAGGTGTTTAACAGTTTAATTCTTAGGGCCTTTGCTTCTTTAATTGATGTAGACTCTAGTAATAAACCGCATTTACAGAATCCCATTACGAGCTTGTCGCACGCACGGTATCTTTGGCTTGGAAACACCTGTCTTGCGCTGAATCATCCAGGAATTTAGAAGTACTAATGAACCAGCGGCATACTCTGCCTTATCTACCTAATTGCAGAGAATTATTATCCAAATGATCTGGCAGCTGATCCCATGTGAGTGGGGCTGAGCGGGGAGATATCTACGGGGACTAGCGCCAGAAAAAGCAGAGTGGAAAGGGTGTGGGTCATTGAGCGAGGAGACGGGAATGTCATGTATACACCGCCTCCAGCACAAGACCATATCTTGCAGGGAAATTCTGTCTCGGCAGCTTGGGCTGAGATTAGTGCCGCTTATCAGGATACCAGCTGTGCCAGTCCAGGACGGACACAAAAACCTATACTTTCCGTTTTGAGTAAGATTGGGTGCAGGACGTAATCCTGAGTCCTTTGTGGGGATTTTTGGAAACACAATGAAGGGTAGTTTACTGCAGAATATCAATGCACAGAAGAAATGACTAGAGATGGGCGAATTTGTTTGGATTCGGTTCCGAATACGATCAGAATCGAATATTGTTTTTGCAATATTTGTCGAACACAGCCGAACGTCAATAGAGTCAATGGGGGTTAAAATTACCGAATATGTTTGGAACCGATCATAAGACATACATTCGGCACAAATAGTGTTTTGAATATGGCTTGAGTATGTAAAAATCTAATTTGGGGACAAAATCCGAACAAATTCGCTCATCTCTAGAAATGACCCACGTACTACATACCCTAGAAACAAAATTTGTTTACATATTTAAACGGGCCCTAAAATTAAATTGGTGACTAATAAAAGAGTCGACATATTATTGAGGACCTAGCACATTTAGGACAGCCTATTTTCTGAGGATGAGGGTGTCTTTTCCTGAACCCGGTCTGCATTGGGCAAGGAGTGTCATCTTTCCTTGGACATCAGAAGAGGTTGATGTTTGTGATACATTTTTCTTTGCTTTTTTCCAAAATAGTGCAATCACCAAGGACAATACGCTGGTGATCCTGTCCAGTGTAGCCCCCGATACTGGCCGATACTACGTGCAAGCCGTCAATGACAAGAATGGCGACAACAAGACCAGTCAACCCATCGCGCTGACGGTGGAAAGTAAGTTATGGACTGGCCATCGGCTATTGGCCACTCTCGTTATTACTATTTTTGTGTAGTGATACATTGGTATCTTCACCAAGATAGTGGTACTGCCACTAACTCTTACTAATAAGTCAGATCTGAACATCATTCAGGGAATGTAGAAAGCTGGAAGTCCCGTAATGGTAGCTGATAACGATTGTCATCCATCAGATTTCCAAAATAACCCATCGTAGTGCCGGTCTCTTTACTCATTAGCACCATGAAGTTTTGCAGAGCTCGTTTTTACAGATATGACAACACTATCGATCATCTCACCATTCTTTCCTACCGGGTACTTGGGAAATCTATCCTCTTCCTAGGTTTTTGAGGGTATAGTGTGTGTGAACCAGTACTATTTGTGTTGCCCTGTTGCGGCATCCAGTTTGGTCCTCCGTAGCATCTGAAATTCATTTTTGTGGCCAGGACTCTCAGCCTGGAATCTCATGGTCGCCTCCAGCGCTTACTATACTCCGCACAATATCATTGCAGGACCTAGTAACTGAGATGCAAAAGTGGTAACTGGCTACCATTGAGGACCGAAATGGATGTCGGAACAGGGCAGCAAAAATCGAATTTCTCTTCTCTGCGTGGGACCCATGGGCTCTATATACAGGCCCAGTTCTCATCACATTTATGTTAAGCTTCCGAAGTAGAGTCTAAGCCTGTCCAAAAGACAATAGTAGAAATATTAGAAGGACAGAAGCCAAGATAGTCCGTCCTTTTGGCCTCTGTCTAGAATGCAGAATAAATGGAATGGAAAGGTATACATTTTTGGGAATTTTTTTCCCCACACTGAAGTCTATAGATGACTGATACCACAGGATAGCTCCATCATAACCTCCCTTTAACATATGGCAAACATTGGCCAAAGGTGACTTGTAGGCCAGGATGCGCAGACGCTAAACACCCAGCGTCCTTTCATAGCCTCAGCCCCCAGTCTGGAAGTCGTCACCTGTAACTAAACTTCCATTAAAGTTGGTTTTATTTTTGTGCGCCAGTTCTTGTTTTACTAACCAGTTAAAGAGATGGATTGAGGATTGAGGCTGAAGGTTCATGTTGTGCCCGTATTCAGTGACGGGATGGATGGCACAGTCCACACTAATCTCCCGATCCTCGTACTGCAGACTCAGCAGGATACAAAGCACACGCCCGGGATTTACTGCAAATGAAACATGCCCACTTCCCAGACCGCCGCTCGCCACGCCGACCCTGTTGTCTCTTTTGCTGACAGTAGAAAAAGCAATGTTTTAAAGAAGCTACGAAAACACGTTGTAATCCATGGTCAGCTGTATGCAGGACCCGGTGTAAAGCGCCAGCTTTGAGAGAATAATGGGTTAACTGATTTTAATTAATAATTAACTTTGCCAGAACTCAAGTCTCAAACTTGGCAATCAGATTTGCCTATTGTATCCTAATGGTCATTGAATAGTTTCGATTTACTGCACAACCTTGCTTACAAACAGGGTTAATGCTTTCTCCAGAGCTGCATTCTGAATTCTGCTAGCTTCCTGTTAGCTCTCTGGTTGCATGACCCTAGCAGCACCCTGCTGGCTCCATGTCTGTAGAGAACAAGCTCCGCTGTGATGCATTATTGAAGATGAATTGTTTCAGGTACGGTGCGGTGGATGCATAATATCACGGCGGTTCAGGTAAGCTGCTGTAGGCACAATTCATAATGCAGCCCTGTCGATCAATAGTGTATAAGACACAACGCAGCGTAGCTGCTAAACTGTCACTCATCAGATGTTATGTAGACACTGTTTGAGATTGGGCGCAAAATAAGCTGAAATTATAACACACGATATGGCGCTTTTTCTTTACAGATGTCGGCGGCCCTGCGGATCCCATTGCTCCTATTATTATCATCTCACCCCAGAATACCAGCGTTGTGACGGGCACCTCTGAGGTCACGATGGAGTGCGTAGCCAACGCCAGGTGAGGGACTGTGAGTGGAATGAAAACTAACGCAAAAGGAAAAAAAAAAGAAATCACACCGTTCAATCATCTCACTGAAGGAACCTGTCTCCAAACCGGCTCTGAGATATGAAGGCACGGGCCCTACAAGATCTCTGAATTGTGTGGACACGTTAAATAGTAGCCTCCATTTTAAATTTTTTTTTTTTTCAATCAATAATGTACATGAAAATAAGGCACATTGTAATATATCTTATCTCATATTTATCTCATCTCCTTCATTCTCCTCCTTGACTGATCCTTCATTCTCAAAATTCTCAGTTCAATTCTTCAGTGAATACAGACTTTTCTATTGCTAAGATAGGAGACAATTGGTGCTGATAATGTTCTATGGAACTTGCAGTAGAATGTCTGTCTCCCTCTACCTCCTCCTTTCTTTCCCTCTCCATAGAGTCTTATAAGCACCAACTGTCATCTCCTATCTCAGTTTTGATTAAATACAGATTTGACAGATTTTACCCATGAATTGAGAGTGAAAGATGAATCCAGGAGGAGAAATAAGCAGATTTCTCTGATAAAATATATTACAAAGTTTCCTGTTTTCAGATGAACTATTGATTTCTGAAATAAAAATTAAAACGACAATCACTTTTTAAGTTTTGCAGCCTCAATGGGTTAAACTTCTTTCTCCAACACCAATCACAGATGATCGATCGGATTTAAACATGGGAATTTGGAGACAAGTCGTCATCTTGATCTCTTTCTTAAGCTACTCAAACCATTCTTTCCCGACCATTATCCTACTGACATACCAGCAAGATTAGGGAATCCTGCTGCCATAAAGGCGGGTAATTGGTCTGTACAGTGGTTAGGTAGTTGGCATGTGTTACATCTACAGTACATGATGCCAAGACCCAGTTGTGAAGAAATCAGATTATATCTTAATTACCCAGACGACTGTGTTTTTGCAGGCCAAGGGGAGTTTTTTTTTATCTGTATATTGGCTTGAAGGTTTAAGTGTTTATGTCTGGTGGGTCAAGAAGACAGTCTTGCAAGCTGATATACCATTTAACATACTGTGCAACTCTGTAATAGTGACTTGTACATAGTGTGTGTTTATTTTTGTCTATTGATATGCTAATTGTGTATTGTACTATGAAACTAGTTTGTTGACATCTAAAGTAAAGAGGGAAAAGAATGTGAGGGTGGTCTGAAGGACACTGGGTAATTCTAAAAATAGCTTAAATGCCTTGGGTATAAAAAGACTCAAGAGACAGAGAGCGCTGATCTGATCTCATCACTCCTGAAGTAAAAGAGAGCTACCAGTCGTACATTCTGCAAAACACTCAACCGACGAGAGGACTGCAGCCAATTCATCATGGCACCGTCATGAGGGACACGGATCTATGATTCCATAGGTAACAACCTAAGGGTTTTCGGCTCCGGTTGGAAGGACACGTATCTGATCCAGTGACCATCTCTGAACCATGGATATGTTTGGAGAAAGCCAGGTTTTGGGACCCGCTGGTCGCTTGGTTCCATGGAGATGGTCGGATACGCCAGGTGGTGACTCTCATGCCAACTGGCTTTGGACCTTGTATGGACTGTCATCTCCCTATTCTTGTCAATATCTCGTCTCTGTGTGTATATCACAGGTGGAATATCGACCCTGGGAGCGCTGACGTAACATCTATCGTCATCCAGGCGAGTCAGCGGAAGGGTGAGGCCCTGTAATGTGCACCATGTTGGGGTAATTGCTGGGATTGTTCTGTTTGCTATTGGGTGTTGTGGTTCAATAAAGTATTGCCACAGTGTTTTACCCTAACCCTGTGTTGCCTGTGTAGTGTTATGCCCATGTTTAACAGGAGAGTGGGTGTTAGGCGGGACGATCCCTGGTCCATGCGGTTTCGGCTAGCAGACTTGGGCGCCTGCCAAACCCCCCCCCCCCGTTTCTCCACAACAGTGTTTCCAGCAGAAAATTGTACATCTCACTTTGCGCTGACTTGTCTCTTCCCAGTGTTTACCCTGGTGCCATCTCTTCCACTGGTGAGACTCACACACATGGTGCAAGAGAAGATGTGATTCACCAGACCCAGCCACTTTTTTCCATTGCTACTTGATCCAGTTCTGATGCTAGTGCCAATTGCATGAGCTTTTCATGGCGGATGGGGCCAGTGTATCGACCCGCCACCACAATTGTGGGTTACCAGGGCAATGGGGTACTCAGAGCCGAGCCCATGGAAGTCTATGGGGATTTGTCACAGGTAGCTGTGGCTCGGTCTGTGGCCCTAGCGGTCTGGCGTATGTTGGGGATATATTTACAGGGGATAGATTTATATACAGTTCGTGACGCCACCTGTAGTCTTCTGGTAATTTGTACCAGCGCTGCTGTAGAGCTCTGAGGGGATGGTGAGGCAGCTAGATGTCGGGTCCCCCACAGGTGGGACTGGTCCCTCAAAGTCTATGAAGTTAGTGAAGTCGGGTGCAGATAAATAACACAGTCTCACACGGTCAGCGTCTTTCCATACCTTTACTTGTAAGATGTTCAGGCAGGTCCCAGGGAGGCTGATCCAAGGAGAGTGTATTTTGAGACAGCAGCTGGACAAGTTAGGGGCCTCCTTTACTTTCAACACGATGAGTACAACCAGCCTGAAGCGTAGTTCCCTCAATAACTCCAGCTAATCCATAGCTGTACTGCCCAGTCAGTTTTGTGGTAGGAGCCTTCCTGTGAGAGAGCTGAATTCCTATCTTGCTGATCAGGCTCAAAGTCTTCACTCCCCCTGACCCCAGTTACGTACTGACTATTTGGGGCTGTTTGCCGCGACCTAAGGTCCGGTAAATCTCTGGTTTTCTTACCACGATGCTTGAAGCTAATAGTGATCCTTCGGTCCCCAGTGACCGGTAGCAATGTGCAGGACTTCTTCAATCCAAAAGCACTTTTCCAATAATCTTTCCACTGTGCCTTTCGCCTTGTCCTCGCTGGTAGCATAAACACTCACACTTGCAAAAAGTCGTGTAATCACTCCCTTCTTCTCTTCCTTTAGAGCTAGTTACAGATTCTCAGTTATCACTAGGCAGGAGCACGTCTCTGAACCTTTCACTGTCCTTGAGACAGGTGACTGAAGTAATTCTGCACTAAGCTTCTTCTTTCTTTGTCAATGTATTCAGGTGAGGTACAGCTCTGACTAGGCTGAGGTGAACTAGACCACCTGTACTAGCCTCCACTTTCTGAACTGATGATAAGCAGGCTGGACGACTTCCTCCCTCCAGCTAGACTCCAGACGTCTCCTCTGTCCGAAGACAGGAAACTGACTGACTAAATAAAAATCACTCAACCAATATACACCCTGACCACTCCCTAACAAGTAACTACACTACCCTAAGGGTGTGTCTAGTGTATGTTGAGTGAATGGGTATTGAGCATTAAACTGCTGTCTCGCCACACACTCTCCAGGGTACTGCGTGTGCCTAACACCAGGGCTACACATTCCCCCATGGTAAAAGACAGCACTCCCGGGCTGTAAAATACAAAGAGACAGTTTTGTTTATGCATGAAAACATCAAACATGAACATTAATTCGTCCCATCCGGGAGGTGAGGATGTCTTGAACGTTGCAAACAATAACATTATAGAGAAATACAAATATTAAATAAACATGTGCATAAAAAATAGGCAATATACTTGTGAAGGACCCGCACCAAACCTTCAACGTGGGTCCTGGGTGGGCTGCAGGACATCCGAATGCAGACCTCACTCAGTGCCACACCACACGGTTTTTGTATTCAGAGGTAGTTGTGCTGGTTTTATGTAAAACCAAGATAAAGCACCGAAGCGCAACTATATACAAATAAGTTCTGGGCTGGCACAGTCCTCAACCTCAAAGTCCATTGTAAAACAAAGACACAGATATAATATCACATTATAATAATACTAAAGTGCAAACTTTTTCTCTGTTTACCCAGCCGGGCATTCTACTGTTAGCAATATATATATATATGTTATATACGTTATACTCTTCAACTTGTGCAAAAATTGACAAACTTCTTAAACTTTCTACAACTTTACTTATGGTAGACCCTATATGGATCTCACCGATTCTTCTTTACTGTTTAATTACTCATTTACTTCAAATACACTTTCCACCCCGGGGCTGGAACAATGCAATGGTCCCTAGATCCCAGGACTAACAAGTCGTGACTTGCTATTGGGGTTTGAGTTGCCACAGTTCTTGTGCGAACCTCTAGGGGCGCAACGGGTACATTCTCCTCACGAGACACCGATTGCATTTCAATCTGAGTCACAGTTAACGATATGGATCGTGTCCTGGATTGCGATGGAAAATGGGTCGCATGTTGCGATGTGGATATGGCTCTCATTTGCGATGAACCTGCAAGGGGCGATGCTGGGGCACGGCCGGATACTGCTTGAGCTGGAGACGGGGACGCTGCGGTAGTGATGACGTTACCTGCGTCGGGGACGGGGTCACGGACGATGGTGACGTTAAGGGCATACCATCCCTTCATTCCCCAGTGCCGTGTGTACGTGACAATGTCTCCATTAACTAAGTCCCTCCCGGGATGGCCTTGCGGTAGGTGGGATTCTACGTCCCTGCGACTAACAAAGACCCCTGGGTAGAGGCCCGGTTCACGGATGAAGCCCCAGCCCTTCCGGAGCTGGAACTCAGTCACACACCCCTGCCGCCGCGGTTCCCTCAGGGTACCTTTCTCTCTCCGGACACTCTCCTTGTCCGCGATCAGCTCTGCATGTTGTCGCTGACGATTCCGCTGAGCTTCCCGCTCTTCCTCCTGCTGGCATTTCTGCTTCTCCTCACGACGCTGCCACTCATATTCCCACTGGGCGGTGTAGGCGACGTCATCCAGGCGCGCCATCTCGTCCCAGTCGACGTCTGGTAACGACGGACAGGACCCCTCCGGTGTCCCTGTCGGGGACCGATCATCTGCTGCGGCCTCCTGGCCGGGCGGGCGTTCCGGAACTGGCGGTACCTCCTCAACCTCTTTCGCCTCCACCGCTTCACCGATGGGATCAGGATCGGTACTTTCGGGGCAGCCTCCGGTTGCTCCTTCGCCTTGGGCAGCAGAATCTTCGGTAACTGGAATCGTGGGGGGTCGTTGAGGGGAGAGATCACCGTGTCCCACAGCCTCCGCTGCTCCAGGGTACGCCGGCGTCTCTCGATCTCTTCAAATCCAGGTTGATGCTGGACCATCTTCTTCAGGCGTGCATTTTCTTCCTGAATCTCTAGCAACGCCTGCTGCAGGTGCAGGACCACGGATAACTCCGGTGCTGGTGGCAGCTTGGCTGGGGCACGGGGCCTGCCTTCCTCCGCTTCCCTGCTCGGCTGCACACGTCCTGCTTCCATGATGTTCCAGAAGATTCTTCCTTCTTCCTCCAGAGACGTCCGGTCTCTTCCGTGGAGGCGGGGTTTGCGTCTCCTCCTCCTCGCAGGGAAGGTGAAGAGGAGGCGGACCTCCTTTGCTGTAGGGCAGGATCGCATGTTGTAATAGCACTTTGAGAGGGCAGGCATTTTCTTCGCGCCACAGGGGGTAGACGCCCACGAAGGTACGCCCACCTTCTTCTCCAGCGCCTGAGGGCGCGAATATGGCGACAAAGATGGCGATTTTTGGCGCCAAAAGTGCAAACAGTCCTTTTCACAAAAACAATTCCATAGGCACACAGGGCTCGCAATTTTGCGAGTTTCGCATCCTGTTCGTGACGCCAATTTGTATCGACCCGCCACCACAATTGTGGGTTACCAGGGCAATGGGGTACTCAGAGCCGAGCCCATGGAAGTCTATGGGGATTTGTCACAGGTAGCTGTGGCTCGGTCTGTGGCCCTAGCGGTCTGGCGTATGTTGGGGATATATTTACAGGGGATAGATTTATATACAGTTCGTGACGCCACCTGTAGTCTTCTGGTAATTTGTACCAGCGCTGCTGTAGAGCTCTGAGGGGATGGTGAGGCAGCTAGATGTCGGGTCCCCCACAGGTGGGACTGGTCCCTCAAAGTCTATGAAGTTAGTGAAGTCGGGTGCAGATAAATAACACAGTCTCACACGGTCAGCGTCTTTCCATACCTTTACTTGTAAGATGTTCAGGCAGGTCCCAGGGAGGCTGATCCAAGGAGAGTGTATTTTGAGACAGCAGCTGGACAAGTTAGGGGCCTCCTTTACTTTCAACACGATGAGTACAACCAGCCTGAAGCGTAGTTCCCTCAATAACTCCAGCTAATCCATAGCTGTACTGCCCAGTCAGTTTTGTGGTAGGAGCCTTCCTGTGAGAGAGCTGAATTCCTATCTTGCTGATCAGGCTCAAAGTCTTCACTCCCCCTGACCCCAGTTACGTACTGACTATTTGGGGCTGTTTGCCGCGACCTAAGGTCCGGTAAATCTCTGGTTTTCTTACCACGATGCTTGAAGCTAATAGTGATCCTTCGGTCCCCAGTGACCGGTAGCAATGTGCAGGACTTCTTCAATCCAAAAGCACTTTTCCAATAATCTTTCCACTGTGCCTTTCACCTTGTCCTCGCTGGTAGCATAAACACTCACACTTGCAAAAAGTCGTGTAATCACTCCCTTCTTCTCTTCCTTTAGAGCTAGTTACAGATTCTCAGTTATCACTAGGCAGGAGCACGTCTCTGAACCTTTCACTGTCCTTGAGACAGGTGACTGAAGTAATTCTGCACTAAGCTTCTTCTTTCTTTGTCAATGTATTCAGGTGAGGTACAGCTCTGACTAGGCTGAGGTGAACTAGACCACCTGTACTAGCCTCCACTTTCTGAACTGATGATAAGCAGGCTGGACGACTTCCTCCCTCCAGCTAGACTCCAGACGTCTCCTCTGTCCGAAGACAGGAAACTGACTGACTAAATAAAAATCACTCAACCAATATACACCCTGACCACTCCCTAACAAGTAACTACACTACCCTAAGGGTGTGTCTAGTGTATGTTGAGTGAATGGGTATTGAGCATTAAACTGCTGTCTCGCCACACACTCTCCAGGGTACTGCGTGTGCCTAACACCAGGGCTACACACCAGCATGGGCACTCTGACGTATCTGCGGCTTTACAGACTCATACACAGCAATCTGCGATGATCTGATGACTATCTATCATAGCTAGCACCCAAGACCTGCTATATATCGGGAACACTCCACAAGACCTACTATATGTGAGGAACATCCCTCATGAAGTGCGGTTTACCGGGAACACCCCACAAGACCTGCTGTTTACTGGGAACACCCCACAAGACCTGCCGTGTTCCAGAAATACCCCACAAGACCTACTGTATACCAGGAACACCCACAAGACCTGTCGTATACAGGGAACACCCCACAAGACCTAGTATATGTGAGGAACATCATACATGAAGTGCCGTATACCGGGAACAACTCAAAAGACCTGCCGTTTAATCGGAACACCCCCACAAGGCCTGCCGTGTTCCAGAAATACCCCACAAGACCTACTGTATACCAGGAACACCCCACAAGACCTGCCATATACTGGGAACACCCCACAAGATGTGTCGCACACTGGGAAGACTCCACAAGATCTGCCATATACCAAGAACATGCCACAAGATCTGCCATATACTGGGAACACCCCACAAGACCTGCCATATACCGGTTACACCCACAAGACCTGACATATACAGGGAACATCCCATAAGAACCGCCGTACACCAGAAACTCCATCAAGACCTGCCATATACCAGGTATACACAAGACCTGCCATATACCGGGAACACCCCACAAGACCTGCCGTATACCAGGAACACCCCACAAGACCTTCCATATACCGGGAACACCCCACAAGACCTGCCGTATACCAGGAACACTCCACAAGACCTGACACATACTGGGAACACCCCACAAGACCTGCTGTAAACTGGAAACACCCCACAAGACCTGTCATATACCAGGAACACCCCACAAGACCTGCCGTATACGGGGAACACCCCACAAGACCTGCCGTATACCGGGAACACCCCACAAGACCTGCCGTATATGGGGAACACCCCAAAAGACCTGCCGTATACTGGCAACATCCCACAAGACCTGACATATACCAAGAATGGATCACAAGAACTGCTGTATACCAAAAACACCCCAAAAAACCTGCCATATACTGGCAACACCCCTCAAGAGCTGCCGTATACTGGGAACACCCAAGACCTGCCGTATACTGGGAACATCCCACAAGACCTGCCATATACCCGGAACATTCTACAAGACCTGCCATATACTGGCAACACCCCACAAGACCTGCTATATACTGGGAACACCCTAAAAGATCTAACATATACCGAAAACACCCTGCAAGACCTGCCATATACTGAAAACACCCTGCAAGACCTGCCATATACCGAAAACACCCTGCAAGACCTGCCATATACTGAAAACACCCTGCAAGACCTGCCATATACCGAAAACACCCTGCAAGACCTGCCATATACCGAAAACACCCTGCAAGTCCTGCCATATACCGAAAATACCCTGCAAGACCCACTGTTTTGTAGATACTCTGCCTTAATCGTTTAGTCATTACATTTTGGCCTTATTTTCCTGCTTCCAACACATCAACTGTAAGAACTGATTGCTCATTTGCCCCTAATAAGATAGAAAAATATTTAGACTTGAGAGTCCTCAGTGGTTGATACCTTTTAATGGCTAACTGAAAAGATGGTAACAAATTGCAAGCTTTCCAGACTACTCAGGTCTCTTCATCAGGCAAAGACTAAAACAAAAACTGAAGGATCACTGTGATTCTTCAGTTTTTGTTTTAGTCTTTGCCTGATGAAGAGACCGGAGTAGTCTCGAAAGCTTGCAATTTGTTACCATCTTTTCAGTTAGCCATTAAAAGGTATCAACCACTGAGGACTCTCAATTCTAAATATTTTTCTATCTACTGGCTAACACGGTACGAAGATACACATCTTTCCTATACCTAATAAGATAGTAACTGACTTGGTGTTGGTAAGACTGTTTCCTTTTCTGTGATTTTTTTAAAATTTTTGTTCTTTTTCTGTGATCCGTTTTTAATAGATTAGTAACCCCTGCCAGGTGCCAGTGTCACCAGATAATCTCCCTGGCGGCGAATTTTGTGTTATGGGTGAATCTATCAGGACGCCTCGTACAGGTGCCAAAGACGACATCACTGCTCCTTTCCACGCACACAATTCTATAGACTTTTTATGTTGTTTTTACGCCTTTTCCTTCCTTGTTGTGCATGATCTGTTTCTGCTGTTGATATTTCCAGGCCCCTCATCAAATTAAACATTGCATGGAGGAGGGACGGGGTTCCTATGTCCATTGGAGTGAGCGAGTTTGGTCGCCGACTGACTATCCTGAACCCCACACTGAGTGATGCTGGATATTACTCTTGTGAAGCCACCTTGCGTAGCAGCAGTGTCCCGGCCGTCTCTGCGGGGCATACCTAACTGTACTTGGTAAGAAGACAATGAACTCATCATCAGCACAATACGGGGTAGATGGAGAGGTGGACTTTGCTCCTTTCCTTCATAGGGTCCAACTGCTTCTACTTATGGACCAAGGAGCTACTGTCAAATGACGGCAGATCCACCCATCATTGCTGCACCAAACACACACGGCATCCACATGCCCCGCTCATCACTCCCCCATGATGGTCCTTCCAGTACGTAGAGTTTTCTCAGTGCTGCGTGCCCAAAGTTAGCGGCTTTAACGCTTGCAGTCTCCTCGTTGCTCCGTCACTCAGGTTACAACCAAGAAACACAGTGTCTCATCCAATTATCGGCATATGGGCGGTATGCAATAAAATCGATGACTTATGGAGGGTTCAGGTGACTCGTAATTGATTACACGTCTGTAATTGAGATCCATTGCCAATTAGCAAATCCCAACTGCCTATACATTTAGAAACTTGGAAAAAAAAGATAGAAATAGTAAAAAGTCAAAAATAGATTATAATTTAATCGGTAACTTTTTTTTATTACTTCATGGATTTGAGGCCAAAAAAATCAATTTGCATTACACATTTTGCCCTGTTTTGCTTTTACAGGCTCTGTTTCCTGCTTATTCAACTTTGATGTGGTCAGCTGAAAAGAGCTCAGAAAAAGACCAATAAAACAGTTGTAAACTCTTCTATTAGACATCAGGAGGAGATCACTGATGGATTTTCAGTTAACTCATTCTGCAGCCAGCAATAGACAGTGCAAGACAGAGGCTATAGAAGGCAAACGGTGCCAAATATTGAATGAAACCCAATTGTAAAAATTAATTTTAGCCACAAATACATATATTTAAGTACAAAAAAAGAAAGAAGTTGTCCCTAAAGGGGGACAATCTCTTTGACGCATTCTCTCTTTTTTTTTATTTGCTGCTTATTTTTTTTGATTGGCAATAATTGATTTAATTGAATCCATCTTGCCCTAGAACCCCCTCAGTTTGTGAAGGAGCCAGAGAAACACTTGACAGCGGAGATGGAAAAAGTGATTGACATCCCATGCCAGGCGAAAGGTAAGTGTGAAACTGCACAACTTAAGACCGGATCTGTGTTTTGAGATCCAAGTTCCGGGTCCGACTTACTGCCAGTCAGTGCATCACGGTCCGTACTCAGACTACAAAACATAGCTGTGTGAATCCGGCTTAACGTGATGAGAAACTTTTTACAAAAAAGGTGGCTAAAATATTAATACCCTTTAATAAATGAACATTTGCTATAGGACATAAGCAGGTTGTCAGCGCTCTGATTTTGCCCCCTGAGGCAGTGGCCTTGGTGCCCCGTTCAGATCTAGGATTCAGAGTTCATTCCCATATGTCTTCTCAGTTCTGCGCTGAAGTCCTGGCGCTGGTAATATATGCTCACTTGTCAGCTATAATCACTAGCGCTGCAATTAGGCTCATGCTGTATGTATAATTACTACCAGAAAAGGGCACTGCAGCCCCGAAGCATTGGGAAAAAATAAATGACTATAACATTGAAGGGATCCGGAGATGATTTAATGTGCTCTGTTATGTTAAGTACCCAGGAGACGCTACTTCTCAGATAGTGTGTAGATTTTTTACTGTCCTCTGGCTTTTTTATTTTTTTCTCCTTGTTTCGCTTTACTTTCTACTTCTTGCAGTTTTATAATTACTTTTTTCTGCAAGTCAATTGTCTTACCCTGATTATTTTTTTCTTATTACTTTCTCATCTTTTTGCCCACCACAGGAGTACCCCAGCCGTCTATCTCCTGGTACAAGGATGCCGCTCTAATTGATGGACGGAGGGACACCAGGTTTCGCACCATAAGCGCAGGAAGCTTACGGATCAGCGGACTGATGCCCGAGGACACCGGAATGTTTCAGTGCTTTGCCCGAAACAGTGCAGGGGAAATACAGACCTCCACCTACCTGGCCGTAACTAGTAAGTGCTCAAATGTAAGACTACAAAAGAACGTGGCCATAGGCAAAGTAGAGCACCCTTGTCACTGCACCGCTGCTCGTTCACATGATGCTGCAACGAGCGCGGAGAGACCCTAGTGATCACTGGGTGACATAGTGATGTATCGCCTATATAGTCTTGGGTTCAGGACCTATTAGAATGGCACTTATGCATTAGACTCCTTTCATCAATAGAGCAAAGCTGCAGTGATGTGTAAAGGGAACCTGAAAAAACCCAAGAAGAAAACAAAATGAGCATATATTCTACATGTAAATAATATAGGGTACTTAGTTAAAACTATTTTGATAAAAAAGAGCATGAAAGCCATCCCACCATGACAAGGTGTACTCATTGGGAAGGGCACCACGACAAGGTGTACCCATTGGGAAGGTCACCATGACAAGGTGTACCCATTGGGAAGGGCACCACGACAAGGTGTACCCATTGGGAAGGTCACCATGACAAGGTGTACCCATTGAGAAGGGCACCATGACAAGGTGTACCCATTGGGAAGGGCACCATGACAAGGTGTACCCATTGGGAAGGTCACCATGACAAGGTGTACCCATTGGGAAGGTCACCATGACAAGGTGTACCCATTGGGAAGGGCACCATGACAAGGTGTACCCATTGGGATGAGTACCACGACAAGGTGTCCCCATTGAGATGGGCACCACGAAAAGGTGGACCAATTGGAATGGGCACCATTACAAGGTTTACCTGTCAGATCTGATAACACTATTAAACTGCAGATATAGGTTTAATCTGCAGGTCAATAGCGTTATGAAGGTGACCGGCCTCGGCACTGAAAGTGCTGCACCTGGGAGAGAAAGAACTTTATTTCAAAGCCTTTGGCTTTCAGTCGTAGAGGCATGCCTGGAGAAATACATGCTCACAGCACTCATAGCAGTGGCTGTAACCAAGCCCCAGCACCAACTGACAGACGGCTCTGCAGTCCATCAGTACAGAATCGGGTGTCGATCAGTGCCAGGATATGCTTACAGCCGCAGCGATGAGTGCTGTGAGCGGTGACTGTAATTATTCCGGACACACATTTATGACTGAAAGTCAGCAGCTCTCGGGAGTTATATAGTGTAAAGGGCCCATATATTGTTCTTGTACAGGGGCCCTCTTCTGTCTGTATCTTCTCCTGCATGTATGCATGCATGCTGTAAAGAGTGATTATATTGAATGATGGACACATTTATCCATCTCTGCCTCCTTACCTTTTCAAAATCCAGTGTTTGCCCCAGATGCCCAATCCTAGCTTTATACCTAGGCAAAAATAAGCACACACATCAGACCAGGCAATATTAGTACCTTCTTGTCTCTCTGAAACTTTTGTCCACCAATTAAAATTTTGTTACCTGATTTAAAATAACTTATATTTTTTGTATCTTAAAGGTATCGCTCCCAACATCACAAAGGGTCCCCTGGACAGTACAGTGATAGATGGCACCGCACTGGTGCTGCAGTGTGAGACCTCTGGAGCTCCCCGACCTGCTATTACTTGGCAAAAAGGTAAAGTTTAAAGTCTTTTGGAGATCTGGTGCTCATAAAAAGGCTTATTCACGCTCATCGGTCCTTGTAAATATGGTGCCAATCATTTGACAAAAGATCAAAGTGTTCATTTTTTAGCTGATGGGATCTTTTTTGGCGGCATGAAAATCGTTGCTGTCGGCAGCACAACGCTTCATGTAAACAGCAGATGTGCCGCCTACCATATCCCAGGAACAGATGGATCATTCAAATAAAAGGTCTGCACCCATACAGTATGTAACGGGCCTTTAAACATGCTTTGATCAACTTGTATGTAGTCAATCAATAATTCTTATTGGCACAATCTGCCTGAATAAATGGGTGTTTAACACATGCACCAATGTGATGAAACTATGACTGAACTTGGATCCAGTCCTGGATGAAGGTCTACATAGGTCTACATATTAGACAAAGGTCAACCAAACCCACCAATATCAGCTGGCAGTCTAATATTTACGGAGTAGAGTTGGTACCAATCAATTTGTAAGACCCTGTCCAGCAGCCAAGTCAGTAATTAGTGGCAGTCGGATTGGATGCCTGAGAACCATCTCCTCCCTCCTGGCATCAACAGCTCTCTTTTTGATTAACCAGCCTGGTCATTGTGCCAGGCTAGCTAATCGAAAGAAGATCCAGAGACGCCGTCAGGTAAGAGGTGGTTCACAGGTCTACCATCCAGCGGCTACAGATTACCAACTTGACTGCTGGACCAGGTAATTTTCACCATCTTAAGCAGGGGGCCCTCTGGACTCTTGCCTGATAGATGATGTCCAGGTAGAGAAGGATCCATCCTGCTGGATTTCAGGGACAGATTCTTTTGTTCTCCCTGGAGGAGTCCGGCAGGGTCTCCCTCATGTAGAACAAGGAAGCTTGTGGCAGGAGTGAAAAGTTCACACATAATAGTGATGTACAGCGCCTAAAGAATACCACAGATTGTGCCATGAGGGAAGGCTTCCCACCATAGAAGTAAATGAGGGTCTGTTTGCGGAGGTCCAAAAATATCAGCCCATTGTGCAATCCAAATTCATGCAATTTTATGGATTTTATGGCAAAAGTTTTACACAGGTGTGGAAAAATGCCCTGGAAAGAGTCTTGGAAGTGTTGATATGGTCCCACCAGAGCCCTGATCTGTGATCTCACATCATCCAGACTGTCTGGGATCACATAAAAAGACAGAAGGATTTGCACAAGCGACATCCATCAAAGATCTGTGGTTTGTTCTCCAAGATGTTTGGAACAACCTCCTGTTGAGTTCCTTCAAAAACTGTGTACAAGTACCTAGAAGACCCGATGAAGGGAAAAGGTGGTCACCTTTCTCCTTTGTTCATTTACTTTAGATTTTGTCAATTGATAAAAATAAACTATTAACACTATTTTTTACAGCATTTTTTTTCACACCTGCCTAAAACTGTCTACGACATCCAAGAAAGAGCCACAGACCTATTGCCAGAATAGCACCAAGTACCAAACTAATGACTGAAGTGTCAAGTAAATCTCTGCAAGAGAACGTTTTGCTCCCAACTTATTTTTTTAACGTCAGATTTCTTGCGATCTGAGAGCACTTACTGAGTTATATAACTGTAGTTACGTTACCATATACCAGAAAGTGAAGACGCTCATGCGTGGGCGCAAGACGAGTTTGTTGTTTTGTCTTTGATGCCCAAAAAAACCACATCACTCCTCTAAAGCTTTTAAGGGGTGCAGACAATCTGTCCGTCAACAGGCTCCAAGCTCGATAAAGAGTTCCTCGTCGAAAAGATCCGTCTGAAAATAAAGTAATCTTGAATAATTTACCGGTCTCCGGGCTCAGCACATTCGGATACATAAAGCCTCCTCATATCCCCTATCTGACGGTAGCTACATGTGAAGTCGACGGACAGTGTACAATGATTTGCAGAGTTCCTCGGCTCTACACTGTGCATGTGTTAGTTATACGGAGAGCTTTCTCATCTCTCGCCTGTGTGTGAATGATAAGCCGATCCTCCGCTCCCAGCCGGTGTATAAATCATATGCCGAGCCTCTCATCTCCAGACGACAGCAGTGCCAGTCCTCTGTTCCTCAAATAAAACTGGCACAAGACAGGTTAATAAAGCAGAACTGCCTTATAATATATGACAGAGACATATTCTTCAATGCACAGTTTGCGTTCAGCCCTGAAGAAGATATATACCCAGCCGCGGCCTCTCCGCCAGCGGCGATCCAGACCTAAATCGTGTAATAGTCCGACTCGTTTTGTGCACGAAAGCAAAGCGGCAAAAAAAATGTCTATGTTAATAAAAGCAGGCAAGGTGAAGGGTTAAAATTTTCTGTATATCAACGCGGTTTATGACCTGGAGGTTTATCTTTAATGGAAGCCATAGAAACTGGAGGATCTTTCGGCTTTTTCAATTTAGCAGAAACGTAACCCATCACAGGAAAACGGGAACTGCTGGGATGGATGAATCTTAACCCGTTTCCTGGACTATAAAAATAAGAACATAGAAAACTTGCTTTTTTTGCTTTTGAGAAATTTATTAAAGGTAAAGTCTTAACGTTACTGGTGGGAAAAAAAAGTAGACCCCATGAAAGCAGCCAGCCACTGCGGCTGTGATTGAGAATCATGTCTAAACGCCAGGTCGACACCATAGACGTTCGAATTTTGCCAAAATTAGAATTCACAAAATCATGCAGATATTTATAGGGAGATTTGATATGCAGCAAAGATATTCAAAGCAAATTGGTTGACCCATATTATGTTCTCTTTAGATCCTGGTGCATAATAAACCTGGGTTGCAAAAAAAAAAAAAGTAATACTCAACTCATGAAGCTCCACTTTTAGTCCTCGGCGCCTCTACTTTTCTCCTTCGCTCGTTGCTCACATCTTCTTCGGTCTCCTTCACTCTATGACGGGGCTTCCACTGACAACTAGGCCTTTGACATCACTGTGTGCCATTGCACTTGAGGCCTAGTTGCAATAACGGG
Source organism: Oophaga sylvatica (assembly GCA_033576555.1). NCBI lineage: Eukaryota > Metazoa > Chordata > Amphibia > Anura > Dendrobatidae > Oophaga > Oophaga sylvatica. The sequence goes on along the minus strand of JARQOD010000003.1, from coordinate 70,462,627 downwards.
GGATGCATGACGTGACAGTGTGTGGCCCAGCTGCGCTTGGTACACATGTTCCAGGAGTATGTACTGAAAGGTAATTGCAAAATCTGATATTCATTCACACTCACACTTCCCTAGATTGCCACCAGAGGGAGCCCCTTTAGAGTACTTAAGGGGGTGTGAGAGACGTAGCAGTTAGATCAGTTCCTGTCAGAGACAGACAAACAAGTTAGTTCTAGTCAGAGCTCAGTCTGAGCTAGAGACGTGTGGAGATTTCCTGTCAGACAAGACAGAGGAGGAAAGATTGCAAGCTGATATCTCAGATCATCCAGACTGTTAGTTCCCTAAGGAATGTGGAAAGTGACTCTCGGAGCAAGCGTGTATTCAGTCTGACAAAAGGTCCTGAGAGCTGCTCTGGACAGAGTCTTTGAAGGAATAGAAGGAAGGAGACTACAGTTGTCTGAACATCGAGTTAACTGAGAATCAGTCAGCGAGCTTTGGAAGGAAGGAAGCTGAGGACTACTACACCTACTGCTGCCTTGTGCTTATGTTAAGGATGAGAGTAGAGCGACGGGCAAGTGGTGATGCATGGAAGGAGTGACCTTGGTGACAGATCACCTTCACTCGACTTAACCGGACACCGGGTCCGAAGTATTGCTAGAACCTTTACGGCTAGTGATAGAAACACCGGAATCCTTGCTGGACTTCAAGTCACAGAAGGTAGCCTTAAGTGCCGATACGTAACTGGGGTCAGGAGAACAGGAGTCTAGCAGGACGCTGCAGATATATAGACTTAGTTCTCGCCAAAAGAAGACCTTCACCACAATGTTGGCCGGGCGTAGCTGCTATATTTAGAGTTAAACCTGACTTCATGCAGGTTAGGACTCATACACATTAAGGAGAAAGGAGGCCTTAAAATCTACTCAGCAAATACCTGGATGTACATACTCCACCCTGAGCAGCTTCCCGGGACATACCTGCAACCTTCACAAGTAAAGGTATGGAAAGAGAACAACTTGTGTGTGACTGACTTATTATCTGCAACACCATTGACTTTGAGGGAACAGTCCCACCTGTGGGGGACTTAACATCTAGCTGCCTAGTAACATCCCCTCAGAAGAATTTCCCTGCAGCGCTGGTCATATTGATCAGAAACCACAGGTGGCGTCACAAACAACTATTACCTTTATCCCCTGTAAATATCCCCCTTTGTATGAGCGCCCAGGGCAACGGACCGAGCTGTGCTACTTGGGACATTCCCCATAGACCTCAACGGGCTCGGTGCCGAGTACCCCATAAGCCCTGGTACTGTACGTGCGACTCAACAGCACAGCCTGGTGTCTCGACAGAGGCTTCCTCAGTGCTGGAAGATTCAGCATAAAGTAAAGCAGGCCGAAGAAAATCCACATGACCAGGTAAAGTAAAAAAGAAAAGGTTCCGAAGAGTGGAACAGGTGAGCAGTGGAACAGGCAAGCAATAAGTTGAGTATTAAGATTTGCGGTGGGTTTTTTAACCTTTTGCTGGGCCTTTACGGTTCAGCTAAATGGGAGTCGTAGCTGGATGCCATATTGATGAATTTGTGTTGAGCAAGATAAAAAAAATTGTGTTTTGGAAAATCCAGACTTTTGTGGAATTCAAAGAGAATTCAGTTTCAGTCGATTAAGTTCGATCCTCTCTGGTTGGCACCCTCGTGAGCCCTCATGACACAATGAAGATATACATGCACTAAATTTTCTTACTTGACGAAGGGTATCCCTAACTCATGTGAGCTTCTTCTTTTGATAATACTCAATAGACCTCTGCCCAACTAACTGACAGCCCCGACCCGACATCTAAACCCCAATCCCAATAAGAGACACAGCCGTAAGTTGGATTAATTGGCCACAGCAGCCATTTATTAACATTAATATACAACAATATAAACATTTCCCAACCCATGGAGGGGAAGGTCCTCGAAGCCCGAACCCTGTAACCGTAAATGACCACATATACAGCTTATTTGGCCGCTAGGCACCAGCTCGGGGATAGTTAACGATTAGCCTGGCCAAAAACCAAAACCCCTTAAAGGGGCCCGCCAAAATAACCCTTCCACGGGGTTAACAATAACCAGTTCACCAGAATTCACCGACGGGAGTCCAGGACCTCTTGAGATCCCCTCCCCCCACCAATCCGCCATTTTCCACTTCCACCAACTTCAAGGATCTCCCCCCGCCTGAGATGCTATTACAGCTCATCCTACTGAGAAAGAAAGAGAAACAAAACAATATTAACATGTAGACAACCCGCCTTACTAATAACCCAAAGTCCAATGCCCTTCCACCAGGTTACCTATACAGCCTCAGCCTAACTAAAGGGAGGGTGAGTGGGAGCTTAGTCGGTGGCCGGTGTGTACCTAAAATGGTGCTAAATCAATATGGCCACCCCCCTTTTATATGGCCAAACCCCTTCCTACACATCTCATCTACTCCTCCCCTACATCACCCACTAAAATTAGCCCCTCGTGTACCCCTCCTTAATTGCCCTGTCAGCTCGCTTTTTCCCACGTCGCCTTGTTATGGCGACCTCCCTTGAGGGCCGGTGGCCCAGTACGGCCTTTCTGGCTTCAAAGTACCTGGGGAAACCACAGATGCCCGTATGACATTCTGCTTGCCACACAGATGCCCCATAAGGATGGTTTTTCACATGATATTTTTGCAGCATTTCTCCTGCTGCTTTTTGCTGTGTTAGCTTGAAGTTAATTAGCAAATATCAAACGTAGTGCAAGCTGAGCTCTTTTGTGGCCTTCTTTCACAGTTTGATGCATTTCTTGGGTCTGTAAATTTTTCTCCAAATCAAGAAACTTGTAAGTGTGGCTTTTTTCAAGCTTTTTCCCATAGGCTTCCCCATAGCAAAAAAATAATAATTAAGTAAATATGCTTTTTTAATTTATATATGCATGGAAAGGTTTTTTCCCATCCTCATCGAAGGATAGTGCTGGACAGTTCTTGTAAAAACAAGCACTTGTGCAACTTATTGCTTATTAAAATTTGCAACTGTTCTTGAGATATTAACACTTTTCTTTTGTTTACAGCTCGTTGCCTTGGAGACCGACCACCACTTCTTTCTAGCTTGTAAGCACATGAAGATAGCCAGGATTAGGAGGTAACAGCGCACTTCAGCGATCCTGGCCAGCTTCAAAACAGCGCTTACAATTACAAACTCAATAGAAAAGTGCATGTAAGCACTGCACATGTTCTTCTGTTTAGCAGCAGTGGTCGGGCTCCAAGGCAACAAGCTGTAAACAAAAGAAAATTGTTAATACTTCAAGAATGGATGAAGATTTTAATGAGCAATAAATTGCAAAACTGGTTGTATTTACAAGCGCTATCCGACAAAATCTATGAAGATGGGAATATCCCTTTAAAGTATCTGGAACAGACGTCTAAAAAATGCATGAAATTGATAGTGTCTTAAAAGCCCCACCAAAAAAAAATGCTGCAAAAAAAGTTATGGCTCTGAAGCAACAAAGTTTTTGCCAGTGTGAAACTGGTGCAGAATTATTAGCGTGCCATGTAGTTGCACAAAAATGTTGCAAATGTCTTTTTCATGCCTGCTCTACCAGTGGGCACAACTTAGCTGGAGGGCCATGTCCTGGCACAGCCTGAAAAATTCATTATAATTTAGGCCACGGAAACGTATGTACGTATGGATAATTTGTCGATAATATGAAATTGGCCACTGCACGGTGGGTTAGCATGCCAGGGATGATGGTGGTTGCACTGGCCTCAAAATCGTTAGAGTTGCAAAAGTTCAAAAGGATAAAAAGAAGGCAGCAGGGCACATGCCCGGACGTCTGGACGGTTGCCCCAGATCCCTTTTATCTGCGGCAACATGAAGCTAATATAGTTGGATCTTGTGTAGACCACAACTTTCCATCCTGTAGGCCAACAGGTTGCTACAGCCTAATACATCAGGGTCCTTAGGAAGGTGGCCCTCTCCGTGTGAAGGGGAGAAAGAAGATGACTCCAGATATGACAAGTATAAAATTGCTTTTTTTGTGGTTGGGAGGCATTATTATTTTTGAAGGAAGTGTCATTACTTTTGGGTTATGGGCAGAATACTCTCCTTGCACCAGGCGCTGGCAAACTACTATACACCAATGCCATTGTACTTGGAGTCCAAATTTGGGCTCTGTTTTCCAAGATATTAGTAGAGGGGCCACAATTTGATTTCCGCGTAAGGTGAAAATGGAAATCTCCCTTTTATTAATTGTCCCTAATTTGTCTCCCTCCTTCATCGGCAGCTGAGAAGGTCTTGGCCAGTGGGTCGGTCCAGCTGCCACGTTTCACCCTTCTGGAGTCTGGAAGTCTACTCATAAGCCCGGCACATATATCAGATGTGGGCACATACACCTGCACCGCTACCAATTCTCGTGGAGCAGATGAGGCCTCCGCTGATGTTATCGTCTGGGGTAAGAGAAGCTCCTTCTCCTCTTATCGTCCTATCTAAGGAAATAAATAGTGCCGCCACTTCTTCCACTAACACATATTGTTTTTTTACAGTTCGTCTCTGTTTTAGCAGCCGTAGGAGTTGATGTTGTTTATTATAGTCATTAGGGATAAAAGGTTTTTCATGCAGCTTAGTACCGGTGCCGTTATGTTCCCAAGCGCTCTCAATATTTCAATTCCGCTTGGAGGTCACTCTATGAAGCGATGAAAATGACACTTGGCTACACAATTGCTGGATATGTTTTATGGCTAAGAATACCTTTTGGTAATGCTAAAGAGTTTTTTTAGCTCAGGAAAACCCAGGGTGTAATAATCCTTCTGCCGGCTTCCCTAAAGGGCAGGATGTCACTTAATGGCCTGTTTTCACAAAGCTATGAATGAGTAGCCTCATCATCAGGTTTGTTACGCCCTACGTTTGAGCTTAATGTGAAAAACAATGAATTTAGGAAAGAGGATTTCAGTTTTCACTATAAAACATGACCAAGAAACTTTATTCCCATTGCTAAGTTATGGCATTACGTCATGATCATGGGGAGTGTTCAACCTCCGGGACCCCTGCCGATCTTAAGAATTAAGTGACTGAAGCGCTAATATATGAATGCATGTCTTAGCAGGACCCCTATCCATAAAGGAGGGATCGGCTCAGGTGGATTTAAGCCATCCGGATGGACTACATTTATACTGCAGTGGCCATCGCTTCTCAGATTAAATGTGGCGTCTGCAATAAGTGATCGTGTAACCCCGTGCTGCCCAAAAGTGCTGCAATCTCTCCTCAGATGCAGAATTGGATATAAATGGCTATTGCTCCAGCAAGAAATAATATATGACCTCGTGATGATTTACACTTCAGATAATGCCGCAGGTTTACAACTCGTCCTATGGAAAACCACAACCTGCTATCAAAATGAAGTTTGCCAGCTCAGCTCTATAAACGCTTAGGCTAAGTGCACACGTTCAGGAATATTTGCGTTTTTTTCACAGTTTTTTTTGCGGGAAAAAACGCGTCAAAAACGCATGTATTAAGCATCCTATCATTTAGAATGAATTCCGCAATTTTTCGTGCACATGGTGCGTTTTTTTCCACGAAAAAAACGCATTGCGGAAAATCTAGCAACATGTCCATTAATTTTGCAGAATTCTAGCGTTTTTCCCGCTATATTATTGACCTAGAACGTTCAGGAAAAAAAAGCGGTAAAAACGCATCAAATCCGCGCAAAAAACGCACCAAAACAGCACGCGTTTTTGCCGCGAAAAAAGTCCTGGTTTTGCTCAGGAATATTCTGCAAACATTCTGCAAACGTGTGCACTTAGCCTTAGTGCTACGGCTTGAAAAATGCAATCTTTAAAAGGAGAATACAATCATATAGTGTAATGATAGTGAAGAAAACTGCCCCTCATCCACTTAGAGCAGAATATGGCTAACACGCCGAAACAGCTGCCTGTAGATGAGTTACTGGCTGGGCATTTGCCCTTTTTTCATGTTCCAAGGCTCGAACATGTATTTGACACTTGCGAGTTTCCTTTAATTTGACAACAGAACTAATTTGCATGCTTTCCAATAAAGCTTTTCAAATAGTCTCCATACTCAGCAAGTCTCCATAAATAGAGCCAGTCCCTCCCCAAAGATCAATTACATAAGATGCCAATTGTCCTAAATTAGTGGCAGGGACGTGTGAACAATGATAGAGTAAGGAGTTGGTCAGGAGGTCCCTTCTCTTGGTGCTTAAGAGGTCGAGAGGCGTATCTGTATATACCGTTTTATGTTTATACCCCCTTTACAACAAGACTTCAGGTGTGGCATTGCTTGGGTCGGACAAGAACCAGTAACAGATCACTATTTGGGCATCTTATCTTTTCGATGCATGAGCCTTGCAAAATTTGTGTAAAAGCTATAATTTCAAACAGTTCTGCCCCTTTAAAGAGGACCTGTCACCAGATATTATTTTATTCTCGTTTCTCCATTTAGTATTACATTTTTAGTTTTTTTTTTAAATCTCTGATATGGTTCGGGAGATCTTCGCCTTTTTATTTAGTGCCGGTTTTTAAGTGGGCATGGCTCACATGATCCTCTGGGGCGTGTCTTTAGAGTGCCCTGCGTAATTATCCTCTGAACCACGCCTCCTTAGTAAAAACCAAAACTATCAGCACTAAATAAAACGGCCCATTTCTCTGGAACCATATATGACAATAAGAAAAAACAAAAAATGGAATTCTCAGGTGAGCAGCAAGGATAACATAAGATAAAAACTGGCCCCTTTTGACCGGGTGATAGGCCTTCTTTAAATAAGTAATTCATGTGTCGCCTGAATTGGTGCTTTAGAATAAAAAAATGATTAATAATCAGTTCTGGGTTACCCTTTACCCGAGATTGGTGCCTAAATGAAGCCTCTCTATGGACCAGACTTTTACTTGTATGAGGTTCTTCAAAGAATATACAATTCTTGGAGTCTTCGGTGACTTGTAGAGGTGACAAACTGCACAGACCTAGTAGATACTCCTTTTATCTGCCCTCTCTGGAACAGCGAGAGGGATTAAATGAGATGCTGGGAATCTGCTCCTTGGGCTTTCATACAACGTGCTTTGCTTTGAGCCCCTTTGTCTTCTCTTTGCCTTTCACAATCATGATCCTTCAGCTGATCACTCCGCATTGTGTACAATGACAGGAATGAAATTAGCTCTTCCTGTGACTTTATCTTCTCTGTAACACTACAGACCGGGGGGAGTTCGAGACCATCAAACCTGTCTTCTCAGCTTCTTTTCAAAAGACCATGTTGAGATGACATACACCGGCTTGTCAATGCAGCTGGTAACCTTGCCATGTCAGAAAAACAAAAATGGGTTGTGTATAAAGATGTTAAATTTGCATGCTTTGCCATGCAGGACATCCTCGTACAAAGTCAAATTTGGGAAATTTTATATGAAAGGGTCATAATTTTGTAATTAAGGTCAGGAGGGATGAGACCCATAGCGAACCGATAATATAAATAACCAGGCAACTTACATTGAAGACGATGAGCAAAGCAAATGCTTTATATCGGCTGCGGAAGTATCGACCTCAGTAAAGAGCTTGTGTAATGTTCTATCTTAAATCCTTGGTGCAGGAAGGTAAAGAACATATTACAGAAAGCTTGTTGCCAAGATTTAGTAAGCACAACGCGGACATTGATATAAAATGCTCCTAGAAGATTAGAGACAAAAGCAATAAATAATAATCGACAGGAATGAAAACTGTACAAAGAGAATACGGACAATTGGCTGACACTAATTCTCTGTCTCCCCACAGCTCGGACCCGAATCACCAATCCTCCAACAGACCAGAGCGTTATCAAGGGCACCAAAGCGTCAATGTCATGCAGTGTTTCACATGACTCGAGTGTTGCCATCAGGTAAGGCGCCATGTTCATAGGGCATTATTTACTTCCCCACTGTTTCAAAAGAACCAACTGATTACAGACTAGAACACTCAACCTCTCTTTTTTGGACCTCTACAATTTTCTGGGATGAAGATGATCTCTTCTCTGCGATAATACTTCTAACCTCACCCCAATGGCCATCCAAAAACTTAGATTTATGTCAACTGAAGTCACCAATATGGACGAGTTTGGCCAATGTTCTACTGTGTATGGGCTCCCACGACAGTTGATTGATGGGGAAGTTAAAGATCCGGCATGTCCACCGTTCAGCTGACAGCTATCTAAGATTTATGGGGTGTTTACTGTCTAGTAACCACATACTCATAGTAATAATTCACATACTATCTGCTGTTTCCCAAGCGTCTAAAGGTGGCCATACATCTTGGATAGTGTTGAACTATCAGGAAAGACTAGAAGCAATGGGATGAAACCGAATGGGAGGAGACACAGATTAGATATTAGAAAAAACTTTTTGACAGTTAGGGTGATCAATGACTGGAACAGGCTGCCACAAGAGGTGGTGAGTTCTCCTTCAATGAAAGTCTTCAAACAGAGGCTGGATAGACATCTGTCTGGGATGATTTAGAGAATCCTGCTTTGAGCAGGGGTTGGACCAGAAGGCCCAGGAGGTCCCTTCCAACTCTACCATTCTATGATTCTATGAACCAATTCTGGTGTATAGTCACCATTAGGATTTTGACAACTAGTGGAGTTTATGGATTATTAGAGAATAAATTATAAACTTTTGGATGTTCATGTCGGTGAGGGTATCAGAGGCACAGAAGAGAAGAGTTTGTCCTAATGGCCCCCATACAAATTAGATGAAAAATGTCCAAATCCACCAATTTCGAAGAGGCTAACCTGTTGTGTATGGAATGACTTTTAAACTTTCCACCAAGAGATAATATCAGGGAAGAGTAGGATGGGTCAGGTGGAATTTCTACCCCCAATCCATTATTTTTTAACAAGCCGCTGTCAGAGGTTTGTAACAGTGACTTTCTTCTTTCCCCCTGTAAAAAACATTCAAATGCTTGGCCAAAATGAGCACTCCTGTTTGGGGGATTTGGGAGAGATATCTGTCTGCTCAACTAACGTTTGGCCAACATCTCATGCATGTAGCTGGCTTTACTGATGTTTCCATCAAGGTCTTTTACATATGCGTCAGCGTGTGCTCTGTCGGACGGTTGCCTCTAATGCACTCGACCACCTTTATACATTGTCACCAACCTAAGATTCCTCCGCTCCATCATGATCTAGTCATGCTTTGAAGAGGTTATCCATCTTTGCGGACAATCTTTTGTTTTACTTAAGTGCATTTATGTGGGGCTAAAAAAATATTTTTTTTACAATTGAGTTTCATTAAGAAAATGTTATACCCTTTGCTGGCTGCAGAATAAGTTTGTTCTGATGGGCTAAAAAAAGAGAGTTTGTAACTTCTTTAATCTGTCTTTTTCTGAACTCCTCTCTACTGATTTAGGACCACAGACAACATCAAGGTTGAATGTGGAGATAGGCAAAAAGTCTTTAAATGCAAGAATATGCTAAATTTTTAATGATACTTTGAAAAAATTAATTTTTCACTCCCCAAAAAAATATTCCTACAGATGGAGAATTCCTTTAAAGTTAGTTTATCACTGGTTTAGTCTTCAGTTGAGTAGTCTTGTGGTTCATTGCCTGGTTCTCCACACTCCCATGTCAAATAAAAAATTTCCATCCAAGGTAGGACATGGCATATGACTCTTGGGAAACTTTTGCTTTCAAGAGTGCCAACATGGGAACCATCTCTTATACAAGAAAATCTTCTATCTTGTCCTAGGATCTGAGATAGTCCTGCATATCTATGTGTAGACAATAATTAGTAATACGAAGCCTCTTGCCTTCCTTTAACTTTAGTTTTGTCCTTCTGCTCATTCAACCTTCTTCCCATCACCGACAAGGAAATTCTGCAGACCCTACGTGATCGCCCGGCATGCTCCGCATATTACACTTTCCTTTAATCCCTAAGTCTCTTTTGTTATAATAATGCGTAATAAAGGGGTCACCCAACTCTGTGCTGGGCCGAAGCTCAAGAGGACCCATGCCTAATTAACACAATCTCATTTCTCTGTATACCTCACCCATAAATAATGAGGGAAAATTAAACATTACTAATTGGTTCCGAACAGCGGGGGAGGGAAGAGAGAGCTCACGGTGAACTCGGTGAAAAATTTAATAGGAGTTAAAAAATTAATCTTACTTAACTTCATCCTCGGTGAATATTTTATCGGGTGATATTAATTCTCCCGTCTACAGCATATGTATCATTTCAAGCAGAAACTTCTCTCCGGTCATTTTGGGACAGCGGTGGGGTTGGCGTCAAGTTGCTAAATCAACTTATTCACCACTGAAATTCACCTTAAAGGGGAAGTCCAACAAAACAAAGTTTCTAACATCTGAAAATCAAGTTGTTGTGGTGTCCCAACGTTTTACCAATGAGGTGGCCAATGAGCTATTGAATGCCCAAATCCCGTAGCTAAATCAACCAAAGTCTCCTACATGGATCTTATCTAAGCAACGTGGTGCCTTCATTCTCAGGAGCCGTCCAGTTGAATTCTCTTGTACCACATACATGCAGATTTGCAGTAAAAATTGAAGGGGTTATCTGGCTCCATTAAAAAGTTTATAGGCAGCATGGAAGGCCGAAAAATAATGATGTCAGGCATACTGACCTGCAGTTACCCCCATAAGAACCACAACCAGTGACCAGATGCGATGGTGTCTCATTCTTTGATCCTTTGGCATATCATTGGCCAATGACGGGCATCGGGAGCCTGAGAAATGGGACATCATCGCTTCTGGTGACCTGTGCTGCATCCACAGGGAAGACAGCAGTTGAGACTGAGTATGCCTCATTTTGTTATTTTTAAGCCAATTATGCAGCCAGTAAAGTTTTTGTTGAGAATGGACATTCCCTTTTAAAAGGGTTGTCCCCTTTCAGAAAACGCCTGTACCCCGTCTGCAGTCTGTTTAAAAAAATATATATAAATATGCTTTACTCACTCTTCCCGGGTCCAGTGCTGAGTCTCTGCCACAGCTCCTGGTGTCTGTTATTGGCTGCAGCACTGACATCACATCAACAGCCCTGCAGCCAATCAGTGAGCTCAGTGCCTCTCAGCAGAGTGTTCTGTCAACATGGGCAGAGCCATTGAGTGGCTGTAGCACTGCTTGGACTGGACACTCGCTTTAAAGGGGTTGTGCTCTTTCAGAAAACCCCTCTCACCCGGTTCCAGTTTGTTATGAAAAAAGCACTTTTCTCACATTCCCCAGGTCTCTGCCTCAGCTCCCAGGGTCTGCTGATGTGATGTCAACGCTGCAGCAAATCAATGAGCTCAGTGGCTCTAAGCATGGTTTTCCATCTATATTGGCAGAGCCACTGATTGGTTTCAGGACTGTCAATGTGACCTCAGCGTTGCAGACAATAACAGACATCGGGAGCAGTGGTTGGGCATCAGCGTGGGACCTGGGAAGCGTGAGTAAAGGACTTTTTTTTTAAACAAACTGCATACAGGAACCGGGATTTTTGAAAGGAATAAACCCCTTTTAGTGCGGGGGGATGGGCAGGTACCCTTAAATTGGACTTTCGCCTAAATGTTAAATTTATATTGTGTGATCAGAACTTCTAATCCAAAATATTAGTGGAGGACCTTCTGTTCCCCACCCCATGTGATGATTGGAGGTCCTAAATACAGGGCAATAATAATGGCATTACAGGTGCATCTCACAAAATTAAAATATCATCAAAAAGTTAATTTATTTCAGTTCTTCAATACAAAAAGTGAAACTCATTATATAGAGTCATTACACACAGAGTGATCTATTTCAAGTGTTTATTTCTGTTAATGTTGATGATTATGGCTTACAGCTGATGAAAACCCAAAAGTCATTATCTCAGTAAATTAGAATACTGTATAACACCAGCATGAAAAATTATTTTAAAATCCGAAATGTTGGCCTACTGAAATGTATGTTCAGTAAATGCACTCAATACTTGGTCAGGGCTCCTTTTCCATCAATTACTGCATCAAAGCGGAATGGCATGGAGGCGATCAGTCTGTGGCACTGCTGAGGTGTTATGGAAACCCAGGTTGCTTTGATAGCAGCATTCAGTTTGTCTGCATTGTTGGGTCTGGTGTCTCATCTTCCTCTTGATAATACCCATGTATTCTCTATGTGTTTAAGGTCAGGCGAGTTTGCTGGCCAATCAAGCACAGTGATACTGTTGTTTTTAAACTAGGTATTGGTACTTTTGGCAGTGTGGACAGGTGCCAAGTCCTGCTGGAGAATGAAATTTCCATCTCCAAAAAGCTTGTCGGCAGCGGGAAGCATGAAGTGCTCTAAAATTTCCTGGTAGACGGCTGCGCTGACTTTGGTCTTGATAAAATACAGTGGATCTACACCAGCAGATGACATGGCTCCCCAAACCATCACTGATTAGTTGGAAATCAAGGTCCCAGAGTCTGGAGGAAGAGTGGAGAGGCACCCAATCCAAGCTGCTTGAGGACTAGTGTGAAGTTTCCACAATCAGTGATGGTTTGGGGAGCCATGTCATCTGCTGGTGTAGGTCCACTGGTTTTATCAAGACCAAAGTCAGCGCAGCCATCTACCAGGAAATTTAAGAGTACTTCATACTTCCTTCTGCGACAAGATTTTAGGAATTGGATATGTCATTCTCCAGCATGATTTGGCATCTGTCCACACTGCCAAAAGTACCAATACCTGGTTTAAAAACAATAGTATCACTGTGCTTGATTGGCCAGCAAAGTCGCCTGACCTTAACCCCATAGAGAATGTAGGGGAATTGTCAAGAGGGAGATGAGAGACACCAGACCCAACAATGCAGACGAGCTGAAGGCTGCTATCAAAGTAACCTGGGCTTCCATAACACCTCAGCAGTGCCACAGGCTGATCGCCTCCACGCCACGCTGCATTGATGCAGTAATTGATGCAAATAGAGCTCCAACCAAGGCCAACATTTCAGATTTTAAAATCATTTTTCAAGCTGGTGTTATAAAGTATTCTAATTTACTGAGATAATGACTTTTGGGTTTTCATTGGCTGTAAGCCATAATCATCAACATTAACAGAAATAAACACTTGAAATAGATCACTCTGTTTGTAATGACTCCATATAATATATGAGTTTCACTTTTTGTATTGAAGAACTGAAATAAATTAACTTTTTGATGGTATTCTAATTTTGTGAGATGCACCTGTAATGCCATTATTATTGCCCTGTATTTAGGACCTACAATCATCACATGGGGTGGGGAACAGAAGGTCCTCCACTAATATTTAGGATTAGAGGTTCTGATCACACAATATAAATTTTGTGAGATATACCTGTAGTTGTCTCTTCTTTCCCATCCAAAGCAGCGAGGTGGGGGACGGGGGTTCAATCTGGAATTCTGTTGCAAAGCATTATGGTCCGAAGTATAAGGTGCGGGGGTAATTTTTTTCATTCTGGTGTGTTTTTTTTATTTTTATGACCAGTCTTTCCTATATTTTTACACAAACGCAGAACGCCCCTGTGTATAGATACATCCTAGCAGGTTATTGGCTTTCCATAATCACCTTACAGCATTGTTATTTGCAGATTACAGACTTAGACTATTTTTAGAGAGAGAGACGCTCCATCAGTTATCCGGCAAGTGTAGAAATGATCTACAGTATAAAGAGCCCATCTGGAAATCTAATGACAGGGACCCCCGTTGTGTCGAGATGTGCACAATATGTGCGGCACTCACTATAAATAGGACCTGCTATCAATATGTAGATGGACCAGCGTGTCTGTAGGCGAGAGAATGATGGAAAATAAAGAAACATCCTCATAAGTGCTCAAAATCCCCAAATTATAGTCTGTTCCCAGACCCTGAATGGTCGATGTGCCCTCTCATACCCTATTATCACCATATCAGTAGACTGATTGGCCCAAACAAACTCGGATAAAACGAGATCCAAATTTTTTAGCTGTTACCCACCAGTGAATAGGGTGGACAGATGAAGATGATCGAACTGAAATTATCAGGATTTTTCTTCTTTTATGGCTTACGATGATGTGTTTATTACACGTATTGATTGGTATTTACCGCCCTGGGGAAGTGGGGAAGTTTATTGGGCACAATTATTACCAATTACATCCATTATTGTAGGTCAAAAGGGAATCCCCGTAAAGATTCTCCAATGTTTAAGATAGAGGGGTAATATAACGAGCCATCTTTCATTCGGCTTTGATCATGTCTTCTACATCTAATTCTCTTCTGTCCAAGGTATGTGTGGGAGAAGGATGGTGCTCCTCTGAGCATAGACAACTTGCCAAGAATGCGTATGGACAAGAACGGCACTTTACACATCTCCCAAACTTGGTCAGGAGATATTGGGACGTTACCTGCCGCGTCCTGTCGGTGGGGGGCAACGATTCTAAAAGCGCCCACCTACGAGTCAGGTATGGACATAGACCAGTAGCTTATGATTGAAATGACGAGATTTGGGGTCATCAACTTACAAGACGGACATTTGTTTCTTAACAGACAACTTCCTCACGCTCCTGAGAACCCTCTGGCAATGCTAAGCACTGTTGAGCCACGATCCATTAATCTGACGTGGGCAAGACCCTTCGATGGCAACAGTCCACTGATCAGATACATTCTGGAGGTTTCTGAAAATAGTAAGTTCATTTGACTTGCAAAAAATGGTCATGGGTGCTGCAACTGACCTCTATTAAGTGATGCGCTGTGGTCAAAAACCAGAACGTGGTGCTACATTGAATGTGTGAAACTCCTTCACCTTGCACTGGTTAAATAGCAGATGGGGCAAAAGGGAGTAGAAAAGTTCAAAAGTTGTTTTCTTTGTGCAGAAATTCTCTTCTGAAGTTTCACTGCTGCTTCCAGAACAGGCCTGGCAGTCATTGCAGGGCAGAGAGGGGCTTCAAATTACTCTTATGCATTGATGCATGTATTCCCATTAAAAATTATAAGGAAAGGAGACTGATTTGGGAATGACATTGGTCATCTAAAAATAACGTATTTTAGGGCACTCTTAAATCTGTGCATGGTCGGAATTAATCTGATTGCCTAGGATAGCGCATTCTAGAAACCTGGTGCAGCACTAGAAAAGTCCTGAAGATGGAAATGGGAGGTCAAGATTCTGGAGGATGTTAGACTTAGATTGTAGGTAGAGCGTAAAGCACCAGTAAGGTATTCATGAGGTTCTTCAGTATTGCAGTGCCTGTCCATTTCTGCTTTGATCTTACTTATGCACGATAGGAATTACTCACATACGTTGCAACCTATACTTGTTAGTTAAGTTTTGCAGTTTATAAAGAAGCCCTGTCATATATTTTTTACACCGAGGTCTCCGTTCAGGTTGGAGAAGATGATATTCTTCTCTTCTACGAACAATGATTGCTCTCCCATAAATCACAAAGTCGTTTACAGATCACATAAAAGTAGAGGAACATATTAAATACGGAACGATACGAACATCAGCTCTAAATAACAGCATCCTCTTCACACTCGTTTTTTTTTAACTAGCGAGTCATGGCTCTCTGGTGTAAAACAGCAGAGCGAGATCCATCCTGCGCAGCTTGTAGCAATTCGCCAAGGAGGGTCACAGGTCATCTTTTCACTAAAACCTTAACATCCGTTCCCCTTAATCTTATTATTTGTTTTCCTGCAAACTGCATCTTTAAAGCCACCGCTCGCGCTTTATCCCGCACCCGCTTTCTTTTCCCTGTAAATTGATTTTTTCCTTTTTTTTCTACGGCACACCAACTTACTTGGTATGAACGACACAGCTCCCCGTAACATTGTATTGTGCAGATAAGCACGTCCTGTAGATAGATGGCTTAGCATCAAGACACAGAGCGGAATAACAAACTAGATCATAACACTAACCCTTCAGCTGCCATACTAATCCATCTTCGAAAATCCAGGTGGTTTGCCACATTAATATTCATGACTGTATTTATGTATCAGGAGTGGACCTGTATCTTGCGAGCTCTGCATTTTTAGAGTCAATTTCGGCTGAAGGTTCCAAGCGCTTGAAATAAAAAAAATTCAAATCGACTGTGGCGGGGGGTGTTGCAAAAAAAAATGGCGCCAAATAAAACTGCACGCATGCGCCATTTTAGTAATAAGCTAATAATCCATGATAGTTCATGAAGAAGAGGGTACCCCAACGACATTAGGAGAGGATGACAGTGTGTTTCCCGAGTGGCCAGGATTGGGTTAACCCAAGCCCTGTCTTATTTGCAGGCGTCTCTCTGCGTTGCGAGTTGAATTCCATATTTATGAGGTGCCTTCAGAGAGATTTAGCATCTCTTTCGCCTGCCTGCGCATATCATATGCAGATCTTATATCCCATCCTACACCCCAAAGGACCGAACCCCTAGAGCAGACCCTTTTCTGATTTCCATAGACGATAGACCACATTTATCTTCCTCTGTACATCATCATGGCAAAACGAGAAAAAGCAAAAAAAAAAAAAGGCAACATGAATTCCTTGTGTCATTGGGATGCCCCCTGCAAGACAAGAGCGTGATAATACCTCTCACGACTGTAGTTTTAATGTTGTTGCTTGCATGTATATATTTCTCAGCGGGAGAAAATGGCTTATGAAGCTGATAGCACAAAGTCCTTCCGTGGAGCTTACTACTGCCGTACCTACGTAATAAAGCACGGGGGAAAGGCTCCTAGATCTTGCTGCCTATAGCTTAGAGGAGAAATGGAAGGTGGGGAGGGGGACACAGCTTTGAAGAGACGTGAGACGTTAAATAAAAACCTCAACACAAACTTACTTTTAGTTATTGTAGAACAAGAGATCATGGCCTCGGGTAACGGGAATCAAAGTCAGGGATTAGGAATGTCGTTAATGTGGCAAACGAAAGAGCAGCGGCTCTCAGGTCTTACTAAGATACCGCAAAACACAAACATACGCTGGGTGTTAGGTTATATTCTCAAACATAGGAGGCAGTATTATAGTGGTTATAATCTTGTACACAGGGGCAGTATTATAGTAGTTATATTCTTGTATATAGGTGCAGTATTACAGTAGATATATTCTTGTACATAGGAGCAGTAGTATAGTAGTTATATTCTTGTATTTAGGAGCAGTATTATAGTAGTTATATTCTTGTACATAGGAGTCGTATTATAGTAGTTATATTCTTGTACATAAGGGCAGTATTATAGTAGTTATATTCTTGTACATAGGAGCAGTATTATAGTAGTTATATTCTTGTACATAGGAGCAGTATTATAGTAGCTATATTATTGTACATAGGGGCAGTATTATAGTAGTTATATTCTTGTACATAGGGGACAGTATTATAGTAGTTTAA